>CM030371.1:28161035-28761035 GCA_003604175.2 Clonorchis sinensis
GTTGGGCCTTGTGTTCATCCAGCCATTTTTGGGTCGATTATATGCACATGTTACTGTCTCACATGGGAGCCTGTTTGCCCGTTTGGTACGTACTTTTGTAGTCCAAAAGGACCGTTCGTTGTGAACGAGTATCTACTATCGAGGTTTGTATACTTTGTGAATTTATGCCTTACATTAATAGCGCCGTACGGAAACCCGGCTCCGACCTAGATTGCCTCCCCGGAGGTTCTGGTATTACGCGTCACTCGAAGATGCCGTTTGCCCATTACAGTACTCGACAACTTACGTCGACTTTTTGAAACAAACATGCTAACCCTTGGAAACATTGTGAACAAAACGGGAGCCCAGGACTTCGTGAAACCATTTTACGTTGCGGAGGAAACAAATGCGTCGCAGCTCGCTTGGCGCTGCGGTTCTTGTAAGTCAGTTTCTGCATCTATTCACAAAAGTAGTGTAGCTTGAAGGCATTTTGGATTGCTCAGTTGCAGGAGAATCGGGTTAAGCGAAAAGTTGACTGCAACGGACTCTCCTAGAGGCACGAAACAAAACGGAGCTAGCTAAGATAGAGTAGGAAGCCGAGCGGGACACGCCAGATGAATTCTGCGAACCAGGAGCCTTAACTGACTGGTTAACGCAAAACCTTGGACCCTGCAAGATGGATGAAAGACCTCTAAGATATGCTAGTGATTTTAGATGGTCATCTCCAGGGCCAAAACAGGCCATTTCCATTATTGCAGTAGCTGTCACTGTAAAACTACCCGAAGTAGAACTATCATATTTTGATGGTAATTCAAATTATTACTGGAGGTTTGCACTCCGGGTTGAGATTTATCTCGAGAGCAAGGTAGAGGACGCCAGTGAGAGGCTCCTGTATTTGGTCCACTATTGTCGAGGCGATGCAAGGTAGCCATTGAAGATTTTGTCATGCCTTCTTTGGTGGTAGCACACTCCAGGGCTCGGGAGATTCTGCGCAATCTTTTTGGCCAGTCTCATACAAAAGCTGCTCGGGCCTTCTCAATTCGGATGGAAATATCATCTTTCGGGAGACCACTGGGACAGCAAAGTCTCTATCGGATTTGTGTATAGAAATGCGAGTTTGTAGGATTGCGATAATGCGGATGCTTTACGCTTCAGATTTGCACAGGGTCGGTTTGGGCAACTGGTTCAAGATGGGGACGTAAGATTCCCCTGTGCCGTTAACTCCACCAAACCAAGCTCCTAGATAGGTTAGTTTCACGAGTTTCCTAATTGACATAGAGAAAGGCATAGATCATGGTCCAAAGCACTGCTCATAATCTTCACAACTCCACTCAATTTTCGGCTGCCAGCACCTTCTATCCATGGAAGTTTCTGATAGGTTGGGGGTGCGTGCGGGAACATAATACATGCCTTGTTTGCTTAGGATAGTCCTACATGGCTAAAGATTGCAAGTAACTTGCTTGTTGCGGCCAGTCGGGTTGGAGGGGGCAGCATCACAGTTTGTTCCATGCACTGTAACCCGGAAACGAAGCAGGGCTAACCTCACAGTCGGAGGAGTTTTATGCCCTAACTCGAGACAGTCGGCTTCTAGCACGCCTAATAGTTATTCCTGTTAAGCTTGACACCCTGCATGAAAGGTGACAACGTATGCGTTTTTCGTTTCCGGGTTTGAGATAACTCTAGTAAAGTGGGATATTTTGGTTAAAAACGGAAAATCCCATGATCGCTCACTCCTTATTCTAATTAACAAACTAATGACTGAGATTATCACTGCCAAACTATCCCTTGAAAAGCGCGAGGAACTTACCGCCTTAGCCCATCCTCTCCAATCTAAGATGCTGGGGCGACTCTTTCGCAGGCGTTGCTCCTCTAATTCATCCGGTGACGGGAAACCTCTCTGACCCTGTTGCTACCGTAGAATCCCTAAACTCTTACTTCACCAGCTGCTATGTTCCTTCAGCATCGACCCTATTTACTCATCGCTCTCCACCTGGCTCCGAAGTGATCGCATCTGTTGACGAGACAAGCCCCACCCTCTGCACACTCATTTATTTTGTCTGATTTAGCATCCTCACCCGTCCGTCTTTGAGACTCCAATTCCCCAGACACTGACGGTATCCCTTCGCTCATCCTAAAAGCTGGTGGCCCGTACATCCCTTCCCTCACGCATAATCAAGATCTTCCTTATCTTTGGCACAGTTTCAAGTCACTGGAAGTCAAGCTAACTATCGTGGCATCCACCACACCTGCTTGCTCTCTCGTACCCTGGAGCGCCTTATCAACTTCTCCGTCATGGATTAGTTGCTCGCCACCAAGACCCTTAACGATCGGCAGTATGGGTTTGTGGCACGGCGGTCAGCTAACACGTCAGGTTGGTTTCTTTAATCATATTTCGTCCGCCTACGACGCCATGCTGAGTACTATTCTTATCTATCTTGATATTCGCAAGGCGTTTGACCAAGTCCTCCACGATGCATTCCTCAACAAATTACGATCTACGGGGATTGGTGGCCCGCCACTGAGATGGTTCACTTCTTACCTCACTGGGAGAAGCCAGATCACCAAGATCGGGGATCTCTCCTCGTCACCTCTTCCCGTCACCATTGGAGTTATTCAGGGTAGTGTGTTTGGCCCCCTACTGTTCTCACTATACAATAATGATGTCACTGATTCCATCACCCATTAATCCCTTTTTCTGTTCGCTGATGATATTAAGATAGCCTACACCTTTAAGGCCAGTCACTCCGTTTGCACTCTTGCTAACATTCAGTCTGATCTGAATTATTTACCCCTCTGGTCCTCTAACTCCCGTCTTTCTTTCGCCGTTCCAAAATGCCAAGCCCCCTCACATCGATTCCGGATTTTTCCTGGGATGCTTATGCTTAATGGACCCCCGATTCCTACACTTCCCGAATGAGAGACCTAACTCTTAGGTATTTCTGTTCGTTTAGTTTTTCCCAACATGCAAGTTACAGAGTGGCTGAAGCCCACAAGCTCTGCGCCTTTATCCGCCGGTCCTTCTACAGTAGGTCATGCTTAATCGCCATCGTTAAGCAGTTTGTAAGACCCATTCTTGAATGCAGCACTGAATTCGCCTCAGAGTATTCGCAGACATCCCGGATTGCCGTGGAAAATGTGCAGCGCTCGTTCACCAAGCGCTTGTTTCCGGCGTCATCCACACTGCCCTATCGTCTTCATTTATCGTTTACTTATCGATTATTTTTGAAGAGCATTGTCACAAACATCAAAAGTGATTGCAAGCGATGAATGCGAATGAGTTACAGAAGAATATGTGATATAAGTGAGAAATGTCTCATCTGAAGTCATGCCACCAACACCTCCAGTCAGATAAGATGAATCCCAACGTACGTAGGAATTTCGGTATGGAAACATGCGTGTAAAGCCTAACAACCGAAGAAAGGACAAGCAATGCTGAATACTCTTCAAGGCGCGGTAAGCGCTAGCATAGGCAACACTCGCGCAGCAGTCACAAAGTGTCCGTCATACTGGGTCTGGTATGAGATTCAATGACAGGAATGTACGCTGAACGCCACGTGCCACGCAAGGTGTCGTACTTATGCAGAGAGCCCACAATGGCGGGCAAACACAAGTCACTGACTGTGATCTTAGGAAGTCCCAGTCCAACAACAGCTTTGGCGGATTGAGGAAAGCAGATACCTCGATAAGAGATGATCATCGGCTGGTGGACCAAAAAGTCGACATCACAACCAATTGCACGTAGGGCTGAGATTATGGCGAGAAAAAAGTCATCAGCCCCCATACTTCTGCTTTTTCTTATTCCACACGGTCACTCCGTGCCCATCCGAGACTACACTGACGTCTATTACAGTTGCTCGGCGCTCCCGAACGGCGATCAGGTCAGGCCTGATGAAGGACGTCGAATTTGGTCTCTCAACTCCTCACTTGGGCTTAATCCTTTATGGCGGAGGCGCATTGGGTTAAACCTAGGCCTTCTGCATCGGCTCATTTACCGACGGGCTTACACAGCTGACTGCCGGCCTGAAGTTTCTTCCTGTCCTCCATACAATATACGCAACTCTGGATTTCTGCTCCCATTGTCGAGATGCCGAACTGTCTTCAGACAAAACTTTTTCTTTTACCTGTATTCCATACTATGGAACAAGTTCCCCTCCCATATCAGTGCTATATCATTTCATGCAGGCTTTCGAAAGACTATCGATTCTTACCTTTCTATTGAGGGAGTCGAGCATTCTTTTGCGCCACAGCTTTCACCAGATAATTTCTTTGAAATAGGCCCTTAAACCTTATAATAATAATAATAATAACAATGTTTATTCCCAAATTTTGGGTGACATACCGTCTGGCATGATCATACGTTTACAGTCAGAATGAAGCATGACTGGGGGATTTGCGGGTAGTGCGGATTGCGCGAAAAGAGGACAATGTCATAAACAGTGGGAAATATCCGATGAAATAATAATAGGTTGCTTTCCCAACTTGTAGGGAACAATGGTCATGAGGTCCGACTAGTTCAAAGACATGAACATGGCATGAACTAAAACTGAAAACCATTGCTGGCCATGAGTGACCTTGGGCGCTTGGGCAAATGGCTGGAGTCACAACGAGCAAAAGTGGAGATGGAGGTAGAATAATTCGAATAGGGAGCACATGGCGAGTTTTGTCTCAAAAATGTGGCTTAATCTGAAATTAGGCAAACTCACTGTTGTAGGGAAGTCAGTTGCAGCAGATAGGTTGGATGGGGACGTGGTGTTAATGCATAGGGCGAACCAAACATCGTATACGGATTTGAACTTGTGGAAGAGGCAAGCCGAAATTGTGGCAGAAAATCAGGCTAGCCAAATTTGGGCGAAAATTCATCGGGTACGAAAGAACTCGTCCCAGAGACGGGGCCGGTTGAAAAATTTGCTCGAAGTTGCGACTACAGGCTCGATTGGGCGAGGGGTTGCGGTCGAGATTTTGAAGAGAATAGTTGCGGGAGTGCCATCACACTGGGTATGACAGTGCCATGCCATCATTGCACTGACATGCTTCGGTTTATGGACAGCCCCGTAACGGTCGTCAAGGGTGCCGCGATCGGAGAAGGGATACGCAGTTCTGTGGCAGCTGGATCTGGGTGAGACGGGGATTGACACAGAGAGTCAGACGGATGCAGGGTCACAGATAATTTCCCTTTCGTTGGAGGACCGTGTGAGTGTAGACCGGGGACCAGCCAGTTTGAATGAATAACAGTCCTACGGGGCGTTTGGGCAACTGCAGTAGAAGTTTGAAGCTTGGGAAGAGGGGCAACGAGGAAGAAGTAGAATGAAAGCAGTAGCATGTTGCGAGTGTCAGGAGGCATATGATACAACGGTGTCAACAGAAAAAAATCTAAAAGGGGATGACAGCAAGCTAAATGGACCCAGGAAAGGTGGATACGTTTGCTGATCTAGAAACCAAGTACTAGTTGGGCCAGAGTAGGTGCATAGTTTTAGGATAGTAAGAACTTTGTCGTCGAGGTAGCTAGCAGGGAGGCTAGACGTTGGACTAGTTGGAACGGGCGGCAGTTTTTAGCTTACCAAAGAATCATGACATAGGGTCTCCGTTGTGCAAAGAAAGGGGTTAATGTGAGCAGTGACAGTAGACAAGTAAAAAGCGGATAGGCAACAGGCTCCCAGAAAATGGATAAGAACCGTGGCTTAACTGAGATCTACTGCGTCAACCTAACAGGAGATTAGGATTAAGGATCACCAGTCGCCGAGTCACTGCTGTCAACTCCAGAAAACGAATGGTGCATAGCAAAAAGAACAGCCATTAAATGCTAGCTGTGACTGGTTGTAATCAGGAAATAATAATTTATTTGCATTTTGTGCATATGATCGTTATAGATGACAAGAGGATAGAACGTGTGTGCTATGTTTGGATGGTGAAGTGAGCTTGGGATGGTGTGATCCAACTAAGACGAAGGTGGCAACTCCTTGCACGTCGACATTAGCCGTGAGCCTCACACAGTACCCTCAGGCTACCCCATGCATATATATATATATATATAGACAAACGAAAAGACACCTGTCATTCGCTTGTATTTCTTGGTGTTGCGAGACAAATGACAACCTGGACAAGTCCAATCCAGCTACAGACAAACGGCAACGGTGCTCTTTTTTTGGTTTTCCTGAATTAAAGGCCAGGCTCAGAACCACCGGCGATGGGCGATACACCCGTGCTGCTGGAGGGGTGGCGAGTATACGAACGCACCATGGTGCAACGTAACAGGGCGACCCTCCCTGCAGGACGTACCCGTCCACCACACGAGGTTTTCATCCCTCGTGCATGCTACCAGATCTGCAGGGTGACAAGTCACCAAGCAGTCATAATTGCGGCTTGTGCATTAAAAAAAACCCCAGCTACCAGATATTTTATCCGGTCGGGGGAAAGCCAGGCCAGTAATACAGCTCAGTCATTTCGGACAAGCAAACGGCAAACAGCTGCTGGAAGAGGCAAGTCGCGGAGGCAAATGAAACGTCAACTACGTTTTGGGCTATGGGAGTAGAATGGAGATGTTCAGAGCCTGTGTACTATGGCTAAACGAAGACGAAGCATTGGTGTGAGCCGCCTTGTCAAGTAGAGCGCACCAGTGTTGAGTGTATGTGTGTGTGAATGAGTGGGCTGTGGGGCCAAACCAGTATTTCGTTTATGGCGCATCTCCAGACCCACCATTTGATATGCATGCGCTGCGCGTGTTCAGGGGATGCAGAATCGTTCAGAACAGCGAGGAACTAAGGCTTCGGTTTGACTTAGGTTAGTTAAATCCAGTCAAAGCAAGCCACCAGACATTAAATAGAGCTGACAGAGTTACTCAGGGATGGGACCAGGCTTGAAGAACTAGGAATAAGTTGGCTGGATACAAAAGCTCAAGGCCGGAGGAAGGAAATACAACCAGGTCAGTGGAAACGGGCTTAACGACAATTAAGATGGCAGGCGCTAGACATTCTCTGCAAATCAACTACGCTTCAGACAGCGAAAGGAGTTGTGGTCGCAGGAAGTGAACGTCTGCATAAGAGATAGATAAAGTGGTAAGTTATAGACAAGAACACTTGGGAGGGTGACTGTCGCGCTTTTGGGTTAATGCTAAAGGGTTCATTCTGGTGAGTATAAATGCTAGGACCTAGTAACAGGACAGTCGGGGTGAGTGCGCAGATTAGAAGGGCTTAGGGCCTATTTCAAAAAAAGTGTCTAGTGTAAGCTGAGGCGCGAAAAGGCGCTCAGCTCCCTCAATAGAAAGGTAAGAATCGATGGCCTTTCGAAAGCCTACATGAGATGAGATAGTACGGATATGGGAGGGGAGCTTGTTCCATAGTTTGGAATACAGGCAAAGGAAAAAGTTTTGTCTAAAGACAGTTCGACATGTCGACAATGGGAGTAAACACCCAGAGTTGCGAATATTATAGGGGGTACGGGAAGAAAATTCAGGGCAGCAGTCAGCTATGTAAGCCCTCCGGTAGATTAGGCGATGCAGAAGGCCTAGATTCAACCTGATGCGCCTTAGCCATAATGGATCCAGCCCAAGTGACAAACAGCGAAGACGGTACGGTAGTGTGGATGACACCGGAAACAAGGACTTCGTAAACGAGCGCTGCACATTCTCCACAGCAGTCCGGCATGCCTGTGAATACTGTGAGGCGAATTCAGGGCTGGATTCAAGAATGGGTCTTACAAATTGTTTAAAGATAGCAATTAAGCATGATTTGTTATGAAAGGATCGGCGAATGTAAGCGCAGAGCTTGCGAGCTTTAGCCACTCTGTACCTCGCATGTTGGTTAAAGCTAAATGCACAGGAATACCTAAGGCCTAGGTCTCTCACTTCGGGAAGAGTAGGAATCAAGAGCCCATTAAGAGTAAGCGTCCCAGGAGGAATTTGGAA
The DNA here is from genome assembly GCA_003604175.2 of Clonorchis sinensis. Taxonomy (NCBI): domain Eukaryota; kingdom Metazoa; phylum Platyhelminthes; class Trematoda; order Opisthorchiida; family Opisthorchiidae; genus Clonorchis; species Clonorchis sinensis. The sequence goes on from CM030371.1 coordinate 28,168,915, forward strand.
TCGATGTGACAGGGCTTGGCACTTTGGAACAGCGAAAGAAAGACAGGACTTGGAGGACCAGAGTGATAAAGAGTTCAGGTCGGACTGAATGTTAGCGAGAGTAGAAACAGAGTCACTGTCCTTAAACGTGTAAGCTATCTTAATGTCATCAGCAAACAGAAAAGGGGATCCATGGGTGATCGAATCGGTGACGTTATTAATGTATATTAAGAACAGTAGAGGGCCAAGCACACTACCCTGAATAACTCCACTGGTAATGGGAAGGGGTGAGGAGGAGAGATCCCCGATTTTGGTGGCCTGGGTTCTCCCAGTGAGGTAAGAGGTGAACCATCGCAGTAGCGGGCCACCAATCCCCGTAGATCGTAGTTTGTTGAGGAGTGCACCGTGGGGAACTTGGTCGAACGCCTTGCGAATATCAAGATAGATAAGAATAATACACAGTCCGGCATCGTAGGCGGACGAAATATGATTAAAGAAATCAACCTGGCATGTGTTAGCTGACCGCCGTGCCATAAACCCATACTGCCGGTTGTTAAGGGTTCTGGTGGTGAGCAGGTAATCCATGACAGGGACTTTGATAAGGCGCTCTAGGGTACGAAGGAGTAAGCAGGTATGGTGGATGCCACGATAGCTGGCTAGAGCAGTTCGTGGACCTGACTTATAGTGTGGAACAATGGTAGAGTGCTTCCACTGACTTGGGACTGTGCCAGTGATAAGGGAGATATTGAAGAGATTAAGGATGAGGGTGGGGACGTCCGGGCCACCAGCTTTTAAGATAAGAGAAGGGATACCGTCAGTGCCTGGGAAATTGGAGTCTCTAAGGCGGACGAGAGACGAAGTTACATCAGACAAAGTGACTGAGAGCGTGCAGAGGTTGGGGCTTGTCTCGTTAGCAGGTATGGTAACTTCGTAACCAGGTGGGGAGCAATGAGTAGATAGAGTCGATGTGGAGGGGACATAGCAGCTAGCGAAGTAAGAGTTTAGGGATTCCACAATGTCAGCAGGGTCAGACAGAGGCTTCCCGTCAGCGGCCACAATATTTGAAACTGCAGATGAATTTGAGAAGCAACGCCGGTGGACCCTTACCGTGACTGTCCTGTTAATTGTCCTAGCATGTTCATTCACCAACTTGAACCCCCAAGAGTTAACTCACAAGTGAGACAACTACCTTCCCAAGTGTTCTTGTCCATAAATCACCATATTATCTTCTGCAGATGTTCATCTCCTGGGACTACGTCTGCACCTGCGCTCGGAGGCGTAGTTTTGTAGCACATAGTGTCTAGCGCCTGCCATCGTAATGCTACGACAAACTGTATAGCCTTTTCTATGCACAAAAGAGCCACAAAGTACTTTCATTTTCCTTCTATTGCGTTTTTGTGTAAGCGGATATGCAAGTTTTTTAATTGCGGTCTAGGCCGGGTTGAGATGAGTTCAAGGCTAACAGCATGGTACGCAGGCCAATGTGGAGACACAACAACTCATTTTTCGTTCGTTTATCGTGCATTAGCGATCACTGTCAAACGCTGTTGAACGCACCCAACGGTTCCTCAGGCTAACAGCGTGTATTTGTCGTGGGTAAACCTCGAGCACAACGACATAACTAGCGGTATTACTAGCGGCGTACTACGGTAGTACTGGCGTCCATTATTTCAAAACTGGTCACTTTGTACCCAGCAATGTTAGTAAATTATTACTTATCATCGTTTATTGTTTTGCGGGTCCATCGGCTTATGTTTTTGGATGTTTCCACAGTTGAGCTTTCAACCAGTCATAATGGGGAATACACTCCACGGGCTCAACCAGTCATAATGGGGAATACACTCCATGAGTCGTAATTCCGTGAATATTCTTCTTCTCCTCATACTATTCTCCGTTCTGGGCCCTTTCTAGTCCTGGAAACTACTCACTTGAACAAACCGCTTACGGAGTAGGCGCAAGAAATGGCATAATTTTCTGACATTAAAAAATGGTGTCCTTAAAACGCCGTAGTTTTAGGAATAAGTTTCATATCCTGAACATCTAGCGTCCGCTTAACCCATTTAAATCTTTCGAGTGGTACCGTTAATTTCCTCCTTCGTTAAATTACTTGGGTTTGCAGTCCATTCGCACAAGTTGCCGCTTCTCGTTTATTCACGTCCATTTGTCATTGGCGTCGCTACAACATACGGTACGCAGGCTTCCAGCTGCTTGTCACCTAGTGACTTCCCCACAGTTGTGCCGACAACCACAGCAACCGGACTCATTCTGAGACGAAGTCTATCCAGTATCTTCTATCCATTCTTGTCCCAAGATGCATCCTTTCACCCAATGTTCTCGCGATCTTGTGGCCTCTATTATGCTGTTGCTGAACATGTTTATCCACAAAAGCGAACGGCTGCCCGGAACTCACTCAGGTAATTTTCAAAACCACGGTCTCCCGCCCGATTGTACAGGAGGCCATCCACTATATCTCAAGCCTGCCGCAGCATACTTCATTTGAGTGAAACCACAGAGGCACAGATTTTGCAATGCAGCAGTTGAGCCCTTCTGTCCAATATGTCGGACAACACCAGGAAGCATCTCAAACGGCAACACTCCAGTTTCCTTTCAAGAAATTAAAAACTCGGTGCCAGTAAAACGTGTTCCAGTGGCTTGTTTCAAGAGTTTCCAAAGGGCTTTGCATTGTGTAACTGAACTCTCTGCATTACACTGTTCCTGTATGTTCCGTCCATCCCAAAAACTCAAAAGACCTGCCAATAGCAGACCGGAGTCCTCATTTATGTGCTCCAGTTAACAATAAATCTCCTTTCACTTGCTTACATAACTCAGCTCTCCGTGGGTTTTAGGATTCTCTCTCATGGGATGAAGCGTTAACCCTCTGCCTGTTTGATGATCATTCGTTAGAATTCTGCAATATGTGCATGGCCCTGAACGATCAAGGATATCTTTGGTCTCAGTAGGATGCAGCCCAATACCACAGGGTGACGGTAAAAACCAGTTTCCACAGACACCTTGGCGTACAGGCTCAGCAAGACGCTTCTGTGCCTGATGCTAATGATTAAAATGCCCTGTTGCTGAATACAGCTGAGTCCTTCACCAATGGACCCCGAGTAGGATATCTCCACCTGGGCGTATAACCCATTACCGAACTCTCTTTGGGTGTTCCAGGATGCCACAATGTACCCAATGTACCCTTCGGACGTGGTCTGGAATCCGTTTCCCATGGAACTAACGGCTTCATCGTTATTAGACAGTAACAGAAACACACTACCTGAAGCAGTCACCTTGCTACAACGGAATATGAACGGTCAAGGCGCCACTACACTGCCCTAAAAGATGTCGCTCATCGATGTTATTTATTGATATGACTTCACGAGACACCCAGTCCTTCCGCAATCCTTCTAGCCGAAAACGACTATTCCCAGCACCAATTATAACATCAACATGATAAGAAGATTTTCAAGCTCAGGGCGCACACTTTTCTAAGGCAAAAGGTTTTCCCACTTTGGCCAGTAGCTGCGTGGAATAAACTCCCTCAAACGGTTGTTTACGCTCCTTCTAGAACCCGATTCAGAACTCTATTAGACACTTATTCACGCTAGTCCTCGCGCTAGCAAGCATACTGCCCCGCGCTGAGAACTCAAAGAGCAGTGCTACACTCTTTTTTCACGTGTGCCTCTCAAGTGCACGACGGCCTCTGAACGACAAGGACAAAACCGACCCGGAAAACTTATGCGGAAGCCTCGATCCTGTGTGTCAATTCGTGAATCCATGAATCCGTGTGTCAGGTGAACTAGATCTAAATTTAATCTTATCATCCGCAGCGCTCAAAATACATGCACTTGCGCCCTAGCGCGCGCATAACGAAATGTGTTTCCAATATCGCGTTCAGCAGTTGACATCTAGAGTGGACGTTTGTAAGCGGCGAGCTGACAAAGCTCCTAGACAAGCTTTACGTTTAGACGGGTTGTTTATGATGGCGAAAGCTCACTGCTGTTACTTACTATCAATAAAATTCGATCAACTCCGAGTGCTCTTTGAACCCTACATATTAAATTTTGATGACCATTCCAGGATTAGGAATGTCTCCATTTGAATATCTATCGGCTTGAAACATGCACGAAACAAATATTGAAAGTTTATGGAGGGCAAGTAGGACCAGAACCGCAACTACTGCCCAGGCTCGTCTAAAACATTGAGCCAATTTCCTTGAGATTCTCTCCCAATCACTAATCACAATTCTCTTGGAAGTTTAAGTTCCGGAAAGTGGTTTCCTCTTCGAAAAAGCAGACAGACATTTTGAACCAGAGTTTTTAACGCGAACGCCCAGGAAACGTGGTGTTGTTTTTGCTAAACAGAAAATATTTGACTATGCCTCGGCAACGACGGTTTCAAATGTTGCGACCGCAGAAACGTTTGGACAGCGCCGTCAGTTACGCCTGATATTCAGCCTTCGGACATTATCGAAAGCTTTACAGCCGCTATCTGCGAGAGGGCGAAGGTTCCAGAATTTCGCCAGCTGTCGAGTTGCAAGATTGACAGAATCACCGAGACAGGTTCTTGGTTAGCTAAGTGAAGACAATTCATTCCCAATCCTGCAGCCAAAAGTTGCGGCTCACTCACCGGTAGCATTTGCTGTGGCCTTCTACGAATGAGCAGTACTACGAGCACCGGTACTGAACGGGAAAAAAAAGCTCGGTCGCAACAAAGCACTCCAGCGGGTAGACAGCAATACAGTATTTTTCCTGCCTAATGCCTGAACGGAGTTGCGACAACTTGAATAGTGATGGATTTTGCAGCTGAAACCTCCCGCTTTAACTGGAAGCAGAATTTAATGCCAAGGAACAGAGACTTGCAAGTTTCGCGGTGTTTTTTTACCTAAACAAAGTACTAAGCAGAACCTGTCATGCTGTACCACATTACAAACCACACAAAACTTTCACAATCATAGCCAAAGATGTCACGTTATCATGGTGGTGGAGCTTGATTGCTGCAAAGATCATGCGGGCTACGCTGGTTGGAACTTCGTTTCACAAGGAGCAGTCATGCCAGGGAGACTAAAAAGAAGCATTCGGACCAAGAGCGACAAGAGCATTCACTACGAGTAATCATAATAAAAGACCGCCTGGAGATAAAATCATACGTTTTGCTGTGACGGGAGTTTAAATGCGGGGGTTGTTTCTCCCAGGCGACCAGCATGTACACATTTATGGAGGCGGCGATGTTGCGTTCCTCTGAAGGAGGACGGAGTAGAAAACATCGTCCCTGAAGACCACACACTTTGATATCCGAAAGTTTGACCGGGACCGTCGGCGCATTATTTCATAACAAAGAGCCTGGTGCTGCTCAAAAGGCGTCGGCTATATGCAGCCAGACAATATTGCTTGCGCCCTCGGGTTAGTCCAGTTCTCTACCACCAAGCAAGTAAGAACATTGAGTCGTGGACTCCGGGCAGGGTCCCAGAAGAAAAACCTAATATTTGCTTTCCCACGAGCAAGACGTTTGAGACAGAGATTGGGGGCACAGTCGCGGAAAACAAAGCCCTACATCTTTACTGCCTTCTGGATCAGGAGTTTTAGTCAACGATTCGAGGTGGGGTGTCATAAACAAGCTTCCAGCCTGGAAAACTGGGAAGTATCCTTTGTTAGCACAGTTCTTCGGTTACCCCCCAAACGATTCTGGGCCATTTGATTGCCAGTTTCCTGACCGGTATGCCATGTGCCCTCCGCTACCTATAATTAGAAAAAATAACGTCTTTATAAATCCTCTATACATATGAGCCTTTATCCCTGGTGCCCTTTGTCAAATAAAGAAACAAGAAATGCTGGCAGATGCCTTGTGCTTCATTACAGTTAATGTACAGTGTGCATCCAAACCATGTATACATGACTCAAGAGCGCTTATGCGTCTCAAAACGCCAAGGACAAACTTAGCTCTTTTACATTTCTGATTCCGTGTGTATGGTGGTCCAGAAGCAATAAATCGTGGAATATATGGTGTAGGAGTTGCAATCAGCCCAAAAGCTGCATCCTGAGTTAGATTTCCGTGATCTGCTTGCTTTGAGCGGCTTGTTTATTAGGCTCAATTCACTTCAACGTGATATAAAAAACGATGCCAGTTCGTAGTGTAAGTGTATGCCCCAAACGACTGCAGTTCTGGCGCTGAGAAGGATACCTTATGTTGAAGGCTATTCCGGTTCGGCAGTTAAACAAGAAACACCGAAATTGTGATTTCTGTGGAATGTGTGAATGCACAAACCGGTCATCCGTGTTCCTTGGAATCACACTCATGCGGTCGAGTTGAAGTTATCACCCGTTGCACAGACAACAGATAGCGACTCCTCCATTTGCATGAAGATCATCAAATGTTCCTGGCCGGCGCGATCTTTCGGAATAAACGTTCGTACTTGATAACGTCGAGGCCGTTAAGCGAAAGACGCACGTGGACCCGGTTGCAACACCTGGTAATCAGCTACTGGTTGAAAACCACAATTCCATTCTGCCGTTATTTCTGGGGCACGCAGTTTGATTACGATCAGGACAAGGTGCAAGCACGCCTGGTGATTTGATTTCCCCAGATCTCTTGCATATCAGCAAGAAAACGGTCAATCCATCGTATTCGGAGAACTAAAATAGCTTATCAGTATCTACTCAAGCTAAAAGCATACTGTCTGCAGTAAATTAACACTGTAATGGTGGCGAGAACGTGGATGAAGCATGGCAGAAACGTAAGAGGAGTTACGCTAGCGAGGTTCAGTGCCGTCCGTATGACGTCTAGAATATTATTAATGACCATCGAATAGCGTACCAATTGATAGCATTGATTAATGCTGGAAAATGTGTACTGGCAGATAACGAGTACAACGGCACAGGCAAGCCCCTACACAAACTTCTCAAATACCAAATAGTGGAGAGTCTTAGGAAAGAGTGAGAGCTTTGGTAGATCCCGGAAACCGATGAGATGAAGTCTTTTACTAACGTAAACAGCCGCGCTCTATCCAAATTGATACAAGCGACTGGCAACAGGTAAGAAAGGGTTAGCAAAACGACAAGCAAAAAAAGACAGCTCATTAGTTTGCTTGCATAAGCACCGATTGGGAAGATCGGTTGAATGATTCAAGGAATGGTTTAGATGGCCTCCTGCAGCACAGCTTTCAGAGGAAGTTCATAGGGCGAATGAAATGTAGGCCTCGAGTGCCAAGCAGAAAAGGAAACAGAACACGAGATATTTGCACTGACGTTATAAGGCATCAGAACCGAACGGCCTTTATTCAGCCCTTCTCAAAGAAGACACAGAATCTTCGGTGACCCGTCTGACAAAATTAGTTGATGCAACATCGAGTGAACAGAAAGTGTGACACGCCAACAGTTACTTTGGTCTTTAAACGGGGCATGCGGACGCTGAACAAAAAAACATCGTAGCATCAGCCTGGTAGCTTTGGCACCAGATTTTATGACTAATCGCATTCGCCCAAGGTTTAATAAACACAGGGAGAAACAGATCCGTGAAAATACACTGGGTTTCTTAAGAACAAGGATTCACGATGAAATTTTCACCCATCCCTCTGATTCTGGAGCAGCGACACTCTGTCCAGCGATCCAAAAAGATTTTCGTGGTACAAAAACTTCTTTTGACTGTGTGATACGTGTGGCGGTGTCTATGAAACAAAGTTTCCTCCATAAATTCTTGACCCTCCTTAGGAGCTTTCGGCCAATTCCTGTGGATGTGCGAAGGTCCATGTGGAGCTCCTGCCTGACATTACCTTTTCAAGTGTTGTCAGATAAGGCTGTTTTTCTTTAAGCTTGCCGTTTACGTTTAACATTGATATGAATATGGAAAACTCACAACTGCCGTATAATGCCTGTGGGATCGAAATTCTTTCGGGACATTTGCTCACAATTATCGGTTCAGACAGCATAGCTTTTCTTGAATTTGGCGCCACTGATATGCAGACAGTAATAAATAATCACGATTGTCCTACCTCCATGTTTGGCATGCGCTTCACACCTGCAAATTGTAAAGTGCTGCTACAAGATTAGATGGGTTTGAACCCTAACCGCACGCTCGTGGATGAGCCGATTGAGGTAATAGACTGATTTGTCTACCTTGGCAGCTGTATCAGTCCAGATGGTCTAGTCAAAGATGATATCTGCATCCAGATCGGGAAGGGAAGAGCGGCTTTTGTGAACTTGCATCACCCGTGGCATTGGTGTGACACCATCTCATCGGTGAAGGGTTGCGTCTGCAATGTTGCGGTGCTGGCCATATTAACCTACGGGTCAGAATCTCGGTCGCTGAGCTCTGAGGACGTCAAAAATTTGCAGTTTGGAACTCGATTTCTCTGACGAATCTTTTGAGTCTGGCGGTGAACAAGAATTAGTTATGCTGAAGTACGCTGATTGGTTTTCTGATGAAACAACTCACCCACGGTAGATGAGCCGACCACACCTCATAGGACTCGGCTTGGTCACTTGCTCCGCATGCTAGTTAATTGACTTTCTAAAGTGGCCCTTTTTGACAACCACGCAAAGAGTTAAACGATTCAGGGAGGGTCAAATAATGACTTACCAGCGAAGTATGAAAGCCATTTCTACCAAACCCAGACGGGTTGGTCATTGGCTTCTTTCTGGATGGTCAGCTCGTGGTGGGACACATAAGTGATTAGAGATATTGTGAGACATGGCCCAGTCAAGCGCTTACTGGCGCGCGTGCACCCAAGCCGTTACCGTAAAAAAACAGCTCTACCCCCGATCTCTCTAACGAAGAATAAACTGATACCAGTGGATATACGCATGATCTTTATCGCCTGCAGCCTCCAATTTGTGACTATCTAGCATATTTACCCAAATCATCGGTGTGTGAGAAAGTGGCGGCTGTTGTCACTATACGGCAAGTACTAGGTTTTTACAACTGACGATAATGAGATCTGTAACAAAGTAGTCCTTTGTGAATGGATATATGTTACTAGCCAACGATGGTGGAATGTACGAACATCAAAATTAAACTCACAGACAGTAGAAACTACGGACGAGTTTCTCAAGAAATGTTGACGGTCCACTACTTTTCACTTCCTACACCAGTTTTGTGTCGCGTGATCCTGGCTTTATATTTTTGGGGTTTGCTGACTACCGCAAGCCCGGAATAGTGATAAAAAATAGGCTAGACTGTTAATAGCTACAAGTTGACCTGGTTACACTAGTGCACTTATGATACAACTGCAGCCAGTTGGTCGGCTGTAAAAAATCTGGGGTTATGGTGACTGGGCTAATTAGTTGGATGAGGATTTATAGCAGAACTTGGGCATAATTGAATTTAGGCTAATTACACAGGGTCACTACCAAAACCCACTAAGGACCCCAGGAAACCAAGGTTATCTTGGAACTCACGATAAACTTAAACACGGATTCCTGAGTGATGTGGAGTGCAGAACGTTTTGTTCGTTCACCTAGTTAGCACGTACCGGCAGCCAACCTATTACTGATATGTCAGAGCCAAACAAAAGCCTTGGAACTGCTAGAAAGTCTAAGAAGGTGAACAATCACGGGAATGACAATACTCTCATACAAGTAAAAAGCTAGTCTTTGAGCCCAGTATATAGATGTATCAGTGAGGAATTAATTATCGTTCTCTTAATGTCAAAGTAGGGGAGATGGCCGAATTTGTCGCATTTGTTTCCGTTAGCACAAGTTATACACAGAAGGACGAAAGAGAATTACCGCAACTCGTCATCTTCATCAAAGACAGAAACATCAGTGCTGACACTGATGCTTCACTGCCGTACAACCGTCAGGTTCGTCTAATTATATATAAAGACCTAGGGTGAAAATGAGAGAAAAAGGGTGGGTGAGGGAGGGGACCTAGTGCTTCCCACTGTCAAGCGTTCTGAGTTGCCTACACCTGCAACTGCTAACTCAGACAATCTGGAAAGAAACTGACAGCACAAACGCTACTGACATAGATTAGCCGCCACTTTTTGCAATGTCTCCAGCCAAGCCCAGATGGTTTCACGGGAACCCGATCTTGGAAGCGCACGACACCAACCATACCCAAACTCCTCGTGATTTCTTTCACGCCCTTCTGCCAAGTTATGAGTTGTCCACCTCGCGGTTTGCGCCATTCTGAAGGAGGCACGGAGAACAACGCTGGTATCAGTGGACTGTGTTCCGGCCTGCGTAGCACATGACTGAGCCATCGCAGTCGCTGATGCTGGATGCTTTCCCCGATTGAAGTACCTACCGCACAACCAAATATCCGTTTCCTAATCACCCCTTCACTAAAACGTGGACGCCATCCCAAACCAGCCACGATTCTGAGGCATCGGTGGTCAAAAGCCTGAAGCCGTCTCACATCATCTGTCCGAAGAGGCCACGCTTTTTACCCAAACGACAACACAGCTGTTACTGTAGCCTGGCACACGCGATCCATACGATCTAGTGATATGCCTTTTTGACGCCACAAGTGACGCAAATTAGCAAACGTGATTCGAACCTTTAATATTGTCGCACACACTTCATCAGACACATTTCCGTCAGAGCTAATACAACTACCGAGGTATGTAAAATTTTCCAAAACCTCCAATGGTTCTCCTTGAATTGTAAGGGATATGTCCGGAGACTGCACGTTCTGAAGCATGAATTTGCACTTTGAAGGTGCAGGGCGCATGCCAAAAAATGGTATGATGATGGTCAGTCTATTCAACAGGGCTTTTGCTTTACTTTGGTCTTCAAAGATGAGGGCGATATCATCTGCGTACTCCAGATCGACAAGGCTCTCATCAGCAACAATTTGAACGCCGGGGTTTTGAAGACCTTCCAGCGTTCGCCTCATTATTTCATCAATGACGAAGTTGAACAAGAATGGAGAGAGTGGACATTCTTGTCTGACACCACTTTTTGTAGGGAAGCTTTTGGAGAGCTCGCCATACACTCTCACCCGCCAAGAAGTATGCGAGTATAGAGACCGGATTATGTTTACAAACTTCTGGGGCATACCCTGTTCAGTAAGTTTAGTCAACAGCACTGACCAATCGACAGAATCAAACGCACCATTGAAGTCAAGGCACACCAAGATTGTGGGTCGTCTGTACATATGGAGTTGTTCTAACAGCTAAGGGAGTGTGAGGAGTTAGTCAACGCAGCCTCTACCCGGCCAAAATCCCGCTTGACTCGCACGAGTTAAGGATTCGCGTGCCATCGTAAGTCGACGAGGAATCGGTGACGCCAGAAGCCTTGTCACAACAGGAGTCAAAATAACACCTCTGTGGTTGCTACATTCACTGCGAGTACCCTCGTTGAAAATGGGCACTACTATCGATTCACCCCAGTTGTCTGGAACGGTTCTTTTCTCCCAGATAGACCCAAATATGCTAAACAGGCACGGGCTTAAGGGTCCACCGCCATCCTTGAACAAAGCAGGCGGAGGCTCGCCAGGACGCACGATGAAGCTTGAGTAGAAAAATACACTCGGACATTTCTGAGACCGAAGGCGGCTCCATATTTACGGTCCACCTTTCTGTCGGAGACTACGTTTCTGGATTGAAGGTAGCAGGTGGCCAGCTAAATTGCCGTTCGAAGTACTGTGCCCAGCGGTCCAAACGTTCTCCTTTATTGCATATCAGGGAGCCATTTTGGTCCCTGATTATTTCGCTGACAAGAGGTTTTCGAGGACCAGTCGAACGAATCAAATGGAACAGCCTGCGCACATTTCCAGCATTCTTTGCATCTTCCAGTTCTTCGGCCTTTCGGGTCCACCAAGCTTCTCGGTCTGCACGGACACTCAGTTTCACCTGGCGTCGGATGATGCGTCGGGTGGAGTTGTGATTGCGGCCAGGGGGAATTTGTCGCCGGGTCTCCAGAAAAGGTGGGGTCCTATCAGAAATTCAATTTTTGGACGAGGTTGGCTGGGCTGTACCGCAAACAGACGTTTCGGCCTTGAGTAGCGCTTTGGATACTTTTTACCAGTGGCCATTTATACTCAATATCGTGCCGTCCGGCAGGCGTTCGAGCAGCTGGTTCTGCTAATTTGGTTTGCTCTCTGTGTCCAATAGCTTTACAGTGACTAAGCGAGGTCTGTGAGGTTTGCGTACACCTGAAAAGCGCAATAAAAAGCAGCAGCGTACAAGTACATGGTCGGAGTTCACGCTGTTGTCCCAGAAGGAGCGGCAGGCGATGATCGATCTTCGCCACAGATAACTGACGGCGATGTGGTCTACTTGGGTTCGGCGCTGGTATATTGGTGGGCACCACGTTGTCAAGCGACTTCCGCTGTTCCGGAAATTCGTACTGAAAAGGAACAGTCTGTGATCGGCACACATCTAAAGTAAGCGATCCAAGTTGTCCATACGTCTCGTGCCCAATACAACACGACCATCCAATTGGGTCTCAGCAACGCTTGGTCTACCTACCTGGGCGTTCATGCCACCAGCAACCACAACGATATTTGAGCTTTTAGACTGCTGTGTAAGGGAACCTAGAGCATCATAGAAACCCTCCTTGGCAGATTCAGAGCTACAATCAGTTATGGCGTAAGCAGACACAAGCAGACACCTCACCTCCTCTAGATTCTCTCACAGATGTTGCTAAACGAAGCGGACAGAGGCGGCTATTAACGGTAACTGGATTGCATGCTACAACGTTTGTAATGTATACAGGCAGATAACAGGAGGCATTCAGCGCCAATATTCCAAGCTGATACTGCTGAGGTATTCAAGTACCTTTTTGTTCGGTCAGCATACTGCAATATCTACTACTTAGGCGTTGTCAAGAAAAGTAGCTTGGAACACTTAAGCTCAGTCATCACGAAGGAACAATACCCGCTGTCCTCCATATGGTAATAAAAAATTAATGCTAAGTATGAACATGTAAAGATAAGAAATCACCGAGCGCTCTGTGAAGCTATTCTTAGGATTAAAGGTTCTTTATTACAGGCGGTTTTCCAACTTTACTGTGAACGCTATCATTCTGGATTGTGATGCGCAGACGTGTTGTGTTTAGGATGTTAAAGTTCTTGTGAACGTCTGGGCCTTTGAGATAATGTCCACAAAAAATGGTAACGGTGACATTGTTTATCAGGGACAAAAAACCATTAAACTCGTGAATTATTAAAGTGTAGAAGGGAAGTAATTGCAAGACACCTTCAGTGTTTCGTGGTGCCAGAGGCCATTTTGCTACCTGGCGTGTTACGCCAGGTTAAACCCATTAGTTTGGTTTGTCCTACTTCTGGAAGCTTCCGGAACTACCGGACAAGAAAATAGGTGGGTGAAAAATGTGGCAATTTTGATGCTGAAAGCCTCCAGAGCGATGAGTGATTTTATCTGTGAGTTGATTGATGAAGAGACTAAAACAGATTTAGAATAAACTGGTAACTGATTGTTTTTAGATGTGGCTACGCTGCAGTAAGTTGAACAACAATAAGTGCTCGTTTTATGCTAAAGTCTTCCAAGTCATAGCGTATGCGTTTCATGTAGAAGATAAACACTGTTAAATACTATTCTGTCGGATGTGATAGACAAAACCACCCAGCTACACTAACAAAGTTGGATAAACAAATAAGTTTTTGGATGTTCTGTGTACGCGGCAGCCAATCTTAATGGTTGTAATACCTGACTATATTGCATCTTAGAATACAAGAATTTCTGTGCTCAGGCTGACCTCTCTCCTTGCTATGCAAAGGAGCTTGCTCATCAGGCAAAATGGTCGGACCATAGCAGTGAAACGTAATGACCCGATCATCATTCCATAGGGAAGCCAGCCAGTGGGAAGTTGCTTTTATCAATGAGGATTTTACCATATTGGCATAAATAGTTAGTTCTATACGGTTTGCTTGGTGAATAAGCAAATTAAAAATGGCCTGTATCCAGAAAGATTATGTCATTAGCATAGTTGAGCTTGTCGGCTCGGACGTGTGTGTTTACTTAGATTCCCAAGTATTCCTTTACTGCACGTTAAACTCCTTAAATAATTTCAAAGTGGAATAGTGACGAAGGACATCAGTTTTCCATATCGGGTAAATTTGTATAGCTAGCCTACAGAAGGATTTCGGCCGCATGCCTCTCAGGTTTTTGAAGGAAATTTTTCTGGCGGATTGAATAGGCCATAGGCACAGTTATATTGAACTAGGTGCCTGCAAATGGAGAGGACGGGAAAATGGAGCTTCAAGAGGTAAGTACACTGCAAACGAGAAGAATTATGGAAAAGACAGGCCTTGAGCTTCCCAAGTTGTCCAGTGGGCTATTGCAATATATCCACTATTGGGTGGTAATTCCAGGTCCAGAGAGTTTCGGAATTCAGTGATTGTATACCACTTCATAAAACAGGTTTTACATTCAGTGACGCACTACCGGTTCCTTACCGTAGAAAAATTAAAACAAAACAAGATTAAGTCCTTACGCATACAACCAGAAAATGGAAATAATTACGGTGCCAAAGTTACCTTTAGAAAATTGAGCACATAGACAAAAGTAAAGCAAACACTGATAAGTTAGTGGCATTTGTCGCCTCTTACATTGATGCCACAATTAATATCCAGAGCGTTAATCCACTCATATACACGGGAAAATTACTAACGCTGGTTAGCCCTCAACATCGATCACCGAAACTTGTTCACTGTGGCTTATCATCTTCAGCTATCCTGATCCTCTCACTCCGCTTGTGTTTGTTGCACCTCCGGATAAAGCGAGCTCTCAAAACACTCCTAACGTCACATTTGTTCGATATGTTACCTGGTCTGCTGGTCACTTCAACAAAGTTTGACTCAAACAACGCTAATTTCTGTGCAACAGAGAGAGAGCTTAAACTTGATAGTTCCTTCAAGTAAGTGTATGAACTAGGTGAAGCCTAATCCAGGGCAATCCTGACATCCTTTGATGGTGGCTACGCACCAATAGATTGCACAGATTCTATATGGACATATAAAGCGACTTTGTAGAGGCTTTTCATTGTCCAGTGTTCACCAGGAAGCTATTCATAGACTGGGCCACTACCTAACATGCCATCTGTTCTGTGTCGTGCCCTCTGATTCTTCACTGGATTGACTCTCCATCTGGTACAATGTACTTGGTTGATTAAGGGCTCTATGTGCAACTTTGAGATTACTGACATCAAAAGTTGATTTGGTGCCTCTTCTAGCTCTTTTCTGCGCGATCTTTGTCTCTTGTTGTCTCTTGATCAAAAGTGACGGTCTAGCTTTCTGCCGGAGGCAGCTGCTGTAAATTATATAACCATAGACAGGGAACTTTTGAAACCACTATGATGAGTCGAGGCATTCTATACAGTTTTGTGAGTACACTCTAGTTAATTAAAGCACTCACTTTCTGGGTGGAAGGTGCTAAGTCAGTAAGCGCGACCTGCGTTTGAGTGTTGTATCGTGCCGCCACAGACTAGACACTCAGCAGGGTTTACCGCACGCAGCACTACATCCCAGATTAAACATTGGTATCTACTGTTATCTAGAGTTCGTAACGTTGCTTCTTTTAATGGCTACTCAGCCGTTTTAATCAATTTAACCCCACACTAACGATGTCCCCGCGATTTGTAATGAAACGTTGGCAATCCTGCCACTAAGGTTGGTGATCAGACCAAGGACCACTCTCTTATCAAGTTTACTGAAATATGGAACTTGCGGTACCGAATATGTTGATAATGTTTCCACGATTAATGGTCACTACTAAACATTCTTTGTCAATTCTTTGGAGAAATAACAGTTCTTCGCTTTTCCATATTTTAGCCCGCTATTGAATCGATGCAACTGATCTGGAGGCATGAATATTTTGATCGCTTTAAGCGACTGTTGTTCGGTATTTTGTTATTTGTTGTAAGCTTTCGCGGAATACAACATGCATTGCTCGGTAGGTTCGCACAATAGAACTAGTATTCTTTGTTTACTTAGGATCGAAACCTTGTTTTTCAATGTTTGAAAACGGGTTTGTTGATGCAGACGGCATGTGGCAGCCTTCAAACTGCTTGGCTTACCGCTATTACCCAAGGTTAGTATTTCTCTGTAGGAAAATTATACTACCTATTTTTCAGCACCGTTCTGAGGTGCCACAGACGGGCATCCAAGAAGATGATATCCAATGAGATATTTTTCTTGGGTGATTCTGACTTGGTGCCGCTGTTTTATCAATTTGCCTCTTACGTGACGCAAACTGGTGAACCAGGGGCAGAAGTGGTCGACTGGGGAGAATCTGAGAACATTACAAAGGTTCCTGACCGAGTCGTCAACCTGGTAGGCAGCGTCACCATATCATTTTGAGTTGTTTTGTCATGTCTGAAAAACAAGCCTCACTGAATTTGCAATTTGTGGCAACTAAATTAATCAGTTTATAAACTTCATGGACAGTGGTCCTTCGTTGAACGGCTGATGACAACTAGACCATTTGGATGCAACCACACGTCCGTCGTGTTTCATTTGAAAAATGAGAGAATGCTCTTCGTGAAAATTTGCTTCGCGACTCAACGGCTAAGTGTTCCAGCCAGAAGGTGGGCGGGAAATTTTGCTAGCAGGCAAGTTTATCACAGTGGGTCCAATCTGCACCCAAAGAAGCACATAAGCTATACAACACAGGTTGTTGGATAGCCCGTTTGTATGCTCCTTTGAAAGGATACCTTAGCAGATACTATTGCACATTGCTAGAACAGATAGAAGGTGCTTTTAATTCATCGACTTATGAGTACACCAAAATCCGTCTCTTTTGGTCACCATTGATAGTCCATACACAGGCTTCCTATCACTCTGTACGCAGTTCGTCAGCTTGTAAGTGACATCGGCTTTCCGGCGCTGCCAAAGCGAATCCGTCTTTGAAATGAAGTTTAAGTTATGGTGCTATATGACCCATTTGTACCATCCACTGACGTTCAATCCATAGCATATATCTAAGGGTAGCGAAAGGCAGAGGGGTATGAAAGAAATCATGAAACGTTTGGGTGCTGTCAGTGCTACTCGCCTTTCAGGATGGGGACCGCGTGATTCTCAATGCGCCTGGTTGGAGACACTGCAAGATATGGCTGCCAACCGATGTCAGTGGCGTTCTTGTTGTCAGTATCTATCCAGATTGCCTGAGTGAGTGTTTGGACGTGTAGACACCTCGGAATGGCTGTAGTAAGCTAGCACTAAGTTCCTTCCCTATCCACCTTTATTCTTTTCTTCACAATAAGGCTTTCAAATAAATAATGGTTATACAGCAGCGAAGCATCAGTTTTGAAAGCATCAGTGTTGAACACTGATGTCGTGCTGTCGATGATGATGATGATGATGAATATAATCTGAATTCTCTCCGCCTGAGTCACGACTCCCGCCCACCGGGAATCTGCTGCTATGAACACCAGTTTATATTTAAGGACCCTTAGCAAGTTTTCGTTCTGTAGATCAAAATTGGCAGTTACTTCTGCATTTTGTGACACACAGGATATCGGTGAGTACTATTTCATGTGTTTGTATTCATCTGATGACTTTGCAGTCTGTTGTGGGAAATTCAACCGGCTGTTGCAACAGTCCGAATGACTCGAGTTAGTCTTGCGATGGTATAGCCAGTGACACTATCAGCTACCATAGGCGAGGTGATTTTTTTTATTAATTAAGACGAATTACAGCAGCGATACGTCATGAAAACGATGATGGACAGAGTGTATTGGTAATGTCAATACGGGAGAAACTTGGGACAAGCGTAGGATAATTTGGTATATACAGCACAGGAGGGCATATTTCAGGTTCATCTGACGTCTGAATTCCCATGGATGTTAATAATAATTCTCTATCTGGTAAGAATATTTACGCTTTCGTGGATGGTTGAGAGAAATATAGTGTCAACAATTGCCGTGGTTATTCTTGCAGTCTTGGTTGGTGTTAACGGAAAAAGGCTGAAACGATGTCTACACGAAGTTCTTTGTTAGCCTCTTCTCCAACCAAATATGTTGAAAGGAATATGATTAGCAGATATTCAGGACCAAGGCCTGGTGCACGAGCTGAAAGAGAGCAAAACCACTTATGCTCAGTCATTGATGGAAGACAAAAATGCTGTTGGGCGTAACCCAAAAATATTTTGCACACACCAGAAACGATATATCACAAATATAATCCATCAGTTTTGAGACCACCACTCGGATGCACGCGAGTTTGTGTGGAGATTTTCGGGACACCAAATATTATGAACGAGAACTAGTGAAATTTGTTTGGCCAAGGTGTAGAATTTTGGGCGCCCGCTTACCATGTGACCCGTCTACATTGGACACGTTTGGGAAGGGGGGAGAAAACGGATACCCAAAAAGAGTGTGGAGAACGGTGCGACTAAAACCACCATGAGTACTGCTGAAAGGAAGAAGGCCTTCGCTGCGGAGTTGTTTATTTGAGAACGTCAACTGAACAGTTACAGACTATTGAACAGGGGAGCAAAACTCTCATATGCATCTCGTTTACAAAACTGAATATCCACCTTCTCCTTGAACGCGTCTTCCCGAATTTTATCTGGATGTTCATTGACTGCTACTCAACTTCAAGCAAATGCTACAAAGAGACTGCACAAATTCCGTAACAGATCTCACTTTTCAAGAGACGCAAAGCGGATTTACGAGAAGACGTACTACTCACATGCCGCATCAGTAGTATCCACCGTTACACTGGTACAACAGTCATGTATACCGTTTCATCTCATGGGTGAAAGTGTGGAAGCGCTTTGTATGGTTAAGAATATAGTGAATTACCGAATAGCAACTACCATAGAGAAGGGGTTTAGATACGCGACAGAGACGGTTCAACTGGGTTTGGGTTTACTTTATCGGTAAACATATTTGCATCCGTTGAGTTTCCAAAAAAGACGGAAAAACACAAAACGGACTGGAAATCATAGATTAAATGCTAGCCATTTGTGACAGTGAGACAAGTTAGGTTTCTAGACGACTGGTATGTAGGGCTTCTTCTAGTAGATAAATTGGAGAATCAGTGCACCCACATATATGGGAAACGATGACATGGTTGCATGCGGGTGTATGTCTAGGTCAGCCATTTTGGGCGGGCTCGGTCAGTCGAGACCAAGTATTTTGGCAAACAGAGGCCAGGTTTTATAAGTAAATAGCAGCGCACTCCGCAGTCAAAGGCTTGCAGGATCTAACCAGCCCGGATGGCTACGTGGCGAACCTTTTGAAACACCAATGTTGTTCATTCGTTGATAACAGGGGTGGCAGTTAAGTGCCAGTATTTATTTCAGGTACTGTCAAAGATGACGATGAATTCCCATTAATTAATTTTCGATTGAAGGCGCGTGGTATTTAGGAACACAGTGAGAGATAGTGCGGCTGACCTCTACAAAACTGTTAAGCTCAAAAGCTAGTTGGCATTCTCCAGTAAATTGATTTTTCCTAAAGTATCTCTAAAGGAGAGATTTCAGTCCATGTACACTGACATTCATTCTCCGATCATCTTTCTGTTATACAGTGCTCCATAAATTTTATCATTAGCCGTCCAAGCACTGCGACGAAAATTCAGATGTGCTTTCATTAAATAACTGTACAGCACTCTGCCTTCAGAAAGCACCTTTGGGAGCTACCAAACTACCCTGTCAATTGGAGCGCTTCTTGGTCATCCGTGAGCAATAGAAACCTTCTTTGCTGGAACAGCGTGCTGAGAGCCTAGTTGTATTCTGAGCAGCTTTTATGCGTCAGTTTTATATTAGTTCACCTCAGGTGCAAAAACATCGTTAGTGGCCAATTGACACGACGAGCCTTCACGGCGCTGGCCGGTAGCGGTTACCGTATTTATTTAAAGCGAGTTGGTATGATACCCATGTAAACTTGTTTAAGAAAGATTTATACCAAAGAACCGAATCTTATATAACAAAGGAAAGGGTTCGACTGTGGACTGACTGATGGGTGCGGAATTTCACATTCTCTTTTCCAACCTCATTACCTCTTTTCTGAACTGCACTTGTGGCACACTCCTCATAATTATCCTGTGAATTGTCTTATCTATCGGCCAAACTCTGCTGTTGGTCTTACAAGAGGAGGAGATTTTTTCAGGAGGCGATTGCAGTGGACAATTTTTACATTCTGCTAAAGATGTTCCCCTAATAGAATTCTTTCCTCCAGGAAGAAGAAAGAAATACATCACGGTACGACTCAGTCAGTCATAAGCATAGTTGACGGGCGTCGTCTTGTGACAATGATCGTATATGATACTGCACTGCAAAAGACAGGTTACAAGCTAAAACAATGTCCTGTTTAAAGGAATTCACCCACCGACTAAAAGCTTTACTTTAGTCCCGTTGTAGTCCTAGCGATGGAATGACCTATGCTCTTCTGAGCTTGGATATCCAGACCAAATACGAGGGCATTCAACAAATGGGCGTAATGATGTTTAACGGTCGCTGACTTGAAGCAACGACATGCTGTTTTACAGATTCGGTGACAGATTAGGCTTGTCATCTAGACAGACAAACTTGCAGGTTTTCTACCCTTCAGCTGTTAATATCACTGTTTGTAACATTAATTCGATGAACCCATGTGGCTGAGCTTTGAATACCTGTTTGTGGTTTTTCCTTAAAACGCTAGCCTAAATTACAAACCCATGGCTTCATAATGGTCATGTCTACCGAGAAAAACAATGGTTTAATCGGAAAAGTTTTTTTTGAATTCTTACCAGTAGGCCGATGGTTGTCTGAATCAGCCAACAGGTGTTTAGGCAGAAGATTTCTCACGTCGACTGTTAACTTCCATCAAATTTATGAAGCAGGTGTGAGCAGCTAAAATAAACACACTCGAAAGCTCACCGTTTTATTTATCGGATTATTGCTCAGAGTGAAATGGCAGACTTCGTTTTAGCGTGCTTTAGGATATCATAAAGGGTATGATGCCGCATTAAGTAACAGTTCATATTTGTGAATCAGTTGGTCGTATGTACTTCTCCAGTTGGATATTGATTACAAGCTGCCTCTTCGCTTCTTTGTTTAGTAATCACTGAACCTATTAGACTCTTCAGTCCTTACAGTAGTTAGCCATTCACTAGAACCATTGCCTGTTTGATTTCCACACCAATGCACCATTCCGATGTGGATGAAAACTAGAAAGAACTCCCGTCCACTGTTCGCGCTACTGGGTCATTTGTGGGACATCTTGTTTCTCTAGGTGATCGTGGGCAGCACATACACGTAAATCACTCTTAGCTTGCTTGAACTTTCGATCTAGAAGTCTGTTCCATTTGCAGCAAATGAATTATTCATAAAAAAATCCACCTACTCCTTTGATCAATGGGATTGTGTTGAACATTCGTGTGGACAAGTGGACTGCTGTATGATTTGCTGGACCGATTCCACCAATACTCATTGGTGCCTTGTCAAACTAGGCAATCTATGGTCGGTGATGCAATCGGGACAGGTTCTGTTTTCATACCATGAGGCGTAACTGTAGTTTTCCATTTGGAGGCAGTAAAAAGCGGTGTGGTGTATAATAAGACCGAAAGATTTTTTTTTATTTCTTGAGTAAGGATGGGACATGCACCTGGACCTTTCATTGGACGGAATATTTGTACTTCTGGAGTGACTTTAGTCCGTCCCTTATGAAGCATTCGGTCAGGTCCTGTTGGTAACGCCGATGGACATAACATGGACGAGAAGGGAAAATTATATAGTGGATTGTCTGAAAGTCTGTATCTGAAGGCCTGAAATTCTCAGAATGAATTACAAGGCGATGTTTTTGCAGGTCTCCAAAGTAGGTGTTCATAAAAGGCGACCAGAAGGCCGAAGACATGAGAAGGGTCATGTGCCAAATGACAAATTTTCAGGACCCAACCCAGCATTTCCATACGGCCAGGTTCGCTTCCTCTAGCTACGCGGAAGATCAAGCAGTGCGGCACTGACATACAGTTTACCACGCACCGTGTCACTTGGGTTTCTTGCTGTCATATGTAGAGTTTAATTCGGACGGAAAAAGTAAGAATAACACAGTTTTCTTGTTTGAGTCGACCGACTCAGGTGTGTCACTAATCAGCCGTAATTTTGCGCGGCGCTCCGACAATAAACTCTTTCAGTCCCAACTGCAGGGAAGTGCAAAATGAATGCTGTGGCTAATATGTGTTAGTGTGTGATAGACAGCCTTCGATGTACTATAATAATGCTTATAATAGTGTTAGTATTATCGACATAGCGGATGGTTAGAACTGCAATCTAATAATAATCTAGCATAGTCCAGGAGTTGGGGTTACAGAACACTAGAATCAGAGGGTTAGACGAACAATCTTCTGACTTTTTGTGATTTTGGAAACGTGTCCCATTGAAATAAAATTACTCTGCTGATTGTTCTTCAAAGATTTCTGCCTTGGGTTTGGCAATTTATTCGAACTTTTACGTTGTAGTGCTTGTCAGACTTCCATCTAGACCGGCATCCCTGGAATATCAGAAGCATCGGTTACGCCAAACAAGTAAACTTCATTTTGCATCGGCCGTCATTTGCATCGGGTACAACGCAAAGGGCAAACGAATTTGCCACTGCGCACATCATTCATTCCTTTTCGTTGAGACGTCTCCGGTATTCGCTCACTTTGCTTTCTTCTTCATGGTGGTTCAACAGCCTATGACAATTAGCATCACAAGGACTGGGTACAACTCGCATAGTTGTCAATGAAGAGGAGTCAACTATACCAGTGATCTTTGTTTTCATCAGTTTCAGTGGTTTGCTTCCAACTTCTCTGCTGTTCACATTCAACTATCTGACGGAAAGTCGCTGACAGCGGGGAATAATTTCAGAGGTGTTTAAAGCGTTCCAACAGAAACGCTTCAAGTTTAACTTGGAATCGTCATTTTAGGGCGGGTGAAAAAAGTTTGATGCTGTTTGATGATGTCTATTTAAGAACACCAACTTAACAGTTACAGACTATTGAACAGGGGAGCAAAACTCTCATATGCATCTCGTTTACAAAACTGAATATCCACCTTCTTCTTAAACGCGTCTTCCTGAACTTTTCTGGATATTCATTGGCTGTTGCTCAAATCCAGGCAAATGCTACAAAGAGACTCCGCCAATTCCGTAACAGATCTCACTTTTCAAGAGACGCAAAGCGGATTTACGAGAAGACGTACTACTCACATGCCTCATCAGTAGTATCGATCGTTACACCATGAGTTCGCACCAAAGTTTTAAGGTGCTGAAATAAAGTTTTGATTATATTGGAACTGGTCAGCATTGCATATCCCTGGTTGCGCCGAGATTTGAATCCCGGTATTCTGCTCTATGGAGGCGGTCCTCTTACCGCCCCTTCAGCAGCGTAAGCTTTATCACGTTTACACAGATGACCTCGTTAAATCGTGCGTGAAACGATTGTTTCACCCACGACCAACGATATTATTGCTGACTAGCTTCAATAAGACAGAAACGGTAGTCGGTTGCTTCCCCATTCTGATGCATTAGGATGCGACGGAAAATAACACTAAGAGATTCACACATTGATTTTGAAATACGCCGTTGAGATCAATCGAATTTGAATTGTAACTAAGCATTGCTTTACACCTCAGAGATAAAATCTGCTTCATTTTATTAGGATAAAGTTCAACACACGGTTGCCATAACTGTTACGGGAAAATTTTCCCTAAACCGATCGAGAAATAGTCGCATGCAGAATTCTCAGGATGGACTCAAGTGATTCACCCAAGGTAGTGGGAATTTTCTAACTGGCACTGAATTTATGCGGATAGTTACGGGGAGGGGAGTTGCTTTATTTTTGTTAAGAAGCTCAATTTTAGTTAAAAATCACCATTTTTTGTACAAAGTTGATGGTTTTCTATAGGAATACTTTCAAATAGGAGAAAAGATGACGACTCTGTGGTGAGCTTCACAACTCCTGCGGAAAAAGACTGTTTCGTTTTCATGAATATGACGATTCTCAGGTTAGAACTCTTTTACGCTAAAGGCTGTTGATCCATGCAGCTCTGTTTATAAGTACCTTTCAGATCATAAGTAGTACTGCCAGACGCTTGACGTTGAACTCTCCCACTGGCATTGGTTGTTCATCCACGCTTTATAAAATGAATGCATGCAGCTTTGCACCTCGAAATTTCCAAACTTCTACAATTTTCAGTGTTTCTTTTATCACACTCGAATGACCGACGAAGTGCTAACCCTACTGAGACAATGGACACAAAGGCGGGCGATCACCCCAAAGACCGGAGATTTCACCGCTACGAAAACGGCGTGCATGCAGAATGTGCCCTCTCTGGTCATTGTGTCTTTGGGAAAGGTAGGTCTTCTGACGGTCGTTGTCGAATTAGGAGCTGTTGTGTTCCAGGACTACCCATTCTAGTTTCTGATAAATTCCGTAAATATCCGTAAATATTCCTAATGATCACTTTTACCCCAGGCTTTTTTATAGTTTAAAAAAACACTGCCAATTCAGCTGTTTGACCTGTTGTATTGTACAGTTTTGAAAAGCTACCAACAAATCCCGCTCAAGTAACTTCCGGGGGAGCCCGGCTGAATTACTTTCACTAAAGCAGCAGTTCTGATTTTACTCGCAATCTGAACTTGAGGATTAATACACAAATTTATGCCAATTATACTTTTGGCCTTACGACTTACCGCTAGGGGTGAAACAGCCTGTTTCCTCGATGGAAAAATCACTTCGCAAGAGGGATTTCTGCTTATCCGTGACGGCTCTAAAAATCTGTCTGCCGGTAATTACTGTTTCTGCCGAAAGGCTGCACCTTCGTCTAGAATATTATTGGGCATGCATCAAAGGCTAAACTAGTCAACAGCGAGAAAGTTTGACTATGCTTGCAACATAGTTTGTCCGCAGTCCTGTGAAAAACATCTAGGGTTACTGAGCAAGCAGTCAATTGCTCGATTTTTCCACATCTGACTGGTGATCTCCAATGGGGATAGAAACTCTGGTCTAAGGATACAACCACATTTGTAATTGTCCTGTGTGTCAGTGGTTTGATGATATCATGTTTCAATGTGAAATTAACCAAGTTGGACAGCAAAAATGACGAACTGTAGGATATTGGAAGATTTATCTGTAACTTCTTTAGAATGTCCAAACTCCTGCTCCTTCATTAGTCTCTACTGTTACTCTGATGAACACTGATCAGAATTTTGGGAAGTTTTTGGTTTTTACACGAAATATTCTGCCGATACTCACGTTTTTCATTCGTTCTAGGAAGAAGAAATAAAACTAATCAACCAAAGCAGCTATGAAAGTGAGTTTAATGTTGTACTTTCAGAAAAGACCGCTTCTTGTTCACAAGCAGCTATGAAAGTGAGTTTAATGTTGTGCTTTCAGAAAAGACCGCTTCTTGTTCAAAGCTTCTCTACAGTTTAGTCACAATAAAATTTCCGTACGGGGGTAGGACTACGCAACTGTTCAATTAAGTCGGTAGGATCTTCGGATGATGTTGACCAGAAGTGTAATCCATGGGTCTGACATTAAGTTAAAATAGACTTCACCCTAGCAGGAAAACTCTCGCCGTGAGGAAAGGCTTTGCGTTGCTGGTTGGAGCAGCGTACCTTCAACTGTGGAACGAAAAAAGCACCTTCTGATTTCAAAACATGTTCATTAACTTCTCAAGCATAGACAGCGCTACTTGTTAGGACACTGCATGGTTATACACTGGAGCCCAAAAGACGGCAGTGCAGCTTAAATTGAAGTGACTCAAAATTATCCGATATTTGATGAGTTCTTCGGTATGTATTAGAACACATTTGCGGTTTGTATTCTCACTTCAAGCTTGGTTGAGTTGACACAAAACTTTATGGTTCGTACGGCTATGGAAGGCGGGGGCTGAAGAACGTCAAGCAGTTTTGGCAATCATGAAGATACACGAATATTGAGTACCCGGAGCACCCAATTCAGAGGAAGTCATCGATTATTATTACGCGCAGAAAAGCTGTCTTACCGTTTCGAATCCAACCCATAGAACACAGTCCGTGTTTAGCCTTCTTCCAGACAGGAACGTTCTTAGTGCCTCCGAAATACTTCTTCGAGATGGACGCACTGGAGCACTTCCTCATTCCTTGCCGACCAGCCACAAGCATAGGGTCCAATGTATACATTATATTTGAATACACAAGAGCTTGTCTGCTCCCTTAGGCGTTCTAAGTGAAGATTGGTTGGCCAGCCAGTAATTTTTGGCCAGTTTAATGCCACGGAGGAGGAAGTATATTCAGCTCATTTCGACAAATTTAGTCATAAACGGTAGTCCCTTTGAACAGTCTTTACCTACGCTTAAAATTCTTTTAGTTCTTTCATAACGCAGAACAATTTCAGACTTTGGGGTCTGACTAGGATGAGCGCACGCACTCTTGATATGTTTTAAAGAGGCGGCAACTCGGGTTTTGCACCTGATTTAAACAGCACCCACGCAAGTGAAAAGTTAGGCAGCAAAGCCAAAGATGACTATCTGTATTTCACGGTTCTATTTCCTTATTCTAGCCTTTTACAAAACGGTAGCCAAGATTGCTCGCACCTCCAAGGCTACACCAATCATTTGGATGCTACAAAGTGAGTGATTTCGCCTCCAAATTTTCCATCTGTATTTGTCGTTCCTCCGAATGATTGAGTAACAAATCAAGTCATGTCAAGAGAAACTTTGTGCATTGACAGATGAAATTTTAGGGTACCAAGTCACAGCGTAGTTAGAAAGGCGTATTGAAGTTTGAAGTAGGAAGGAACATTTCTATATGCAATGGTACACACAAGTTATCAAACTGGAAGATCCGGCCCAAGGTTGCCTGAGGTATTTTCAACCAGTGTTAACACTAAGTGAGCCACAGGCACAACAACTGCCATTACTTTTTGTAGGTTGTTGGGAAGAGGTTACCCAATTTGTATTTTTATCTCATAACAATCTGCAACTGGCCAAAGATTCTCCCATCAATATTCCACTCTGTAAGTGAGGTCAATCTTCGCCACAAAGCCAAAAGCTAACTGATGCTTTCTGATTTCGTTTTCTAAGTGCCTAGAACAAGTGAAGGTAGTCCAAATATCAGCTTCGCTTCAGCGAAACGCCCATTCTTTATCTTCGTTTTGGTCATCTTTGGTTCATAATTTCAATTTAACACTCACGGGACTGCTATGGACCTGTTAGTTACATCCGCTTGGAAACAGTGGGACCATTCACTAAGGAAATGCATCTTAACTCTTGTTCCTCTGGGAAGAACACCTTGGAACGCCCAAATATCAGTTTGGCTTCAGCGAAGCGCCCAGTCTTTATCTTCGTTTTGGTAAGTTTTCTCTATAGAACAGGAAACTTTATCCAATCATGGCGATTCTGTTAGCCTGTGGTCATCCTTGGTTCATAACTACGTTTACTTTTAACTCCAATATGGACCCATTAGTTACATCCGTGTGGAAACAAGGAGACCATCTACTGAGAAAACGCATCTCGACACTTTATTGCTTTTGTTCCTCTGGAAGGAACACCTTGGAACCCTCAACAAAAATGATCTCTTTTGCTCGATGGCCTCCGCTAAGGTATATTAGTGACTATTATGCGTACTTCATTGCTCTCGGGGGGTTCATTTTTGTATTGGGAGAAATGGGTTAACGAGAAAAACTGCATGTAATCACTCTGATTCCGTTATTCAATGAACTTTAATACCAAAAATATTGACTTTCAGCTTCCTCCAAGGAGGATATCAAAACTAAGCAACGGATCGACAAATTCAACTCAATCCTGTCAGAATCGCTGTGAGTCATTTTATTATACGTTGAGTTTGGTAATGCAGGGCTGAAGAAGTCGAAGTGTTTCCGATCATGCCTGAGGCATGAAAGCCTGGTGTTTGGCAGAGACACCACCACAACGAGCTATGTTCGTATAACTACTCGGCCGATATAATCCAAGCTTGTTCATAGCGCCCTGTTCTTTAAAGTAGGCTGTAGATTCAGATTACTGTATACTGATTATTACTGCATGATCAGTTGTAGTTGGTTGCGGAATTTGTAGCAGCCAGTCCCTAAGATCGGCTTCAGTTTTGTGGCATTCTTCTTAGGGAGAGAACATGTATATGCACTGTTTGCCTGACCATCAAGAATTTTTCTCCTCTGTGCAACCACTCAAGCAATGTGATAGTACGTCAACATTTGGTGACGATACCTTCATTTTATCTAACTATAGCTGCCAATTCCGCGAAACTTCTGAGGGGTTATACGGTGGTCCAATTAGTTGGAAAGACTAATTGCTAGTGCGTCATCCTACTTCATACTTCAATATTTTGAAGGCACACCACGATTGATGGACGGGTTACCGGTATGTGGAATGACAACTAAAACCCTAAGCGCTCATAACTTGTCAGGGGTTAGTAGGTGCTTATGAACCGAATGGCCTTGATTTCTCTCCCGAATTTCTCTCAAAATTCCTCCCTCAAAATGGCAAGGACTCCTTCCACACGCAGGCGATAAAGTTGAAATAGCTTTTGTGGGCGGTTTGTCGGGCAGTAACTCAATCTTCGTTAACGAACTCGAGAAAAGGTTCAACCCCATATCTGGGTAATTATGGTATCCTTCGTGGGATGGGCAAAGTCTTGGGAAGAGTATTATAAACAGTTGTCAATAATCAGGTGATTGTCTAAACTACCTAAAGGGAATACTTATCTGTAAGTAGCTGGGTCAAACAGATCGTCTGGGTCTAGGATGAAGAAAATCTTTTTATGGGTGCCAATATTTATGAGGATAAGCACAATCACCGATTGCTCACCAAGGCGGAACACAGATATCAAAGTGACCACGTGGACTGCAGGAAATCAATACCAAGCTGACCAATCACAGAGCGGATAAGAAAACGTAAGAACCGGAAGAACATAAACGCGGACATCGAAACACCAAATAACTAACAGTGTCTCCATTTTTGAGAGTAACGTAAACCTGCAGAGCAGTATCGTACGATCCTCAGTCTAGAAATGAGGAGAATAGAGCACGATGTCTGGATAACTGACGATAAATTTTCGATAGGTATGTCTTCCTGACACTTCACTCCTTGGTATTTGCCTTGCAATGATTGACGTGCTGGCACTAGTCGAGGGCCTACGTAACCAAGATATTATCCAGTTCGGTAGCGAATCCTATTTTTAAGAAATGTGAGGTGTGGACTAAAGTTCATAGCTTCATCTCTGTCGGTAAGTCCAGATTTCGGATGACCACTTTCACTGAACTATTACTCAACAGTCAGTATTTAGTTTATTTTCAGTCTACTCCCATTGTGAAAAACGTTCTCTGAGATTACTGGGGGTATTAATGTCATATAAACATGAGATTTGGAGGCTTCGAGTGGGGTCACTAAAATTTCATACTTGCTGCATGCATCATCAAGTCACCTAAGCCAATTTCGGAGCTCAAAAAGAATTTTTTGACAGAGATCACAATGTAAATGACAAAAAACCTGACCTGAACCTTAGTATGGTTGATTTTTCACCTTTATAAATTATAAGCTTGTTGAAATGACTAAAACTGCAAGTGGTTTTGAATACATAAGCCTTTAGTCCGTTTCCGGGAATTTCAAGGCATACATGTTTACCTTAGAAATGGTTGTTCACGTCAAGATGGCGGCTCCGAGGCCACGCACATTCTAATCGTGAAAGCCCACCAGAAGATCGAAGGTGTGCTCAAAATCAAGAGCAATGGAAGAGAAATTGCAGTAATACAGTTGTTGGTAAGTTAGGAATAAAACTATCACTTCTCGTAGCAGTAAACCTACTTTTCTTTGTGATTGCTGTTTTCTTTTACAATGATTACTTGGTGGTCCAGTTCTGTACAAATCACTTCTGTCGACCATTTGCATCAAACAGCCCAATACATGTATGGAACATGCCCTCAGTTGTATCACAGAAGTCAACGATGGTTATTAGCCCATCAGTTGTTTTGCGTTTGTGACGTCTATCATGTACTTTTAATTTGCTATCTGCGATAGAATCAATGGAAAATAATATTAGTAGCTAAGCTGGTCTGTCATGATCTCTTACAGAGGCGCATTCACAGTTCACTTCTGGTAATATATGAATCACATTATTAGATAGATAGATATAAGATTAGATAAGCTTTCTTTCTTAGAACGACTGGATCAAGTCTACCGCGGGGTGTGTACTCTCGTGGAGGCACTAAATATCTAACAAAAGGGCTCACACACAAAAGTAATACCCCCGAAATAATGAGTCATGCATTAACCGTTATAATCAGTCTTATGTGAGGTTTCTCCTATTCACTAACGCGATTTATTATTATCTTGGTCGCTGAAAACACTTCAGCAACCTAATATCACCTCCGCTCTTTTTTGTGGTCGTTGGGTAGGTGTATTCGCCAGGCTTCCAACAGCTTCATGCTTTACTTGACTACCAAACTGTACGCCAGTTGTAACGGGTGATTCAACCTGACCTTGTAATATTCTCCACTATCAGCCATTAAAGAGCAGGATCCGTCTATCGGCTCCGGCTTTCTAATGAGGGGTTCATGTTTTTCAACCCTGTATCTGTCCCACTAGTTTGTTATGCGGACCCAGGATACAAACAAAAAACCGTAACACTGGGTCGCAGAACGCGAGACGTTCAAATTTCGAACTGAAAAATGTGTATTGTCAGATTGATGTGGTCAGTTTGTGTAAAGTCTGTATCTGTAGGCTGAAAAAGTAAAGGAACGAGGATGAGAATACCAAGACTACCACTAAGTTTAGGTCACTATTCAGTCTTTCCAGCTTGAGGGTTCAATGGAGCGAGTCGAAGTGACGTGGAAAACAAGAGGGAAAAGAAAGGGACAGTCTGTCTTTACATGTAGAATAAATAACTTCTCGTCAATTAAGAAGGTAAGCTACTCCACATGCAGTCTTTGACTCAAAATTCTGACCCACAAGGTAGTGAAAGGATAAAAGTATTTTTGGGAAGATCCTGCCCAAGCCTCCAACTCAGAAGTCTGGATCTTGAGGCAGCGGATATTACGGATTCCTTATAGGAGTGTGCGCAGCCGACGACTTAGTACTCCTGCCTGCTCGGCTGCGAGGGACTAGTCTGTTTCGAGATCGCCGGCAGTTGTGCCTGAATTCTAATGAGGCTGCATACAGCAGGTATCTTTTTGTCATCAAGAGACTTTTTGGTTGTAAGAGCATTTCCAAAGCACTGAATAATGCAGCAGAGGTCGCCGTTCGGAGATCAGAGTGTGCGGTATTTGAGGCCGGCTTTTTTTACCCGTGCTTACTTGGGGGAAGGCAGCATCGCTGTCTCTATAAGTACGAACATGCTGGTCGCCCGGAAGAAAAATCTCACCACCTCCACACTCTCACCTCAGACGGAACCAAGGTTTTACCTCCAGGATACCCCGTATTGCGATTACTCGTAGTGTGAAATATTGCGTCTCTTAATCCGCATCATCTCTTTAGCACCCCTGGCATGACTGTTCCTTGTGGAACGAAGTTTCAACCAGTGTAGCCCACGTGACCATGGTAGCACTCAGGCCTGACCGCCACATCAAGTTGGCAGCATTTAGATCGTAAATAGACCTGAATCGCTCATTATGATACAGATAGATTCGGATATTCCTAAATCATTTGAGATCACGATTGCGTAAAGTCACAACACTGTCCTGATTTCCCGGCACGAAGTAAACTCTTGTATCTTCCTGTTTTTAATAATATTTTTTACTGAAGCAACGTTGGTATTTCGACTAGGTTACCTTATTTCATTTTTAGTAGCAGTATTATCGGTGGTTGCCTGGTTGTCTTATTCAGGCCCAAAATACTTGGAACAGGCTTTCATCAAACCGGTTAAGTAGCTGTTTTGCAAATATCTTCGTTAGTATTTTGACTCTAATGATTTACTTAGAGCTGCTAGAGGTACACCGAGTTGTCACCATCGCATGTGTACAGCTGAGTACCAAAAGAACACGAACTGGTGAGTATTTAGGATTAGGT
Organism: Clonorchis sinensis; assembly: GCA_003604175.2. Lineage (NCBI taxonomy): Eukaryota > Metazoa > Platyhelminthes > Trematoda > Opisthorchiida > Opisthorchiidae > Clonorchis > Clonorchis sinensis. The sequence goes on from CM030371.1 coordinate 28,200,755, forward strand.
ACTCAGTCTATTCTATCTCTCAAAGGAAGCACATGAGCTGAGATTCTTTCAGGCTGTCCAAGCCTGGTAAGGAACAGTCTATGTATTTGAGTTGGATTTGAACCACAAACATTCCGGTTACTAATCGAGGTCCAAAGAACAGTATTCCTTTACAAAGAGTTTTCATCTAAACTAGAATCACATAAAACATTGCCTCTGCAAACACGTTTTCTGTGTGCTTATTTGGTTCATTTCCTAATTGATTTCAGATTGCAGCCCCTATTCAAAAACGAAACCAGGACAGCAAGCCACCAAGGCAACGTATGAGGTGGGTGCAGCTGCATTTGAAGCCGGTTTACATCGATTTCCCATTAATGACTGCATAAGTTTTATCATCAACTTCGTGGACTTGAGTGGTTAGTTTTTGCGATTTTTATTGTTTTATTTTGCCGATACATTGTAGTTAACCATTCCTGTTTGGGTTCAACAGATGGAAAGAAAATGTACAAAAGATCAGCGAAAATACATCAGCGGCGAAATCTAGTTATGAGCGCACAATATAGCTACTAAAAAGAGCTTAGATGATCAGAATGATTCAGCCTCAACTGCGATAGTCCTCGGAGAGTCCACACCAACTGGTGAACCGCAACTGACCGCTTCCGAGGGAGTGGTTTCTCCCAACGTGAAGGCAGCAATTGACGAAATCTTCAAAGGGCTGACCGAATGGAGTCTACTTCAGTAGATAATCTGTACTGACGGTAAAACCTCAAGGCACGGAGGACGATTTCACTTTTAATGACAAGTGTTTGGGTGGCGATTTCGCACTGCTGTGAGTGTGCTCACCATGCAAACCGACTTGTGTGACTGGTAATGGATTGGCACTAAACGTGTGCCTTGACGGGGACAAGTTCACTCATCACAAGAAAAGTTGCCGAAGCCTCTGGTTTCCGATTTCAGCTCAGTCATTTCTGTATGAGGTTCCAAAGTGTTGCTGCTGCGTTTCCTTAGTAATCTTCCAAGAGTTGCAGTTGCTTTTTGGCATGAAGGGAGAGAACTATGGTGAACTCAGCAATCGGCTTTCTTTAGGTGGACATGCTGTTCTGAGAGGGGTGGCCAATAACTAGTTTCCTATTTATGAGGACACTGACTGATAAGAAAGGAATCTCAAACTTTACACTCTCTTGACCATCGAATGGCCGTTTATCAACCTGTTTTCCCACAGATAACCCTTCCAATTACTAATGTTTGTTTCTAGCCAAGTTGTCTACTTATGAGTGCAAACAACTGCCAAGTTATAACGGCTAAAAAGCCACACGTAGCATATCTTGCCTTCACAGCGAGGGATATGCTGCAGGCACAAACAAGATATGTGCTGTAAATTTCAGACTCGCCATGGTTTTATCGACACGCGCAACACGCGCTGATTCTTTCGGAAGGTAATTCGAATGGATCAAGCTGCGATGGTTGCAGACCGTTTTCTAGGACTCGGATTCAATGAGTCCTTTCGGGCAGGCTAATTGGGACAAGGCAGGCTTTGTACAACCACCGGTTAACCGTTTTGTGGTTAGTTTCAGACGAACAGTGATCTATCAAATTGGTGGTGTGACCAGTCAATGGCCAACTAGAATGAAGTCAAGTGAATCGTCTGTTTATATTGCTGTCTAGCTGAATGCGTCAAACATTGGCTGTTTCATGTTTCAGATGGAGCGATAGTGCAACTATCGAAGTAGATTCCTTCCTATGGCACTGCATACAAGGCTGATGAAAACGCCTGTTGATTTGAGTTTTTTCGAGACTGATCCAATAGACCTGCTCCAGAAATTTCCACTAATTTTATTTCATACATGAACATCAAATTGGGTGCATGTGAAGACGAACACTCGTGTGTAATTCAAAGTGGTTTTAACGTGAGATTTGTCGAAATCATGGTATTCTGCAGCGCACTGCACTGACTGAAGGCTCTCTTATGGTTCATTTGAGCCAACAGAGATCATACAGACTTGCTTTACTTCATATGACACATTCACTTGGAGCACTGTCACAATTTTCAAGTGTTTCTGTTCCGAAATATATTCGATTTAATGTTTAGGTAAGTCATAAGGTTGCTGGGGATTTGGAGACTTAACCCCGTTGTGACACGGCTTCCCAAACGGAAAAGATAAATTGTTTGATCTGAAGGTTCTACATATCTACATTGAGACTATAGCTTTCTCACAGTTCAGTAGGTTTCCGCTGCCATAATGTCTTGCACAGCCTTTGTTGTTCCAAGTCTGTTTGATTTTCGCAAGATATCGTAGTAGCATTTCAAAGAGGGCTCTGTGAAGCTTGAGTGTCCACCCGTAGAAACCCAAACATTGCTTGGCGTGTTCAAAACAAAGAGACTAAATCATAGAGTGATGAACGTACTTCACTACAGCGTAATTCCACAGCAAATCATTTTGAAATTTGATTCGGCAAACAATACGTCCGGTTAGCCGCCTTAGTTGTTTGTGGAAGACATCTTTCGAAAAGGGCCGGGATTCCTCTAAAAACAGTGAAAAATGCGTAGCATCTATCACCGAATTCTTCGTTAAAAATCTTCATGACCTAAATTGATAGAACTCGGGTACATCACTGTAACCCGCCATCCATCAGGCGAGTCAGACGGGCTGTAACTGGCTTGTTATGTTGGTCGGTTTCTTCCTGAAAATAGTCTTCTATTGCCATACGCACCACGGCACTAACTGCAACAATCCTCTGCCGAGAGGTTGGTTACTACAAGAGAGAAAAGATGGACATGGACGTATTATGCTCAGAATTTCACTGCATTAATTTCTGTTTCCAGAGATCCTAGTTGTAAGTGCACACTCCTTAGTAAGTTGGCATGACCGTGCACGGAATTTACCTATGTCAGACTATTCATCCCTCCATAACAGGACCACCCGTCTAATACTTTATTTTCTTGGCTGCTGGAACCAGATTACCGCGTAAATAGGTGGGGACCGCGACCCACTGTAATCTTGGAGCACCAGGCATCTATGTATGAAATGCGATTATCGCGCGGGAACGATGTCATCAAGTATATACTCTGCATGAAATCGTCAAACTGCCCAACTTGGTCAGCAGCTGTCTGTACGGACAGTCACCCTTAAACGTGGAATGCGAAAAGTTGCGCTTTATTCACTCGCATTCATCGAAGATCACAGTGAGTCTGTAGTCTCGCGCGCCACAAGTTGCCTCATTTGCGAGAGGGTAGTTCTGCTAGGAGCGGAACAACTTCCGCTAAATTACACTTGAAAACCGATCCATCAAACACTGAAGTTAAAGGTATTTTAGCAATTCTCCGTGTGAAGTCCGACACAAAATTTTTCGCCTACTTGCATCTAAAAAAAGGAAAGATTGGTCCCGTATAACACATCACTTGCCAAAATTACGCCTAAATGCTTTGCGCTTACGTCAAAATTGATGGTGTATTTTATTCGTCGTAGAGCGTTCTGGTTTCTGTTGCACATACGGCCAGAGAAATTGAAGCGCAAAATACTTTGTGTACCAGCTTCGTAGCCGTTTCTACGTGTGCGATCTGAAACGTGCTTTTAATTGAAGCGAGATACAGTACTTCTCAGCAGGTATCCATCCCAGACCTACTCTAAGTTTACTGGTTAGCCAAAAATGGTGCGACTGAATAAACGTAAAACATTGAAAAATGTATTTTTCCCTTATCAGTTCTTAGAGGAAAGATTGATCGGGATGGGTATTAGAGACCTATTTATGAACTACCACATTATTGAAGCGCTATTTGACCAAATTGTGGTTTCCGGTTTATCCAGATGGCCGCCGGTTTTGCCATGCGATTTCCAATGTAACCACCAATCACTCGCCTTGAAATGATGAGAATGAAATTTAGTCGCTTGAGGGGAACGAGAGGCGCACACCTAAGATCCGCAATCCAAACAGGATAAATGTCTACGTCGTATATGTTTCAATTAGTAAAGTTCATTGAGGGCACATAGCTAAGTGAATACGTAATAAAATTTGAGTAGCGGTTGATTCGCAGAGGTGTCTTTTGCCCCCGTTTGAGTTGTATTTACCACATTATCCATCTGGTACCTGGTGATACTGATGTACGTTAACGAACTCCAAAGACCAGAGTGCAATAACTGTAGCAAGTTTTTTTAAGATCAGGGCGACTTTGCGCTGGTTTACTTTTGTCAACTGGTCGGAGGGCGAGATAAATCGGAGAAGTCCGTTGTGTCATCTCGTTAGATGATTTCTTCAGAATTCCTAAAAATGACAAACGTTCCCAAGGGTGGCATTCAGTTGATGGGCTACGAGGATTCCTTTTTGAGCTAATATTCTGTTTGCGATTTCCGATAAATTCTTGATGTAAGGCAGAGCTATCCTTCTGATGGCTTGTTCTTGCTGTTGCTGTTGTTTGGATGTGTTCTTCCCTAAGCTCCTCTTGATAAAATTTCTTGGATATCCAGAGTAACGAGGACAGGGGACGCAAAGCTTAGAGGTCAAGTGGCCATCGACGAATCAGCACACAGGATAACAGGGCAACAAATGGAACCGCCCGACTGAACAACTAATCGTGACCGAAGGCCAGCTCCGGCTAACAGCAGGTGTAATAAAACACACGCAACACTACTCGACGCACAACCACCAACCCATCGCTACGCACCACTACGCTCCCTAACAGCGCACTGATGGTGTCACCTCGATTGGTGATGGAACGTTTGCAATCAAATTGTCCAGCTTAGCGAACAAACCAATCTTCCGATTGCCAACACTTGCTTCCTTTGGATGTACTGCCCTGATCTTCTACGGTGAAAACCTCGTGGATAATTGCATAGAATCATCTTACTGTCTTAGCACACATTAGCCAAGTAATTTTAATACAAACGTATCCATGCTAGGTGGCTTTCAAACATAATACCAAACCCGAATTGATAAAAGTGTCGATTTTGACAACTGCTGGATGAATAATGTGCGCACTTGTAGACAGATTATGCCCAGAAACGCTTTGTACTAATGCTCAAATGACCAGGTATACCTCATTTTACAGAGCATGAATCTGAAATATTTTAGTAAACTGTCTGGTTCACTGTTTTTCCTTCGCAGTTTGACGTTTTCTGCTCTCTCTGCCTGGTTCACTGTTTTTCGCAGTTTGACGTTTTCTGCTCTCTCTGGGCGTGTAGGCGATTTGTTTACTGAGTAGGCGTCTTCAAAGTAGCTTTCCGAACAAAACACTTGTAACTGCGTGCAACTGGTGTTGATTTTCAGAGGGCATTCTTTAATGGGAGCTTACTGAAATGTACTACCGCACGATGGTTTCCCCATGCAGTCATCAGGACAAAGAGAACATTTGATCTACTTCTTTGAGCTGCTCTGAAAAGTCTCAGCGGAGAAGAACTGCTGCCAGTTTTCTCTCACGGGTTGGACTCACTTAGGGGTTTGTCCATTAGGGAGTCACTGTGAATAGTGAAACTAACGATTTCCCATCGGATTTTGTTGCGAGATTGTTGACGCACTTTTGGGTTCGTTCTGATGTTCAACTACCTACTAATAAAGAGTAGTAATAATTTCGAGCAGGTCAGTCACAGCGTTCGGACATGAACTGGTTTACCTGTTCGGACATGATTATTCAAATATATCCTGGTGGAATAATGCTAACTGGCCCTTCTTGCAAGTCATATACTTCGGGTTTTAATTTCGACGTAGGTAAGGGTATACGGTACTCAAGAATTTTTTTTGAGCGCGGACTCTAACCAGAGTCTTCTTGTCGGAGCAGGTCTGCTGTTCGAACAAAGTGACGTAAGCGTGATCATCCTTATCAATGACAATGGTAAACGAGGGTGCTTCAGTGCCGTGCAACCCCGGCAAAGTATTTGAATTAAGCCCCACGGTGGACAGGAAAAATGAAGGCGGAAACCTGTGTTGGAGGTACCTATATTTCCAAAGCTCAGTCGGAAAATCCGGATAAGAACTGAGTTCTGCGGAAATTGGTCAGCAAACATATGTTTCAGTGTCTCCAATCAAACACAGGTAGTGTTACGCAGGTCCTACTCTGGAAGATAAACTGCATGAGAGCATCTGGATTTTCAAATTTCTTTATTCCCGCATGATACAGTGCTCTTAGTATTTTTACTTGCGTTTTCATATCAAAAATTTTACTTGGATCGGATTAGACTGGTTTCCATAAATAGTGGTTACACTACTGTATTCCGTTACTTACCCAGTTACAGGCTGAATAACCCGCACGGTTGCAGACCAACTCTAGCAACATGTATTCACAACCAAGTTACTTCTACTCGTGCCTACCGCTTTAGTGATTTTGAGGAGACATTGTGCCATCCGATTGTAACCTGGCTTTTTCGTAAAACGATTCCACATAACAAAACCATACTAATCCTTTTGCTGGATACCAAATATCCGCGTGAATTATTAGCCGGTCTGGTTGAACTTCCCTGCAATTTAAGTAATTCTCCTTGGCTCGTTCTGAATAAGAACCTGGTCCCTCAATTGGCAAAGTGATTTGTCTACAAACTGATCAAAAAGGGGGAGAAAACTGATCAGTCATTTGTTCAGAGGATGCAAAAACTCTCAGCGGCTGATTCACTTAGTGGCAAAGGCTTGAGACAGTGCGTCTTGACTAATGCAGGGCATTGCTGGTAGTCCATGAGCTGTTAACTTTGAGTTCCGTAGCAGTTTTATCCTCCAACCCCTTTGACAAGTGCTGCCGATTTTTTGCTGGCCCTTAGTGAACGTCGTCAGTGTCAATGCAGATAGTTTTCCAAGCATTTTAGTTGCCTTTCTCTTCAGAGTTCAGAGTTATTCTACTCTTTTTCCAATCTTACAGGTAATGCAGTTAATCTGGAATTTTCAGTGTAACGGAGTGATGCGCTTTAGGCAAAGCACCTGCTGCAAATCACCGAATTTAATGAGTACTTCTCAGTACCGCCTATTCTTGTTGATCAGCATATGGTAAGTTTTCGGTGTTGCTGATGGATAAAATGTTTGAACATTTACGTTGTTGAAGTGAGAAATCGAAGTATATGTAGCGCGGGTGGCAGACCCGAACCGGCGACTTACTGCTTACTGTAGGGATGGACTACCAACTGAGGACACTCGCTGTAAGCCAGTAATGGTACTAAGCATTATCAGCTGTTACCTACTGAATGCTAGCATGGCGAATTGGTCTTGAACTTCGTGTAGACAAATTCGATACACAGCGAGCGTAATTGGTAGCTTACTCTGTAGTGCACCCGTCTGATAAACGCTAAGGCGGAAGCTTGAGTCCATTCAAAGGGGTGTCTTTTCGCTCACACCAGCTGTACGTGTACGTTTGACTGCATGAACTATAACCCTTCTGCTACTGAAAGGAATATTGGAGACTGGTGTTACGTAGATGATCGCTGGTCTGTTCGGTGAACGTTGCAGCCTAACTGCAAAACTCAGCAAGCAAATCAGCGACCAAAAATACGTTTTTGTAATGCTGTTTTATGAGAAAAAACAAGCTGCGCAAATTCAACATGAGAAACCTAGCCTACTGTCAAGTAAATGGAATACACTGACGAATTGAGGGATGCTGAGAGAAGCGGCTGTTCATTATTATCTCTTTGAAATCAGTACCCCATCGCATGGAGGCCGCCTACTTTAAGTGTATGGAATATGTTTAGAAGTGGTCAGATGCTTGCACAGTGCTCCGGACAAGAGTGCCCGGACAGTGCCACTTCACCGACATGTCATCTTGATTTAACTAGTTTGGTTGAATAGGTTTTGGTCGACTGATTCTAAAAGCTTTTACAGACAGGTGAGTTCGTATAGCTGGAGGCGAAACAATAAATGATAATTTCGGATCGTTGATGATATTCCTGGCATAATTGCAACTTCAACGGCATCGGAATTTCGTGGCAAATTTCTAAACGACGGCTTCCTGCAAACCAGTTTACTAGGAAGACCTCAGGTCGCAGCGTAAATCCATATCTAAAATAGAACAGTAAGTTAACATAGAACCGAAATATCCGTTAGCCAATGACAGTAGAGATATGGAATGTTCACATCTAGAGAATATAAATTCAAGCACAAGAAGGGAAGGCGTCCACTTAGCAAAGCACCGGAGATGTTTCCTCGAACGGTAGTAAAACGTCTGGAAATCGATTGCCAAGCTGGGTCCGAAAATATACAGGAATCTAACGGAGACATGAAAAATTCATCTTTCAACCTTCGTTATCTATGAACGAACTTTAAAACCAAGCTGGGCTGTTAAGTGAATACGTTGTCGGTGGTTTGAGAATTTTCTAGGCCGAGAAGAATTGCTTGGGTGCTATGCAACTTCGAAAAAGACTGTTTGGCCTTTTTCTGATTTCCATGGATTTTCCTAGGTAAAACCTTCTTCTCTGGGCAGTGATTACTCGACACATTTTCTACTTTAAATCACAAACCACACCTGACAACAGCCGACAACCTATGCATTTGCCATTTTCCATCGCTTTGTTCTTCTTTGTCAAGGCGAAAGGTCTTGATGTTTTTGGGGAACGACAGATAGCTTTGTGTAGAAACCATCTCCAATTTCATTCCAAGGATTGCACTGAACGTGAAGTGTCTTTAATCAAGTTCGAACTGATACATATCTTGTTCTGGCTTAGTTTAAACGGGATGAACTCGGTAACTGATACACATCTTGTCCTGGCTTAGTTTAAACGGGATGAACTCGGTCCACTTCGCTCTACCTAGCAAGAGAAACGAGACAAACGTGACGGTTGAAACTACTGATAAGTAGTACACTGTCACGACTGAAGATGATGCTGCGGAAGAATTACGCTAAAATGGATAGTTCATCCAAAAAGAGTGAATCTACACAGTAATTCTCTTCAAATTTTCCTTCAGGTGGAAGTTTTTATATCAACTATGAATGCTGCTGTAAGGAAGGCCATCCGTTTCACCAAAGTATTTCATTATTGGAGATTTCTTATGAGGAGAGAATTTCATTACGTCATCTTTATATGGGATCAATGCGGTTTTTTTACAAAAAGGGTTCATGCCAGAAAGAACATAAAAACTGATCCAAGGGTTGAATATTTGCAGACATGATTCTTATTTATGATTGGGATGCGATTGCTTCTACCTTAACCAGCCAGAACGTCTGTACCAAAAAACTGTTTGCTTTCGCACTGATCGAATTTCCACTTTGCCTTGCAGTTTTATTGCGACATTCCTGTGCTTCCTTTGGGACAAATATTCCTCCTTCTATCGGCCACAAGGCAAGTCTGTCATAAAATTGCGGCCACGCAAACCCACCATCAATTTTGTCCATTACTGTGAGTTTTCTCAACAAATAAATGTCAGTTGACTTCTCCTAAACCTCTTCCTACCGGCCACACATAATTCCCGTTGAATTCGAGAAGTGTGTGTGGGTTGCGCGTCTGTGAACTGACGCTTGCCCCAAACCAAATGACCATTTGTGAATAATTAATTTGCGTAGCCCAGCTACCAGAATTAGGAGGCTGGTGTGTGTGTAGATAATATCGCGGCAGTCCTTAATTGCTCACTGCAGGAAATATTAGATGTGACGACCTAACGATTTTCCCGAAGTAATGAGGAGAGTTTCACTTTTTACTAGGGCGAAAAAGTCTTTTGAGCGCAGTCAACCCAACCTGGAAAGCCATGATAAACCATCTAACTGTCCAGTCTCTGTTGGAGATTGTTAGCACTGCACAAACCGTGGGTTTCCAGGGTGTCCGGAAACTCCAAAAAATTTCGGATAGTTGTCTTCTTTTCCAGGTGTGATAGAATGATAAGTAGTGTGCAAAACGTGGAAATGGGATATTAAATGGTTTGTAAAACCTTCTGCAGTTTACATATGTTGGCCTGTTCCTAGCCAGTTATTCGAATGACAACATTTTAGAGGTAGACTACTGTGAACTTTGGAGTGTGAGTAATAAGTTGGACGATATGGCTGCAAACGTATCGTCGCCAGTTGCACTGACAATGTCAAGCTGAGTTAGGAGTCTTCTTTTGGTTGACCGACGCGCGATCCTTGGATCAGGCGATGACGCCGTGAAGCAAAAAACAGACCATCCGGTTTTTGGATCCATATCTTGATGGCTTGTGCGGACAACGGCAACGCATGCATAACCTCAGTTGATTTGCCTAGGAGGCGTGAATGAGGGTGTTTTCACTGGCATTAATCTGACTAACCGCCACAGTCCGACTAGTTCTCCGTACAATGATGAATTAGTCGCACAACCACGCTAGGTTCCAGAATACAGAATAGAACAGTCGGCCGGGTTATTTAACTTAAATAGGTCTATCCAGTTGGTCCTGAGCGTGCGGTTGTGCGATTGTTGTCCCAGTTCAGTATTTCAGATCTACGGATTAAGAGAAGACTTTTATATTCCAATTTCACCGGATCCTAGACTACCTTACTAAAATGCGCTGTCCTTCCTCTCAGTATGCTAGAATTATGGCCATTCCAGAGTGCAGGGTTCGATCCCGGGCCGTTTCGTCAATGAAGGGTTGTCGGAGTCGTTCGTCTCTCAGTGTAGACTTTGATAATTACAGACTTGCTCTTCTGCATCATCCAAGGAATACAAAATACATGAGTCTGGTTATGGAGCCGATCAAAAATAGGCTTGATGGCTACACCACTCAGTAAGTTTCCTAGGGTTACTTGGAGCGACCCGATAAGAAAATTTGATTATCAGTGGGTAGTTTTTGGTTGTTTCGAGATGGTGTACTAATGTACATGTTTCGAGAGACAGTTTCAGGAGCATCAGACTTCTGTTCCGGGTTTGTATTCACACATGGCTGGTGAAGAGTCCAGCTATTTGGTGATTGGTAGCTGTCACAGACGAACGTAGTTTGCGTATCGACTGTTTGTTTGCCTAGGTGGACGTAGCTGGTGTGAACTCTTGTACGAATCAAACAATCCAGTACACTAGTACACCACTTGAAGTTCAATAGGTCTGCCTATACATAGGTTAGCTATGTTAAAGCGATCGGATCATTGATGAGAGCGTATTTCAAGTTGCTGGATTTGCGGTCCACTCTATTTGAACTGTCCGAAATGTTTTTTTCAGATTTTACCAGTCACTGTCTTCAATGGTCAGGAAAGTATTTAATAGGGACCTCTAATATGCGCACGTTACGGGTGGAATAAATTTTTTATCGGAAATTCTCAATCACTCTTGGACTGGGCGTCTAAGGTAGGACCGCTTCATCAGGACTTCAAGGATTGACACGTACTATCGCTAAAGTATATCGATTACTAGCACCCACTCGAGGTGATCAAACGTGTATCTATGGTATAACATGGGGCCGTAGCGCCAGGTTCAAATACCGACTAGTATACCAACGTCGTAATATGGTATGGACCCACTATCTGATGGCTCATTGTCATGCAGATTAGAGTACGTCTTTCCTGAACTCACACTTAATCAGCTTGTTGACTAACGACAAACACTCCCCCATCTTAACCATAATTAGTTTCCTTGGCAATTCTGTCCTGGAATCAGCGGAATAAAACTAGTTAAATTAAATAACATGCCCATTTATATTCGGAATGCACTACTCAACCTTTTGACGGCACCTAACATTTTCTGTCTTCCACTATTCACAATAAAAATTTCGATGACAATCTGACAACCTTCTGTTGATGAAAACTGCTCAACAGCCCACAGCAGGTTTTGCCCTTCTTGGGGCTCATCAGACAGGCGCAGTCCCCGAGTTCCCGTCAACCTTATGTTCTACTTGAAACCAAATTGCACATTTGCAAACAAATTTGGTTTTGCGAGAGACTCACCTGGAACCCAGCTGAATCTCTCGTTTTTGATGTTTCCAGGCAACTGAATGTGCTGCACCAGGCCGCCTCATGTTTCGGTTGCTACGACATTCGAGATATCGCGATACATGTATATTTGGAATGCACCACTCAGGTCACTAAAAATTCTTCGACAGCCCAGGACCGGTTTCGCCTTTCTTGGGGCTCATCAGGTAGACGCATTCACCACCATGAATGCTATCAAAGTCTACCACAGCAACCGTATTTCCGGAAACTAACTCTTTCAAAGTGAAAATTTTTAAGGTATGAAGTTTTTCCAACTAAACCCCCTCGAGAAGAAACCCAAAACCAAAGGGGAGGTACTTGTTACTTCACCATATGACTGCTTCATTCCTCAAGAGTGCAATGGCCACCGACCATGGTTTACAAGTGAACTATCGCTCAACTGGAAGATGTTTGGAACCGATTGGGTGTATCCGTCGAAATCAGTCCAGTTTGCGTTCAAGTAGAACATAAGATTGACGGAAATTCGGGGACTGCGCCTACCTGATAAACACGCGACTTGGTGTTTTTAATATGCCGCTTTGAGATAACGTGGGTCTCGATTTTTGGTCCCCTATTGTCCTTCCTAGTCTCACATAAGTGTCCAGTGTGTACCACGGTGTTAAAGAAAACATTTGCGTCCGACCCCACCCGTTTGTTCCACATGATGGGAACCATTTAATGAATCGCGTGTGCCTGCAGCGCGATTGTCTTTCCTCTTCCTGTAGATTTTATTCCTTCTTCCGAGTTAGTCGTTAATTCTCTAAATTTATCCGTTACTATCTTCCATGTTGACGAAATCTTAGTTTTCTTGGCTGTATTTCTAGTGTTATAGATTTCGGTTTGGTCAAATGACCGTAGACGTTACTGTGCGCTGACGAATTTGGTGGGAGGGTCTCTTGTTCCTTAGCCTGTAGGTCACAGTGTTAATACAGGGACAGCAGGGTCCGCCGAAGTGTTCAGCTGTTGTTTTTACCCTTTGGTAGTCCGGCAGGAGAAGAAAGTATGGAAACTTAAAGAGGGTATTCGTTGACCAACTTCAGTAGTAGACTTACTGGTTGTTAGTCAGTTTCACTAGAACCGTTCAGATATTTCACTGCCTGTATAGTCTAAACAGGTAGGTGTATTTCGAAAACTTGATTTGAACAAATTGTTTACTCTCTTAAGGGCAATAGAACACCTAAGCGATAAAAACACCCTTGTTGCTTTCTCCTAGTCCAACCTCCGATACATCTAACCATATGTGTCATATTTTTGGCTTACCAGCCATTTAACGTTTGTGCCGGGCCTTTTAGATAAACGTCTGGCGGAAAGTGGGACTGTCCTTGGTGAAGGTGGACAGAGGATGTGGATATGCATCGCGGAAAAACAACGATTTTCGCTGTTCTCCTTCACGCGCTTTTACGAGTTTGTATTTCTACTCTCCAGGATGGGTGCTGTTCTCATATATTTTTACATTTGTGATCGGTAAGTTACCTCAAGCATCGCGTATCGTTGGTTTGCCTTTGTATCGTATGCATTGTAACCAAGATAATCGGCTTCTGAAACTTTATCTGGTTTGTGAAATTCCTCAAATTTTTGGCACTGTCCCTGGTGCTTTTGTTTTACACTTTCCAATACATAACGTATATGACATTCGCTCCTTAAAATTCGCCCTCAGGCTGAATTTCGAAAATGGCGGCTAGAAGAATCAGATCAACGTATATAGAGGACTAGGTCACATTTCATCCTTGCGCAATCTATCCAGTCTACAGGAGATTTCCCGTCCTGATATTTGTGGACTCGGTGTATTTCACAACTTGTCCCTCAGACGATGCAGTCGCCCACAATATCGGGATTAATTCTCCACTACTGACAACCTTCGAGTAGCCAAAGTAATGAATAACATTCTTGGAACCGTGAATGTGGCTCAATGAGTTGTCACTTGTCTGTGATGTTAATGAACAGCTGTGCATCCGCAGCATGATATCAACCTTCTATACATCCTAACATACCGCAAAACGACGGATAGGTTCTCGGCTACGGCACAGCAGGCGGAATAGTGATCAATCAGAAAATCTGTACTAAAAGACACGGCTAACATAGGGAACCTAAAAACCGATAAATCACCAAATTTCAGTAGCCGGCACGCAACTGTGAAGTGGGCCACTTCTGCAGCAGATAGGAGCGGCTGTACTCATTTCATCGATCGATTTTGCTTTTACCAGTGCCATGGAGTACCAGAATTGGATGTTCAAGTTGCGAATAGGTAGCCTTATTACACAAAATGACTCGGCTACTTTCGCACCAGTGGGGACGAAACCAAAGTGCCCTTGCTAATTAAAAAATCAGAGCCTGTCACTATTTAACAACCGTTTTGGAGAGGGGTACGCAGATAACAATGGGCAGATTACTTTACCAGTTTTTTCTTTTACTGCGCTTTTGCTTTGGTGAATGGTACTATTGGGCCCAGTGAGAAAAATCTCGGTATTCTTCCGGAAATTCTTCCTTTCGAAGAATGAATCGATTCCGGTCGGTCCTGGTAGTCTTGGCGAGCATTGCGATCCATATATTTTAGAAAGTTCACTAAATTTTCATATACGTAAATCAGCAAAATAATATCCATTTTCCTTTCTTTCATTCAATCGATAATACAGGACAACAATGTTTGGCAAAACGCACAAAGATCCTGAATCGTTTTGGCTGCGAGGCGAGGTTCTGTGTCTCACTGTCCTGGGACTACTATCCATTCGCAGCTCAAAGCACGTAAGATTTTGCATAAGTTCGTTGAACTTTAAACTTGCCAACCTAATAGCTGCGTTTTCTCACTACAATCGGCTTCAGTTTTTCGTCTCAAACAGTCGAAGATACAATAAGGCTGGAAAATCGTGCAACCGAAATTTAGAGGTTTATATAGCAAGCAGGCCCTAGGTGACGTCATCCTAAGCTAGAAACAAAGTCGACAGCTGCGTCGTTCACAACCTGTGTCTCCTGATTGAATTTGCCTTATGTAAGTTGACCAGGAATTGGTTACGTCGTTTCTTGAAATTCACGCATGTCGTCGAACTTTCCTCTTCGTTTAAAATGGCTTCTTATGCCCGCTCTCGCGGTACGCTCGGGGGTGCTACAGACATTGACCGATGATTTCTGGGTATCAGATTTGCAATCTGTGTGAGTATTCAGCTCACACGATAGAATCTTTGAGAGTGATAGAGAGTACTCTTAACTTTACAGCGCCCCTCAAATAAAATACCTTCTATATTTGCCTATTTACTTCATAATATAGACGGATTTCAACAACTTGGACGTCACTCGCGAGTGGAAAGGTTGGATGCAATTATACATTGTTACCTATCATTTTGCATGCGGTCACTCCGTGAGTCTTTGTCATTTTTGGAGTTTACTGGTTATGGAGCATTTTGCAGGCTCTTCACCTCTGGTAAAGAAAGCTTCGTGAACGGTATTTTCTGAGCCACAGTTGTGCTCAACTAGCTAGGAGGAAAGTAGTTTCTGGTAAAGATGTGTACGTGGCCCTTATTGCTTTGTAGCTGATGGTATTGTTTCTGAAGAAAGACGGTGTTTACAAGTACATCCCAAAACACACAATCTCAACGGAAAACTGTTGGATAGTTAGCCCGTACTAGCTCAGTCAATGGAGAATTATCGCCAGAATATATGTCCAGAGTAGGGGTGATTTCATGAGAGAGATTCGAGTCGGTAAAATTAGTAAGACGATAGTCTGAATGGCCAAAAGGATAGGAGAGCTCACAACACATGTTTACTAGATGAGAGGCTGAATGAGCTTGTAAAATAAGGGCGGCGTTAACTTTTCGGTCTAGCACTGATTTCAGCGATGAATAAAAGGGAGAAAAAAGCTGAAAGCAGCAGACTGACACTGAGACCTTGGAATTTTCCGAGACTGCATTTGGCGATTAGAAAGGTTGTGACCTATCATCACTAGTTGGTAGTCGACAGAGCACACACGAAAAAATTGAAAATGCTAACAGCTGAGCTGGGTAACAGTTGCAGTTGGTTCGTCCAGGCATATATTCTGCTTTTTATGACGGCAAAATTCAGATAACATACAGTCGGGAAATTAAAGATGAAATGCTTCATCAGACGCATGAGTTTATATCACTGTCAGGACACTACGGAATGTTTATTCAAAGACAAGGTTTGCTATACCGGCTACGCGTGCTAAGTAAAGCTAGCTGGAAATGGAGCGAGAATTGAGGGCAAGTTTCTGATTTGTTGATTTTGTGACGCATCGGTGTTCGGACTTAGACGATTGGAGTGGCGATGCACGTAATCCTATTGTAACTCGAAATCTGGTGCTTTTTTGTCGAGACTATCGGCTGTCTGCCACTAAACTCTTCCGAAACAAAAATGATGTTCTATCACGAAACAGATGAAGCATGTTACTACTGTGAGCCTACATTAAAACAACACCAACGAGACTGTAGATACGCGTACTTGGCGGTAGGTAGGACCCCTTATACAAGGGATGCTGTGATGTGAATCTGCAAGTCCGAACGATGAGAACCAGCATATCCTGCCTGGTTAGCTGACACCTTCAGTCCTCATATCTTGAAAACATATTAGAATCAGACAACTATATGCTCCTCATATACATTGATCGGGGCTTTGTAGAATCCGCCTCAAGTTTAGTTCACAAGCAGCTTTAAGCTAGGTTATTCTGGGCGGCCAGCCCTTGTAAGCATACAATCCTTCAGTTAGTATCTTTAAACTTTAATCTGATTCAAGCCTCGTGATACTCGAGAAGAATACTTCACCATCTGGCATTTTTCAACGAAATGTCTCCTTGTGTTTTTCATATGTAGGTTGTGAACGGCTACATATCTGTGCGATATCTCGTATCGGCCTATCTGTTCCTATCTGCGTATGGCCATACTTGTTACTTCTGGCGAAAATATGCACAAACGGGTGGTGAATCTCAGGTAAGCTTTTGTTACGGGAAGCTTTTCACCACGGCCCACCATGCAAGGTTATCTTTTGACCATAAACTTTGACTCATTCACGGCGTCGCTTCCTGCTATCATTGGTAAAAGTAGTTTTTCGCTGGTGGTCACCGTTGTCGGCCGAATTTTTTATAGGAATTCACCTGAGGGTGCCAGCTTGTTGAACATGGAACAATTTGTTCCAAAGGCGGGATACAACCAGAGGAGACATCTCTTCATGAGGGATTTTGCCGTAAGCTCTGGTTACTGAAGAGGGCCGTTATGGGCTGTCCAAGAATGCATCATCTATCTTCTCTACAGCGCTGGTGACAGAAGCGTCAAATAATCAATACATGACTGTTCTCCAGAACCCACACAGTAATACAGTGACCTTCAGAATGCTAATCAATACATGAATGTTCTCCAGAATCCACACAGTAATACAGTGACCTTCAGAATGGAGAATACAATGCTGTAAAAGTGCTTTTTTCACATGAAGCTGGGGTTTAATCACACTTGAAGAAGACCAAAAGCATAATTTTAAATATCAGAGAAAGCTTTGATAGCCCCACTCGATGAAATACTTCGCATTTGGATTTCACTGTCATGTGGGGATGGACCAATGTTATTCAAAAACTCCCGTACGGCCTAGCTTAATACGGTAAAATTTCATTTTATGGTCATCAATTTCTCTGTGGAAACTGCTTTATTACAGACGCCATATTCTGAATAAAAAGAGTGGATAAAAATCTGAGCTGAAACCACCCTAAAATGATTGAACAAACCGTGTCGTCGCGTAAAATGAAGGCTCACTCCAAAGTTACAGTGGGATACGTTTTTTTATCGACGTGATTCACCAAAAGGCTCGGAAAGCAAACCGATGGACGGGCTTGCGGATGGATGGACGGGCAGAAAAACAAATAGGCAGGTCGCCAAACGGATACATGAAAGAGGTGTCCAGCAACAGTGAGAAAAGCCCGATCAAGTGAAAGAAAACGCATCCAACTGGAGGACTCACGTAGTCCAGAGGCAAATTGTGCACTCGTGAGTGAAGCCACAATACCAAATGTGCTGCGTTTTTTTAAAGTAAATCAAAAGAGGTCAGAAACAGACAGACCACGAAGCACTGATAACTGCATGAGCTTTAATAGGGTTGGAGGAGCAAGGGCAGCGCTTTTTACCGACTTTGAAGATAGTTTTGAGTGAAGTGCAATGGACGAAACCCCTGTGTTTAAAGCATGCAGCTACGAGAAATGACTGCCTCTTGCAAGTCTGTGCCAACACATAAGGCTGATGCATTTTCAGTCGCCTTTTTATTTGTTATAAACTATCCTTTTGGAGCCCAGAAGCGACCTCAAAATGTTGTTTTCGTTGTACATCTAACTGCCTGATTTGATGACAGTGCACTCTGAGACGTATAAACAAGCTGTTTTTCTGTCTTCAGAGTCGTTTGGGATGCACGAAAATTACCAACTAATGTCCTGAATTGGAAACTAATTTGCAAATTCAAAATCCAAAAAAGAAACTGTCGGCCCGAAATACTATAAATGCCATCAAAAATGCTCCCCTATTTGGTACGGTGTGGTGTTCATAGACGTATCTGTGCATGTAGGCAACGATAAAACAAAAACAACTGAGATATCGGATGTTTTACAATATGCGCGAATTTAAGGGAGAGACCTATCCGTGGAGTCAGTGTGTCTACAAATGTTGTGGATTCAGTTTCTGGTTGAAACATGAAAATTTGTCGGATCGTTTGTTTTGATTAAGAGATTACACATCATGTCTGATGCAAAACGGGAGAGAAAATCTACTCATAGAATCTGTCCAGCGCCAATTCTTCGAAAGGGGGAAATATGCAAGGCACTGAGAGCAAAAGTTTGCGGAAGTACCACTGGGCAAGTGAAAAAGGCAAACGATGAATAAGAACAATATAATACCGGAGGCAACCGAAAATGGGAAGTATTCATTCCGATGACATCCTTCATCTCACAGTCGAGTCCAAAGTAACTGCGAGAACAATTGCTAGCATCACAAGCGCGTGAAAGCGTTTTAATTCCTGCACGTCATTCTGTGAATTACCAAGCTTGAAGATGAGGATTCGACGCTGGTTGAAGACCAAATGGGTGAACTAGACATCTTCGAGGCACACTTAACAAATAATCACTCCAAGAACGGAGTGTATTCAACAGATTAAGCGTGAGGGAAGTGAGGAACTGAAGAGGAAATTTTGAGACAACGACGTCTACGAAAACAAAAAACAGTGAGTTACGACGCAGTCACGTAGGTCTGATTCCTTGCGACTAGTTCTGTGGGTAAGGATTAGGTGGCCCTGACAAGTGTTAAAGCACTCTATCTCCTGTGCTTCCATTTTGTTGAGAGCCGGTCTAAACCCTCGTAAATTTCAAGGGGAGTCAGCACACCAACTTCCGTGAAGGGTTCCGGTATGCATGCAGCACTTTAGCGCGATGAGCAGTAGTCTATCAGTTGAGGCGAGGGCGAGTTGCCTGGGAAGACTAGATTCCTCAGTGGTCACAGCGCAGATTTACTGACCGGAAGACCCGTAGTTCGAATCCGACTTCTGCATCTTGATTTATCCCGTCTATTCTTAAGCAATCTGGTAGTATCCCGGTCCTCGTGCCTCCTTCGGGTGACATGGCACCTAGGCACTGGAAGGGTGCCACACCTGAGCATCATTCAAAAACCATTCTTAGTTTTCAGCGAGCAGAATACTTCTTGGACGAAAGTGATTATATGAGTTCAGTTAACGCGAGAAAACTTCCTCCGTACGTTCTTTCGTCTATGTAGCTGAACATTATTGTTTCGAGAGGTCATTTAAAAATAATTGCATTCCATTTGGTAAGTGTCATGAAAATTAAAATGAATTGTGTAATTTCGTAATTGCTACCTTGCCTTCCCTTATCTTCTCACTTTTCAGGATGGCACGAATGTGGCTTTCAAATGTATTAAAGAAATATGGCCACTAGTGCGGCGGTATTTAGAGGTAATTCAACTCGTGTACATTTTGACCGATGTCTGCTTTAGTTAGGAAAAAAGGCATTTTATCATTTTCTCAAACTCAATATTTTGAGACTTTCCAGTCAATAAATATTCCCACTCAAGGGTTTCGTACAGAGAATGATGGTCATTTTGCCGAATGCATGAGAATTGAGCGTACGTGGTTGAGTTCCAAGTGTTGGTTGATCTGCATCCACTCACGGGCAACAGCTAGTGTTACAACATTTCAGAGGGAGCACTTTGTCGTTTAGTTAACCAAGGTACTTTAGAATAACCTCGGGAAAAAGGTTTGAGGATTACAGTATGGACACATCCTGGCTTCATTCCGCATCTGTCTACCCAAGTGAAAGTAACCACTGTTTGAGAGTCCTGGATCCGGACCTCAAAAAGGAATATTTCTACATCAAGGAAAGAGGTGGATGGCAGATATCTCAGGTAGTAAACTCACCTGATCTCTCTCCAGCAAAATGAGGGCTTCCGGAGTGTCTAAGTATTTTTTTATGTTGTTCACACTGCTTGCAACACACATAGTAAGTTATGATTCGTGCTTATTCAGCTGCGTTCATCCGCTTTACTGGTTCAGCCAGAGGCCTGGGGACTGAAAGTTTGATTGGCAATGATACCACTTGTAGTAACTGATCAGACAATGGAATAGCGGCAATATTATTATCTTGAAATTAACTGATTCTTTATTTATCTCTTGATGATTATCAGGCAATTGTGTAAGCCACATCGAAGGAAGTACATCAACGTATATATGGAAATTACAGTTCATCTCAACTACGTTAACACCTTCATCTGTGAAATCAAGGGACTTCGGTCACCAACATGGGCCGCATGTTTCAATAGGAGATTACTTAGACTGACTCACCAAACCTAGAAGCGAGGCAACACGCCAAACACGCCTCAAGATCAACCACTGGGCACCATCTAATGAAAGTGTGTTATTTGTCTCACCTGTGCGCACCAATCACACATCATCATCATCATCATCATCATCATCATCAGAGGCAGCAACATCAATGTTGACACTGACGCTTCACTGCCGTACAACCATAAAGTTTGTCAAATTTCATATATATATATATATGTATATATTAAAGGTCCTAGAGTGAAATGTAGAGCAATCACACTTGTGTTGCACAAACTAACTTGCACGATTTTTGAGCTCACCGAGGCTGCCCTGGTCAAGCAAAAAGTCGGGTCGTATGTGCAAAAAAGGTTGACATTGTCCCCCTTAATTTTCATACTACTCAGTTAACGTTCTGTTCCAGTTTTGTTACCGTATGCCAGATAAATAAAAGGACGCACTAAGCTTGATTGTAGTGACCAAAAATTAGATATACTGTGATTTGTGTTTTCAATACCTGGTTGATATGGTTTTGGAAGAAAAAACTACTAATCATTTAGCGTGTTTTTAATTTTCACGAGTTAGTATTGACAAGAGACTTGAACGGTCAGAAAGCATCAGCCAGATCGATCAATAACATGACATGCACGCGGCTTATTCCGAAGGTCTTTACAGTCATAGAGTGGGTTGTTATTGGTCGACGGGCACAGCCACGATAAACTTCCAAAAGCAGGGATTCTAATAATCTCCTCAAATTGTCCCACACCAAAATGAAAATTAAGCCACGGGAGCTCTCGAAACACTGCTTTCATGAGAACATCAGTAAGGTCGTAAAATTGATGGCTAGTGGCTTAAACATGATTAAAAGCGACTAACCACGGCAGCATTCAAATTTTCTTGCTGTCTTAACTTCACAAATAATGAAGGAATATTTAGCACAAGAAAACTTCAACTGGAAGGATATTTTGGCCCAAAATATAAAAGACAGCTCATTTTGAGTTCCCTCATAGGGTCATGCGATCAGATTTTCCCTGCTACATTAAAAACCACAAATAACTATTGTTTTTTTAAGGTTGTCATAACACATTTTCATATGAAAAATAGAGAGACACACAGCAAACTACGAGTGAGAAGTAAGAAGTAGAAAGAGAAAGTCATTCGGTCCCATTAAATTACCAGCACACATGAGCACTTGTTGCCGCTGTCCACACTGAGTAGAAGCTATACCTGGAAAAAGCCTAATCGGTTTTCATTTGGCTACGGACACTTAACCTTTGTGGACAGACAAGGTTAACCAAGAACCTACTGCTAAACTGGCCACATGTTCAGGGTAGAACTAATGAACTATCGAATCAAACATTATTGGGAACACGAGATCAGTGTCCATACTCCAATGCGTCTGGGCGCTCGAATGAGACTGAGTAACGTGTCTTTTTCTTTTTACTTCGCCCTGACTGTTTGTTGCGTTTGTCTCTCAGTCTCTCATATAAAAACATGATTTGCACGAGGCCGTTAATGACAATCTGGGAATACATGTTAACCTATGATTAAGTGTTCTCAATAAAAATATGGCCAAATTTGGAACACTGATGCAAGAATGTTTATTCGGTGGCACAGTCTAAGGTTATGCTTTGCTTTCCAACAACAAATGAAAATCGTGCTGATAAATTTAGTACGAAGGTGAAATTGTAACTTTTCCGGACGTCTAGTACACTTCATACTCCGCTTCTACTCATCTTGGTCACGGTAGCTTTTGAATTGAGAGTTATTACTACTATTCAAGAGCTTTTGTATTGCAAAAACTTACTCAGAGTGATGATATGCATGCGTTGTCATTACCACACCACGTTATTGATAGTCGACTGTTCCAATTTGTGCTGCATTGGCCGCGTAGCTGATCGCAGAAAACAAATATCCTCTGAATAAGCTCTCATATTTACACGTTCGGAAAGTGTTTCAGGAAGAATTTGGGTGTCCCAAAATACAGCTGATGGAAAAAAAAACAACCATATTTGTAAGATCTGGCAGCTAAGGATCTTACAAGACGGTCGGAACTGATTACACGCAGTTGGTATCCAAGGGGCAGTAGGAACAGACGGATGAGGGCAGTGGATGTTGTACCGAGAGCTGGTTCTATGAAGAACTGGGTTGATAAAAGACATCTTAACTTTGCAGAAAATACCATAAAAATAATGCATTTAGTAGGGGTAGTAAAAGGGACAGTGAGGCAGCGGGGCTTTCTGGAAGCAATAGCAAGTAAGAACAAACTGATTTTCAAACGTATGGATACGGGTAGTCGAATAGTGTAACTAGGACGTATACACAGACAACGGCGCTGAAAACAGTCAGTACGTTCGGAATGTAATGGAAGCTGTCTGGAACGGGTATCGGACGAATTCAGTCGATTTTTGGCTGAAGATGCGAATCAGCAGCTCGTGTCACGCGTCAAGTCGGAGTACTCGCGTAGGCCCAGTTAAAACAAATCAAAAAAGACTACCGGATAAGATGCGATACAAACGTAACACTAAAGTAGGACTGCCGGAGAACGGCTTGGGATAGCTCATCCGTCTCCTATCCCAGGGGTTCAGAGTTCGATCCATGATCTGGTGGCTTTTCCGTCAGAGTAGTCACTCGAGATAGAGTTGATACAAACTTGCGGGCGAAGGTGGCGAGGCAACGACATCTTAACTTTGATAACTAGGGTGTCTGCAGACCCTAAGACGGAGCAGAACCCCAGGGGACTGAACACCAAGGAAGCGAAACGACATTACAATAAAAAGGTACAACCACACTACTCACGAGTAGTCAGAACAAGTAGAAAAACTACCGCTGATCAACGTTGATTCACAGGAGGAATCGGCAACATTATTTCCGCGGAGCTAACGTTTGTGCTACAGTGACTCACGAAGAATGAAGTAAGAAATCCTCAATTTTCGGTGACTCAGCATCATGTCTACAGGGAACTGTGAGGATGTCGTTCCACAATTTGGCAAATTGAAAATGTTTCATTGTATCACTTCAGACTTTGGATAAGGAGAGGAAAAAATGGTATATTGCGAAAAATAGTTTTAGTGTCGCAAGAATAATTGGACTGACAACACTCCATACTTGCTATATAAGGTTCGTTATCCGCAAGGTTCAAAAGACTGTTCTCTAAAAGCCTGATAATTTGGGACTTTCTGCGGAAAAACTTACTGACAGTTATCCTATTATTTAGGTCTCCATGGTATTTAGGTCTCCATGGTCTCGAGGTAACCTTCCTGATATTTCAAAGCAATTTTCTCTATCTCGCTAACATGAGTGCAAGGATAGGTGTGTGATGTTTTTGGAAGCTTATTACTACAGACCAACTCAAATAACTCTAGCGCCGGGTTAGCAGTAATATGCGTTAACAAATGACTCGGTGCTATTGACTGAGAGCATTGCTAGGTTCGGCTGCCGATGAATATTGTCAAGGGATAGTACTTACGTGTTGCCAGTATTTGTTTGGACTGTGTGACTGGGCACTGAGGATGCAGGGACCTCAATGCTCAAGGCACGCCAGAAGAAGGTCTTTTGTCCCTGACATTTGGCCATTCTTTACAAGTCAATGTTTCTTCAGGTAAATGACAGAGGTGAGTGGCAGTGAGGCACTGGTGTCCAACTTCAAATATTGCTTGCGACCACGACAGTGCGGATAACTTTGAGGATGAGTATGAAACTGATGTATTTACAGGTATAAAGTCTCAGTAAATGTAACAGAATCCAACTCATGTCATCATTTGGCTGGATGTTCTGTTTTTACTTAACTAGAGGAATGAGTTTTTAATTTACAACAAGGGCCAAGATGACCCAGTCGGGTGAAGCTAACTACATCACATCAATCGAAATTTTAATGAACGCTGAAGGAAATGTTGTCATTCGTTGGAAAAATGAGAGTTGCTCCTGCAACATGAGTGCAAGGAGGAACTGTTGTAGAATATGCTGCAGATATATCTTCATGAAAGCAGATCGGCATTTCAGGCAATATTGCTCCTAACGGGGATTGATATCCATAAAATTACTATCCACACTATCCTTTTTTCAACGTTTTTTTTGTCGCAAGGCGATATGTCAAACTTGCATTTTGTCGTTTTAAGTGCTTACTTATTTGGACAAATTGGGACCTAACGTCTGACACGCTCTCCTTGACTTGTTCCATTATCACAGAGATCAGTTTTGGTCTACCAGAAAACTCCTACATCCAAATGCTATCCTCCTACTTCCCATTGCAGGTGATGTACCGAATGAACCTGTTTGCTGTGGTCCTCTGCTTCATGATGAACCAGAAGTACATGTTTTACTATTTTGTACCACTCATATCATTTTGGTTCACCTATCTATCCGTCACGATGCCATTGTTCTTCCAAATCTTGATGAGAAAAGACGATGCTGGCGGATTGGATATTGACAGGGCCAAATTGTGTCGGTTCGTGGTGAAGCTGGCAGCTTTTGCCCTCATGGTTTTGGCACCGATTGAACTGCTCCACCGAACGCCTTCTCTATTTGGCAGGATATTTTTCACCCCGTAAGTTGGATTTTTTAATGAACACCAACCATAGTAACATGTTGTGTGGACAGATTAACGTTCATTATGTTGCAGAGATAACGGACAACCAGTTTATCCGTTCTGAGGATGTGGTATTCCACAAAACCAACTTAAGTTCTCCGGTTGACCATTACGCTGTCCACGTGCCCACGCACGCTTCAGGTACACGAGCAAAGTCCGGTTGCACACGCTGACGCGAGCATCCACTCGTATCTCACCATTTAATGTGAAGGAAAAACTTTTGTGTGAATTTACCCTACCATAGGAAGCAACTGGGCGGACTGGCAATACAATGCGAATTGGAGTGGCTTTGTACTCAGGATGCCCGGCTTCCTTCTTGTCGCCTGTGCTCCACTCTGAATAGATACCATTCGCCAGTCAATGCAAGCCTTATCCAAAGAAATCATTTGCAAACTCCGCGACCATCTTTGTGTTTGAAGTAATGGTGTGTTGCTAACCCAAATAACTAGACAGTTATCGTCTGGGGCCATTGGCTTAGTAATCCGTAAAGGATTAGCTAAGTGTTAGTTGTTTCTTCACGCGACTGAAATCCAGTGGGCCGGAAAAATGGACAGCAACTAATGAGGACACAGGTGCCGGTGAAGAACAAACCCTCAGTCTAGCAAGTTTGCACATCAAGTAAAATATCACGCTTCTGAATACGGAGTCGTATTGGTTATCCTTTACCCTTTACTACTGATTATAGTCACTCCTCTCCAAACATCTGCCTCGTGGAATGCACAGAATGATTACTGACCTGGAAAATATCGCCGTATGATTGATACTAGTAACTGCTGAATAAAGCACTGTGGATAGTCTTGAAAAATGCAGTTCGTCAAGCACTTTTCCAATAGAATACTCTAGCGGGATTGAGCGCCTAAAACTCGGGTTTGATCCTGGTAATTCCGCCTGATCAACTCCGGCAAAGTGTCAAGCCAAACAGCCTACATTCTCCGGAATCGTCTAAATGTACTTTGTAATTAGTGGTGCTAAAATGTCAAGCACCTCACTTGTCAGAACTGGTGGGAGTAGCGGTCAGATTTCTATCAAGTTAGAGAAACATGGACTGATCAAATGCAACCGTCTCAGCAATCACCGAATGCTGACTGAGCACGCTTGGCTTTTGCTGGTGTATACTTGATTTCCTATCCATGGTATATTGCGGTTGTTCTACAAAGTTCACTCACCAATAAAATAAAGTGAACGCGCTGCGCTTTTATGATCACAATGCACCGCACAATGCAAGAGTACCAATGAGTGCTAAAGATATGCGTCCAAAAGTTTGGGTTTTGGGGAAAACCCGAAGAATTATAACAAACTTGTCACAACAGTGATTCTGGATCGCTGTTTATTTGGGAATACATAATTGATCTAACTTGGCCCCACTCACGCAGCTAAATATCTCTTAGACATCATGACGTTAGAAATTTCCTTTTAAGATCTTTACGCCCATTTATTTTCTTATCTAGATGGCCTGTTTTGTATGAGCTTTAGAGGTTGAATTGTGGCTATGTTTGTGTTTCCCATGGGTGCTGGTGGTACAGAAACCAACACAACCATATTAGGGGTTTGGAACACATCAAACGGTATCACATAAATGCAGATGAAGCCTAGAAGGTCTAACACATTTCTTAACCGTTCTGTAGTTTGACCATACTCAAAGTAGACATTGCATATCTCAGGAACCCTTGATCCATATCCCAGGTTCTCTTTAATCCAAATCCCAGTGATCATTCGAGATCTTTCCTCCCCCTTCTTACGATCCTATCTTTTAGCGCAGCTCAATGTCTCTCGGACATATTCAGATAGAAATTCTTGTGCCATTCTCCATCGTGGCTTGACCGCTTGGATTTGCAAGGTGAGATGTATACACGAACTTAATAGTCATGCATTATCTGTTTCACTGTTAGCAAAGAGTTGCGCGTGAAAATCGTCACACGGCGCTCGTAGCCTGGCAGGCGTCCGGCAGATTCCGCTGTGACGAACAGGAGGGGTAGAATGTTACAAGGTGTCAGATGAAACTGAGATTTTAGACTTGAGCTCGGACAACAAGCATCGTTAAATGGTTAATTCTCCACAGACATAACGGCCGACATGTGTTCTGTTCGGCTTGATATGGTTTGATGTATTCTTCTGACCGTAGAAAACACAAGTACTGAGTTACCGAGGAGAAACCGAAGTCGAATTTTCCGATTGTATGCATAGATAAGACAGTAGATGTTACAAAAGTTTCGAATCGTTTTGATTTCCATTCAACTGCCTCATCTGTGCATGCTCAGCTGTGTACTGATGATGTATCCTTGTTTTTGGTGACGAAACGCTTGTAAGTTGGTTGCCTAGCTGGGCGAGCAGATCAGCAACTACCTGATCAATAGCCAGTGAAGTAACCGAGCTACCAATATTCCAACACACCTAATATGTGAATTACCTTCATTCCTACTTTACGATGTCACCATCATATGTTAGTAGTGCTTTGTTCTTTCATTTCTCTATGAACCAGAGAAGGAGAAATTTTTCCAAACAGAAATCATTTCGGTGGGGTGTGACCAAAGAGTTCTTCCATTACCCAGAACTACATTGCTGACTGCATCTTTGCTTCGCAGAAGTAAATGGGGGATTTTAGTGGTTTGGTGCTTACCTGTGTGCAATATTTGGTCTTTTTCTAATGACAGTCCATTGCGCGGAATATTCACCATCTATGAAACATGGGAACACAAGAAATCATCACAAGAACCCTGGTTATTTCGCTGGTCACTTGATCGGTACACTCTCGCATTTGGAATGATTTTCACTGTTTTCCTGAAATGGTGTCAACAGTTTCTCGGAACCGACGTCTTACCCAATGCACTGGAGGAGACGTCGCGTTCTCAAGCCACCAGTCACAAACAATCAACCTGGAACTCTGTCGCAGTTGGACTCACAATCCTGGGACTTACAGTCACAGTAGTAAGTGAATTCGTTTTGTTCATTTGAGTAGGATTGTAGCATCCAAATGCAGACATAAAACAGAAATCAGGCGAAACGGGACCAAAAACAAGAAAAAGACTGCTAATCTCTCATTGGCGAGGAAAGGACCATATAATAAAGCGGGGCTGGTGGGAAACAGTACAAACGATAGGGTTTGCTGCCTTTGACCGGCGTCCCCGTGAGGGTAAACAGCCTCCGATCGATTTTCCTGTCATCTAGATAAGCCCCATGCATTTCGTTCAGTTATTTCATTAAAAATGAAACAAGGAATCACGTCAGATGTAATTGTCATTGGCGGTCAGTTATACCCAGACTGGCAGGCACCGGGCTTTCCATCGAAGTGCCACTGAAACGAGACAAGATTTATCTGTCAAATTAGGTGGGTGTATGGCTAATGTAAGCATCAAATCGGATATACTTACCAATCAAACTTTCCTCGCTGATCGATTAAGTCACGAGCGGAACAATATTCCGGAGAATGTGTCTCGATCTCGGAAGTTTCTGATCCAAGGCAAGACTCAGAATAAATTGTTCACCTCCAAGTTTTCCGTAATTTTGATAACCTAGCTAATGAGTGTTCAGCGAACTTCACGTACTCGTCATTTCCTGAGGTACACAAACGACAGTGGTATTCACAGTATCATTCAGGCTCCTAACAGGCTGTTCGTCCTAACACAAAACTCAGTAAATTCGGTCACTCAGATTTTCAGGAGTACTGAAAAACTTGGTATCATTTATGTTATCCGATCAACAGCTACATAAGGAAACTCCAAGGTCATCTTAGATTCGGTTTCATCCTTCTGGGCCACTTTGAGGTGAACCAAAGCGCAAACACATTTCGAAGAAAAAAACAGATTTATTGTTGGTGCTGAAAAGTCTGGAGAAAAGCAACAACTGACAGACTAATCAAAATTCGTAATTCGAAAGCTCCCCGAATTTTCTGCCGGGGGGGGGACGTTTAGACTCGTAGCATTACTCATGCTGGTTTCACGCCAGGAAATTCAGTGATCCAATAGAACCATTCAAGACTAGTTTGTTTGGAAAGTTCACCTTCAATGTTTTGTGCTGGCTTTCTGTAGGGAGTTCGGAATATCTAGTATCCGTGTGCGCGTATCTTAAGGAACTGGCTTTATCTTAAACGGAAATAGCCTCGTAGCGGAAGTTCGTACTGCAAAACATAATGCATCTTTAGAGTGGTAAAAATTTTCGTGATCTGGTTTCCCGAGCTTGCACATGCGCAATGTTGTAACGCAGCATTCAGTGACTACAGCGACTGGACGTCAGCACAGCTGCGCGTGGTTACCAATGTCTTCAATGCTGGAAACCGTGAAAATTATTAGAAACAAGAAAGAATGCGAGGTAACGCAGAAGTAAATGAAGGCAACTCAAGATAATCTTGCGGTTTCCTACAACAAGCGCTTTTGGGTATAAGGAAACTTGTTTCTTTTCCGGGGGTGTTACTTACGGAGAAGGAGAGTGAGCACAAAAACCAAGTTCTATCAACATCTGCATTTTACAGATACAGTCTCCTTCCTCCTCCGCTAGGCTACAAATAGCTGGCTCATTCATTGTAGGTTTACGTTCCATGAA
The DNA here is from genome assembly GCA_003604175.2 of Clonorchis sinensis. Taxonomy (NCBI): domain Eukaryota; kingdom Metazoa; phylum Platyhelminthes; class Trematoda; order Opisthorchiida; family Opisthorchiidae; genus Clonorchis; species Clonorchis sinensis. Next base: position 28,230,466 of record CM030371.1, read on the forward strand.
CGTGTTTACATCGTCAGAGTCCTCCATGAAATAGCTCCGTTCCTATTACAAGTTGACTGATCGAATTGGATCGCAACCAAGCGGATGCTGAGTTCTGTAGGACAGCAAACTTGTGTGGACTCACCACAGATCGAGATGTTAAGTGCAAGTATCCAGAAGCAAAAAAGTTTCGGATACCTGTCACGTTATTCGATCCCATCGTTTGTGTTAACGCAAATCATCGTCACTTTATCCACCCGTCATCTTTTGCATCATCGGTGATTAGGCTTTTTTGGAACATCCCGTTTTTCCACAAAACCATTTTTTCTCGAACTCTGTCGCAACATAACATCACATCGAGCGGCAGTTCAAATTGATGCCATCGGGTAATGAAAGGTTGATTCTGAAAGATAAAATGTGTTTTCGTTTCTTCAAAGCTGGGGTAGTTAAGCATCGATATGTATTGACTCTCGATTGCTCTCAAGGAAGTACCGAATGGACGCTCCACTGGCCAAAAACGCCCCCCTCAGTAACGACCTCTGCAGTCCTTCAGTCAATTTTTAACATATTTGGAGCTAATCGGGAATTTAACAGGCACCGAAAGAATTTTTCGGCTATGAGTTGAAAATTTCCTCCACGGATGGAGCGGAATGTGTAAAGAGAAAGACAGATAGACAGAGAGAAAGACGCAAATTTTGAGTGTATCGCTTATTCCGAAAGAACATATGTGACTTGTGTAACCGAAAGTGAGGATCAGGCAAATCATCCACAAACTTCTATTAGATGAACGTGAAGCGGAGGAGGTTTGTGATTTAGCTGCATTGGAGTTGTGTTTCATCACTTTTAGGAAGAATGTTCTCCGAATCTGTAAAAAAGTACGTGTAGGTTATTCATTTGTCGTGCCATCGACAAGTGAATCGACAGGTCACGTGACAATCACAAGTCTGTTGAATTATAGGTTGACCGTTGCTTAAATTGGACAGCTCGGCAAATCGATTTTTTTCGTACATCACAATAAGTCAGATTGTCCATTTACCCCCGCACGTTCTGTAAATCCTTTATGCCAATGAACTGAAGAAAAGAAGCTATTTGGCGTTTTGCAATGGCCAATGGTAAGGATAACTTTGCCGGAACTACAAACCGGACAGCTCGTATAACGTCTGAATTCACTGGGCTTTCCAATCAATTGTCTTGTTTGGAATCCTCACTCTGGCTGAAATTATCCACATTCATTTCCATTGTTTCCTCCTGTCAGGCCGTGGCAGTTTCCGTGTACAGTTGTCGTGACAAGACATCCGCCATTCTTCTACACCCCTACATCTGCATTATTCCGGTAAGTAAGTGTTCATAGAAGTTTAATTAGAATAACAGTACTTGCTGATGTAGCAGAATTTGTTCCAAAACGCGCATTTCGATATTGTGAATAGTCAGTGTGAACTATTTAATTTTGAAGCACACTGTCCATGTTGAATTGTGGTTACCTTGCGTAATGGCACCTCAGGATTGTGCGCAATGGGTTTTTTGCTCCTGGAGCGGATGGTTGTTGGCGAAACTGGGTTTGGAATGCTACCACCTGACTAGCAGGGCGCCAGATTGTGGCCACTTCTTTTGCGGGTATGAAACATCCAGTTGCCTTATTGTATGTATAAAAATATGTACTAGTGTGTGCGCAGCCTCCCTCAGCACTGTACAAGATTACACTTTCTCTAAAGCAGCCTATTTTGAGCATTTTCATGTACTGGTCTTTGACAAGAAGCATGAAAGAGTAGGCAGGAAATAGTTCCATTTACATGTTAAAAGTAAGACCAGGTGTCATCGACGCTAAAACATAGGTGAAGGAAAAAAATCTCTGTTTTCGAATGGTCTGCTTAATAGGGTTTACTGAACCTTCTCGAAGCCGCAGTTCAAGCGATCACCATGAATTACGAAGTACTTAAAATCCAAGCTTTTGCTGGGCCAGCAGTGCCTACCGTAACAGGTTGCTGCCCACCTTCAGCATTTGGAAAATGGTCCAACACCCTCGTGTTTTGCGCAAACTCCCTATTCTTCTATGTGCACAGGCTGTTTTGAGAAGGGGAATTACAGCTTCTCCTTATCATTACTCATGTTCTAGCCTGATGGACTCGCAATCTAGTGAGCATTCTCATGCAGCCTAGATCACGTCAGTGTTCCACATCTGTGTGAACTTCCGTTGTCTTCGACCTGACGACTATGCGCGGAAATGAGGGCGGGCCGTCAGACAACATAATCCAGGTGATACTGTAATTTGGACAGTGGTCCGTTACAAACAACGCAGTGTGCCATTGTGGAAACTATGGGTGTGACACAGATGACGGGATTATAAATGAGACGCTATATTTGCCGTCTACATTATTATTTTTATAAATATTTTCACATAGAAGAACTCTCGATGCAAAGCAATCGGTATTGATCACAGTTACCTTATTGTTTGCGCTTCAGTTGACCTGGTGTTCACCGCCCCTCCCTTTCAATTCCAGATATTGGCTTACATGTCCATGCGGAACGCCTTGCTACCGGTTCGAACACGATATAGCGCCTTTTTTGCGTGGTGTGGTGATATATCCCTCGAGGTAAGTGTGTATAGGAGGTTTAGTTGGTTGAGCGGGCAAAAACCGTTCTTAGTTGTTTTGGCAATGCCAGAAATCGTCGCTGACAATGTCGTTCGACGACCCGACGTTCTTTCTGAACTGTTTCTCAGATGTATCCTTCTAAGAAGTCCTTTTTAGTCAGCTATATATTGACAACAGACGACGAGATATAGCTTGCATGGTTTCGAAATAAGTATAGCTTGTGTTCTTTGCTGGTTGTCGGCTTGTTCGCTCAACTTGTTGCCTGTGTTACAATTATTTGGTCATTAGTTGAAGAGACATCTTTAACGTACGATTACCTATCTATCTTTGCACGTTTTGTGCGGCTTTTACTGAATAACCCCCTTGTCCGCTGTGATTGGTTAGTTGCGGGACGGATTCCGTGTGTCGTGATTGGTAAGTTTGAAGTTCGATTTGCGATGTTGGCTCATTTGGTGAAGTTCGCTTTGTTCTCTGAATCTCCTGGTTTCAACAGTTTTCTGTTTCTGATTTTTCGTAAGATTAAGCCACAATAGAGCACAGTGACGTAGCAGATACATTACAGGCTGGCCCGTCCTTCAGACAACATGATGAATCTAGCCCCCAGGAACTCTGCATCAGCTTTTAGTAAACTATTTGGTCCAGATGGTTCTAAGCCAGTTTTTGAGGAAGAGCCCATGGTTTGGATAGGTGGGAAGAACTAATGTTGGCCATATGGAATAAATAAGCTAGAACAAACGATTCATTTGGTTGAATAACTAGAAAAATCTTGCAAGTGATTCCTAATTCTTCCCGCTCTTTATTGAGAAATCGCGAGGAAGTAAATGTTGGTCCCGTTTGCCCACTGCCTAACCGTTACACCGATCAAGATGGGTCACCTGAATAGTATGGGAGGGTTAGTTAGGGTTATTTCGTATGATAAACTTCGGCCACGTGAAACAAAACGGAACAAAGTAAATTTGGTAAAGTGGGCCCGCAATAACCAAATTAAGTGGTCCTCGCAGACTACTGGAGGAATACATTAGTCAAATAGCCTAGATCCATGTTTATGCACACCAGATAGTGTGATGGCTACCCTCAGACGTAGCCGGCCTACAGTAGAGATGTGTTATCAGTTTCAAGCTTGTCTGATTTGGCGCTTGGAAATATAATCGCCTCAGAATTATTGAGATAGGCCAGCACCATGTCCTCTCCTTACCCACCCTTTTCTCTCCTTTTCATTTTGAGTCTACAATTATGATTAAATAAACTTTGCGGTCGTGCGGCAGTGAAGAATTAGCATTAACACGGACATGAAGACCTCTGTTGACGATGGTTAAGTTGTATCTCACGCCGTTTTTCATTTGGTGGACTCTAAGCTGAATAAGTTGTCACTTTCGTTTATTGACAACGTGGCGCTGTCGAAGGGGTTTCATTAACAAAGAGGGAAGTGGGCTGTCTTAAGAAAAATACTACCTTGGTTAGTGTCCACATGAATCAAGGTCATTTGTGTTTTTCTGTGCTCTTCTCGTCAAGACATCCCAAATAAGCTTTTTAAATTCCTTCTCTCGCTCTAGTTGATTCGGGTTGCTTAAACTCTTTGCTCTGAAGGACACATTCTGCGCGAGGTCGCGACTAGGCGCAAATCGATTTGAGTTTAGCCTAATGGCTGTAGACGCCGACAACTGCACAGAAAGATGTTACAGTGTCCTGTCGACACGCTTACACTACCTCCAGGAGGGTGAACTGCTGTTCAATCAGCACGGAGACTAGAGTGGATGAAATGAAAGTTGTCGGATGGGAGCTGAAAAAGGGAATGCCAACGGCAATCCTGATATATAACAGTGATAAGGAGATTTCACCGGTGGTCGTTCCTCCAGCAATCGTTTCAAATATGCCCTTCAATCCTTGGCCTGAAGGCCTTCGCAATTTGAAAAGTGAGCTTATGTGGGCTTGTTACCTGAGGTGGAATCTACGACTGTGGCTACAAGAAAACCGGCCCTCCTACAAGTCCTAGAGTGTTATAGATGAGTAATTTTTCGTCTCCGCATCAGTTTAAAGGATTAAGCGAAAATTAGACTTCTCACAACTGCGACAGTGTCAGTCCATGGTGGTTCGCTGCAGCGCACTGTGCTCAAGCAAGCAAATTGTTCGAACCCGATCGAGATGGACTACCATCGAATCTAATCATTAGGTTCCTGTTTTAGCTAAGGGCAGGGACGGATAGTGGTTCGAGACCAGAGTTCATAAAAGTTGCATTTGGACATCCTGAATAACTTTCGGGTAGGAAAATTAACTTAAACGGGCCAATCATATCGGTGGATTTGTGGTGTATTTCTGTCGCAGAGTAAACGAATTTCGAGGAGATTCACTGGACACCAATAAAAGAAGTATTGCTGGGTGCTGCGAGTTACTGTGATCCTTTTGCACATTCCAGACTTGCAATCCTCCCAAGAGCTATGCCATCAAACTAAAACCACTTCATTAAAGAGGCCATATCGGTTTTTACTATCATTTCCTTTCCTGACTATAGCCTCACTCTCTGAAGTCATATATTTCCATCCGCAGAGCCCCACTTGTGTGTTTTAAACCTCTTCCATCTTGCCGGTTAACACAGACAAATTATGTTTAGGCCGAATGCAAATGCATTTTACCGCATCGTATTAACAAGGTGAAACTGCCTCAAACACGTGCACACAGAACTTCCTGGATGGTGAATCTTCGTATCCTTTCCATTCTACAGCATTGTTTGAGTTCTTACCAAACAAGTCGGACTTCTTACACAAATGAGGTGATACTTAACCGTAGTCAGGTTCGGTATCTTTTAACGCAGCACTTATTTGTAACACACACTAATAATTCACATCATATTGAACTGACATTTTGATTTTACCCTAATTTCTGATGTGATTTTCAGCTCTATCTAGTTCAGTTTCACGTATGGATGTCAAACAACAGCTACGGCATCCTCTACCTGGTTCCCAATTTTCCATTCGTGAACTTTGCACTGATTAGTGCCACCTTGCTTTGTGTATCTCACGAAGTGCACTACTTGACCGTCAAACTTCAACGGTATATTGTTCCTGACAGTCCCACTGAGCTGCTGTTCAAAGGGCTTTCAATATGGCTTCTCTACCTATTTCTCAGTGTTAAAATTTGAAGATAAAACCGAATCGGGTCTAAGCTGAATACCACCCATTGATTGCAACGGATTGTTTTCTTGCAGCATACACTCTGTTCGGCTTATTTTGAGTCTCCCTTCTGTGATGTATTTGTTGAAATAAATCATTTTCTCATAAATTCTTTTGCTTTGATACATTGAAACAAGATGACCAAGAAGACTGGCTTGTAAATGTAAAGAAACAGCTCTGAGTGGACATTTGATACTAACCTATTTTAACCATAAATTTCATTCATAATTTCATTCACTGGTTAACCGCGCCACTAATCGGTTACACAAACGGGAACGCATGCTGCCCAGATGAATTACGTGGATCGGTAACAAGGGTATCCTTTTTCCTAGATTCTTGTCGTTTCTCACCAGGTATCATACAGCTCTCATGATAATTGTACAGCATTTCTGTGGTAAACTGGGGTTCGTCATTTTGCATGCTGAAGGTAGGTGAGATGCTAATGAGGTCACGCGGGTGTGGGCGCAATAATCAGCCATTTTCAGGCTAAACAACGTTGTTTATTTTTCGGCAACGAATACGGATTAGCTGGCATAACTGTAGCTGAAGTGTAGACAGGTTTCTGTCTTTGAATCCACCATAATCTTAGGGCTCAGCTATTCAGTCCATTCGTGGTCTCGAAGTGTTTTTCCAGTGTCACGGCCCCCGTCGTTGTTCAGTCCATTTTGGAAGATGATAATACGCACGCGTGTGTGCAAGCTATTCTGGCAAGAAAGTTATTGGGATAGGGGAGGAAAATTTTACATCCACTAAAGAACTTGGCAAGTTGTCACTTCGTTAAAGTACCATTTTTTAAACTTCACTGCAAAGAGCCGTGAAAAACGTGATCCTTAACTGTATCATAATGTAAGCTGATTAGGTTTTTCTTCCGTTTCGATCAAATTGTGTTGAAACGGAATCCTGACTAATGAATGGTACTGTATTGCGCATTCTCATGGCATCGGTTGTCATTTTAGGCATTCAAATTTCATATGTCCCATGTTATCAAGAAGGAACGTCACTTTTTTTCACTGATGGTTCTCCTTCTCTCGAACTGACTGTGTCACCACGATCATCACAGACAGCACAACGTCAATGTTCAGCACTGACGGTTTGCTGGCGTACACCCATGATTTATTTGAAAGCGTTATTTAAAAAACTGAACGAAAACGGAGGGGGAAGCGACTTAGTGTATGTCTACCACAATCACTCCGAGGGGCATACACCTCCAGACATGGAGATAGAAGTTGACAACAAGAATGCCACTGGCATCGATTAGCAGCCATATCTTTCAGCCTTTCAAGCTGGGCACAGTGGGGATCGCGTGGTCCCTATCGTGGAAGGCAAGTTACAACCATAGCACTCAGACTTCGTGTGATCTAGTTCATACCCCTCAGCCTGCTCAAAGGTCGACCACGTCTCTTCTTCCTCAACTCTGAGCTGAGTGCGGAAAACAACATTGTCTTCGGAAAACATGGCCCAACCAAATCAGCTTCTGGAGCTAGACTAAGTCGTTGAAGGAAGTTAACAATGCACAACCCATCACTCACTTTTTAACGGCCTCGCCAACACCAAAAAATACGAACTATGGTTCTGAGACAAGTATTGTTCAAAACCTGAAGACTTCTTTGTTCCGCCGCTCAAACAGACCAGGTCTTACAGCCTGGTATACACGTTTCTTGAGATTCAGGGATATAAAACTTCACCGCCATGGGTATCTCAAAATAGTAAACGCAACCCGAATCTTGCATATTTGTGCACTGACCTCATGTTATACTACAGTCGACGCTGGTACAACATCCAAGACAAGTAAAACACTCCCAGGTTTAAAAGGGGCATTTCAGGGAGCATGCCTATGGGTTTTATGGATTCAAATCGCGTGCCGAATGACGGGCTGATTTTAGTTAGTTCATCAATAAAAGCCCATGCTTTCACTTTTTCGAAGACGAAAACGATGTCGTCTGTATTTTGGATACATCGAATCCTCAAATTCGTGCGTTTGCAACCCACGGTGCACGCCAACACCTCAAAATCTAATTAAAATGCATGCTCTACTTTCTCGATGCGCGATACCTCGTTATTTTCAGCTTTCAAAACACTTACTTTGCCTTGTCACGCAAAGTTTTTCTACAAACACGGCATTATTGTCACCTTATCGATGGAATTTGGCCAAGAGTGTTTTGCTCGAAATTTCTGATCAAGCGAGTATTGTGGTTTGCATACGGTGGTCATCCCGTCATCCTTCTAGAAACACGCAATTTTACTACCAGTAATTGTGAACGAGGCTGGACTTACTACCTTTCATTTCACCCAAACGAACTGTTATTTCGCTCATGTCGGGAACAGGAATCGATTGCGATCTTACAGTATTACTCGTCAAAGATATTAATGTCGCACAGCTCGAGTTAAACTCAAAGAATTGTAAAAATCGACAGTCATATCTTTCGGATAGCGCTCTGTTTCAGTTGTGTGCACACGAACATTAGTGTGTAACTACTCAAGGTTCCCGGTGGCGAGAAATCAACTGTTCCGCGTTAGACAAGAAAGCAAGACGGATGTCATAGTGTTTTTTTTATCAAAAAGCCAAAAATAAACGCAATATCCAGGTTCAATAAAGTTTTTTTTAAGGTAATTTGTGCTGGTGACTGTCAAAACTGGCTAGACAGCTTTAGGCTGGTGTCCAAATTTTCATCTTACGCTGAGTTATCGAGAATGTTTTTTCACAAACATCAGGATTCAACTGGAATTCCAGTCTCTAATTATATACGCCGCCGTCTCAGTATCTTCCAGTTTCCTGGTAGTACCACACTGAAGTGACTTTAGGAGCTGAATCGGTTGCACTTTCCCTATGTAAGTGGCAGCTTTTCGGGTTCTCATTAGGGTTTGCGTGAAATTGGCTCAGTGGTATTCACAAATATAAGTGAAATTTGTTCGAATGCGGTCCATTTGACTCGATGCAAGCCAGTAGGATGTCCGAGAATTTAGATAACTGGCGTGACTTACTGTTTTCACAGTTCCGTTGAACCGATTCGTGTTCTCGTCGCCGATAGTCTGACGGACGAATCGTGCGTAATATTCTAGTATCAGACCAATTTTCTGAAGACGGTTTGCATTCTCGTCGCCTGTAATTTGCAACTGAAGTCTATCCAGATTCATTTGACAGGTGTACAGTGAAGAATGATCTAAAATACACAACTTGGCCTGTTGTCTATTACAAATCATTTTAAAACAAGTTATTTGCTATCACGTTTTTGTCAGTACAGCACTAAAGTAGAGGACCTCAGCAGATCGATTCGGTGGCACGTGAAACACCATCTGAAAAAAACAAAAGCTCGAACAACGAGGTGAAGAATTTCGCTTGCTTCATCGCAGTCTCAGATGAAGACATACGTTTTTTAGGGAATATTTCTTTTTGATAGACACAGTTTTTCTCTAACGCGTGAGTTTTGCCATAGTATCTAAGGGGAAACAAATAGGCCACTGCTATCAGGGTACCTGGTCAACTACCCACACCATGGGCGTTGGATGCGGCTACCAAACGTCAGTGGACGGATGGAAAGTAACACATTACTCCTCAAGAGTAAACACTCCTGTCAAGGTAGAAAATGTGGCACATCCTTATTTCTTTGGACTCCTTGAAGTAATCAATTTGCTTCCTGAGCGAAAACTGCACAAGGACAACATCACGTGTCGTCGACTAACACCCTGTGACTGACATTCATACGGAAATGTCACTACTGATACAACCAGCAGTGACTTGGTTTACACTGGGTTGACTGAAAGTTGTCAAACAGCTGATCCTGTACGAGCTACAGCAATATTCTGGAGTTATTCACCAACGTAATGTGCACAGTGAACCTGATCAAACTGGTGAGCGGTATTGGAAGTTCACATGGATTGACTAATGAGGTTTTTTTTTCACCGAGCACCACAACAGATTTACACAGTTTAAGTAAAAATCTCAGCAGTTCTCCTCACAAGGACTATAACTGCACAGCATACATACGCGTTGGGCTAACAGAACGACAGTGCACAAAACGGATAAAGGACGCAAGGAAATGTGGGAACCAGAGATGTAAGCCAATGCCAAATAACCTCAACAATTGTTTGCACAACAGTGCATATAAAATGTTGCCTCGAGTGATTGAGACCGGATTGCAAATTGGTTTTTTTAAACCATTGATCCGCTCTCTACGTAAGTGATATAGAGTGGGGGTGTGTTGTTTGGATCGTGCTACGTGTTGAACTGTAGTGACTTGAGTAATGCAACTCAAAGGACCGAGGCCCGTCAGCTTGATCAAAATCGAATCTATAACACGGCAGTGCAGACAAATGGTCATTTGAATAGGTATTGTCTCGTACTTTCACACTACGCCTCATTCCCTGCAATAGTCTGGACCATTTGGATCCATTTGAACTCTGTATTGAAGTTTTTTCAAGATATGTTGGACCACCTCATGTGAGTAATATTACTAAAGAGGATGCTGATGAAACGGAACTCAAAGGCAGAGCACAGAAAGTCGGATATTGTCGAATAGATGGGAGCAGGTGACATTTTTAATGGAGACCTCATTCTCGAGGCGATTCGATGAGTGCGAGTTAGTCATACTGTTGATCAGCTGTTCGTGATCGAACAGCGAAATTTTCAAACTAGCAGTAGGGTCTCGGACTCGGGTCTCTCTGGAGTTTCCTGAACTAAGCAATATCAATGATTTACAATAGGATGAATTGGCTGTACCATGCTTCTCGGCTTTTCAGCATAGATTGGCTTTTCTATACAGGCCGACTTCCGCATTCGAAAATTCAAAACTGTCGTCATTCTACCAAAAAGCCAATATTTTACTGTAAACCTGAGCGAACTGGAGTGTAATCAAAATAATAATACTTCAGGACCAATCCAGAGCAGCATCTTTCCAGGTCAATATCAAATGATAATAATAACTTAATAAGATAGTTGACATATTATGGAATAGGTGTGTGGCTATAGCACTGACTACCGAACCCGTCCAAAAATTTGGCTTGGTTTGTGGGAAACAACCGGGATAACCGGTGCAATCACAATATGCATGGTTTTCCTTCTGGGGTCTGCTAAGTTTTGAACGGAATGATGCGCAACTAGTTCCTGGGTCTAAGAGCCGGAAAATGTTCAAAATTCAGGGAGACAGTATAAACCACTCTAATACTGCCTCACTCAAGTCTCGGCTCTACGAACACTTTGGAGACAATGACTTCATCCACGTCATGGATAGCTCCATGTTTGTTCTGACCAAATTAAAATGTGGACGTATCTTGATCCAAACAGAATCGTTATTATCGAGCCCAATGCTATTCTAGTTAATGACGAGGAATTCAAAAGTGACCTTGAGGGCCGTCTATCAGTAGCTAGGCTTGCTTTTTGGACAGCGGGTTCAGAGGCATCTAAAAAGTATATTTAGGCTTCTGTACTCGAAGAAATCTGAAGCGGTTTTCAACAGTTCCCGCATCCACTCGATTCCAAGTTATGGTAAACGTCATTACATTACTGATCTGTACCAATTTAAATAAAATTAGGATGCCAGCTGAATTTCACTCTGATAAGAGGTCAGCAGTGCACATGTTTGGCTCTCCCGAGTTTAAACTCCGTACTTGTGAAGTGCACGTTCCGGAGATTTTCTTTCAGTAGCTGTTGTGTTTCACTTGTTCTCTGCCATCCGCATATTCTGCGTCTCTATTCCATTGTGTTCGGGATGGTAAGACCGGAGAATATGCGGAACAATGTTTTGAAAAAGGACGCATGTGAAAGACTCAGTAAAATAAGTGTGGCCTCAGGATTTGTGAGGCAGCTTAAAAATGTATTTTAGAACTGATTTAATGAGTATAGCTTGAACTAAAAAAGATTACAAAAAAATGAAAGAAAATTATCGTCAGTAGTGCTACCGGCAGTGATAACTGGCCGATTTAAAATACTAGCTGTTCACATAAGGAATCGACCAGTGAATAAATCGACCCTGGTTTTCTGGTCTACCTTAAGACGGCTTACAAAGTATACTTACAAGATTTGACATCAGTCTGTTTTCGGATTGGACAAGGTTTGGAAAGCAGGCCAATCTGATTAGTTTAGCCTCAGTGGCTTTTCTAACTATCTCACGTATTCTTTGTCTGTGCATCTTATTCATTGCAAATTTGAAGCCGAAATTCCGGAAAACTAAAACTCGACGACATTTGGCATTTTACTCTACGCATCACACAACATCTGGATTAACACAATTCATCGGTATTTCTCAAAACTAATTCGAACAGACAGAATAATTCTCTATCTTACATACCCGACCAAAGTCGGCTTGCGACAACTTCCCGAATGACCAGGCTCAGTCAAAATCTTGGTGAGAGTTCCATTTCGATAATTTATTCGTCTAACTTTCCTAATGTTTTTGCGGAAAGTTGGTGACCAGGTGTGTAGGAAGTAGAACGGGGAATTCGAGTCGGAGTAGATGAGTTTCCCCTCTGACAAACTCAAGCTGAGTTCTTTAATTTTGCCAGTAATAATGAACGAACGGATAGGTGTCCGGCATGGCAAAATAGAAGCATAGTTTAGTACCAGAATTTTCACTGGTACTGTTGTTAAGTCGAAACAATGCAAGGTCTCTTCTGCAAATTCCCTGAGAACAGAAAAAACCCTCGTTATAATAAGAGTCCATTGTATCAAGAACTCGTTGCGCCAACTTAACACTCAAATGTAGGCGTAGGGCGTTAAATTTGCTACTGTAAATATTTAGCCTTCTCTCTTTTAAAGATCCCTATTTCATTGACCTCTTATCTAGAAGATTGCAGTCCCAAGGTGTGATATGCCCCGGTGAAGAACAGTTTTTTTTACTCTCTTAATAATCTAACTGATAACGAGAGCTGACAACAGTGGTACATTTTGGACAAGGTCGCGGGGAAGTAAAGACACAGCCGTCCACACACATACACACGAAGTCCATTGTGATGTACAACGGTTAATCATCCATGATACGATTTTGTTTCGGCCGGACAAATCAAGTTTCAGAACGAAACAAGTAAACCTTTTTTCACTGTGCTGTTCTAGCGGGATCGCTTCAACACAAGTATTTAAGAGAGCAACTGGATTTTTCGCTTATCAAATGGATGGGTTTTCTAACTTCACTTAATGTCATTGAGCACTATTGTGAATTCTGTTAGTGTGCTGGAGTGGCAGAGACAGAAGGGGAATGGAGTTCAACCAAGCAAGTTACACAAATAATTGTCAGACTGTAGTATTTAGGTCCACGGGATTGTCTTCCCTAGAGAGGGGAAGAAGTAATCGCGACCAGAACAACTAAGTCCTCTCTAGAAATTATTTGCTAACTTTTATGCAAAGATGAGGTAGTGTGCAGCGTTTTCATCCTTACGGGGAATCATCAGCAGTGTGCATCTCACAACCCCCCCCGATCCAATTCTAAAAAAGTCAGCGTAAATCCACACAGTTAACCTGGCTTGCGTAGTATGTCAACCCGTGTATTTCAAACGTGCTTCCATTTCTAATATGCTCACCTTTACAGTGATACCATCAGGGTTAAAATGAATTCCTGAAGTCACAACTTTCTCTTGCTGTTTATAGAGTCTTTTCTGATCTCACGTCGGTCTGTTGGGGATTCGGGGTTTACAACAATGGACTTGACTTAAAACATCATGAATTGATTAGCGACACCATCAACTTTATCTCAGAAACAGCAACCATCATTATAATGAACAGCTCTCTGGAGGATCCGACAGTTCTGTAGCTCGGTGTATTCCACAAACGATAAGGTAGAGTAAGAACTCAAAAAGCACAATCAAACAACAAACGTATTTAACGTCGCAATCCGGAAAAGTGGTCTTAATGCAAGACTTCCCATGTAGTTTCTTAACCTGATTGAAATTTCATTAAGAGGCACTTGCTTGCAAGCGCAGTCGTTCTTTGAACACAAAAGTCTACGTTCCAGAACTCATTTTTTTTAAGTCTTTTCTGCCTGAGGAAGTAAGGTTCTCTTAGTATGACAAGACGTAACTCATTTGCCAAACATTACAACCATCAGTAAAGATCCTATGATACAGTAAAACTCACTGTGGGTCTCATCGCTTCAAAAGTTATCCACAAAAGCAGGGGTGTGAATGGGATTCCGATTAATGACATGGCGACTGTCTGATTTTCATAGCTGATCGTGAAGTTTGTTTGCCTGTACAGAGGCTCGCAAGGTGCGCTGCAGTGAGACTGCACTGAGTCACAGTTGGAACTTCATTCAAGAAATAAATGCGCATTCCTAGAGATGAGATCAAATATAAGGTCCAAAAATCTTCAACACCACCAGGATAGGTAAGGGAAAATGATCGAGTAGACCATCATTTTGAAGAAACCATTCGATTGCGTGCTGAATAAAGCGATGCATTCCACTGAAGGCAACGAAAGCATTCGATTGCGTGCTCAATAAAGCGATGCATTCCACTGAAGGCAACACGGACGATGCATCAGTTTGCGCTAACATGCACGACACTTGCAGGAAGCTTCATCATCGTGAGAAAAAAACTAGCTGCCAAGTAGAGTATCGGTGAGTGAAAGGTTTGTTTCCAGTGTGCAGCTAATGTTTCTTAAGATGACAAAAGCTGCTTGGTTTAACCTAAATATCTCGCCGATGAATCTTCCGTCTCCAGGCGACGGAACCTCCGGATGCTGAGGTTCATAGAGTTAATAACAACAAACCAGAAAGTTTCAGCTATTTGTGAAATTCGTAGAATGCGCTTTTGCACAGCTCTCGTTTAAGCAGTTCCTCTTCTGCTCTGGCGCAATTTATCCCGGTGGTTCCAAACTAACGGCTGAATGCAAGGACTCGAGTTTCGCTTTTTTTATAGCTCAGCAGACTCATCAGAATAATTTCGCCAGGACAGGGGAACACCGTTCAAACGAGAGTGGCATGAACGCAAATTTTTCAACTTCCACAGCCACTTACAACTAATCAAAAACTGCGCAGTGGTTTTAGAGCGTCCGTCATACCACCTAAATCGGAAGGTCATACAAGTAGGTCAGTCGATCGAAAAAACCAGAACCGTTGCTGGATCCTCGTTTGAGAGATCGTCACGCCAGTCACATCACTTAGGAGAAAACACTAGCACCTGTTCTGAAGTGATACTTGGGGTGAATCCAACGTGCGCTGGTGGAGCATGCTGGTCGAACGGTCGCCTCACATGTCAGACGTCCAAAGTTAAACCTTGACACGACCAAATGTGTGTACTGCTGTTTTGCTTTACCAAAAGTGAAACTCGAGTCTAATGCTCCCTTTTTGGTGTGGACTCACCAGAATAATTACGCCAGTGCAGGAGGATTGTTTAGGCATGAGCGATCTAACCGCAAAAGGCAACCAAATATTATGTTGACCATCCGTATGGCAACATTAATGAACTAACTGATATCATCGTAAAAACCGTTAATAAATCTGTCTTCAACGTATGTGGGCATTCGTGTTAAATGGATAGACAGCTTCAATATATGTGTCTCCTTTAGATGTGGTTTTCTCATAGTTCCATTGTCTTAGTGGCATACTTATACTAAATGCCCTCAGGTATTCTGCTAACATCGAAGCTTGTGTTTGCATCAACTAGCCATCTTTTTCTGCAGCGTCGTTTAGATGATATTTACACTGTAGCGTACGATGCACTAGCTTGTGTAATAAAGTTCGCTGGTATAGTTCTCTTTTAAAAACATTCCGTGAGAATGTAATTAATACATTCTTCTCAGAAACCGCCAACTTTTGGATTCACCGTCTCAGCTTTGAAAAATGGCGTATGGCGACATGGTTCATTTCTTGTACGAAAATCAACTGTGCAAAACCTGCCCAAAAATAACTTTGGTCCGTGAACTCGTGCGGTAAATCTTTCACCCAAAAAGTTCCCCCTTTAGCTGTTTCAACTGATGTGAAATCAGTAAACCTTTAAACTCGACGTTTCGGTAATATATTGTAGTGCATATCGCTGAATGTTACACTGATGAACAATGAACTGCATATTACTTGAAATTTCCAAGCATAATCGTGAGAGACTTCACAGGAAAAAAGTCCTTCGCAGAGGCACCTTAACCGTGTTTTCCACTCTACCACTAAAGCAGCGTTTCTGCACAGGTTCTCAACTATGTCTCTAAAACAGTAGCCGTGCCACACCGGTAAGTGTATTGAGCAAGCGCAAAACTTCAGTGCTATAGTGAGTGAGCTGCTCCTACAAAAACAGTCTGTATTGGGTCGAGTATTGCAAGTTAGACGGTTCATTTTGGGTGTTCGATTCTTATGCGTAAATTTCCTTGGCTCTCACTTCCATTGTTTCAGTTCTCTGCTATAACTTCGCATAGTTTGCCTCGCGATGCTGGCAGATCGTTTTATTCGTGCCGAATCAGATATCCAGACAGTAGGGAGGGCAAAGATGCCTGGTTGTCCTTAAGCTATCCAAGTCCCCAAATCCTCCCAAGCCTCTCAAGCTGGTGTGAGATAATCAACCACCATACCAACTTTTGTTATCTTTCAGCTGACATCCAGCAGCTCTTACCAAGACGGGTTTGCCGCAATTAGCTGGTTCCGTTTATTGCCTCGTCAGGACACGTTTGTAACACGGTGTTTCAATGCCTGCACCGAAAGCGTTCCTCATATGTTGGTCCGTTAGAGCTTGGATCCTTTAGAAGCTTGCAAGCTGCAGCGACTGAGTCATACATACCGGAGATTTCAATGGGGAAAAGCGGATGATTTACGGGAGAACCGTAGGTAAAATCCATAGAAAGCCGACTCCTCGAAAAGTACCACTCAAACAGCCCGACTTATAAACTGCAGCCCCAGAAAGACTTATGCAAAGCTAAACAACAACTTGATGTGTAAAACTGGCTGAATGATGACGAGACAGAGCAAAAGCTTATGGAAGATTAACAAGGCTGGTAACATTTGAGGACTGTGGGCGATCTATCCACGCAGTAGGTATAGTGTAAAACTGCGATCCTCGACGAGAACAAACCTACCAGACTGAGAAATACTGGCAGGCATGTCAAATGACTGAAGAATTTAGACTGGTCATTGGGCCGTCGTTCAATTCGTTTGGGAAACGCCCCAGTGTGAACTGAAGTTCAATAATTCAGGCGCATTTAGCTTGGGCCTGTGGAGTGGTCTTATTATGTTCTCCAACTATATCCTGTATCCGGGGTTCCCAGTTTGCTAGAATCAGTAAGAGGCACGGTTACTGAGCTCAATAAGAGAGGAGTTTCAATCCAATATGAGCCTACAGTGAACGAAACCAAACCGTCGACCTCCGCTTATCTCACGGACCCCCTACCGGCTGACCTACTCAGGACGCTTTTCCTACATCGCACTTATGGAAATGAATTTTTCAGCTGATTGTCCACACTGCCCGATGGATTGATACTTGATATATATCAGTGCCTTTAGTAAGCTACTCGTGTGACTTTCAAAATGGGTCACACACACTCAAACTAATTGGGATGCATAGAGTATCTGGATAAACAGTTAACAAACCTCTCACTCTGCGGTAATATAGATATTACGACAAATTTTCACGGGACACCAATTCATCCGAAGGAAACACACAAGAGAGTAAGACGGTTCTGAGCCATCCCGGGAGGTGGACTCTCTTTGAGTACCTTTCCAAGGAAAAATCCAACTCAAATGTTTTTGCGACACTTCCATGTAAATAGTTTTCTCCGGGACATGTTCACTGTGAAATATTTATATACTGCTTATATGCCATAATGGGCCGGAGTACATCCTAACATAATGGTGATTTTCACACCGTCTGATGTTTATTCTCGGACTTTTCGAATGGCGGCCCGGATTGCAACAACTTATATCAATATTTGCGAAATACACCCATCTTTGCGAAATTTTGCTTTCAGCGGGTAATTAAACTAGGCTGTCAAACAGTGTTCAGAAAACTTGTGAGCAGTTTCCTTCAAACAAATATCTTTTTACATTGTTTTGCCCTAATGTTATTCCACTTTGCCTGTTCTTCCTCTGCATGAAGTGCAAATTACGGTTGAAACGTTACTCAGTATGTCGTGGTTAGCTAGTCAGTGGAAGGCAAAATATCTTCAAAGCATTTACCCGTAAAATGGATTTCACAGAGAAAACTCTAGAGCACTGAAGGATCAGGGAACGAGTCCCCGAAGAACATATGACCTGAAGGAATATTGCCGGTTTCAGTAGGAAGAGAATAAAGCCTAACGAGGTGGGAAATCTTCCATCTAAATAGGCAAATTTATGCATAATATTTGTATAAATACTCAAATCTACTGTGTACAAACTGAGACCTTCTGTTTGAAGCATTTTCATGAAAGCAATCACTCTCTAGTCTCATTCCCATCTGGCGAAATTTCAGTAATCCTCAAAAAACCTTAACGACATGAAAACAAGTGGCATATTTTGTGGTCACTTCCCTCGATAAAATGTCAATCATGTTAGACAGAGAAAGTTCAACCAAAGTTGTATCCAGGACACCATTTTGCTTTCCGCTAATTCGTTGTTTCGCAGGCGCAAGTTTCGAGAAGAACATAAGGTTGATGGAAACTCGGGGACTGCGCCTACCTGATGAGCCCCAAGAAGGGCGAAACCGGTCGTGCGCTGTCGAAGAATTTCGATATATCGAATATCGTAGCAACTGAGACATGAGGTGGCCTGGTGCAGCACATTCAGTTCCCTGGAAACATCACAAAAGATAGATTCAGCTGGGTTCCAGGCGAGTCTCTCGCAAAACCAAATTTGTTTGCAAATTAGTGTATGCCGCCAAGTTAAACATGTTCAGAATTTCCTACTCCTGAACTAAAGAATTTCTGTTTCGTAAAACAACTAATTGTAACGGCTAACAGAAGCTATGCTGACAGGAGACACGCGTACGCGTCAATTACCCTCAAATTTGTGTCATATCGGTTATGCTAATCTGTTGTTGTCTCATTTTGTTAAAGTTGCGTTTTTGATTTGGGAAAACTGGGAACTTTCTGAAGTCGCTAGTTTAAACTTTCCTCAGTTGGAGAAAAGCACTAGTTTGTCAGCTGCTCGTAGAGTGAGTCAGTATGCTTCCTTATTGAGAATAAAGATCTATCATCATCAACTGAAAAAATCTATACAGCTGAAAATATCACCCGTGTAGCTAAACAACTTTTATACGATGGTCGGCTTTCAATGGATCTCCTCTGCGAGGTTCCCAAAGGGGATTGTGCGTCCTGGATTTTGAATTTTCTATCGACCAATATGGCAATGCAAATTTATCAAAATGTACCCGGAGTTGAAAATTTTTCTTTGAGGTTCCTACTAAACATGGAATAACGCGTTCAACCACAAACGACTAATCGGTGGTGAGCTTAACTCGATTTCAGTGGAAATAAAGCATCTTCCATTCGTGAAGTCCACATCACAAGGTATCGTGCCAACTGGTTACACGAGTACACGAGTTCTCAACTGGATATCTCAGTGGTTGTATTAACAGTTGGTAGCGTGAACAGACTTATCTGAAATCATCAGCTGCAAACATTGCATGAATCTCTGATGAAATTCACGCTCGCAATCTGTACTATCTCCTGTCTACTTACGAGTTGCCCACACTGCTTATCAGCCACTGGCAGTCAAGCAGTTTGGCCTTCACCTATTGACCAAAAAGTCGCGAGTTTGAATCTCCCTGCAGATCCACAAGATGCCAATTGGTACCCATAAAATAACTGTTTAGTGTTTTTCGGCTGTTCAATGGGCGAGCGCTTGTTGGAAAATGCAAGAAACTCCAGACAAAAGTTCCAGAAAATGAACGATTATGTAGATAAAAAAACAAATGAATAAATAATACCTGGGAGATGCCCACTGTTTCAGAGAGCACAGAGTGACACATGTTATTATGATTTGGGTGTAACCACCAGGTTATCTAATGGTTAAATTCTGGAGGGAAAGTGAAACAAGCAGCTATGACTGATTAGTAAAGTAAATAAGCAAAAACGCAGACAATTGGTGCAAAATTTCTTATAATTGAGTGGAGTAGAGTGGTCTAGAAGGCGACTGAGCGACAGGTTTGGTCTATATGTGTCACACGACCAAAACAAACGTTGAGTTTGCACGAACCAGCTTGACAGCAATGTACCGGAATTCGAAACTATAGTCAAGCAAGTATTTTGAATCGACACTGGAGATCTACAAACTGCGCTGTAGACAGTGTGAAAGAGCTGATAAGAAACCAATTACAACAAACAACTAATAGCCGGAAACCATTGGGACCAAAAGTAGAAAACCAGATTCTGTAGTGGACTTGATTTTGCCACCGTTTTTAGAGAGGTTGGGTTTGTCAAATGCAGCCTTCTCAGCGGGAGTTCATCGTTCATGTTTTAGGTTGCTCTGAGCAATATGCTCACACTCGCTTTGATAAGGGATCCTGTGATAACTGGCAAAAACATCCAGTAACACGATTTGTACAAAGAAAAACGTTCCGATCTCTGGAAGATACAGTAGGTACATAAGTGAAATACATAGCGCTCGAAGGGATTCTTCTGATTTTTTTAGAATCGCCCTAATGATGTTTTGGATAGGAAGCGAAAGCAGCTCTACGAAACGAACAGTGCGCGTGATGTTTTGGATACGAAGAGAAAGCAGCTCTACGAAACGAACAGTGCGCACCTAAGCTTCCGCTCAAGGACGTCTGTGCTACTCTTAAAGATGAGATGTAGAATGGGACTGCTTTATTGCTAAATTTTAGTTTTGCGGAAGCAAAGTACACATGACGAATGCTAGGGTCCGCTGGAATCAGCTCCGCCATGACTGATATAATAAGACCAACCAAGGACGTTGTATGTTGCAAAAGAAGCCTCGTAAGGGTATGATAAACATGTCATTAGACAGTACGCTTTACCAGACTTTTTTGATTAAAGGGCGCACCACATTTAAGTGGTTCAAACAGTGATCTACTCTTTGTCCTGTGAGTTTGGTCAAAAGTAACACTAGATACGATTCCGGCCTTATCTACATTCAGAAAGCTTGCACAAGGAAGAATCTCTTCTGCGACTTAATATCAGGTAAAAGGGGTACCAGACGTCCGTCACAGATTGCGAATCAGGTGTGCATCTTACGGTTGTTTGTATGGTTCGGTTGCAATCACCGAACTCGGTCGTCGGCTAAAGAGTTTTACACCCCTCTTGCTCGCCATTAGGCGTGCACTCCATCACACAAAGTGTTTTATCGGCAAAGGGAACAGAATAGTACTGCCGAAGATGTGTTCACAAGCATACCACGGCTAAGGTCTAATAGAAATTTGCCAGCTGCGGACTATCTGTGAGTACAAAACAGGTGTCGAACTCGATCGTTGTCCACTGGAAGTTGAACCCGTAGTTTGTCTAATAAGCCTCATTCTCCGGAGACGCTAACCGTATCCTCTTTCAAGTAAATAAAAAGACATTTATGTTGCATTTCAGGTTACGAAAAATGGGGTTAATCGTTGAATATTCTGCACACAAAATCCGCTTGGGTGAGGGGGGTGGGTTAGAACACAACCATAAGAATATCACGAGAGCATGGCTGATGAAGCGTATTAACTACAAAAATATATAAAAATGATCGGTCCATTTTCGGACAGGGATGGTTGGGTAGGTGGAATAACATGTGTGGTTGAACCGGTAAGCAGCCAGTCTGAAATGATAATGTAAGGTTGCGAGTTGTGGAACAGGGAAAAGGGGATACAAATGCCACCAAACTGAAAATCGATGCAGGTGATCTAGGTTGCCCAGGGGGGGGGGTAAGCATATCTGCTATCTGTTATTCACTCACGGATTATTGAAACGGGATAAACTATGATAACATTAAATAAAATCCGGCCTGTAGAGGCAATGAAGGTTTGCGGTGAAACTAGTCCGCAACTTTTTGAATAATCTGCAGTAGCCATGATATTTGCACGATTGGAGTCACCGAAATGAAAACTGCAAAATGTAGTGAGATCGCTTATTGCTGAGGAGAAATCCTGAGACGCAGACGTTTCAAGCACAGCAGGTGATGAGACAGTGATTAGGGGGGATCCATGAATAAATCTGAAATCATCTTCAAAAAAACGACCAGACTTCCAGGTTGTTGATAATAAAATCCTCAGTGCTACACAGCGGTGGACTGTCAAACGTTTCACATGTCTCGGTTCGTCCATGAAGTAATACGTCGTCCAAGCGGAGAGCTGAGTGGCCTCTAAGAATAGATTGAAGAAAATAACGACAGCTTCGTTTAGAGCGCTCTTCTGGACCAGAGTGGCATCATATGTAGAATGCAAGCAGATAACAAACGTGATAATGTCTTGATTCCCAAAAAGCAACACTACCAAGTCTAGAGAAAATTGCCCAGTCATGAAAGTTTCTTTAGTTCGATTTCATATGAAGGGAATCCGCTTTTTGGAGTCATGCACGGGGTAACTTCGGTAAATTTGTCCCGAAATATTAGTAGCTCATGGGCGTTTACTGGTTGCTGCTTAGGTGGCTGTTGTTCTGTTTGCAGAACTTGGTACCCAACTGCGCAAAGACCATGCCTCCCAGTTTGGTGACGAAACGCTTACAAATTACATTTGGGTGTTTTGCGGGATAGGTATTTTGTTCATATTTACACCACTCTCGTCTGAACGGTTGTCCTCCTGTTCTGGCCTGATTATTCCGGTGAGTCCACACCAAAGGGAAGCACTGGGCTCGAGTTTCGCTCTTATTAGAGCTCATCAGCAGTGCATATCCAGTGGCGTGTCAGGATTTGAACCCCGGACATCTGACATGCGAGGCGAGCGTGTTACCACCAATCCACCAAAGCACGTTGGACGAATCTGCATTTCCACGTCTGAACAGGCTAACGTGTCCACGCTTGAGCAATGTGATTGATGTGCCCGACTTACCGAACGGTGATCCAGTAACTGTCCTGGTTGTGACGATCGATTGACCCGCCAGTCAGGACTTCCCAGTCAGGTAGCGTGACACACGCTTGAAACCCACAGGGCGGCTTTTTGGTTGCTTTTGGGGGTTTTGCGGGATAGGCATTTTGTTCATATTCACACAACTTAATTAATTAATTCTTACAAATTAAGCTTCAAGCTCAGCAAAAAGGCAACATCCACGTGATCAACAGTTAGTTAATTTGTCAATTTCAAATGAAGTGACATACAAGAACCAGCTTTCCTAACTGGTGCAAATCAAACAGTCAACTGAGTTTTGAATAACAACGACCTTCTGGTTGTTTTAGTGTTCTAACGTTTCCCCATTGCTCAGTGCAGTCTGCATTCGTACTCAGAAATACACGGTTTGCTTCATAAAGCGATAAGAGTGACAGTACTGACTGGTGAACTACACGTTGGCAAGGATCTAATCCATAAATCAGTTTCTTCCTCCTTGAAGGGTTCGTTTTCTCCCATGGAGAAAGATGCACGCCGCGTGCGGACAAATGAGAAGGGTTTTGGCTGCGATGCATGCGTCTAAAATTATTGGATTGTTTCGTTCTGTGTGTATGTTCTTTACCCGGACAATAACTCCAGACCCTCCACTGGCTTCGGCAATGCTCTCTGTGTCCCTATTTTCTCTCACTCGGGTTCATCATTCCTGAGGCGCATTGGGTGCGGTGAACGTTCTAGAAACTTGACCAGCACTGTCGCCGTACGAGACTGTTGCCTCTGGAGGTGAGCTAACTTATCCAAGTATTTGCTGATGTACTTTTTTTACGAATGCAAGGCACACGATACGCGACAATGACAGTCGTCGGAGATCTTTAGCATGGGCCCACTAAGTTTCGCAAACGTATAGTAGGACAAAGCTCATAGTCTTGTCGCAAACGCATGCTTTAAAAACGGGGTCCAAATTCGTTTCGGTACCGGAGGAGCCGGAAGTTGATGAATGCCTAGCTGATCCCCACTATCAGTGGGGAGACTTCTTCCTTCATCTGCTCCAAGTGTAAAGCAGCCTACCAAGCCTACCAAAGTGTCACTACTCAATATAATCGCAGAACGCACTCCTTTCCCGTCCTGAGAAGCAGTTTTCCAGTTCAAAACGGAACATCTTGATTGCCGGGTGGTCCAGTGATTCATAAGATACCATAAGACTATCAGTCGCTTCACGATGTCATGCGTGCAATTTGTGTACACAGTTCAACAATCTGGAGGCAGCTCCCCTCTAGTATTAACATTAGACCTTGCAGATGGCTTGCGTACCACACCATCTGTGGCAAATTTGACGAGGTGAACTTCACTGGAGAAGCAAACGACCGCCGTCCAGAACTTTATTTACCCTGTCATGACATATGGCCAACTACGCTTTTGGCACTCCAACTTTCGTGTCGTATTAATGGATTCTAAGGCTGCGCGGCTGGTAAAAAAGAACACAACCGTCGGTTACTGATAGACATAAGGTTGTTCTATAGTCTGGCTGAAAGTAAACTTGTGGTTACTACACCCAGGTTGAGCTCGAAATCGGGCAATCCCATCGCGTAGTTCTGACGTTACTCTGGGAACTTCCCCGTCATTATAGGCGCTAGCAGTTTCAGGGAAATGTGGATAAGATTGATCCCCTAATCATTCCGGTGTCCCTTCTAAAAGGTCAGGGCAGTTGTCTACTCTCCACAAGAAGAGGTGACCTGGTAGTGTGGACAAACCGAAGTAGTACGAGTTATGAATAAATTTAACTAGTTTTGCGGAGTGGCATATTTGAATTGGTTCCCGTTTGACTTTGCATAAAACAAAACCTCTGATAACTCCCCATGAATAGCGACCCTTATTTTAGATTGGAACCTCCTAGAACAGGCTCTAACAGTTGTTTAGACTACTGACAATCTACAGCAGCGTTTGTATTACAGACAAAATCTGTGGAAAAAAATATTTTTGTGCACAAAATCTTGACTGAACTGACAAAAAATCCCAACACTTACTGAGCACAGCCAATGGTGAGCGAATTGTGATCGCCACGGATAAAAAAGTTGTTCTTCCCGGACCACGTAAATTTCTAGTGCAAAACAAAAACGTCTGTCGTCATTCATCGACACAAAGTGTATTATACGAACAAGATAACTTTCCTCTCACCCAAGTAAAGAATGGTCTGAGTGGGAGCTAAATCAAGTTACATTACGGCAATAGAACTGCACTGATTTGCCACTGAAATATAAACTGATAAAATCACAAAAGACAAGGAGGACAAAACACCAGGAAGCTCAAAATATGATGCCTTACTAACCCTCGTTCTCAATATAAGGAGCCAGTCTCCCTTGGAAATCGAACTGCCTGATGTTGCCTGGTGTTGCATTCTTGTGTTTGAGTCAAGGCCGATTGGTGGATCATTTGCAGGCGCCTTTTGATTGCATCGACTATAGTTCTGATTGTAACGCATTTCAACATCCTCGTGTATATTATAGTAAGTGTTTAACATACCGAACTGACCGTGTCATTTCATATATTGGACCGACATGCAGCTACCCTTAGTCCCTATCTCGCAGACAAAAATGCTCCGCTAATTGAATGAACACACTTCACGTGGTATCAAAATTCAAAGGGGTGTTCGAACATAGGACCAATTTCCCTCTGAGTTTCTGCTCCTCCCGGTCCACACTTTTCAACAAGTCCTAAAGTTTTGTCGCCTTCATGATGGCAACTGGTCAGGTACATAACAAGTGAAAAAGCCTGGTGCCAAAATCTCTCACGGTGCTTCCATTCTATGTACAAGGTCTCCGCTACACTGACCAATAGGATGATATTTGTGAGGAGTGGTATTGAGGTTGTTCTATTTTGGGTAATTTACCTCTTGGTGGGCGCATATATGACCGACCAAGAAAGCAAAATGGGAGTTTACTCAATAAGTACAACAACATAATGTGAAATCGCTTCTACCACAGTTGCTTGAAACTCATTTTTACCTCAAATGTTGCAGGCGGCTGAGATTCAAGCTCCCTCTCATCCGCCTGAGCATCATCCAAAACCAAAAGTTGACCGAATTCTCTGGAAACATCTATACCTTTTTCTGTGGACTCGTCTGACTCAATTTCCGACAGATTTTCAATCTCGTGTCCCTGATGGACCAACTTCATCAACTCTTCGTCGGGTATGTGCATCGCGGTAGATTCCGCGGCATTGGCCTCTGCATATTCCGTTTGTGGATGTTCTGTCGCAGATGCATTGATTGTGCTGGAATCTTCAGTTCTCGGAGGCTTTACCCATCGAAAGACGTAGCACGAGCCATTGCCGTAAAATCGACCACCACTGGCATACGGATGCGCATTCAACATTGCACCAAATGTCTATAAAAACAGACCAAGCGCTTCTTAGGTCAAAGCAGAATAACGTGACAAAAAGCAGGTTTTCGAATGTGGAGAAACAAAATGCTAATTTTACGGTATCCGGTCATTTAACCCCCAGTTGAGGTGAAATCGTCAACGAGTCACTATCCTCCTAAAGAGCAAATGTCACGTTATTCTGTCATGTGAAATATTTTTGCCAAGCCAACCGTCCCTTCTCCTCCGACCCCTACGTGATTGGTCAGTTGCACCTGTTCTCCAAACTTAGCTAAAAAATATAATGAGCAGGTAGTGACATAAAGTAATGGCCGCATATTAGCAGAACTCAATGGACCCAATTTCGAGGGGTGTCACATTTTGGTCTTACTTGAAGTTATGTTTTACTTTTCGACAAACAGGGTTCCAATGGGAGTTTTATTGGTAGCCTCGGGAAATCTGAGTGAGATAAATAGGGCACCAATTTCTGACGTTAGACTAAAGACAAACCAACTAGTATCTGTGGTTCAGAATAGCAGGTCTAAATTGTTTGCAGGCTATTTCAAAAATGATAACCAAGTTTTATTGCAACTATTAGTAGGCTTCTATTTGGCAGAAAACACACTGCTGGCGTTGCCGAAAATGTTCGTTAAGGACTGGAACCTAGAATGATTTGGTTCTTTGATACAGACCGCCAAAAGACAACTTGCCATAACCAGGCAATAAGGATTATTTGGATGAGGTGCGCCATGAACAGACTGAAAGCTCACCAGTTACGTCAAAGAAGTTAATTTTGCCGTGCAAGCGTGAGTGTCGAGATATTACTTTGAGACTGGCAACATTAACCTACAAGTCATCTCAAACAGGATAAACAAACTGGGATCTTGGTTGTGAAAACAACTACTGTAGAAACTATTGTCAGTCCCTAACAAATCAGTAACAAAAAAGGACGATGCTGTGAACCAAAATCCAGCCAAATTGTTCTTCAGCGGTTGTTACCCAAGTAATAATGGGCCGGTAGCAGAAAACGAAATATTGGCTGGTAGTTGCAATGAATGGCACTACATTATTTCTTCTTACCGGAATACACTACTTGTACGGTTCCGCCTTACTCTGTCAGGCGCGCATGATGATGTCTCGAATATCCTACCTAATGAAACATTATGTGACCTTCAATGGAAGGATATCATAAACGACAGACACAGCTTCAGTACCTCCAATAGCAAGTTAATTTGCACGTGACTGCACGACTATGATTTTCCTTCGCCCGTTGCATTCAGAAATCGTAAGCATGCACTCTTGAAACGAATGACATTTTCATTTTTGTAGATTTTATACAGTGGAACACAATTCTTTCTTCGCAGAACATAGTACTGAGAGATGGATATTTAAAGTCGTGCGAGAAGCACAATTTAATGCGGTCTTGGGAGCTTCGAGTGGCCGGCTTATCAGACAATAACTCTGCGGGTAATTGTGATTTGTATCAATTTTGTAGCATCACGTGCAGCAAAACTACTTCTCCTTTCTTTGTTATGGTGAGGTGATCACGTGATCAAAAAAGTGGAAGTATTTCCCTTCTAACGGAATGAGCTTCCGCACAGGTGGGTCGACATTTGTCACGAAATACCACGCTATATAACTGGATGAATGATTTTTCATGAGTGACAACTATAATCGGTTTCATTATTTGTGGCGCATTTGCATGCAATGTGTTGTTCACCATCCTGAGATGAACGCACTTCTAGCAGTGAGACAGGTCAGTTAGAATCGCGACTCAGTCGCCTTCGAACGTTGATAAATATGTTTTCAAAATAGTGTGTAAGCTTTATACGGCACAATCAGTATGGTTGTCAAACTCTCTAAGAAGCTTGCGCCGTTCGAAGTCATCACTAATTTGTTGTGTGTGACTCTCCTCGGACAGAAAAAGCCTCATTCTCATTGCTGGGCCACGCGTAATTTGATCCGTTCAACCTCAGGTAAACTGGGTACCACGGAAGTGAATTTTTTCGCCGGGGAAAACGAAATTAATTCAAATATCAGCGTGCGTTTGTTTCACGAATCCGTGGCCAGCTGGTTTTTCACCGACTATCATATCGACCAAAGGCTACTGGTTGCGTACTCAGTCAAAGTGATACACTGTGTACCGGTATCATATAGTTCGGTCACAGTAGAGGTCTTTTGAAGTCGAACTGTTGAGAATTCGGAAATCAGAAGATCATCAGATTGGTCCGTCGGTAGGCATTTTTCAAATTGCGCGCTTGAGCTCGCTGTAGAAAATATAATATGCAGTTTTTTACAGTGGAGGAAGGGGCACAAGGCTTTTGACTATTAGCAAAACAGCACATTTAATAACCATTCAGTTAAAACATGAAGAACAACCAATCAAAACGGGTTTGCCTATCTGTCATAATTCAACCGAATGAAAAGTCGAGATGTGAACCTAGGGTTCACATGATCCGTGAAACTTATGAAGCGGTATATCTGGGATTGAAGTCGACGGGGCTTCGAAAACCTCTGAAATTTCTCAAAAGCGAAGTCCACAGATCTGAGGAGTTGATTGAATACCACATACTGGTTCCTACACTGAGTAAATTGTCGTTCGGCGACTAAAGACGTATAGTTGCAAGGCTTTTGACGAAGCCTGTCATCAGGTTTATCGGGTGTTTGCCAGGGGACAGAAAATCCTGGAGATTCTGAAGTACCCGTATCACCACGTTAAAGAATTTGAGTGTGCTATAGAGGAGAATGTTGGTAGCTCAGGTAGTATAGATGGTCATTGGTTTGTTCGCTGAGCTGGGCAATTTGATTGCAAACGTCTCACCACCAATCGAGGTGACATCATCAGTGCGTTGGTAGGGAGCCTGGTGGAGCTTAGCGATGGGTTGGTGGTTGTGCGTTGAGTAGTGTTGTGTGTGCGGTAATATGCATGCTATTAGCCGGAGTTGACCTTCGGTCACGATTGGTTGTTCGGTTGGTCGGTTCCATTGGTTGTTCTGTTATCCCGTGTCCTGATTGATCGATGACCACGTGAATTGTGAGCCTGGCCTCCCGTGCCCTCGTGTTCTGATCGATGCTGGGGTGACCTCTGTCGTTGACCTTTCTGGGTTCCGGCTTGTGAACTTTGTTGATCCGACTCCCAGCAGTTCTTTGCTTCTTGGTTTGTGAATCCGATATTTGGCTCCCCTCGAGTATTCCGGTGGAGGAGTTGATCCTTTGCATGTAGTGGTGCGTAAATTGGGTCCAGCTTAATGCATTGAGTGTTATCCGCAAAGATTGAAAAGCTGAATTTCTTCCACGACAACTGTAGCTCAATTACGCGTATTTTTCCTCATAATACTCTTTTGGAGCTGCTTTTTTTTACCAAAATGAGTGAATTTGCAACAGGTATCTAATGATAACCAACTCTGCAGGACTGATACCGACAGTTTACCTTCACCTCTTCGCTGAGCTTGGAATGCCTATCAGCCCGAATGATGGTCTAATCGCCCACGGTGACAAGTCACTAAAAAATTATTCTGAAACCAGCGAATGTCTTCCACATTGTATCAATCACCACACGACCAGCAACTCCCAAGCACATTTGTTGCAGTCAGACCAATACCCGAACACCTTGGTACTATACTGGTTCCACACCAGAAATAAACTTGAGAAATTACCTTCATTTCGTATTCGCCATTAATAATTACGCAAAGTTCTAGGTGGATTACAGATGAGCGACCAGTCAACACTGACAAAGGTCCAGCTGAGTCATATGGACCGAAATCTCTGTGGTAAGATCAAGTGCCTTGATTTCGAGGACGTTTGCATTGAGGCATTCATCGGACAAACCAAGATGCGTCCTACTAACAGGAAACGTCACACTAACGGGGATTCCGAAACTTGCACGGAGTGAATCACACTGGAGTAGGACTCAGTGATCGCGTTCCATGCTCGACTTGGCTGAAGTCGGACCAATTCTGACATGTTGTGACACAGGTGTGTTTTATCGAAATTATAGCCGACCATTTTACCCCATCCACAATAACTGGCTATCTGCCAGCTGGGCCAGTCTTCTCATTCATGAAATGTCAACTGTGCTCGTGGTGTGGTAATCCAGCACCAGGTGTACGTTGTCCAAATTTGTTTGGAGGTGCCCTATGTTAACATCTGAACATACAAACGTAAGGAATTTTCACCTCACCAAAACAAGACACCGTTTGTTTGTCCTTTATTGATATTCAAGCCTCAACCAACCGTTCACCGAAAATTGTGGCGTCGGCGGTCTTCGTATTTTTGCAATCACAAACTTACCGGTAAGTCAAACTTCCTTAGCTACTTTGTAACTTTAGTTTCTTGCAAAACCGAAGGACACAAAATACTCAGAAAAGCACACATCTCAGCCTGCACATTTTCAGTTAAACTTACATCCTCCTATGAGAAGAAACTTATGGGTAAACATCTGAAGACGCAAGTACGAGACAAGTTTTACCCCTTGGATGTAATTTTGTGGTAATCTTCTTCGGAATTTTCCGCCAAAGCCCCACAGCACTCAAGATAATTACCAGAGGCAATTACTTAGTTCAGGGAAAGAAAATAAATCTCGAAAAAATGAGAAAAGGGCTTTCACTGTGTGAAAACATTGTCCTTTTCTCCGAGAATTCCGGCCATAAAAGGTAACCTTGATTGATGTGTGTTACAACATGCAAACAAGTTGTCCACAACACAAGTTGGAGGCTGAATTCGTGACTCTAAGTCAAGCAGGGCATTGCTGCTTCATATTTCATTCTTGAAATGACTGTCGAAAAGCAAACAGACATTGTTCTGTTTTGTTGCTCTCAGGATGGGTGATCTGGTCCGAGATCAGTAACGCAGTACGCAAAATTGTGACTACTTAATAAACAGAAAAAAGAACTTCTCAGCTTTTCATGCTTATTTGCTGTATGATCTGTTAGTACAATCCGTTTTAAATTATTCTAAGAGCTTTAGTTTGTCACTTGGTTCTGGCCATCACTTCCTTGGTGTGTTACCGAAATACTCACGGTTTATGTCCGTAGGACGAGTTTGACGGCATAGATTGATCTGCACTGAAAACACACCTCCAGTCGTCTAAGCAGTATGACGAGATCAGTTTCGGTTGCACGAATGTTTCGAGCTAGAACACAACACACTTACTGGTTACTAAGATCGCTTTATACAAAACTTGAATGCCACCCTCTGAGACGCAAGCGAGTGAACGTTACTGTACTCACTTTCATGCCAATGTGCTGTGCGCCCTAAATCATATACATAGATGGTACAATCAGTCGTGAAAAGAACTGACAGTTGATCATACAAACTTACTTGTAGGATAACCAAGAGGTTTGATGACAGCATGAGGAGGTCCCAGAGTTTTACTCAAGAGTTCATCCTAAAATTCGTGCTACATTTTCACGAAAGTGCCGAGGAGCATGGCTGAGCTGATTCATCCTTGTCGGGGATCATCAAAACAGCGCATCTCAAGATTCATGAGGGAAATTTCGATCGGCAACTTCACGAACGATAAATAGGGACTACAGCTTCCGGTCATAGATGGCTGGTTAGGAGTCGGAAAAACTCGCGATTAAATAGGGTGTAGTGACGCTCATTTTTTAAATTAGTTGTTCAAATCAGCAAATGATATATTGAGTGATTTCTCGAGTGTCGCGTTCTATGACAGTGGAAACTTCGAAAAAAATTTTTTTTCTGAGCTGCACATAACTACTTGACTATGTGACCTAATCTACTAGAATGCAAGTCTCAAGTTCCCTAGGAATTTTGGTATGTGCACTATGGATGAACGATAACAAGGACACAGCTGTGTCCTTGTTATCGGCTTTATGGCACAGACACATTACTTTCAAAGGGAAAGCTCGACTGAGATAAGTATTTTTTACCGACCAAAACGTCGTTCTAAAAAAAACCGCCGAAAATTTACAAATGACCACATGCGTTCAAAACGAAAAGCGTTGAAAAAACCGTCGTCCGACAAGTTCCTAGTACTTACCTCCCCTTCGGATGTACACAGAACCAAGAGACATGGATGGATGGACGAGAACGCTGAGACCTGATCTGATGGTGTGTAGGAGGAGGTCAAAGATGTCTGCACACTATCTTCATCTTTAGGGTTTAGGGAGCACCGGTAGAAGAGAGTTCGCAAGCTGAATCCGTGTAGGCTTGTACTGTAGGTCAAGCGCCAATCCAGACCTTCGGCATCTGGAGGAAGGTTTCTCATTATCTGGTATGTTGTCAGAAGAGAAATATCGGACGTGAAAAGAGGTAAAGAAGATAGGTCCTGTGCAGAGTTGCGGCTAACGCACCAAATAGTAAGATGGAATAGGGCGGCGTAAATAACTTGACTTACATCGCGGACTTTGGCGGGATCCAGCACTTGGCTGTCGCTTGTAGCCTGAGGCAAAGGCAAATTCTCTGGCATCGCCAACTTGAGACTATCCTGAATAAATTGCCGTCTTTTTTCTTCGGCTTCTTGAAGCTTGATCTCGTTTGAATTTACCAGCTACGGTTGGAGTGGGTAAGAAACAATGTACTGTGTAAATCAAGTCCCAAATTACACAACCATAAAAAGGAAACTAGGACGTGTGAATGAGAATTTAAGGTTTGTGGCACCATTGGCAGTCAAGGCATCGGGTGAAAATAGCGGTTAGGCATCTGGCTAGCAAGCGTGCAGCAGGTGGATCTGGGAACAAAATTTCTTGGCTCTGAAATCAGTGCCATCTTTGAGTAATTATTTTTTTATCATGTTCACCTTCGACAATTCTGGCCATCACTTCCTTGGTGTGTTACCGAAATACTCACGGTTTATGTCCGTAGGACGAGTTTGACGGCATAGATTGATCTGCACTGAAAACACACCTCCAGTCGTCTAAGCAGTATGACGAGATCAGTTTCGGTTGCACGAATGTTTCGAGCTAGAACACAACACACTTACTGGTTACTAAGATCGCTTTATACAAAACTTGAATGCCACCCTCTGAGACGCAAGCGAGTGAACGTTACTGTACTCACTTTCATGCCAATGTGCTGTGCGCCCTAAATCATATACATAGATGGTACAATCAGTCGTGAAAAGAACTGACAGTTGATCATACAAACTTACTTGTAGGATAACCAAGAGGTTTGATGACAGCATGAGGAGGTCCCAGAGTTTTACTCAAGAGTTCATCCTAAAATTCGTGCTACATTTTCACGAAAGTGCCGAGGAGCATGGCTGAGCTGATTCATCCTTGTCGGGGATCATCAAAACAGCGCATCTCAAGATTCATGAGGGAAATTTCGATCGGCAACTTCACGAACGATAAATAGGGACTACAGCTTCCGGTCATAGATGGCTGGTTAGGAGTCGGAAAAACTCGCGATTAAATAGGGTGTAGTGACGCTCATTTTTTAAATTAGTTGTTCAAATCAGCAAATGATATATTGAGTGATTTCTCGAGTGTCGCGTTCTATGACAGTGGAAACTTCGAAAAAATTTTTTTTCTGAGCTGCACATAACTACTTGACTATGTGACCTAATCTACTAGAATGCAAGTCTCAAGTTCCCTAGGAATTTTGGTATGTGCACTATGGATGAACGATAACAAGGACACAGCTGTGTCCTTGTTATCGGCTTTATGGCACAGACACATTACTTTCAAAGGGAAAGCTCGACTGAGATAAGTATTTTTTACCGACCAAAACGTCGTTCTAAAAAAAACCGCCGAAAATTTACAAATGGACCACATGCGTTCAAAACGAAAAGCGTTGAAAAAACCGTCGTCCGACAAGTTCCTAGTACTTACCTCCCCTTCGGATGTACACAGAACCAAGAGACATGGATGGATGGACGAGAACGCTGAGACCTGATCTGATGGTGTGTAGGAGGAGGTCAAAGATGTCTGCACACTATCTTCATCTTTAGGGTTTAGGGAGCACCGGTAGAAGAGAGTTCGCAAGCTGAATCCGTGTAGGCTTGTACTGTAGGTCAAGCGCCAATCCAGACCTTCGGCATCTGGAGGAAGGTTTCTCATTATCTGGTATGTTGTCAGAAGAGAAATATCGGACGTGAAAAGAGGTAAAGAAGATAGGTCCTGTGCAGAGTTGCGGCTAACGCACCAAATAGTAAGATGGAATAGGGCGGCGTAAATAACTTGACTTACATCGCGGACTTTGGCGGGATCCAGCACTTGGCTGTCGCTTGTAGCCTGAGGCAAAGGCAAATTCTCTGGCATCGCCAACTTGAGACTATCCTGAATAAATTGCCGTCTTTTTTCTTCGGCTTCTTGAAGCTTGATCTCGTTTGAATTTACCAGCTACGGTTGGAGTGGGTAAGAAACAATGTACTGTGTAAATCAAGTCCCAAATTACACAACCATAAAAAGGAAACTAGGACGTGTGAATGAGAATTTAAGGTTTGTGGCACCATTGGCAGTCAAGGCATCGGGTGAAAATAGCGGTTAGGCATCTGGCTAGCAAGCGTGCAGCAGGTGGATCTGGGAACAAAATTTCTTGGCTCTGAAATCAGTGCCATCTTTGAGTAATTATTTTTTTATCATGTTCACCTTCGACAACGGTCCGGTTGTCACCACCCATCAAAAATAACATAAAACAAGTAAGAACCCCTTTATAAACACTACTGAAAACAAATGACATTTAGGCATGCTCAAGTGGCGTTCCTTCCGGAAAACTGGAGCATTTCAAATGGCATATCTACTCACCAGTAATCACGGCAAGTCCTACTAGTGTTCAGAGAGGGTCCCAATTTTATTAGGGTCGTGGTTGAAAAAATAAGATGCTCAGCTGTACGATATGCATGATGCATTTTTATTTTCAAGAAGAAACCAACTGACGGACCCGGGGGCTTGGGCTTTGGAATCGGTCGTTCCAACAAGGTGATTCATCTTTTTTCGGTGACACATGCATACCTGTTCTGGATCCGCAATGGCTTTTGCTTTGTTGGGACGCTGGGACCTTCAACAATACGGTCACGTGTGCACTGGATTTGATTGAAGAGGTTAAGTGGATCGCTACTAACAAAAGAGTGAAGAAAACCCTGACTGAAGCTGTCGTTTGTGGTTTTTTTTACAAAAGATCATCTATCGCTTGGTGCGGTGGAGACGTTGGGATCTGAGCTCATCTGGTGAGCCCCAAGAAGGGCGATCGCGGATGGTCAGACAGTTTTCAGCAGTTTTATGAGTAGTGTAACCCTTTAAGCTTAGGGAGTTCCTGATAGTGCGTGTCTGAGACAGCCTGGTTGCTACCTGCTCTGACCCAAAACGTTTTTGAGACCTCTGAAAGTTAATGGTGGTGTAGGCATTTTGAGAATGGTAAACAATTTAATATCGGCTATTCCGACATTGACTACCTGTCAAAACTAGACCGGCTTTCCTGTACTACCCACAGTAAAAGTGAAAGTCAATCTGACAAGCCTAATACCAGCAAGCAACTGCAGTTCAAACGCAGATTTAAAAAATTGTTATGGACTGTCATATGGGACTCAGTACATAGCAGATGGCTTCATTCAGTCCAAACAGGATCACAATTCTTACGAGCTCTGTACGGCTGAGTACCGTGTACAAAATAACCATGCCATGGAAAAAAATATTTTGCCACAGGAGTAAGCAACACTCCTAAGTTCAGTTTTCAATTTCATTGAATATTCAATAAAATCCCCCTTCGAAATACCTGTAGGTGCAAAAAACTTGTAAATCGAAGGCACGTGACAGCTCAACCGAAAAGGCCGGACAGAATAATATGAGAATCAAAAGCAAAATTGAATTTTCCCTTGTTTCTTACACCCGTTAAGGCCTCAGCAGTCTTGAGGTGGAAATTAAATAAATGAAACTTGGTGCGGAAAACCGTTGGCAAACAAAAATGCTTTCACAAGAATGCATAAGCGAGCGTAATAGCGGAAGCAAAGGGTATGGAGCACACATAAATGGAGGGAGGAATCAACAAACTCAGGGAACATAAACACGTCCGCAGCTAAGCCGGTGCGTTTTATCAGCTTACCGAATTAACCAGGTCAAACAAATTTCCTCCTCTGGGGGAAATAAAATCAACCAGATCGCACACAAAGCAGGCTAACACACACACAGAGATAACCCAGCTTACCCAGTGAACAAAGTGCTCCCAAGCGTGTTGGAAGGCTGTGGGAATCCACTGATAACAGATAGGTTGTGTGGCAATTAGTTGGCGTATCAGGACTTGGTTTGATGTGATAAAAGACAATTATTGATAATTTCATAGGCGTGGAATAATACACTGTTTTTTGAGGTTTGAACAGTCTGTTCGAACAGTCTGCTGCAAGACCTATGTTAAATACGAGTATTTTAGCGGACCCCAATCAGTCATATACGCCCACATCATCCACCTTGATGTGAGCATTACACTGAACCAAAGACGAGTGAACTGAAAAAACCAGCGCGGTGTTTGCGTAAAGTCTCGTTGCATAACAGTTTTTCATTTTTCAAATCTACAGACGTCTCCTTCATTGTCTATCTTGTTTTATGTGACCGGCTGATAACCTTGAAACAAACGTTATTATTTCTATTTTCGTTCGCTCACATTTCTGTCCGGGTACGATGTCCCTCGGAAGATTACAAACATTAACTTTGGAGTTGGTGACTCGGCCATGCAACATTCAACTGCTAGCATCTCAGCCACAGTGTGAGTAATTCTCAGCTAAACATCGGCACTTATCGTAAAATCAAACACTCCATATTTTATAGTCATGTGTGGACTTATCAGACGTGAAGTTCCATCGGACTGCAGAATTCTTCTGATTTCTGAGAAGCTTATCTCCAGTTTTTTTCGGTGGTACAGGAGAATTGTGAGCATTTCATTCAATTTTCCTCCAGCAAGTGGTCAGCCTGTGGTAGACGGCGGACCGTCTTTTTCAATCACTCCTGCAATGCACTATTCTTGCGAAAATGTTGTATTCGTGATGGGTCATCGAATTTCAAGGTAAAAAGAAATTGCCTTCCAATATAATGCAGTGTCTAATCCAAATATCTGAAACAAACTATTTCTCCATGTCATGGGACACATGTCCTCACTATTGATAAACACAGTAATGATAATAAACAAGAATAATCGTTTAGCTGTGGCGCCCTTTCGGTGCCTAGCTGCCGTGCCACCGGAAGGGAGCACGAGGTCTGACCTACTGTCGGATTGCCCAAGCCTAGACAGGCGCTGAGAGCATTCTGGTTCGTCAGCTGGCGCCTAAACCACTGAGCTATCTTGAGCTCACTATGTGTCAGTTGAGAACAAACGGAGTCAATGGTGTTTATTAAGCGATCATGTTGCTTCCCAAAATAAACCTTAGATAATATCGTGATAGGGATTTGAACTCAAGCTGAAACAAGGTAAAGTCGTGAACAAACCGGAGATAGAGGAATCTCAAAGACAAAGAGTTTGAACGCCTCTGGAGGCTTTCTTTACTAAATAGAGCAATAATTATTTCGATGCTGGAGACAGAATCAAAACAGTTGCGTCTGTCAGTGAAAAGTGAATCGGAGATCACAAGCTGGAAGTTATTTCGTCAAATTTTAGAGTCACATCGCCACAAGTGGAAAAACTCACTTCCCATCGAACAGACTCCTTTTTCAGAAGATGCAGTGCATCCTTTTCTTCGTCTAATGTTGGAGTGCTGCGTGCAGCGGAGAGGTTTTTTTGTTGCTTGGAAACGTTGGAATTTGTATCGGTGTCTGCGCCTAATGAACATACGCTGTGTGTAGAAGAGACCATTGATTGGTCTATTGAGGCAGCATTGGAAACAATTTGTTTGCAACTTTGAACTCGACGTCGCCGCTTGCGGCTCAGCCGCAACAATGCTCTGGAACGCTCGTCTACGCTACCGATTCGTGGAAGGAGCCAGTCATAGGTATTTGGAACAGAAACGAATCCGCCAGTTCCCGAATTGGTTGTGGCTTCACACAACTCAGCTGGTGAAGTCATGCACTCATGAATCGCTGGATCATGCAACTGAAACTGAGCTGTAGGCAACAATTTCTCGTCGACCGCTTCCTCATCAAATTCACAGGCTTGAAGGAAGTGGAAGAGTACTGGTCCTCTGTAATTGTGAAGAAAGATACGTGGTTGATCCAGCAAGTAATATACCCTTCTATTGAACTACACTGTCTTGCTCGCTCTAACAAATACGCTTTAACCTAGTTTTTCTGGTAAATAACGATGCCCTGGTCAGTAAATCACAAGCAGTGCCCTGTGACCCCTCAAGTGTAAGTTACAAGTGACATTTGGTTGGCTTAGTTACAACGGCTGCAAGCAACGTAAAGAGGAACAGTGATTTATAAAATGGTTTAGCAAAGAAGACAACTGAAAATGACCACGGTAGTCTCATTTAGAGGTTTCTCTCGACAAATTTGTGGTCGAGCAACCACTGAACACCTGTGTTGCCCTCTGCTAAGGTGTTGTGTCCCGACAGCAAAGGTTGATAGGCAGTAAGGACGGACATCATGGATACGCTCGAGTCTGCCTCAGAATGTAAATTGCTTTAACTGACAACTGAGCGAGAGTCAAAACCCCTGACTGGAAAGTGAAGCAGTGAAAAGAGCTTGATTCCGTTGATTAACACTGCCAAATAACGGACCCGTGCTAGTCACTATGTGGTCTTCAGTAGTATTCACGTGGTCAAAGTTCACAGACCCATAAAATGTGCTAACCGTGATCTTCAGCGGCACAGAACACCAAAAACCTTGTTCCTTCAGAGGCCCATTGTTGATGGTGCGTTTATTGTTTGATCGTTAAATGCCCATTTTGCCGCTCCCTAAACACTACGGCCCCAACAATGAAACTAATGAATATGTGAAAGCAGATGATGAAGCGTATTCACATAGGTTTAAAGTATCTAATTAGCGGCCTGACCATATGCCCTAAAGTTGCACATACTTTGGGCTATACAACAGTCTGGCTTACCACTGTGAAATAACACCGACAGAAGTGGAACTGTACTATGTAGACAGCATTCGGTGTCTATATTTTTCGACACATGCTGCCAAAATATCGACAGTTTACAAAAAATTGTTTTTCAGCTTGCGAAAATTTAGTCGGAGTTCAAGGAGGCGTCTGCCTGAATGAGTTCCACACATCTTGTGTGGTTCTCTGACTAAAATATTTTCGCAATTTCGTTATCTCGTGCACTGACTTCGTGGCTGACGATGAAACCTTGTGAATCACTTGTGAACCAACACATAGATATCAGTAAAAATGACGGCACTGCGAGATGGACATGCCATATTTCGGCTAACACATGCCTGTTTGAAAACAATGTCTACTTTGTGGTTGAAAAGCAACAAGTATAGCTGCGGTTGGATTAAACAGTATAGTGGCTTAACCGAATGTGGGGTGAAGCACGCTACGTGTAAATAATGGAATCTGGGTGGGATTCATGGAGATTCTTCTGCACTTTGGCGAAATCTCTTCCGTGGTAGAATTCCAGAGAGAGCACTCTCCGCAGCCTACAGCGGTTCAAGGACTCAGTGGATGAGTTAGACAGTCCAACTGTTTTTTTACGGGACAGGTAGGTCTACTTAGTGAGCGGAAACAAACTAGCAAGGCCGCCAGTTCTAGGGTGGAAGACGATAACTTGCTGCACAGTAAACCAGTTATAAACATATTGGATCGCCAGCCCGGCATATCTTACAAATTAGCTTGCACAGATTTACCACGTGCGCGCACTTTGTTCGTGATTCAGGTCGATTTACCGTTCTTACCGGGCTGTCTTTGGGCTCGCACTGATTTGTGCAACAATTAGACGTAAACCCCCATAGTTTGAGGTTTGCGGCATTTTCATGTACACATAGCACCGCAGTTTGTTAATGAATCTCAAGATTTCATAATTATTGGCTTGTGATTTTGCGCGTCACTCAAATAGGCTTCCAATAATACACAACATATTCCACAATGAGTATGCGCATTCCACTAAGAGTAACAAATTCAAGTGTTGAAAATTCCTCGGATGAAAGGCTAGGTTTTCGCTGCATTTGAAGTTCATAATTGAATGAGACAGGACA
Source organism: Clonorchis sinensis (assembly GCA_003604175.2). Lineage (NCBI taxonomy): Eukaryota > Metazoa > Platyhelminthes > Trematoda > Opisthorchiida > Opisthorchiidae > Clonorchis > Clonorchis sinensis. The sequence continues at coordinate 28,270,434 of CM030371.1, forward strand.
CGAAAGCATTTCTATCTGCTTTGGCCAGGATTGTACCAAACGACTTTGGAAACGGTTTTCTCGAGCCAACAGATTTTCCTCCAATCCTGTCTCTCTGTTCCCATGAGAAAATACACTTCACAGCTCTTTTCTACGTAAATTCCATACAATTCGTTAATTTTCACTTACTTTTCCACCGGTATTCGAAACCAATATTCTTCCGACTGCAACGTGAACCAAACCGGATGACGTTTACCGATAGCATCCTCTTTAGAAGCCAGAACGCACAAATATTCCATAGAGTCTATAGAAATTCGGAAGGAGTGATCACTCTGATGGGTGTGGGTTGTTTATGGAGGTCAGCCATATTGCTACATACATACTGATGTCTTTCTAGAGTCACAGCATTAACTAATTTGGCCAAAATTTTCAAAATATAAATATCGCTATTTACTGAACACGAGTGAATTGCCTTCCGTTCAAAACTACCTGTTCACTGCTGCATGATGCAGTCACTGCGATGCGATTTTAATTTCTAGATAATTCACTAACATTAACGCTACCCACCCAATCAGTAGCAATAGTGTTGCACATCCATGTTCCATGTCCCAGAACCACATGATCTCTGATGAAAAATCTGGCGGTATGCGTCTTATCCTGGTTTGCTTTACTGCTTTGCCGAACGTAGGTGCAAACGCCCGCCTGCAGAGCCATTGAATAAGAACGGTTTCTACCAAGTTTCTGTCGTTTGTCTATTGATTTTCCTCCGGAACATTCGGTTCTACAACCTTCAACTCCTCAAATCTGACCAAAAGTGTACGTTCGTGATCTACAAAAAAGCTTGTGTTTTATGGAGATTTTGGGACCCCGGGCGCATTTGTCTCCGTGCAACAAAGTTATATGAAATTTAGTGTGCTTGTGCAGATACACATGTAAAACATAAAGGGATAAAAGCGAACAATGTGGGGTCCTAAATATGGGGAAAACATACATCTCTGATGAACAATATTGGTGGATATGCCTGTCCAATGACGTAAAACCGTATCCAACTAACAGAAAACGCCTGAAGTGGTGGTCTGAGTTGCCTCTAAGTACGGCAGAATACAGATCATGAAAGCAGGACTCTATGAAAAAAAACTGCTTGTGATTTACATACTTTAACGAAGATTTCGTCCTGTAGGTGAAGTCAGTCCACGCTGAAAAGCCGAGTAGCACTGTACAGCTGTTTCACACTTACTGAGAATCATCAGCAGTGAGCAGCTCAGAGGAAGAATAAAAGTTACTCTAAGAGAGAGCTTTCCGTCTGGAAAGTCATTACTCAAGGAACCAGGCAACAGGTGAGACTGCTTGAAGTGGAACCCATGACTGAATGGTGACTTGCGCTATATCATCTCTAATGGCGAGTTGAACACACTGATGCTCAGCTGTTCACGTCAGAATGGATGTCTTCAAACTTCTAGCAGGGTGTTCGCGGTTTCGAAACTCCCCGGAGTTTTATCAGATACGCAATACTGATGATACCGAGTAAGGATGAACAAGCTGTGCATTACTGCTTCGCTTCACAGCATAGACTGGCTTCACTTTCAGGATGAAGTCCCTATTAAAATTATCAAATATTCTCCCAATAAAACACTGTAGAACAATGCAGAAGGCAAAACCGGTATTGGGTTGCTAGCTTTACTTAGCGTCTTGAATGCCGATCCGGATGACTCCAGTACCGTCCTCCTGCTACCTTTGCGGGTAAACAACTCGACAAACAGGGGATTTAGTCGGAACTCATGTAAACGTCATGTCGATACTGTCCAAACCGACATAATTACACGTGCTCGTCGAAAAAACTATTATTGCGGAACCTGGGGATATTCGGCTACTTGAGGAGCCCGATCGAGGCGAGTTTGGTAGTGGGTTTCAACCAGTCTCCTGAGTACTACTCTCAAAGACAACTGCTCATTGCGCGTAGTTATTGCAATGTCATATCTTTGCATGAATTATCATGCGCGCAAATCAAGTTTCCAACCGTCTGAGAAAATTTTTTTGAATGGCTTTGCAAACTAAGCAGAACGGTTGATTCCGAACTGTGAGACATGGAACAGACTATGGAACGTTGTTAACCGAAACGCATCGTAATGGAATAAGACGTTCGACCCGGGGCTTCTAAGCCTTGTAGCAGAATACAGAATTGCAAACGGACGAGAGGATCAAGGTCCCAAGTCGGTCAGCAGAGGGAGGAAGCTTTTGATAACTATGTGTGTCCCCAGTAATTATGCATTGGTTCATTTGCTGCTTACAGTTTTCCCCAGTACAACAGTATATATAACAGAATATCACCTTAAAATGAGCTGCCATCTTGCGGTCCACCTGAAAACGGATTCGGGCTTAAAAGTGCTCTTACACACTCAGCATTACATGTAGAAAAGCGACGCACCTGAAAATGGTGTGGACGGAAATCGGACCTCGGTCTCATAGCAGAAAACGGTCGACATATCTAATCGCTGAATATCCAGAACCAGTCATGATTGCCATGGAGAAGTGAATGTAACTGATACACATTCAGCCAATTAACATCAAGATGAGCAGGAAGAAAACCGCCTTTTATATTCTGTTCTACTTTACTCTACTTGTCAGTAGTTCAGATTAGATGTGTAGACTTTGGAGCTTCATAATTCTCTGGAAGTACGATGGCCTTACGACGCCCTTTTCTTCTAAAAAGAAACTGGATACTCTTTTATCAATGTGTTTACTGCTTTTAAAACTCTGTGTGCTGCAATCATCTAGGCTTATCGGGAGATGCATGAGTGGTTCAAGAGTGCTTTCGAAGCGATTTGAGTCGATTTGGCTAGCTGTGTATGAAAACACATCACATCTGATGGTAAATATGGCGCAATTTGAATGTAAATGAGCTTATTGCTAGCGTACCTGTTGAAAGCAAAGCACCAGGAAATTAGTTTTCAAATTTTTGTCTTTATGTAAGTGTAAATGTCGAGAACACTAGAGTAGAGCTCGATTTGATTGACCACTTATGCAAACAGGCGTGGGTGACGAATTATTCCCGTGATGAAAGTTCGAGTGCGCCTATTGCCGAAAGCGAGATATCTAAACTAACAATGCAAAGAAAATTGTTATAACAGGAAGTCAGGGTAAGACCCCTACTGGGCTTAGGTGGATTTGCTTGCCCTAACCCTCTGATTACCATCTTCAGTAGGACTGGTATGTGGACGAATCTAATCATCTGGTGGGTTTACCACGCGTGTGGTTTTTGGTCAAATTGGTCGTCACCTCGGGGTGGGCTGAATACTGGTGAATAGCTAGGTCCGGACCACTGTCGACAGACACAGTAATCATTGGGCTTAGAATTCAACCACGTCTTTCTTATAAACATCCGTTTAAATTGCTAATCCATAACCTGGTATACATCAGGTGTGCCGCGATAGTGGACAACAAGTTAAATAAACAATTTGACTAACAGCCAGTGAACGAGTTGTCTAGCAGACATGTATGGCAAACCTCACATCTTGTAAAGTCCAACGACTTTATTTGTGGGTACTGATACTGCGTCACGTGGGGTAGATTATACTAACCGGCCGCATAATCCAATCATTGTTTCTGACCGACGTCCTGGAACATTCTTTTCACACAAGTTCATCGAGTAGAGGTAAGAGGGGAAGAAGGTCAAGCGACGATTTGAGAGAAGCGCGTATATGAGCATCATCACCGTCTCTTACCATGCCAGCTTCGAGGCGAGAAACACCAGTGACCTCAGAGACATTGATGGATGTGACTCAATTGGGCTCTTAGTGGGGCAACTGAGGCCAAGCAATCGCATTCAACGAATAACTTCGTGTACTAATTTGCCGATGAACAGTCTACTACAACCCTCTTATTCATACGCCTTCACTAGGTCCCAGTACAGTCCTGTTTTTTAAATCACTGACAAAAGAAACCTTGGCAATTAAGATCATTATACAAAATATGTACGATTTGCATATGACGACAAAGTTGATTTGGATTATCTTTTCGTTGTAAAAGTACTCGTAATCCTAGGTTCTTACCTGAGTCTGAAGGGATCACAACCGTATTACTTGAGAGGGGGTCTTTCAGCACAGAATCGCCTTGCTGAGAAATAGTTTCAGCTTTCTGGTCCACAACCAGAGGTTTGTCTCCGATCGAGGTGTCTGGTAACCCGGTATCCATCAAGTCCGGGCTGGGTGATGCTTCGACCGGCTCAACTGATTCAGCCAGCTGGAATGGATCTTGGATTTCTGTGTGCAATGGAGGACTCAATGTTTCGGACGCCAAAGGGCTCCGGGATTTGCTCTTTGTTCTTCCGCCGGAATGCAAACGGGTCGAAACCAAATGCCTTTACAAAAAGAAGAGTTAATGAGTCGAACAAATTTGGAATTGGCAGATTCAGAGAATGGTCCTCATGAATTGTCCGTTTTCGGCTTAAACTCTGTGAGTGTTTACTTGCATCATGATATCAAAGGCAAACTGTGAGCAGGCGAGATCGATTCTGTTTTCATTTCCAGGACATCCGCCTATTCTTGAGTTTGACCTGAGTCATCTTAGAATACGCGCCAAATCCAAATTAGGAAAACTTATCGCCACTCAATGACGCCTTTGGGATAGTGGTCTTAGCAAGAATTGTCTTGTGATTTGATCTCACATTCAGCTTGATAGAAGCAGATGACCTGTAAATAAGGAGGCACTCATTTGAATGCTGCCTGTTTTTTGACGGGAGACTCAACTGAATCTCCATTGACAATGTTTTTCAACCGAAGGTGCTGCACAATAACCTTCCAGTGTTTCAGGTGGCGCGATATTCAACCAACCGAAGTGTACACTCTTGGCGCGAAGCGTTGCCTATAAGGGAGCTGAAAGCTACTCTTACAGACTGTTACTTGCGCATTAACGGGTAACTCGGCCGCATTCCTCGTTTAAAATATCTTTTAGTTTAACTTCCTTTCAACGCCGGTGTAACCTGCTATTGAGTGTAATTCGTCGGTTGAGTGCAACAAAAGCATATGGCTGAGGAAATTCCGAGTACTACTCCCCGGGATTAGGCCCAGATCTTATGAAACCTATAATTTGTTTTTGGAAAATTTTCAGGAGCCTTACAAGTAGTGTTTGTGTAGCGCGTTAGATTTTTCCTACGACCGAGATTTATTCGCGAGGTTTGTCCTCCTTTTGACTTCGTTATTTGCAAGCAGCCATCCTCGAACAGATCGCGAAACGAATGCTGTCGAATACCAAAGCCATTAGAGCATGTCCAAACATAAAGGAACTCAATCAATTAGAGGCATATTTGCCCTAAACGACTCGAGAATAAGGAGCGCCAGTTATTTTTGGGGATAACAAGATAACTCAGGGGTAGAAATACCGCAAATAATTGCGTTTGTCGATTGCCTGCCGCGCTGAATTTACCCCGTGGGCGTTTTCGCACTAAGGGTGAATATTAATCTAGGGGCAAGCAGACAAGGGAAGCGCCATAACCAAAAGATCGTTTTGTGTATGCATGCGAGAAGACCTATAAGTATATACTTAAAATGAGGTAACAAGTTCGAGTAGCCATGGAGAAATGTAGGACAACCGCTGAACCTATCGATCTTACAGAGGAGAATGGCTGTCTCTTCATGAGTGATTGCGCGGTTAACTGGAAAATTTGACGAAATACGATCCGGCTTATTTTCGGTTGGATGGACATTATTTGTTGCTTGTGTTCTGACGGCGATCGGCAAATTGATGATCAACCGGTTAACCACAAGCACATCGATAATGGATTCATCGGATCAAACAATCAACCTATTGCCACGACGTTGGTGGGGGCTTAGATTTATCAGCGATTTATCGAACCCTGCGAATCAGTAAATGGTGAGTTTCGGAACCATCAAATTATCTAACCACTATTTTTAAATTCTTGGTGAGAGCTTCAAGGAGGATTCAAGCAATGAGCTCCCTTCACATAAGCGTCCTGCATTTCATCTAGTGAAGATGGTTTACTATCAGCGATCGTGAGCAATCAGTAACGTCAAGCAGAATCACGAGCTCCTTGGGTGACATCTCTGTGTGTTCGGAAATCAGTGGTGTTGTATCCATCACCCTGACGGGGGGCTGTGGGGTCATCGACGCTAATAGTGACAATTGTTCGTGGTTTTCGGTCTACTTATTTATACCGACCAATATATAAGTAAAGATGTCGAAAAGTTCGTTGTTCGAATGCACGTTCCAAATTCCTCTGTTACGAACAGCCCACAACCTTTGACACACGCTCCGGCTACTTCATTCGGTATATTTGGGCGAATTTGTTATTGAATTGACATCCGCTTTGCTCCCATTCAGACATATTAAACTACCATACCAAACTGTCCTACACCAAGCCTGCTCGGCGTTTCAGCTCTTTCTTTTCCCGTGAACGACCGCCTCTGGGTGTTTTCACCAACGTCCAAATTCGTGTCTACTTATGGGATCAACAATCGTGGAAAACGAAGTAAAATATTCTCCTAACTGTCTCTTGATAGTCATTTTGTTTTTCCCGCTTGCTTCTTCTATTTTGATTCACTTTTCGCGTCGGACAAAACCGAAAATCTGACTACTGTAAGCCGATGAACTGCGGCCAAGTCGATAGTGAACCGCATCAGCTATATCGATTAAGGTACTAAAATCATTGATTAAATTTTTCGCTGCCTGGTAATAAAAATTACGATAATTAGACAATACGCGCCGTCGTTCCTTGTAGAGTTAGCCAAATATGAAATCAAAGTATTAATTTCGATTCTTAACCAACGTTCGCGATTGATACAGGGAACTGTATGATTAGAATCGCTTGTCGGATTACCTTCGGATAAGTAAATTACCTGTAGACTTCAAATTCGTGTTTTGAACAAGTGGTTTTTCCACAAATAGGGAAAAGTTGGATGTGACAAATTGTCAAAGCCCAATACTGGATTTTAATGCATCACTGATGACTAACTTTGATTTGGCGGACACCCAAGTGCGCTTAGCTTGCAGAGCAAATTGGACACTAGGATCCTTGATTCGGGAAATTAACACGGCGGATACCTGGCAGTCATAGGATATCGATTTTACATGTAGTTGCATGCAATAAAATGGGAAAACATCTACTTTGGACAAATGTTCTCATGAAAAATGTTGCAACTCTGTAGAGTTAGTATTGTTTCCTCATCCATTTAGGTTCCATATAACGCGCTTAAACTTGTTCCAACCTTCAGCAAATTCACAATTCTCAGATTTCTGTACTATTTGGTATAGTTTTTTTAAAATAAACTAGTGGTAGCAGCTGACACAACATGAGCCTGATCTGTTTTACGTTCCTCCCGTTTTTCTTACTTCAGGCCTATTATTGAGGTTAACGTAGGACAGAACCACTCAGTAGCTGAAACGCAAAACGAATAATGTCATTCGCATTTTTGAAAACGATGACACGGACAATTATTCGAATGTCCAGAGAAATAGAATTTAATCCATCGTCGGTGTTTTGAAGTTCTCTTTAAATAAAAGCTAAGTATTCTAAAAGTTTGAAAAGTTGTTTTGGTGACCAGTAAGTCAAAGGTCCAGTGAACAGATGTACAAATTACTAATTTGAACATCAATAAACCGGAATTTTCGAGGGATGATTGACAAAGGAATAAAAACCGATACATTCACTTATTCTGACAAATGCAGTCTGTTGGTAATTGATCAGGTGGCTGTTGATCTGTTGCCAAGGTGTCATAATTGTAGTCACTAGTAATGCGAGATGAATGAGGCTTTCATCGGCTCACTGTCAGTATCGCTAAGGCCTCGTACAGGAGCAAAAGACCACAGTAATGTTAGGGATTTTGAGAGACATGGTACATTAAGCCTTGGAAAGTATGTCCTTGCAACCAGTGTCAAAAGGTAGGTCAGCCATCGAAAGGTGTTACCTTATTAAGACTATTTCTGCCATCAACTTGAAGAAGATAGGCGAATTTCGTGCACACCTGCTTGTCTAGCAAAGGCGTGAGTTCCAGTGTATTTGGTGCCACCTCCCTAAAACATGCAGGACTAATTAGTTTTAAGCCAGCTTAGTTAAAATCTCGTTCCTATCTAAAAGGCACCGAAATCGGGTATACCAGCCCCTTCTTTCTCAATCAGTTTAGTAGAATGCATTTGTTGGCACCTTGTTGGAATATTGGTAGCTTGGGTGCGTTAGTTGTTAGTTAATCAGATGGCTGTTGATCTGTCCATCGAGCATGGCAATTGATTTGCGAACGTTTCGTCACCATTCAGCGCAGTGAAGTTTATTGCAGAAAGTGTCTTTATAAGGTGACACCTTTCGATGCACGAATAGCCGGATCCAACTTTTGACATTGGTTGCAATGACTTACTTTCCGAGGCCTAGTGAACCATGTCTCCCAATATCCTGGACATTACTGTCGTCATTTGCTTCTGTGTGAGACCTTATTGACACTGATAGTAGGTTGTTGAAAGCCTAATTCATCTTGTGTTGTTAGCGGCTACGATTTTGGTCCCTACGCAACAAGCCGTTTGTGATGTTGTAAGTTTCTGATCGGCGAAACACTGGCAACACGGTATTCTACACAAAATTTAAAACATCAGAAACTATACGTTTGTTGACTGTGGGCGAGCGGAGGAAATACAAACGGAACGTAGGCACATGGTCCACATAGTTTTGACTGAACTTGGAGAAATGAAATCTGAAACATCAGTGAGACGCAAACTTACGAATCCCGTTTGGTAAAATAGAGCACCGAGTGATCTTTGTACACCGCAACCGATCGGATTCGGGCTAAGGGAAGTAGAAGATGGTACTGATTCGGATCGGTGACGCATTCCGAGTTTGGGGTGAAAACGAAGCTGTTGGTAGTGATTAGTATTTGACCGGAGATCGAGATCTAGAAGATAAAGAGCACGTGTGCCGACAGAATTATTCGCCCTTTGCGAAATATACCACAGTTCTCTTTCAAATCAGGTCACAAAACGACAGGTTTCAGTTCAGTGTTACTCGGACAAAGTTCGATATTTTGTCAAGTGGATCACCGGCACATGACCCATGATACAACTCACCATAATGGAGAGAGGATGCAGACTGAAAGACTCTCGCAGTCAGGCTAATTTTGCAATCACAAAAGTGAAAAACAAGATCCAATGCAATCGTGGCGTCACAATTCCAACAGTGGATGCGCAGGCCTGAAAGACTGCAAACTAAGCCCGGGTTAACCAAAATTGTGGAGGTAAAAGCTCCTAAGAATACAGTATCGCTCGCCACAATTTGACGACTATGGTTTCGGTTACTGCCAGGATTATTTATTTTCTATCGTAAAACTGATACGGGAGATGGTTTGTGAAAAGTCCCAGAACCTCTGTGATTTGACGACTTGCGTTCGGCGATACGGACTTTTTGGTCTTGGTTTAAGTGCCTTTGTCTTAATAAGATGACACCTTTCGATGCACGAATAGCCGGATCCAACTTTTGACATTGGTTGCAATGACTTACTTTCCGAGGCCTAGTGAACCATGTCTCCCAATATCCTGGACATTACTGTCGTCATTTGCTTCTGTGTGAGACCTTATTGACACTGATAGTAGGTTGTTGAAAGCCTAATTCATCTTGTGTTGTTAGCGGCTACGATTTTGGTCCCTACGCAACAAGCCGTTTGTGATGTTGTAAGTTTCTGATCGGCGAAACACTGGCAACACGGTATTCTACACAAAATTTAAAACATCAGAAACTATACGTTTGTTGACTGTGGGCGAGCGGAGGAAATACAAACGGAACGTAGGCACATGGTCCACATAGTTTTGACTGAACTTGGAGAAATGAAATCTGAAACATCAGTGAGACGCAAACTTACGAATCCCGTTTGGTAAAATAGAGCACCGAGTGATCTTTGTACACCGCAACCGATCGGATTCGGGCTAAGGGAAGTAGAAGATGGTACTGATTCGGATCGGTGACGCATTCCGAGTTTGGGGTGAAAACGAAGCTGTTGGTAGTGATTAGTATTTGACCGGAGATCGAGATCTAGAAGATAAAGAGCACGTGTGCCGACGGAATTATTCGCCCTTTGCGAAATATACCACAGTTCTCTTTCAAATCAGGTCACAAAACGACAGGTTTCAGTTCAGTGTTACTCGGACAAAGTTCGATATTTTGTCAAGTGGATCACCGGCACATGACCCATGATACAACTCACCATAATGGAGAGAGGATGCAGACTGAAAGACTCTCGCAGTCAGGCTAATTTTGCAATCACAAAAGTGAAAAACAAGATCCAATGCAATCGTGGCGTCACAATTCCAACAGTGGATGCGCAGGCCTGAAAGACTGCAAACTAAGCCCGGGTTAACCAAAATTGTGGAGGTAAAAGCTCCTAAGAATACAGTATCGCTCGCCACAATTTGACGACTATGGTTTCGGTTACTGCCAGGATTATTTATTTTCTATCGTAAAACTGATACGGGAGATGGTTTGTGAAAAGTCCCAGAACCTCTGTGATTTGACGACTTGCGTTCGGCGATACGGACTTTTTGGTCTTGGTTTAAGTGCCTCGATTGTCTTTGCATCACCGAACTTTTTCAATGATTTTGAAGGTTGTATTTGGAGTTTTGCGGGATAGGTATTTTGATCATATTCACACCACTCTCGTTTGAACGGTCGTCCTCCTGTTTTGGCGTAATTAGTCCACACCAAAGGGAAGCACTGGACTCGAGTTTCGCTCTTATTAGAGCTCATCAGCAGTGCATATCCAGTGGCCGTGCCGGGATTTGAACCCCGGACATCTGACATGCGAGGCGAGCGTGTTACCACGACTCCACCAACGCACGTTGAACGCATATGAATTTTCACGTCTGAACAGGTGAATGTGTTCACGCTTGAGCGATGTGATTGGTGTGCCCGACTCATCGAACGACGACCCTTTAAGGTCTGTTTTTTACTTTATCTAAGAGAAGACTGAAGGTGAGCTGCCAAATTATGTTTAAAACAGGGATCTTTGATCGACAAGTCAACCCTTAGTGGACTACCGTGTTTAGGACCAGGAATACATAGAAAGTGACTCAATCGGAACATAGCCGTTTGAGTTTTGTAGCCCACCGATGATGATAAAAAACCTAACTCTGCTGCAATGGATCCAGTGCATAACCAGCTTAGAAAACACCCTGGAATTTTACGCTTCTCCGTGAATATTCTATATCCTTTTGCCGGAAGAACTAATTTGACTTCTCAAAATGGTATCAACGAGGTTGCAGTTGATGCATTCTAGAGTCTAAGGTCACATGTTTTACAAATATCTCTCCCAAGATATTAACGGATTATTTGTATAACTTTATTCCATCTGATTATATGTGTCTTCCATCTGGCACGTTGGAATTGCTGGAACCGGAAAGCCGATGGAATCCTTCGTAGTCATTGGCAAATTGTTCTCCTTTCGCAGCATATGCAGCACACAGGATGACTTGAGTTTTCGTTGCGAAGATGTCACAGGAAGATAGTAAAGTAGGGAAATCGCATGGTATACATGGACTGGACTATCAAAATGACTTGTGCGCTGAACAGCTTGCAAAAGAATTATGAATGTGCTGCTGACAGTGAGGGACTCTGTCGAATCGCCAGTTACAGTTACATTATGTCAACAATTGTTCACCAACAATTACATCATGTCGATGAGCTCAAAATAGAACTTGAAGCCGAGTAGCTGCTCAAGGCAGGTAATGAGTTCAACAGATTCCGGAGATGAACACATGAACCACACGCAAAGCGACACTTGTAGTGTCACTTTAGTAGTGTGTTACACGTTAGTAGTGTGTTACACGTGGATTTCAAAAAATTATCGCATAGGTTTAAATTAGCACATTGCTTTGACTAGCGCTATTATTCAGTGCGACTTTGAAGGTGTTCTTTCAAAATCAGCTGACAGGCTTAACACAGGAATAAACGTGGTTGAAATTTTCATGGGAGTGATTGACGGAATATGTTCAAATGATTTTGCGGAGATCTCGTTAATAAGCGTTTTCTTACTAGTTCATCTCACTTTGGTGGGTATTTCATCCTGTACTTGAAGGTAATGTATGCTAAAAAGTCGATAATCACTGTACAACTGTTTTACCCCTATTAGGAATTATCAGTAGTACGCATCTAGCGAAATTCCAGAGTTTGGAACGAGAGGCATCCCGAATAGAAATCTGAACGCTTAGGCTTTCGGCCGAGAGCGGCTTATCAACAGTGTAAGTCGCACTTAGGATATGGCGCTGCTCATTCTCCAATTATGGGATCCTCATCACATGTTCATACATGTTGAATGGCTCCCCAAGCAACGACCTCCCAGATGAACGTTTCAACCACTGGTGGATTTTACTTTAGCTTTTGAGCTACTCAATTTCTTACGTCACTGAATAGACGTAAGTCTGCTCGCTGTCCAGTTTTCGTGGTTTACCAGCAGGAGGTCGGTGATAATTCGCTTATCTTGGAAATTTGTTTTAGCGAACGTCTTGATGATTCACGAAAATTTTCGGTGCAACCTAAAACATTTGTTCATACCACTGGCTGATTTACCAATTTAGCTTTTTCTCTGGGGACCAGCATGTATTTCGTGGGACCCTGCGATAAAAATTCCTCACAAGTAGTTTTGACAATGCGGAATTTTCTCCTACATTTACTTGAGAATGTTGCTAAAAAACTCAAGATTTAACTCCCATTAGTTCGATATTTCACTCGTCGTTTTGTCACAGTTTGTTTCGGAAAAATTGTTTCCCCTTATTTTTCTGCGCAGAGTTGCAACGACTAGACCAACCGGTGCCGCGACTTCCGCAACAATCACCTCACAGACGCAAATGCCGAATTCAATGACGGATACACATGTCAAACAGTAGTGTCTATTTGTTGCCTACTAATAAACTTTTGCTTCAGAATGACTGCTTTATGGCAGAGAAATGAAGTAACCCGGAGACTTACAACCGTTGCAAAATACGTCCTCCGTTTGCTGTCCTAATTTTTTTCGTTTTGCATGAAACACTCGGATTAAAGGCGAAAAATGACTGTCATAGGGTTTTCCTCGAACAGTCTGAAAATCACTGGGTATACAAAGTATGCGTATTTTGCATAGATTTAAGGCCGGAAGCCTTTAAAGCGCCGCGCCTGTCTGTGATGTCTACAGAAGTCAAACGAATGCGAACAGTTTATTCACTGTAGGGATAAATGTGGGACATATATGTAGATAAAAATATGCTGAATGTCATCATCCTCAAGATGAAAGCCAGATAAGAACTCTGGCGCCTCAGAGCCTGAAATCTCTCTCGTCGTATTTGAATAAGGCCTTATAATGGAAAGAAGAAAGCTATGTGGAAGGAAGGGGACCTAGTCAACAACAAACATCCGAGCTGCCTACATTACCAATACTCAATGATACAACATGAACGCCGTCGACGTCGGTTAGTCGCCATGTCTTTCCGTGTCTTCAGCTAAGCACAGTGAGGGTCACGCAGATCCCAGCGAGAAGGCGAACAATAACAAAATCAACCAAAGGCATGTTCAAAGACCGTACTTTCTGAGGCACGACTTACTTGTAAAAGCAAAACACATGCTAAAGGACTAGATAGTCCCCGTTAGTTTTTTATTGTTGCTTCTGTCTTTTGGTCCTTTTCAAAGTAAAAAAGAAGGCTGTCTGGATAGTCCAAGTTGACTAGGTTCTCACTCGGAGGCATAATAAAACAGACGTTTGAAAGAACTTCCGGTGTTTGCCTCATCATCTCACCCATGAACTGAGACGAAAATGGAAAAATAGACACTATTCTCGGGAGCACTGTTCATCAAAAAGCTTTTGAAGAGCTCCCCATACACCCTAACGCACCCAAGAGTATTTTTATGTAGATTGTGCGTGATATTCACGAAATTCCGGGGCAGACACTTTTGCTCAAGCGTGCTGAAGAGAACTAATCGGTTGATATAGTTGAAAGCACTATCGATGTCAACGGACGCCTATAGGCACGTCATTGTTCTAACGCTTCACATGGCTAACACAACCACTTCCGGTTTAGAGTCTTGCCTGCTGTTTTCAGGTCCCGTCCTCACATACCTTCGTAAGGTGTCATAGAATTAGCGACGGAAGTCAAACTATTTCCTCCGCGACTGTTGCTTGACCCGGATATGTGTCTTTTTTCATCTAGAAGCGCTGTTACCGCAATGAGGAGGAATACGTGTCCGGTATGGCGATGCATTTGGTTACGTTTTTAAACACTCCATTGAATTATTTGCGCTCACTGGCTTAACAACTATTGGCGGATATGTAGCCGCCAATCCAAAACTGACATATGCTTAGTTTTCAATTCACGCTTGGTGTCTAGGCGCAACGTTAGTCCAAAGGGCAAAATGCAGTTTGGAAGCACGAAGCTAAATGAAGAAACTGTAAACCGAGGTGGAACGATTGACTGGAACATGAGCTACAGTTAGTTATGTCACATGGTCTGTGGGCTGGAGAAGAGATTTTCCGTTGCATACTGGTTGGGGGTGACCCTTAGTGAAGAAAGCTAAGTTCAACGACAAGACACATTGTACTCCGAGTGTTATTAGGACATCGCAAGCGCCGTGCGAATTCCATTAGAAGGGAGTTGTATTATGGAAAAAAAGAGTAGCTAAGGTGTTATAATATTGCACAATTTTACTGGACAAAAATCCCTCCAAGGATGGTTTTTGTTTGAAGTACTGTATGTTCGAATAACAGTAGGAATACACAATCATTGCAGCGCACGATTGATGGCTTTAGTGTAACGAGAAGACCGACCATAACGTCGGATTGTTTCGACCTGTCCAACAGGTAACCGACGAATCGGTCTACAAATGGACAACCAACCGTCGTAGCAATCGTCCACGTAGCAACAATCGTTGGCTCCTCTTTTGGAACAAATTTTGTTTCTTTCCGGTCCAGTCCTGACTGGGTTTTCAACTTATCCGCGGCACCTACTACTCAATGGAATATCAGATTGCGATGTTTGTGTGCTTGTGTATTCGTCCGACAAGCTGTAGTTGGTCGTAAACATTTAAAATGCCATTCAACCATGCGTCTCTCAAAGGTCCTAACCATAAGTCTTACCATTTTTTTCGACTGTGCTCTTTGGCGACATTGTCGTTTGCTATCACCTCCTATTTCCTGCCTATAGTTCTCAACCTTGACAGATCGCTAATCGAAAAACGGTTGCTTTAACCTATCTTGCTCTCTCCCAGTTTCGTCTATCACAAAAGTATGTTAGAGTAGAAGAGTCCTGTTCCACATAGATAACCATAGATGCATTAAGTGATCTGCACTCACTTTCAGCTCGATCACAAATTCAGCTTGCACTTTGAGATATTTGGCGTCCATCGGATCGGCTTCGTCGTTGGAACGTTCCTGTGGTTTGGATAAAGGGAACAATAATGATAGTATTACGAAGGTAGTAAAATACCATGAGATCAAAAAAATTTGCTGTCTTGATCTCAAACAAAATGCGATTTCGACAAGCGTAGCGATATAATCTTATTCTGGAAGACTTTAAAACCATGTGCACCGTAAAGTATTTACACGATATATATGCACGTCATGGTTTGCTTTTCAGTAAGAAACCTTAACATCAGAAAGTTCCCAGTTCAATTCCGTCTTAGACGGTACCTGTGTTCATCGATGCGCGTCCATCAGGTTCTGATCAAAAATGAAATCGGTGTAATCCGACCAGTGCGACTCTTAGTCGACAGTTTTTGAGATAGGTAGGCTTGGAAGCACCAAAGTAACCTTATATTGTTTGACTTAGTGGGCACGTTAATAAAAGTTGACCGGTTCATTTTGTTTGGCTACTAGAGCCTGGTACGAACAATCTCAAAGTTCGCCAACCGCAGTCTCGTATAGGGTGATGACTCTCATCGAACAGTATTCTGACGGTTTGTGCATACTGTGGGGCAAGCGAACTACGGTATTCTGCGGTTGTTTGGGGTGTCTTCACATGTTCCGGACGAGACTTCAAAATCACTCAAAGCGTTTTGGTGGGCTGATTGTTCGTTCTTATTGACAAACATCTTTATGGGAACGATAATTAAGTAAGGGCCAAAAGTACTTCATTCTAATCGCTCCTCAAGAGTAGTCTTTCTAATAGTTTGAATATATTTTCTCGGGCCAGACGTGATACGTTATTTTAATGTGCACTGCTGACGTAATGTTAACACATTCCTCTCGCTTGTCCGAGTTTCACACCCGGCACGTACTACTGATGCGCCCTCATCTGGATGGAACTCGAGCTCAGTGCTTCCACCCTCTGGTCTGGAACAGGCAGCTTATTCGAGTCAAGTCTAGAGAAAGATCTTTGGAAAAAAATGAGGTGGGCACAACAAGGCATAGCAAAACGGTTTGTCAGCGGCACCGCCCCATCTGAGCAACGCTAACACCACAACTGACTCAAATTTGACCACACATTTACTGGATTTACAATGAATGCAATTTCCCACCAACCACGCTGGTCTGTCGCTTCGTCCATGAGGTAAAATATGCGATCACCTTGTCTGATGCAATACCATCGATCAATTGTAGAGGTATGTAGTTTCTTGAACGATAAAAGCCTTCTCCTTCAGCGGTCACCATGAGGACCGAAACTGAACTCCATGAAACACAAACAGAAAGTGCTCGACTTGAGCAACACCTGACTTAAAACAGGTATTATTGAACAAGATTTCCTGACTGTTTGATGTGGAACAAAATTCACTCTTTCTGGATAGATTTCGAAGGCTGAAGTGTTGTTGTCTTGGGTCTTGAACCATTTAATAGCTAACACCAAACAGAACTTTACTGTAAATGTTCTCCCAGAGGCTTGACAATCCATGCCAACACTATTCCTGGAGCGCCTACAAAGTAGGCCTGGAGTCTATAGTTAAACATCAGTCGCAAAAAATCAATATTATAAAGTCAAAAAGTAAGATCCGTGTTCCAGTTCAGAAGCTACGATGCAATGATGTAGAAGCAACTTCTGTGGTATGACACTCATGAGAAACAAAGAGGAATGCAGTAGTTAGTTATGCGCTTTTCACCAAAGCTGATCATTTGAGGACATTTGTGACACTGTTCAGAATCACACTGTAGCTCATAAGATCAGAATTGACAACAGTGATTTGACCTTTGTCAATGAATTCACGTTCTTTCCGCTTACACTTGGCCAAGGAATTTGCAACACGTTTTTGTAAGAGCCTTAACTCCATAATGCATTTAACTACTTTGTCAAAAGCAACTAGCCGTTGATTGGGTAAGTAACAGGTGCAACAGTTCATAAGCTTGCACATTGGCGCTCGCAGTCACCGAAATTCCAGACATCTGGTGGAATCTAATCACGGAATTCAACCGCCTTGAAGATGTCAGACCGAGTGACTCACTACGCTTCTGTGTTCAAACATACGTTATTTTAAATAAAATATTGTTGCTTCTATCCGAACAATAAAAAAGTCAGCCTGAGCGTGGTACACCTTGAAATAACCAGAGATCCTCAGCCACCAGGGTTACTTCGGGTAATATACTACTGTTGAGACTATGTAAGTAGAGAGCTGTGTTGGTTAAGCGCCAAACATCCAATGGGTACCCTTCACGAAAAGGTCCAGAATTTGATGGAATGCTATTTTACTGCATAGTAAAAAACAGTAAAAAAAAAAAGGACTACCAAAGCTAGAAGGCGTGATGTTACAGTTGAGTCGAGAGGTTTTTTAAAACAGGTACCGAGTTTCCTTGATTGAATGACACCTTTTCAGATGCTTCTACATCACTTTTCACCGAGGCCGCCAACTCTGTTTTAAAGTCCCGCCTGTATTTCGGATTTACTGTAATTTACTCGTGGATATTCAGTTGGGATTAGCTCAGAGATTCGAGCTGGTCCATTTGGTACCTTGGTGCAACAAATTTGAATTCGCTGGATGAAGTGAGAGTTGTTAACCTTTTGAATAAGAACACTACCGCGACCGAGTGGACATCGTTTCGCAAGTTGGTCGAGGGTGACGATTTCACCACCGGCTCACAAGATGCTCTCTCGTGCACCAGCATTAACTTTGAATGCACAAACTGTTGGTTTTGGAACTTTGCGAATGCTCACCTCTTTGGTAATGGTGCAGTCCAGACTGTGTGGCATCTCATGCTCCCTCAGGCACACTATAATTCCTTGATTTTTTTTTAAAATCGCGGTGTTACTTTCAATTTTGTCGTAAGTTGGACTTCAATCACGTCATACTATTCCTCATTTAGTTCGCTTCTGCAGAAGGTCTCCCACCACAATACTGGTTCATTTCATTATCTTCCCCATATCTATTGCTCTAGGATACATTTCCAGAAACGTTGCAAACTGATTCCATGTGTCAGACAGTTGTAGCACTTGTGTAATCAAACCTCCACATCCAGTACCAGCGAGCTGATAAATCGTGTAGCTTCAGGGAGTTAAATCTTACACACGGACGGTCACAAGGACAATGGATGTGACAGCATGTGATTATAACTGCCCTGAAAACCTTACAATTTTCCAAACACATGTAATCTCGGATGATTGTGCGGGCGATTCCGGATGTGGTCTCGTCTAGAGAACAGAGCATGAAATGCGATCAATTCCACCGTGGAATCATCATCGAATGGCCTAGTAAAAAGTTCTATTATTATTAAACAGAAGGTTTTCACCTTCCGGAATGTTCACACCTCGCATGCTGACGGATAAAAAAAACTGATGTACTCGGAATGAGTGCTTATTTCGCCGTTTCGTCTACCTGAAGGACAACTCCATCATACTAATTATGCTTTCTGGTGACATTACGTACGATTTGGTCACTAACAGCTTTTCATAGGAGGTTCACATTCCTATCTGCAGCTTACAACTCACACTACATCAAATAAGTAAGTCGTCCTTCCGTCATACTCTACATAAGTGGAATACAGGCCGCAGCATGAATCGATCTGCTTTGCTAGTTTTGTTGTCGTAACTCTGCGCACAACGGTCGATTGATCAATGTCATCGGATGTCATTTCGAACTGGTCGATACAAGACGGTCGAAAGCAAAAAACACTCTTGTTTTTGACTGAATCGACTCTGGGGCTGAAATCTATACATCGATTGGGTCACGTGTCAACTATGCTTCGCCTTACGCAAAAATTTCATATACCTTAAAAACGCTAGAGACAAATGGGAACCAGACTGTTAGTCAATTTTGGTTGGATGGAGGGAACTTTGAAAGTTGGATTAGCATTTGTGAAATCAGGTTATTCAATGGAAGGGCGGAATGAGGGCAGGTCCTGGCGGTCACCGGTCACCGATCTAAACAAAACGTCTATCCATGGTCCTCCACCTTGAAGTACACAGCTTGTTTCATAAATCCGTTTTAAACTATTTGCTTTGCACGAGTCAGCAAATTATCCTTTATACGCTGCCCAGTAGTTGGCGTACTTGACATCTCTGATTGTGTCACCAAACCTTACTGTCCAGACTAGCTTGTTTTCATTTCAAACCTTCAGATCCTATGTTGAAGAAAATGTGTCGGAAAATAACAGATTGCCATTTTGAAACTGTTTAAGTGTGTTACCAAGCAACAAATGGTAAACTTTCAGATTTCTAGGACGCGGGATAAGCCTCTATACAAACAGCCAAATTCCGACATCAGAATGATTAAATATCGATCGAATTTGCTAGTGAATGTGTACGATTGGGAGTCAGTCGATAGCTGCTCCAGGCAAAGGCAAACTACGAGCTGGAAACACACACTGGTTGCTGTTGAAAAAGGCCTACTTTATGTGAACTCATAGTTTCGAGCAAATGCGAATCTAAACCCGACCTCTCCCTCTCGACTTCCCCTGTCTAGACTTGGGCAATTTGGCAGTATCTCAGCCCTCGTGCTTCCCTTGGGTGGCATGGCAGCTAGGCACCGAAATGGTGTTACAGCTGAACAGTTTTTGTTTACGCTCAGTGCCACACGAGTGCAAAAAGACTAGCAGTGCGACTTCCAAAATTCTGCAGTTCAGTTTTTGATGTGCATGCACCTGTATGCCTAAATGCTACGCGCCTTTAGATGGCATGGTGTCTCACAGTTGCAAGGCAATAATTTCAGACAACTATATCCCCTCAACACCGTAAGTAGACAGGAGTCGCCAAGTGTGCACACTCCGGACTACTGATCTGCAGCAGATTTTTACTAATCAGAAAATAACTTTATGGCTTTCCTGCAACATGGACAGGGAAGCTAGTGGACTCAGGCTGCTAGCCAAACTTTGACAAGACAGAAAATACCGACGCTTTCTGACGAACTGTCCATGGATGAAGGTAAAATTCTAAGTCACTGGTTTCTTAACTTACTTGCCTGTACCAAGGTGAACAAGACCACTTCAACCAACTAAAATGCTCCGGGATGAGTACTCACTTCCAGAATTGTGTTTTTACTCAATGTGACAATCACAGAGGAATTAGCCAGACTCATACAGCACTCAATGTACGCCGTATTAGGAGAACACGTTAAGACACTGCCGGATAACAGCAAACAGGTTTCTGGCCCAAAACGGGGCTTGTGCACCGAATCTTCCGGCTCTGTCAAGTTTGAAAACAACGACATACGTATGATGACCCTTCAGTGGTGCTTTTGCTTGAATTCAAGGGTTTTTAGGTTCTGCAGGTCGATCGATTCTTCTGAACAGGTTCGTTCAACAAATCAATCCTAGATCAACGCAGTGTAAGTTGTTAATCGTATTCACATACTCCTAGGCCTTGACAGTGCACGGAGAGCACTACAAAAACTGCCCCACAGGCAATGCTCCTGTCTAGACTTGAGCAACTTCGCAATATCTCAATTCTCGTGCTTCTTTCAGGTGGCATAGCAGCTTGGCATCGCAAAGGTGATGCAGCTGAACGATTGTGTGTCATCATTTTCAACCATCAAATTCGACCTTCTAACAGCGTTGTTCAAATCAACTTGATGTTTCGAACAGTCTCCCATAAGAACTGTTCTGAAAACTTTAGTCGCTCTATTCAAACTAAATTCATCTTGTGGTTAGGTCTTGTGATTGGAAGGTTAAATTGGGGTGGCCCAACCCACGTGTGACAACCCACGTGAATAGTGTGCTTTACAGTTCGCAATTCGGTCGGCGTATTGGGCCAGGAAGGTTCGAACGTCATAGTGTTTGAAGTAGACAAGCATTTCCAATTTTCCACCACCCGACCGAAAAATACCAAATGGTCAATAACTGTGCCTCGTTTGACCCTCAACTTCAAGTTGCTTCTAGCGCATTTACGTTGGTGGAATTGAAAGCGCTCACCGGGTCCTGTGTTTGAACTGCTATTTGCGACTGAACAATCTGGCTGACGGTTAAACCTACTCGTGCTGTATGATATAACTCAGACTGATACTCAGACTGCATGGCAACGTGAATATTAGCAGATCGAGAATTCGACAAACTTTGACAATGGCCTATTCCATTTAGCGGTGAATAAACTAGTTGGAGGAAGTATAGTGTTGAAACTGAAGCACCGGACAAAAAAGTTGAAGCCTAGTGATATGTAGGGTCTGGTTTGGATTGCATTTCTGCTCAATTACAAAGATTAAAACTTGTATATATAAGGAAAATCCAGTTTATTATTTCTGCCGAATTTATTTTATGGTGACTTCTCCCCAGTCTGAAACGACTTTCCGAATTACCCTATCGACGGATTTACAAATATTTCTTGTAGTCTGTTCCAGCTAGGCATGATGGACATTGAAAAAATGTGACTTTTGCATTAGACTGCTCGCTTTTGACGGTGGTCTGCCGTCAAATTTTGTCACGCCACGGATTTTCTTCAAAATGCCAGACAACTGTGAGACCCAATCCGACTCAGTTGTGTCTTGTGCTCAATTATTAAAATTCAATGTCGTGGAGCTACATAAAAAGATATTCTGCATGAAAGAGGACTATAACTCACTTCATCGTCTAGTGACGACGAATAACTCTCACTCTCCAGAGATTCAGACAGATAGGGGCGGAAGAGTTCCGTATCTTGCCTCCCATACGAGTCTGTCAGAACATCATCAATCTTGGGTGGGCAGGTTCCTTCGTCTTCATAGAATCGACTTTCTGAAAAAGTTACAAGAGGATAAGTGATTTCTACTGTAAGCCAGGTGGTTATTTGCGGATGAGCGGCACCTCATCAGACCACGATTCTGTCAGCAGATAAACAAGCATAGTGAGAGAACGAGGTTGACCGAAAAACGAACGCAATGATGAAGATCAGTATTGATTGAAAGAAAACAGGAGATTCAGTCTGCCAGTAACAACCTATTATTGTCGTTCTCGATCCTAACTAGGAAGTCACCGGAGAGCAGATTGTCTGCACTCATAAGGGGTGGAAAGATGTTCAAATAAGCAGAGTGGCTAGTGATCGTCCTACAGGCATTTGTCTGACTGGAAGGCTGCTGAAACACTGGACTACTTCGGAGTCACGTTTCGCGAGCCTTTGTCAGCTATGGTGTTCTCGTGGGACGAGAACACCCAGGGCAAAAGTTCCTGGTTTATTTTACAAGACATACCGCCAGACCGACTATCTGAATCGGGCGAAGCTCGACCACAGAAATACCGACGTGCATCAGATTGAGACAGCTTGTTCGTTAGTGACGCTAATGGAACAGACTGTTTACATCGTCAAAAGCCAGTATGCGTTGATACTTGACGCAGTATCTAAGATAGCTGTGTTTTCATCAACATCCTCTGGGCCACCACACTGCTTGGCAACATGTCACCGATTTTAAGCAGTCTTCTTACCCCATGAAACACCCTCCTAATAAGGAATAGTTTCTCTTTGAAGCACTAAAATGACCCCCATTGCCTTTTTATAGGATTTCTGGTCTTTCTGGGAGCTATTCTTAAACTCCTTAAAGTGTACGTACAAGATTTCATTCATTCGGTAAGTGCAATCCAGCTAAGAGCATTCTGTGAATGCGTGGTCTTTGAGACCAAAGTGTTAGGATACAATATACATCACCGTTATCACCAATCTTGGACTTGTTCGAGTAAACTTTCATAAATCTACTCAGGTTCTACCGTCAACATCGTCTTGATGTGATTGCATGCAGCGTAAAAACATCCCACTCAGAAGATCCAAGACAGTTTTACAGAAAAAATCACCCTTTCAACATTTGTAATTATTTCTGGAGAAACACTAGAAACTGTGTCTTTTTACAGTCACCAAAGCGTAGCGAGAAAATCTGACACTCGGTTTATAAACGCTTCCGCAGAGTTCGGGGTAATCTACGTTGAAAGCAGGAGAATCATTATCCTCACACTCAAGAGGAGATCGCGAACGCAACTGAATAAAGACGGGATTTTCACCCCCTGAATAGAGATAATCCTCAATGAGGACCAAATATAAAACTACCAATATGTTTTTCGTCCGTCCGGAGACTTCGTGGCATGCATATCCGTGCCAGATTACATAAGTTTATCTGTTTTTTTGGACAAAGTCAGGAGACTTGGCAATTGAATACTGTTCTTTGAAGCTGTAAGGACCCTGTTTACCCAGTTTGTGCAACTTAGGCAAGATACAGATTAGCACATGTAAAGATCTACCGATTTGCAACATAGAACTTTCACCGACGTATCCAAAAGGTTGAATTTGTTGTGAAGGGAAGCTTTTAGCAAAACCAATGTAGACAAACTTAGATAAACTCGCGTGATAAACTTTCACCTTGCTCTGAAAGCACACAACTCTCCTCAAAGAGAAACCACAGGCCAAAAAGGTCAAATTTCCTCCTTTTTTCGGAGCACATTGTCCTGGACTGAAGTAGCTGTGTATGACTCAACACTGAAAAAGATGGGAACCACTACCTTGTGCGTTAAATAAGCTCACCGATATTTTGTGGATCAGCCAATCCGGTTTCCCCGCTAACAACTGGCTCTTGTGCGGTCACATCCGATATGGCCTTTGGGACCTTGATGATCTGTCCAGCAAACAGACTTCGACAGACCAATCGGTTGAGTTGACAAAGTTCTGAAGGGGTCATTTCGAACCGGGCTGCCACACTGGATAAAGTATCATCGACTGATACCTATCAAAATAGGCCAAACAGATAAGTAAAGGTCATAGATTATAAGCCGTGTAACATACGTTAACACGAGACGGAATTGTGAGTTGTAGGAATACGTCTTTTCCGTATGACAGCTTGTCAAAAGGCATCCGTGAACCACTTTAAAGAAATGGCTGACTTGCAACGGCAAACGGATATTGCTGGTCTTTGTATCCCAGTTTGGTTGACGCCTCATGACCATCATCCTAAACTTGTAGTTGTATTCAGTTTAATGTTGAGAATTCCGATTTTAAAGTTCTTATAGCAACCTACAAAGTCAAAATTGCCACTGGTGAGCAGTTACAGATGGGTTGGACGTTCGGGAGGGTGTTCAAAACTCTAGCTGGTCGTCAGTGAAGACATACCTGCAATTCGTATTTACGGAACGTGGAATACATCAAGGGAATTCCAACATTTGCTGAGCTAACCGACAGATTTTACATCAATGTGCACTACTCCGTCTTATTACTCAACCACACCCTTCTGTCTGGCGTCAGGTGTGTGAAAAACAACAAACCAAGACTGACAAATTGTCCCTAACGAGTGTGAGAATCTTATTGTTTCATTCTATAAGTTACCAAATAAGGCAAGATCAACTACGCAAAAAGCTTGACACGTCTTTCTAACAACGTAAGAAAAAGATGTTTGAAAGGTTTCAACGGGAAGTGAAGAATGTTGTATTGGAATCTCTCCAAATGAAGCAACTTCAAGAGTGAGGTGGCACTTATTTTTCAATTTGTTTTGGAGTTTCTACACTAACCCTCATGTGGAAGGTTCCCGAGACCTTTAGGATTGATTGCTTATGAGACCAGTTAGCCATTTTACGAAGCAAAAACTTTTTCCTCAGACGTTAGTGTTGACAGGAAGGTCAGGTGAATCCTAGCTGAATCTCTAATTTAAGGCAATCTTCAACTAAATGTGTCGCAGATAAGCCGTCTTTTGTTTCGGGATGTCATAATATCAGAACTTTGGAAGTATTTTTTCACAGACCAATATAAATTCCAAATGAGCAACATCCCAAAGGAGAACTTACGCAAAAATTCCACTGTGTCATCCTTTAAAACCAAATTTGTTCACAAATGAGTGTATTTGTCGAGGTTCGTGCAAGCTGAGTTCAGGTAGAACATAAGGTTGATGGAAACTCAGGGACCGCGCACACATGATAATCACTCAGAAAGGTAAAACCGGTCATGTACTGTTTAAGGGCTTTCAGCAACCTCATGAGTAGCTTTACAGCCCATAATTGGCTTACACCTTCCGTTGGTAGCATCCAGATCAGTTGCTCAGCTAACTGAAACAGTTTTTCAACGATATTGGATGATGATATGGGGTCTTTCAAAACTACCTCCAGTGGTTGGCAATGCTCGCTGCAGACCTCGTGGGCGACTGCTGGAAGGTTAGAACAGATTCATTCAGACAACCATTTTAATAACAACTGTGGCAATGCATTCACAGGTGTCTAGGACCCCTTTAACCGACTGTCTCTATCGGACAGCGTTGAAGGCTCTTCAGCTAGAACACCATTATTTCGGTTTCGGTCCACATCAGGACTGATACACTTATAAGGAAGTGCCAATTTATGACACTACACTTGCCTGAATTAAGGTTTGCCATCAGACAGTATCGTGAACACCTGTTCATTACATATCCGGTTGCATGTCTTACGATATGACATTAGACAAATAACACAAGTAAACGTTTCTGGTTCCACTTCAAAGACAACGATGAAAAAGGGGGTTGAAAACAGGTTGAAACCGGTTGAGTGATGTTTACTCTGGATTGTTTGAATCCACAAACCGACGAACAAATTCTCGTATTGAGGAGTAATCAAGTCATGTGGTAAACATCCGCCATCCAAAGGTCAGATCTTAGTATTTTGTATACAACTGCATGTTACCAGTTGGCAAGCGATACTTTTCTCTGGTGATCCCGTTGTAGACAACTGTGTGAACCATTTCGAGTTAAGTAACTGTCTGGATATAAGGGTGGAACTGAGTTACCCCCTTTTTTACTGGTAGTCAGATTTGGCTGACGTCGGTTCAGGCACAGTGTGGAGGTGCACTCGGTAAGACATTTCACGACTGCAGGATAATTGTTAAGTGGAACCGAGACAAGGATTCCTTCAGAAATGCCCTGTTGGCTTATTAATGTATAGCGATTGGCAGGCTTACGACTCTTATCTGCCAAGGCATAATCAGGCAAAAGACTCGCTTTTAAGGCAAGCAATAATTATCATAATTTAACCTTTCAATAATAAAAAAAATCAAAGCTGAGTCGATTGTCATCATAACCGTACCAAGCTAGCTGTTCCGAAATCAAGCCTCCTAATTTTCTAGTGCGAAATTTGGTAAACGTAGGTGTTAACGTACCAAGCTAGCTGTTCCGAAATCAAGCTTCCTAATTTTCTAGTGCAAAATTTGGTAAACGTAGGTGTTATTTTTTGTTTGGGTCTGCAACTTGGTCTTACGTAATTCTTATCCCTTAAGGGCCTCTTGAGGATAACTGGTCTACTTTGCATACCAGGGTTTCTTTCAAAACAAAAGAGCGCTTCTGTAGTCGGCTGGACTCACTCAAAATTTCTTCCCTGCATTTCCACAATACCGGCTATTGATCTGGACTATTTTGGATCAGTTAACTGATTATTTACACAAGCGTGACCTACTCCAAAAATAACATTGATTTTATTCCAAATTACAGTAATTTTTATCATGTGACAAGCCCATGCAAAGATAATCCCACGATTCAACCGTGATGATGACTAAGAAAATCTTCTAAGTTTGTCTCCTGTCTTTTTGTCCGCGACTTACTGTGGAGAAGAAGCAAAGCTGTCTAGGTGTTCATTCGAACAATTTTTTGGCATTCTCAGTTTGCACAAACAGAGCACAATGTTCTCTTAAAAAGAGAAGACACCTCAGTTTCCATGGGTCTTCTTTCTGAGTAGTTGTCATTGGAGCTGCTGACAACACCGGATCACTTGATTTGACCAGCCTGACTGAAGGATGAACTTGTTAAATTTCGTTCAAGTACTGGTCATCGGCTGCTTCCGGTTGAACGGCATTATCTTTCACTACTAACCGAAAGGTTAAGGGGTCAACTCTTTTCGAGGTATGCGAGAAGCACACTAGTGCTGATTTCTCTTAAGGAACTAAAACACTTTAAATTTGTGTCGAACACTGTTCCAAGTCGCACACTTCTCTACTAGTTAGCATGTTTCCGCTGTTCTGGTTCCCGAGGCGAACGGTTATTTGCCTTACTTAATCTGGTTAGTTGTCAGGCTAGAACGCACAGGGTCTGTTGAATTAACCAGCGTAACTGGAAGATTAAGCGGCTGTTAAATACGATATAGTTAGAGTGGCTGCATTCGTTCCGAACGTAACTGGGTACGGGCATAACAAAACAGAGCATTCTCTCAGTCGAATAGCCAAACTAATATGCTACAACAAGCATGTCATCTACGGAATTGGAGAAAAAACGCAACCAATGAGAAGCTTGTCAAGCGTCTAGAGCAACGGGCTCATAATATGGTGTGCTCAAGCGGCTCCATTCAGAGAAGCCTACCACTACGAATGAAAAGTCGAGTCGAAAGACCTGGTTTTCTCCAACTGTCCTCAAGTGAAGCTGTTGTTTTCCACGTTTCGCGTGCTCGAGCAACGACGGTAACGGAAAACCAACAAGCAAGGATCGGAAGTGGAACGTTTAGTAAGGCCCGAGTATTTGAAATTGGTTGGATTTTGAACGGTACTGAGCAGTCGACCCAGGGTAGAGGGAGCAAAGTAACAAAAAGTTAAACAAACAAAATAAAAAAACTCTGAAAGTCGGTTAATGAATCTCCGTGTAGTTCATTAATCTGTTGCAGTCGATAGCATGGCTGGTTGACTGAGCTGAAATTCCGACCGGCTAGTCCTAGATCCGGCTGGTATGTTGGATAGGTGTGTAGGTAGCCAACATCGACTACCTCACATACAAACACAGAAAAAATTTAACTTCGCCTCTCAAAGCCGCATTATTAGGGACGACAGTGCACCACAGTATTTTAAGCCGTCATTTTTCCACGTAAATGTCCTCTACGTTTGCATAATTAGTCACCTAGGAATGTGCCAGGGTTGAAAGCAAAAAGTCACATCATCAAAGAATACCTGTCAAACATTTTAAGCTCCATGTTGTGTTAAAATTCGACAGTGAAACATTAGAAATCACTTTTGGAAAAGGAAATTTCTATTGTACTAGATACGTATGCTTTGCTGAGGCCGATACTAAAAGGAGAACGCCGTCGTCATAAACAATTAAGCGTCCCTTTCTGATGTATCAGGCGCTTACTAAAGCACTAGTGAAACTAAGAGAATGAAAGTAAACCCTGCAGCAAAAATTCAATCGTACAAACCTTTTGGAATCTGGAGGCTTACCGTAACCTTTCATTAGGATGGTAGGGTTGAGCAAGTTGGCCCATCTTTTGGGTGGTCTGTCTTTGGAAATATGAATAACTAAACCACTGGTCCTCCAGTGGAGTCAGCGTCTGTCACTTGAGTATTCAGTCGGCCCAAACAGATACGACAGAATGCTTGCCGTGCTCACCACTATGTTTATTGCCAAAATGTTTACCAGCTTGACATATTGATTGCAAGAAACACGACTATGGAGTGTGGGGGATCGTTCATTCCGTCTTATGTTAACAAACAGACACTCAAAGCATGACACCCATTGGCGTCACACCAAGACTCACACTGGTCAAGTAGATAACCAACGGTACAAGATTTACTCGTCAGTGTAGCTTTCGGGGAAACTAGTTAACCCAAATAAAGAGTGCTAGCAAGTTAATCAGAGTTAGTCTGAGATTTAATCTGAGGAGAGGCCAGCTACTAGACGATAAAAAATGACTTCAGCAACACCACAGGATGGTAAGTGAGACTGACTGCATCCAAGTTCGAACGAAGTGCTGTGAGGTATTTCTCGAGATAGGAAGGAGCTATCCGCCTCGGAGCACCGGAGAGGGTAAACAAATTACGAATACTTCCGGCAATGTAACAGCTAACCGGTACATCACGATAGAATTGGCTACCGGACCCGAATATGTGTGTGAAAACTAACAGTTCAACCCATAAACAATCCACAAAATGCGGAGTCGAGGGATTCACGCACGCGGGACAATATACCTACAAAGCCACAGAAAGAAGAACGTGGTTAATCTGGAAGTTCTGACGGACTAGACATTGCTGCTATGGCTCTCAGCTAGTTCTCAACAACCGCTCAGAACCAAATGGTTCAAAGTATAATGGCCAAACTTTGCTAACAGGACTGTCTAAGCAAACGTTTAACGGGAGGCGAAATTCGATAGTCTGTCTGGCTGCCTTTAGAGCCTTCTACCTGCCTTGAATTCTCAAGAACAGCAGTAGAAAGGTTGGTCCAACGGGAGAACACCCAAGTACCAAAAGACCATCTGGTCAAATCAATGCTTTTATGGTGGTGAATTCGGGTATCCATCATTACCATCATCATCATCATCATCATCATCATCATCATCATCATCATCATCATCATCATCCATCATCATCATCATCATCATCATCATCATCATCATCATCATCATCATCATCAAAGACAGCAACATCAGTGTTGACACTGATGCTTCACTGCCGTACAACCATAAAGTTCGTCTAGTTTCACATACATATATACATATATATATATATATATATTAAAAGCTCTAGAGTGAAAAGAAGAGAAAAAGAATGGATGAGGGAGGGGACCTAGTGCTGGCCTATGTCAAGCAATCTGAGGTGCCTAAACCTCCAACCGCTCAATCAGACAATCTGGAAAGAAACTGACAGCATGAACGCCACTGACATCGATTAGCCGCCATTTCTTGCAGTCTTCAGCCAACCACAGGCGAGGTTACGTGGACCCCATCCTGAAGGTGTACAACACCAACAACACCCAAAATCTTCGTGAGATCCAGCTGGGTTCCAGGTGAGTCTCTCGCAAAAACAAATTGATTTGCAAATGGGTGTATTTATCGAAATCTTCGTGATCTCTTTCACGCCTTTCTGCCAAGTCATGCGCTGTCCACCTCGCGGTTTGCGCCATGCTGAAGAGGGCACGGAGAACAACACTCGTCTCGGTAGACGGTGTTTCGGCATGCGTAGCACATGACCGAGCCATCGTAGTCGGTGGTGCTGGATGATTTCCCCAGTTGAAGTACCTGCAGCACAACCAAATACCCGTTTCCTAATCATCTCGTCACCAACACTCTGACGCCATCTAAAACCAGTTACGCTTCTGAGGCATGATGGTGTCGAAAATCTGGAGACGCCTCACATCATCTGTCCGCAGAGGCCATGTCTCGCACCCATAGAACGACACAGCCCTTACTGTAGCCTGGTACACACGACCCTCAAGATCTAGTGAGATGCCTTTTGACGCCACAAGTGACGCAACATGGCAAACGTGATTCAAGCCTTTGAGATTCTTGCCTGACTTCATCTGGTACACTTCCGTCAGAACTAATACAACTGCCGAGCTATGTAAAGTTTTCCACAATCTCAAGTGATTCTCCTTGGCTTTTAAAGGACATGTCCGGAGCCTGCACTTTCTGAAGCACTTTGCACTTTGAAGGTGCAAGGCGCATACCAAAAGATGGTATGATGGTGGTCAGTCTATTCAACAGGGCTTGTGCTTTACTTTGGCCTTCAAAGATGAGGGCGATGTCATCTGCGTACTCCAGATCGACAAGGCTCTCATCAGCAACACTTTGAACACCGGGATTTTGAAGACCTTCCAGCGCTCGCCTCATTATTCCATCAATGACGAAGTTGAACGAGAATGGAGAGAGTGGACATCCTTGTCTGACACTACTTTTTGTAGGGAAGCTTTTGGAGAGCTCGCCATACACTCTCACCCGTTGGGTGTTCAGCACAGATCGCGATTGTTGTTCAATTAATTTTTGGGGGTTGAATGGTTGGATCCCTCTCACTTCACATCACCCATTGCAACACAGTCTAGAACACGAGACTGGCGGTTTTTATGAGCTCATTCTGTTACACCCATTCAAAATCTCTGTCCTTTCGTGAGCAGAACTATCAGAGCTTTATTCCCAATCTAAAATCAATAATTGGTCGACTGGCAGCTATCAACTGGTGTTGAGAAAAAACAGAGCAACAAAACAGTTAAACATCAATTCGATATCGTAAACACGTTAACGCCCCAAATTATTCAGATTCACTCGTCGCTTCACATGAACAGACCGGGAAATATTTCGACTGATATCCGCCTCAATGTTCCCACGTGAGCCAAAGGCATTGGCAAAATAAAGCACTAAAAGATCACGTGATTTTTCTCCAGCATTTGATTTAATCAAATGTATTTCGAGTTGCCTTGAGATCAGGTGATATCAAACTGATTATTGGAATTTAGCGTAGGGTTGCAAAACTGATAAATAAGTACAAAATCGCATGGGCGGATCGAAAGAACAGCCAAATCACTTTGAGGACTTGAAACAAACTACTTTTAGATACGTATAAAGGTGTAGCCGGATTACAACACACACCTGTGAGCAAATACGCAACCTAAATCTTTGGGTAGTATGGACGCACACACAAACCACTAAAGGCGTAATTATACGAAAGATAAACGGAAACCCATTTGGCTGTTTTTTGGAAAGTAGACATCAGCAGATTTCTGTCGCACCTCTTGGTTTTTTGGAATTCATTTTTGGAGCAACAGCTGAGACATTATTTCATTGATCTCTTCAGTATATATTGAAATAACCCAGTGAACATCATAAATAATCGCTAACAGTAACGAATATGCTTATTCCCTAATCCACGCTGACCACTAAGATACTGAATAATACCAGCTTAAAAACCACTAGGAATTGAAGTTCACCGAGAATTTTGGTTCCTCACTCCAGTAATCGACGTTGTCTTATTGTTACAACCACATAATCCGCTTTCGAACCCATTTCAACTGAATTCGGGTTGAAAATCTCCATTTTAATCGAGCATGGAAACACAATTTCGTAAATTTCACGAAAACTTACGACATAGTCCATTGTAGTCCTATTTGGGACAATTTTTTTGACCTCGGACGAATGCTGCCTATTTGGAGAGATTTCTCTCTTACGACCTCTGTGTTTCGAGTCATGAGTGCCGCTGGGTTCACTGGACCTTGCACTGGCCGAGCGTCTTTCTTTATGCTTTCTTCTTCGGCTTCTTTTGTTTTCTTCTTTGGCTGGAACCGGATGAAAATAAGAGAGGATGCAATTTATTCCAAATTCTTGATCGATTCCCTAGTTCACTTCCAGAATAACTAAGTAACTACATAACTAATTTTGCATTTCTGTCACAGTGTAGGGTCTTACACATGTTCTGCCTTGATCTACCATGTGAGTGGTGATCAATCAAGAAACGGGTTTAATTTCACTCCATGTTTGATTCCTTCTGCCGAACCAATCACACAAGCTTTCGCTCATTGGATGACCTCGCTCTCTCAACACGATTGGCTTTTGGCTTATTGATCGGGGCGAATCACATGTTTCCGAATTGGTAGCAGTTTGTCCAGTATGCCTTAGTATTGTTCTCGTTCCTTGCCATGAACCAAGAAGTCTTGAATTGAAATGACTGAACAAATAGAAGCAGCACATTGGCTCCAAGAGCCCCTAGTCGAACTGCCTGTTCTGTTTTCATTATTTCTACTGTAAATTGGTTAATCCTTAGCCCATCAATATATTTATCAATTTCTTTTCAGTCCAACACATCAGCCGTTTTTCCAGAAATCGGTTTGATTAGACAGGTTCTCCAAAGTTACTTTGCAGGTAACCTGAACATTCTCTGAGTACAAATAAATTTACCCAACGGCAGTTCATCATTAGCTTTCATGCAGACATGCGAATGAACTACGAGGTGAAACTGTAGATTGCGCATTCAGGTGCACGTGACTTATCGGTAGGTCACGTGCTTCTAGTCTGGCTCTGCTCCAAGGCATACAGAATAGAAATGTTGGATGAGGGAGTGACCGTACTGTGTCAGTTACTGGGGCAGCTCTGTTTGTGAGTAGTGCGGAGGGCATACGTTACACTTTTGAGATCCAAGGGCATGGGCGTGGTACAGACAGGTTAGCGATGGTGGCCAGACTCGTTTACAGGCTAAATCTATTAGGAGAAAAGAAGGGGATTTGTCGTTCCTGGTGTACGCACAAGCAAGCAAAGAGTATGTCCACCGCGAGTGAGTGACGAAAAATTCGCGTTTTGTTCACGAATGTATTATATAATAGTAAACAATTTATTGGGGTTCTAGACTATCCTCAATTTCCGTAAATGTGGTAATCCATGGTTATTTGAACAGTAAAGCTTATAGAAGTCTTGGGGGTAAGGCGTTCTCTAGCTTAAGGAAAAACATCACAAATAGTTAAACCTTAGGCGAGTGGTTAGTACTGTTCTAAAACAGTGAGGCTGTATACGAACAGTGCAGGGAGAACAAGACAGCCTCAGAATGAGTTGCTTTCCTATAAATCCGTCCGCTGTTTGCTAATCATTCGAAAGAGATTCCCTTCGAAGCTTCAGCATGGTGAACAAGTAGTAATACAGGGAATACAGTGACGTCCCGGATAGGACCCTCCAAATGGCAGCTCCTTCCGTGCTATATTCACACCAGGGCAGACCCAGTTATCTGCGAACAAGTGCGAAGATCACTCCCACAAACAGCCGCAGACAGTATGACCATCTGAGCTTTTGGCAGTTTTTATAACTACCGGATCATTTACAGTGAAGACATGAAGTTCTCAGTCACTGGACTTACTACTTCTATTCTGAAGTAAGAGATTTTTCAAATCTCAGTCACTGGACTTACTACTTCTATTCTGGAGTAAGAGATTTTTTAAGTGAAGCGCGATTTGTTGCCTTTCCCAAAGCGGGAAATATTGTGGAGCACTCTTCACATTCTTCTTAGGACTAATTCGACTTTGAAGACAGCCTAAAGCTCTCAAGGATGGTCATCCACGGATGATCACTTACTTCTTATTGATGTGACCTCCAGGAGACACACTCAATCTGACGTAACTCCACTTCGACTAAGTGTGTCGCTGTAGGTCGACCCTTCAAACTTTTCTAGGATACATCTTTGGTATACACGAAAGTTTGATTCACTTGCGAATGATTTCAATTTTGACGGACCGATAACAATAGTTGTTGTAATAAATAACATAATAATAATATAATTTATAATGTAGTCGTCATGATAACTTTAACTCCGTCTGCTCAAGCCTCTATGTCTCTTTTGGATGCTGGTCGTGAAATTGTCCAGGTTTTTTGGAAATGCTTATGAACAGACAAGTAAGACGAATTTCTAGAAAGCTTCATTTTGCATAGCTCGGGCGGTGTGGCCTTCAGCTGAGTCCTCCTAAGTTCGTTCAAAATGGTATCGTTAAAACACCGCTCTACAAGGCAAGGCGCATTTGTGGCTGGGAACAATCGAAAGAGGGAGAACTGTTACCGACGGAGTACTCTTTATTGGACACTCCGAAAGCCCTGATGAAATCGTACCCTAGAGCGCAAATGAAAGATGTTTATCTATTTTTGCAGTTCAGGCTTGACCGATAACTAAGCGATACGAAGCCCGAGTTGGATCAAACTGTAAGATGAGCATACGGGTCTGCGGAACCAGTGTTTGTATAGACCACTTGGGGAGCTGTCCCTTAGATGGACTGAGGTAGTTTGTCAAAGAACACCTCGCGAAACTACGCCATCCGATGTCGGACAAATCTATCCGCCGTTATTATTACGCGACCAGAATCGATCAAAGTTCACCGGCTAGTTCTGAATTGAGGCCTTACATTCAGTTACCATTGTTCCAATCACGTGATATCAGCTTTAGCTAGACATACTTGCTATATACATTGCTTACGTATTTAATTAATTTTGGCTGAGAATGTTAAGAGAAAAATTAGCATCTCACCAAATAATTTTGTCCATGTTAAGGCAGTGAAACATGAAACGCAAAAGTACAGGTATTGCGTGATTGAATTGACTCAAATGGTTTGTGAGGGACATGGCGTTAGCCAACAGAATGGCTTTTTTGACAGATGCACAGGTCGGAACTCACGGCTACCAAAGCTTGTATGTTTGTTTTGTTTAAACTGACTGGGGTTTAACAGCAAACAACAACTAACGTTGCGAAGAAAAATGTTTGTCGTCAAACCGGTTTTTATGCGGTTTGGCTTGACAGGGTAAAGAACAACGACATCGACGGGGTGACAACAAGAACTGGAACGCATTTTCCCCATTCAAATACATCAAGGTTGATGAAGTGGCGACTGGCGTTGTTCACCCCAAGGCTGCGTTTATCCGAGCGGTGTTCTTTACTCCTGGTGTGTAACTGTCTCTTCGTGTAATTTTCAGAACCTTGACAAACACTAGGCATGGATACGTTGTGGACGACAAATTTATTGTTAGTCCAAATGGATTAGACTGAGGTCAGAAAACCTATTTAAACTGGTGAAAGACAATTTTCCACCCAGTGCTGCCTTGTTTCTACGAGTTACATGTTTACCCGACGAACTTTCTCTTGAGGGCAGAAATGGCAACATTTTCTTCTCAAAAAATTGTGCTTGGGTTCGTGCTGTGACTCCCATGTACCTCGCAGTGAACCTCACAATTTGCGAGGCCTAACGCTTAACCAGGAAGTGCACGAGTTCCCATTTTCGGCTCAGGGGCAGGAAGCTCTGAACGTTGGCAGACTGATTCGTCCGGGTGAGTTCTTTTGCCCCTGCTTTGTCACTGCTTTGTGCTTTACACCAAGCACATGAAATCATCTCCATAGAATGGCGGTATTATATCATAAAAAGCGTTTCTGGTGTCACTGAATTTTGTGGATTATCCCATCATCTGTTTATCTACAAGCATGAAGTAGGCACGGAATTTACAGACAGGCAACGGTTCCTTTTGATCCTCTTTGCTTACTGTCCGTTCTGGTCAAATGATAGAATTCACGAATTGTCTCTTCCAACCTTAGGTCCGTACATGAGGGAGTAAGTTACACTAAGTTACATTTGCCTAGCTATAAACCAATACAAAAACATAAGAGCTTCATAAAGTCTGAGGTTGCTTTACTACGTTCCATGGCGTCAATTCACCACTAGATTGTAGCACACTACGGTGAGCTGCAGGTATCCAGGGTAAATTGTAAGAAGCACTCCTCTTAAGGTGTTCTCTTAGGACTTGATGTGGTAAAACCCGTTGTTTTGGGGACGTTTGTATTTTACCCGGTAGATCTTCTCACTCATCATCAACTCGAGCAGTCATGTTCTCTTCTTGGTCTTGGATTTGTCGAGACGAACCACTTGGAACTGTTTGTCACTTTTTGTAGGGTTCAACGATTCCGATATGTACTTTTTCGGGAACTTCCAACTACTCGTTCCGAAAGGTATTGTGATTATAGACAGGTATACGTGTACATTGACTATTGACATTTTTTTAGGTCGGTTTTGAATTGTTCTAGGTTTCACAACAGGTTTTAGCTGGTCAGTGCTAAAGATCACAAACTATGCTTTCATCGCTCACTTGTCAAAAGGGCGTCTAGGCACTCAGACTAGTGGACCAAAGGAGCATAGTTCCATTGACTTTTTATCGCGGTAGATCTTCATGAAGCTGTGAATGTGTTGGTCTGAGCTCTCCAGGACGACTGTATTTTCATTTGGTGTTGTCCAACTAATACAGGTGCTTTGGTTTTCTCCTTCAGACCCATGTACTTGCAGTCAGCTCCCCACAAGAATAATGCTAGTTTGTTTTAGTTTGATAGAGGCAGTAAAACTCGGGAGATATAAGTCGTGGGTCGGTAACATTTCGTCCATGTCTCTTTAGCCGCCACCGACAGACAAGCAATTCATATCAGTTTGACAACTTGATTTGTGTATAGAATTAATGTGTCAGAAATAATTACGATCAGTCTAGAGGTAAGTAGGATTAACGGTGTCTCTCTAGTACAACCAAAGAAAAAAAACAACATTTTGGGAGTGAACTCACAACAGACCCAAGGATTGTAGGAACAAATTCAAGACTGAACGTCACCAGAACAGGAAACAGAGACGGCGCAAGTCGACAACACTATTTCCATGGATATTGTTCCAATACTTAGATTGGTTGGCAAGACTAACTGTCCGTTTGGATTTCGAGTAACTCCGTGTTTTGAATATAAAACAACTGTTGAGCGGTAAGAGTGCATGAGCAAGGAACTTTGACTGCGCACTTTTCCAGCCTAACACCACAATTTTCACTGATTTTTTCCAACCCGAAAAACCGTTCTCAAAGGTGATCATGTCCAGCAAAAACCAGACTTCAGAATGCATTACCGTCTGCTAGTGGTGAGAGCGCGAGAAAAGTTGGAAAGTTTTACTGAAGATTTCGTCCTGTAGGTGAAGGTAATCCATGCTGACAAAGCTAGAATCACTTTGCAGCTGTTTTTCCTTTACTGGGACTAGCCACCAGTTCGCTTCGCTTCGATCACCAGGGCACCTTGAACTCGTGACATCCAGAATGCCCAAAATCCTAGCCGCTCGTCGTCAGACGGTGAACGGTTAAGCGTCCAAACTATCGGGCAGGAAGTTGTCGGTACAAAATTTTCTGGATATTCAAGGGATGAACATTGCTGATCATTCCCAATAAAGACGAAACTGCCACACAGTACGTCGAGGTTTTTCAGCATCGATTCGCTCCGCTTACGGAGAGGATTTTGCCACCAGGAATGTTAGAATTCGGGGTATTCAACTGCTTCACAGAACAGTGAACACATATCTGAGTTCACTGAAATGGCCCGCAGTTAGCAGTCTTCCCGTCATCAAGAGTGCTGCATTCCAAATTATGGGCTGATAAACAGGCGCGCATCACTGATTTCGGTACAGCCATTTTGTCAGGTATCTGACGGTCCCTTCTGCTAAGGTAGATGCCACGCCAAGTGTTGTTGGACTGAAACATGACACGAAGTGCAGAAGGGCCCCTTCCTCTCGAAGATGATGGGCTTGAAGTGTACGGACTAAGACGAACTCAATTATTCTTTGGCTTTCAGCTGAAGAAGTAAGGTCCAGGGTGGCTGTTATTTTCGCCAGTGTTTTTCGACCCTTAGATGACAATATGGAGGTCACATGTTCTAGTTCACAGCAACTGAGTTTGTCTTGTCCTTTCGCAGGTTTTGCACAGGCGTTTTCCAGTATGCTTTGTTCCAGTAACTATTCTGACTTATACAGACGGCCGGGTGTGCAAATATTCTACCCTGTCTTAAGTGAACCATATTTGGGGCTTATACTTTTTAGCTGTTCAACAGTAGTCTAAAACTGATAGTAATCTTTCCAGTAATGCTGTCTATTGACCGATAGTCGTGTACAGATTTCCAAGGGCATAAAAAGCTATATGACCGCGGAAAATCGGTTGCCGTACATGGAGAGAAACAGTACTCTTCTGATCAGCATTTGTGCCTTGCAAATATCAGCAACCAGCGCAGGAAACCTGAAATAATACCTTTCTCTGGCAATAACCTGAGGACACTGGAGTTTAGATGTGTGCACTGTGTTTTTACTTGTCCTTATCAGCTGTTTTATCTGGCATCTGCAGCCGAAACAATCCCATAGTTTTGTGGTTCTACCGTTCACACAAACCGCTTGTTGCCAATTCTACCTTTTACTGTTGTTAACATTGTGCGATCCATTCGAACCGCATTTGTCCAAAGGTATGATGTGCAGAGATGCCTATGTGAGGACTGCAGTCAAATAAATGCATTCAGTTTGTTCAATGAGGTCAGATGCCGCGGCGTGGTTACTATTAATGGAATCCAAACCTAGCCTGTTCATAGAGACCGAGAAGACCTCAGACATAAACTGTCTTTCATACGGAGCTGTTTACTCCTGATGCTAAGGAAACGACCTCACATGCCAGGGTAGCCAAATCCTCTGGACTATTGTTCCTGAAAAGTGGTCGATGCCACTGAGTTACGGTGTGCCGTGGCCACCAATGAACCATCGATTTTCGTCACAGTCACACCGTCCATTCTTCTGTATTCGAAGGCGGACAAACTAATTTACCTGTCCGAGAATCCGTCTTCGTTTTACCAAATACTGTAAATTTACTATCACCGGTAAAGGAATGATTAAGAGGCAAACCTGCATTTACCATAACAGTGATGTGTGGATTAGCTGACAGTAAAAACCGGTCGTTGGTTTGTCCACTGACCATAACTTACCGTGATGATCCTGCGTCTTAACCGCTGCATCAAAATTTATATTTTTCGTCTATAATACGATAATATTTATCAGTCGCAAGTCGGCGAAAACTGGCACGTGAACCAGAGCACACTTTTGCATAATTTTGAATGATTCTTTTTCTTGCTTCTTTCTCATTATTGTTCCAGCGGTAATAAATTCAACAGACAAATCCATAGTTCAATAACCGACAGCACTACAGGAACGATCAACTTGAGTTTTTTCCGCAGCCTTTCGTGTCCAGTGCGCTAGACTCGACGGAAGTTGAAGCAAAAACTAGCAGTCTTTGGGAAAAAAAGTTAGATGCAATTAGGAGAAACTGTCAGAAAAGCTCATTTTTACGCAGTTATCTTACCCGCCAATTTTTGTCTAACTGATTCAAAATTCGATAAGCCGATCTGATTAGTTAGTAGAAACACACCAGAATATGGATCATTTATGGCGGAATTATTCGGGTAAACAAAAAGTTGACCATAAATGCGAAGACAA
This sequence comes from Clonorchis sinensis, assembly GCA_003604175.2. Lineage (NCBI taxonomy): Eukaryota > Metazoa > Platyhelminthes > Trematoda > Opisthorchiida > Opisthorchiidae > Clonorchis > Clonorchis sinensis. The sequence continues at coordinate 28,310,188 of CM030371.1, forward strand.
ATCGGTTACAAATCGCTTAACCTCTGGCGTGGCAGTCCTGTCAAAACTAGTATTTTGATTTGCCGTGACAATAAGAGGACCAAAGCTGATGGAAATTATTGTTTACTTCAAGATGCCAGAGCAAAAAAGATCTACCCATTGAGGCTATCAAGGGTTGGAGTTACAGTAGCAGAAGCTACATGTTTAATTACGGTAATAAACGAGGCTTCATTCGTGTGGAGACAGCCGTTTAACACTTCAGCTCTAAGACTCGCTTAGTACGATAAATCTGAGTACAGAAACCGTCATGACTAACCCCTCAGTAACATAAGATGCCGACTTATCTTTTCTGCGGTATTGACTAGAAGCCAAAAGTCGAGGACATTCTCAAAGATAGTCCTTGTAACAACTTGGTACGTGTTACATTTTGTTCTTTTGAAACTTTACAAGTACTCTTTTGTCTGGCAGTAAACCTTTGCTACCAGAATGAACAAGCATCCAACATCGTTCTCCTCCGATAGCGCCGCACACTGACTTGCAGATTAATTCCGTCTGATGCGTATCTAAAGCAAAGTATAGCTAGTAACCGGAAAAAATTATTCATTTCTCCAGTTTCTCGAGGAATTCAGACTCCAAAATAACCTGGAAGAAAGAAGCAAAAATACTTTGCAGATCGAACTAATATACTTCAACAGAAGATTGCTTTCGGATTGAAAAAACCACGCTTCCTCTGAATTCGACCGAATTCTTCTTTCCTGCCAACATTTTCCAATTAATGGAAAAAATTTTCAGTTGGATTTCCATAGAGCTCCTAATAAATGAAAGTTTTCTGTACCACAATAAATTTTGCTAAATTTTCCGGGGGTGTAAAACCTAATTAAAAATCCCCAAGAACGTCCATTTGGGTGTTTTTTCAAAAAAACTCACAATATGGCCCTCTGTTTTTTATTTTCTGAAGAGCTTTCATGTTTGTACTGACAAGAATATAGTCTTTACGTTTTCTTGACCAGTGATGAGACATTAGGTTGGGTAGGCCAAGGCTAAGAATTAAATGCTTGAGGTAAGACAGACCGACGGCTTCTTAATGGCAAACATACAAAGGATGCCCCTGTTCAAACGCATTGCACTTGCAAGCTGGCACAAGGACCAATTAAGGAATTATGAGTTATGTACAGTGCACAATCCTCTAGACGGTCTTAAGGGTAAAGTGTATATACTGCTAGTTTTACGTACACAGTGGACTTCGGATCAGAAACTTCCAACAGCCCTATCGATATCGATCGGCAGCCACAATTTGCTGCGCCAAAGCATGGAAGAATCACGCGCAACCCAATCTTGAAGGCGGTTTGTGCCTCTGGTTCCCGGACTTTCTGTGTTCACACACTTCGATCGGGTCAAGAGCTGACTACCGTTTAGCCTTCGAAGCTCTGAACTGGGTTTGCAAAACAGCACTGTTTTGGCAGACTGTGACTGGAAGTGTGCGAAATACGGCTAGCCACTGTCACCGTTTTTTGATGTTCCTGCTGGACATTCAAGCGCTTGTTTTCCAGTTATCTCGTTGATTATCTGTTACCATCAGCTTATATGGTTTATAGCCCTGAGACAACGATTTACAAAGTCTTGGAGACGTCTCAGTAGCACGTCTCGCAGGCATCACACAGCAAAGCGGCCCACAGTGTAGCCTGAAGCACGAATCCCTTGAGATTCAAGGATATTCCGCTTTGCTACCATAGGTATCTAGCAACTCCAGCCTAGGATTTTGGTTCACCAACCTCATCTGTCCTGCCACAGTAGAAGCTAATACAAATTGAAATACAGGTAGAACACCTGAGCGCATCTACCTTGGACATAATTGCAATTTTCCAAAGATGAGGACGAGATTGTCTACGCATTGAGAGTTGATAAACCTTTCGTTAGCAGCTGCCTAAACATAATCGTTCATTTCACCGTCTGGTTGCTCGTCCAAATGCACAATGATACAGGAAGTGGGCATTCTTGGACGACAACGATTTTTATAGGAAAGTTTAGGTAGAACTACCGACGCGCTCGGACATGCCGGAAGCCCGACTACTGCAAACAAGCCAGTGAGTGTTTAGCAAGCTGGCCAGGGAGAACAGACCCGTCCAATACACCTTTGAAAGTCCCAAAAACATCACGATCTCTATTTGCTTGTATTTTCTGGAGCTTAACTCTTGATAAGTTTTATTTTTGAAAATCAAGTCAGTGCAATTTTCCGGGATAGTTATACAAATCACTGGGAATTCCGCAGTACATAGGCAGACATGCATGCTGATTGACGTCACAAAGTATAACTATCGATGCCAGAATTGAAGGGTATGTTAGCGTCTTCTAAAGGAGGACAAAACACGCCTCAAAAAACGTTACTTTCACCCTATGCACACTTCAATAGACGCTATTTTTTGGGGGGGTTTATAAACCCGATCGTTTTCTCAAAATTAAATCTTGCATTTCATTCGCAGATGAATAAACCACACGTAGTCGCATTGCAAGAAAACAATAGTAGAGAAACACAAAGCAAAAGGCAGGTAGCAACTGAAAGATAAGGGGAACACAAATAACCTAAATAATTCCGGAACGTCTCCGTAAAAATCAGCTCACAAGAACAAAGTCAGTTACTAGTTTTTAAAAACGCCTACCACACTGATGGAGGGAATAATGTTGACCGATGTTTAGGAACAGAAATCCGAAACACGCGCTCGCCTTCTGTCGCTCGCATTGGCACTGTACCAATAGAACACGCAAACACCTTGGTCGACCTAATCAACACAGCAAAAATGTTTGATACAGTCGATTGAAGCTCATTCAGCGACATCAGCGGACCTTGCAACAGTGTTTGAGGAGATTATATTTGTCACACCCACCTCTACATCACTGCCCTCTTTCCCACACTTCGTAAGAAGCGTTGTAGAAGATGGGAGAGCTGACAACTCTTGAGGTATCGTGACAAAATTCGCACCACAATTTTCGCCAGACATCAAGGGACACGTTCAAACATTTTTTCACTTTACGGTACCGTCCATTGGTATCAGAAAACGATTATTAGACAATTGAAATTGGCACTGAAAACGTAAACACGTGATGTGAATTTTGCGGTTGATGGTGAGCAGTGCCATATGCTGTCCGAGTGCGAGTTAATCACATTGCTGATCAGCGTTTCCCGGCCTAACTGTAATTTGAATCAGGGCTTTTCAGAAGATTTGGTCACTGCTGACGGTACCCCATAGTGACTATACGGGTGTATGGTGCTTTTCGGGTTTTCGGCTTAGATTGGCTTCACTTACAGGAATAAATTCCCATCGCAAGCAACTACAGGGTGCCTCATAATAAACGCAAAATTTGATTGAGTAGATAAACGTAGCCAGTCAAAGAAAGGTTAACAAACATTTTTATTATTATTAATCACATAAAGGAGGTTTTGTGTGCGGATGGGATTCTTCTCAACTTGTCTCCTGCGTTCCTTTTTCTTCGATGCTACTGTCTCGGGCAACAGTTACCTCCATATGCTGCAGACGCATGTTATCCCGCAACTCAAGTAGCACAAGAAGTCATCGACCGTCTTTCAACAAGATGGCGCTCCACCCCACTACTCAAACCAAGTGAGAACTTACCTCCGAGAGCAATTTGCTGATGAGAGAGTCATTGCTCGTGGATTTCCAAACTCTTGGCCCGCAAGGTCACCCAAACTCACACCTCTGGATTACTGGCCTTGGGGAATAAACAAGGCTCGCGTATATCATGAGAATAAACCGAAGAATTTGGTGGAGTTAAGAGCAAGAATTGAAGAGGAGTGTGCACGAGTGACGCTTGAAGAAGTTAAACATGCTGTGTCTCACATCTCATACCGCCTCCAACTTGTTATAGAAGAAAGGGGCGGTTTTTTTCAACATCTTTTGTAATGCTAGTTTTTTTACAGTAAACCTCCATTATGCATGTATGTTTACATAAAAAATGCTAAATGTTTAAATTGGTGTTAAAGTTTTAACATGAATATTATGTTTTGCGTCTATTATGAGACACCGTGTACAAGAAAACCCACGTAAGTAATCTGGCTTTGTATTTCGCCTGATCATGATGGATTTTGGAAACGACTGTTTCAAAGGCGCACGTTTTCCTGAACTTTCCGCAAGGTAAATTGGCCAGCTATTTCTAAGTTTTTCCCCCCAGCAAGGATAAAATAATTTCGAAGGCAGACTGCACTCATCCTAAGTAGTTTCGTGGTATCTGTGAAAATGGAAAAAACCGGCTTAGTTCATACCTTTTCCTGATTGCTTGAACAAATTATTCACGACACGCAGTAGGGACGAAGCATTACACCGACGGAAAATGAACAACCCATAGCGCTACATTTGTGAGGAATAAATGGATTTATTTATCATTTCAAATCGCTGTTTAGTTGGAAACAAACACGTAGGGAATGAACGTAGACACTACGCTAATTGTGATGTTTTAGATCACCAGCTCCTACACGTAGACCTACCATTGGTGGTCTACTCAATTTTTCGATTTGGCACGTGATAACCAAGAATTAGGTACAATTACAGTCTATCGTCGGTTACTGAACATCTTACAGCCCAAGCGACTGACACTCACTTTGATAAAAACCAATTTGTATCCAACGTTTACGTAGACTTTCCATCAGAACTGTTACTTGTTCTGTCATTTTTTTTATAGTAAGCACCTTTTCAAACAAGCCAGAAACATGAGAGCCAAGTCGTTGGTTTTCAGCCGGGCCCGAACACAGTTTTGTCCTGAATTTAGGAAATTTACGCAAGGCGTAAATTGTGTAGTATCCCCTCACCCTTAAGTAATTCCCTAATGTATAACCATTTCTAATTCTACCATCCAAAAGGTATTGATAACAACCACTAGGCAGTGGAGGGGCTATGTGTTCATTGCGAATCGTCTTGCCGGTCCTAAGGGTGAGATGGCTCGAGTGGCTAGAGCGCAAGTTTACTGACCGGAAGGTCCGTGGTTCGAACCCCACCTCTGCCTCTCGACTTCCCCTGTCTAGGCTTGGCAACCTGACAGTATCCCAGCCCTCGTGGCTGGGTGGCATGGCAGCTAGGCACCGAAAGGGTGCTACAGCTGAACGATTATCTTAGAAAACGCGGATAAAAACCTATGATTTAAGGGGAAGGGATGAACATTATGTCGCCAGAGAATAGTGCATTTTTTTACTTTGGCATCGGTACCACAACTGTCCTTCTATCCTAGTTTTCTGATACTCGATCAAGCATCAGACGTTTATTACAGTCTCACTCGGTCTTACGAGTGGTGTATCCGTACGTTTCCGTATGTAAACGAAAAGATTAAGATTCATCTGTAATTGGGATTAATATCTTCGCTTCAAGTTCATCATGTAATCTGTAAAGCAATCCACATTATCAACTGGACAGTAAAAGTGTAAAATTCAAGGATGACCTTCTATTTTTGCATTTTTTTACCGCATTTTGATGTGCTTGCGCCAGGAATTTGTGCCCGCATAAAGGGTTTCAGGAACATCGCACGTACGCAATGACCGGAACCTTGGTATTTGCTATCCATATCCAATCAATAAATTTTAAATTACACTGAGTTTCGTTGTTAATGCCTATCACCAATGCCAATCACAATTTCCTTCTACATGAGGTTTTATTTTTTGTCTCCTTATGCAATGTAGTGAGGTTCCATTGCGTGGGAGCATGTTAACAACTCAAAGAAAGACGACTCGTCGTATCACTTGGGGGATGAGCTGTTTTACAATCTAGGTTACTGCAAATGCTGTCTGCTGTGATATTTAGGTTTCGCAGTGATCCGCCCCCTCCCCCACAACTACCAAATGAAATAACCTTTCCGGGATGCTGTTTGCAAGCGGACATCCAAAGAGTCTAAGAAGTGAAATTCTGTGGTAGCGCTCGAAGGTTTTTTTGATCAGGTGCAGAGTGACAAATACAGTGGAAAATAGCTAAGTATGACACTACAAAACCACAGAAATACATTATCTCTCATGGCATTATCCAGAGCAAAATTTTTCTCAATGACCTTGGGAATATTTACTGGGAAAAGCAGTCACGACCACGTGCTGTTTGCCCACCCCAATGGTTGTGTTCCTTAACTAGGATATGGGTTAAAGTACAAAGCGCCAACAAAAGGTACTTGATTTGACATGCTTCATGCACTTTCAGTGTATGGCTGCGCCTCTCGGACCAAAAAATGCCTCTTATCACACAGAGGTTGTACGTATAGTGGAGCACCGTGGTGGAGAGTACCGTTATCGCCATACCAGGAGTACGCTCTGCACAGAATCCTGAAAATGTTTCTGTGGATTAGACCATGGTTGAATGTGAGCTGGGTTACTGTCAGGACACCCACACCTAGACAGGGGGCGATTAGGGTTCTCAACCAAAACCTTTGGCTCAAAAGCCTAACCGCAAGGCAGCGGTGTTTGGCGGGAAATGCAGATGCATTACCATTTCTACGGAACAAGTTGCCACATGTTCCAACCCCCAACCTCGAGGACCAGGAGACTGTGTATGAGAGACTCTATGAGTGTCGCAGGGACATTCCCCAGTATAGCTCAGCGGATTGCTGGGGTGCGCAAACCGTCACACCACGGTAAGGTCCAGTCTCTTCGTGACGGTGTGGATTAGATTGCGATAAGACGAGCAAAATAAGTGACTGGCTCAAAACAATCCAGACCATTCCTTTCGGGATGTATGTGGCCGCTGCTCAAACTCTGTAAGGTTGAGTGTTCCACTGTACCACTGTACCCTCATAATTTGCACACAACGGTGATTTGCTCATCTCATTTTCTGACAACCTGATCATCTGCAGTGTTTAAATTTCACGACTGTATCCGTTTAGTTGCTGAATGTATCCAAATTTGAAAGTCAAGCGTAAGTCTGTAGCCCATGTTTATCGTAACAGTCTCAGACTCGAAAGAAACCCAATCAGAGGAAATGATATTGTACCAATTTAAATGTGTTCATTAAACCTCCACGGGCAAGTCGTTTATGCTGTCGGACCATTCACAGACTTTCTGAGTGTGACATCAAATTGTATGTAGCATATGCCGCATTTTTCAGCTCTCGGAGATCTCTGACATTTCTCAACCGGGCTAGCAGTTTCAAAACGTTTAAAATCCAACCTCATAACATCGTCACACTCAGCTGACCTCATGGTTGTTTTTGACAAAAAAAATCAGTCTCAACTACGCTGGTTGACTTGTGCATTCAAATATTGTTATAATGAAACTGCACATTGCGACTGTTAAACTGACTTCAGAAGACACATTCATACCAAAGTTTTATAACTTATGGTGGCAACCTTATACATAAATACCGGAATTAGGTTGGATAAAATGAGTCATTCTTCTACGGCCATTTCGACTTGTCATTGACCTCATAGGATTCTGAGGAATGAATTGCATTTACAAGCTTTTGGCGACTTTTACTAAAGTTTCCGGATGTGACTGGAAGTTATGTAGAGTTCATACTTGGGACTTGAACGTGATTGGTCTAAAAGTAAACCCACAACATTTTCCACTGGGTTAGTGGCTACACATGGAGGTCCAGGTACCTTTTATCGCTGAGTGTTTAATCTGTGTCCATGCACAGAAGATTATATCTTGTATGAAGCTCTTCAGAAATGCTCCAACAAAATTTCATCGATGACTTGTTCTGCTTTGTCTATTCTGAGTTCAGTTCGCATGCTAGCTTACGTTTATCTTACGTTTTTGCGTTATATAGGGTTATGTTAATGCACGAAAATTTGACGAAAATTTGCAAAACTTTTACTCTTCATTTGCAGCCGTTAGACAGTCCCAAAACGTGTCTTCTGAATCACTGGTTCATCCTTTTACCAGTATCGGCCGAATAATAAAGGTTTGGTCGTAGCTTTAGAATGACGGGTTCTAAAAGTTGGCAATCATTAGGTTGCTTCAGCCGAATGGCTTACACCTGTTGGTGTTTCAAGATTTAGCAACTATCCTAGTTCATCGATCTACCAAAATAACACAGCCTGATTCTTGAACGCAACCAAGTTTTATAGAAATGAACCCGTCCTAGGACAACTATAACGGAACTCAATAACGGTGCGTTGCCGTAAAATTTTCAGCCTACCTGTGCTGACAAGAAATTCTGTGACGCCTAGAGGAACGTTTGGGTTTGTTTATTATAAATGCAGCGTCAACCAATCTTTCGCCCTTAAAAGCCGCATTCTTCAGGTGAATCAGGCAACTAGAATCATTTGAAGCAGTTTTCTCTCTAAGCATGGAGATATTGGCGCGTTTTTAAGGCCACACTTTCTGTTCAGGCTTAGTTACAGATGTGAGTCTTGTTCTTTCGCGGTCTCCTTTATTCTTCTAATCTATGTGCTGCTACTGGCGCCCATGTCTACCTCGGTGTGTGCCCTAATCGCTTTGCTTTGGCTTCAGGCTCTCATAGTGCCAGGGAAGAATGATACGCGACTCAAGTTATTGTCGACTCACTGGATTGCTCAGTTATAAGTACACATTAGACCTTCCAAGGTAAGCGGGCAGATCGCATCCTGAGTGCGGCGATATTAACTACCACGTAAATTTGCCGAAGCAACACAAAATTAAATAAAGGCCCATTGTTCATTGTATTTTGAACGTGAGGTTAGGTTGGGCTTCACGTCGTTGTCGTGGTCAGAATGAGGAAAGCCAGAAGGGTAAGTGTGACTCTATAAAGTGATTCGCTGAAAGAAGGCAAGAGTGTGTTCCTCTGGAAACTGTGCGCGTGAGTACGTTTGTGGTTCCTAGGTTGCTGCTAGACCCAGCTGTATGAAAAATTTTGTTGAGCCACCAGAGGCAAAAACAAGCTACCGCTTCTATCAATACGTAGCACTCAGTCAGTCACAGGTTGTGATAAAATCCGTCAGCACTTTCAAAGTTCCGGTTGTTGCACTAGCTTGCGCACCCCATTCACTTATTTTTTTATCTTTCCTGATATGTAGGATTCCATTAAACGGCAAGACTTGGGTTGACGTGTGTAACGTTTTAATGGGACAGGAATTCATTTTGTGTGCTGCACGAAACTATGGAATTTATCTACACCGTCAAGCCTGTTATCGACAGGCTGAATGTTTGATAAGATTCATGATTTTTAAGAATTTCTGAATAACTTGCTTACCCTGAATCATAATTTGGTCACATCCTCAAGACGCTTGGTAGCTGAGTGCTTTGACGTTTGCTAAAGGTATTCTGTGAATGCTCATGACGTACCGAATAGAGATTTTCATGCGCTGGATATGTATTGTTGGTCGTTGCCGAAAAGAAATGTAGGTCTAATAAGCTGGAATTTTCCATAAAAGCTCCTCTTGGATACATCTAGTAAAATTTTCATAGACTAGAAAGAAGGGAGTCCAAGCAATTTAATCCTTCACCTCTAGTCGAGTTACAGGCACGTTATAAACGTGGCTAAAATTATGGCGAATTCATGACTCTATACGCTCACTAAAATGGTCGTTTCTTGTCACCAGGACTGCAGGCATATCGGCTCACTTTCAGGCAGAGCCTAGTTAGAGGGCAGGGTTGTAGCAGTTTTAAGAGTGATAAAACCGCTATACCTTGCTTGAAAATTTTTTGTAAATTTACACTATGCTGGCTGGTCTTAATGACGTCTAGAAATTGCATTCCACAAGCAGTTTGTTGGGCCACTAGTTGATCTCTTTAGGGTGGCTATTTACCATCGAACTAAGTATAGTTTGTTTCTTACAGGAAGCAAAGGAGATGTTTCTCCATCTTTCTGCACATTACCAAAAATAAGTGTCTTGTATAAACATTTCCAACTGCCTCAACGATATGGTGTAAACAAAGAGCGGGGTTTCGATAGCCTTACGCGTTGTAATATTAATAATAGAATGCCTCCATGCACTCAACATGAAACACTTCAACATCACCTCTCCCAAGGATCGATCCTAACGTAATAACACCTTTCAAAATTAACCAGTTGCGTTGCATTGTTTCTGTGTACAACCACACAAATCATCGCACTCGCCGCGTGAGCTTTGTTGGCCACTCATTGGTCGATTTCATAGTCACTTACCCAGAGTACTAGTTTTAAACAATCCTAATCAAATATTGAACTATTCACCAACCTTTGCGAAATACACTCATTTGCATTTAGTTTTCACAAGCGACTCATCTGGAACCCAACTGAATCTCTCGTCTATGGTGTTTTTAAGCAACTGAATGTTCTGCATCAGGCCGCCTCTCGTTTCAGTTGGTACGATATTCGGGATATCGCGATACATTGTATATGCGTAAATACACCACTTATAGGGCTGCTGAAAACTCTTCGGCAGCCCGCGACTGGATTCCCCCTTCTTGGCGCTCATCAAGTAAACGCAGTCCCCGAGTGATCGTGCGCCTTATGCGATAAGGACATCATAAACGACAGATTCAGTTGGGCTTCAGGTGAGTCTCCCGTGAAAACCAAAGTGGTATTCAAATGAGAGTATTTCGCTAATTTCGTGCAATTTGAGTTCAAGTAAAACATGAGGTTGACAGAAACTCGGGGACCGCTTGTGGGCTGTCGAAGAGTTTTCAACAACCTTATGAGTAATGTAATACGTCTATGGAACTAAGATTACGTTACGCACGAAAACCCGGGTTTTCAGCACATCCATCACTCCGATCCTGATCTGTGTATGCGAAACACAATCTAAATGAGCATAAGATATCCGAGATCTGGAGGCCTCTAACCACTGGTGTTGTATCTAGAGAGGGCGTTCAGTGATGAAATCCGGAAAAGCTGTCAAGCCTACCATGTCTATCTCAACTGCTTTAACGACAGCGTGTGCATTGGTGTGGACATCTGCTGGGCAGGAAAGATGCGGAAATTAGTCAGCAAACCTTGGCCGTAGACCAAGACAGAGATGGCGTTATCGTATCGAAGGACATCTGAAAACGTGGCTGAGTTCTGTTAGAAAAAACTGGAATCCGGGGTTCTATCGACTGACAAGGCTCTGTTATGCAAAGCCAGCTTTGAGCGCACAAACGATTTTGATGTAGTGCTTTGGTTGTCGTAACTCTGATCACCTGATTCTCACGCGTCTACATCAGTATCTGTCCCATGAACTTTTTTACTCACTCTGTTTTATGTAAAGCGTGTTTTCCACTTCAAGACTGATGAAGCTGAATGAAGTTTTAACATACCGTGATACATGACCCCTAAATGTATTGATTCCGTGATTAATAGCACAGCTATTTTCTTGTAAAAATCTTTCAAAAACTTTTGAAAAGATTAATGGCCCATTAACGACGTAAGACACGGTAGTCGTTTGCCAATCTAGATGACCACCTGTCAACCTAATTCTGCCAAACACAAACGGACTATTTTGGTTCCTTTTTCTCCAAAAATTTCATTCGTCTCTCCCCCAAGTGAATGTATTCAACAAACAATATCGTTCAAAATTTTGACCAGTCCTTAGGGGAGCAATCTGCAACAAGCCGACCCCTAAAATATCCTTTTCGAATGTAGCCAGTGGTTGTAATTTGTTATTTGGCGCGTGCAAAAATATTTGCTCAGAAAAACGGCATGCATAGCAAATATTTTGCTATTCCAACAAGGACTGGACCTCTAAAACTGTACAGTATGTTTCGGATCTATCCAGATAAGACAAGTCTGACCCGGAATACAGAAAAGAGGCTCCAGATTAATGACACAGTTAAAATCATTCAACTCAGTGAAATTTATAAATTTACATATTATATGGGATTATTTAACTGGTACTGATATGACTATTTACAAGGAAAAATTGTTTGGGTGATCAACAGTCATGTCTCTAAGACTTGGCTTCTAATACCACTAGCTATAGGAGTCGTTATCATACTCGATGCAGTTTAGTAACAGCTACTTCAACTTTCTACCTTTAGCCAAACTGGATCTGAAGATTTGATTAATTCACTAGGAACAACCATAGTTGGCAATGTTTAGGGGAGCTACATGCATTAGTAGCATGAAAGCATGAAAGCATTTGGACAAACAATCATTAAGGGTTTTCAAGAAGCCCCCTCCAGATCATTGGCTGGTTGGTGCATGGCCTTATGAGGTGATTTGTCATTTTGTTCGCAAACCCACCTTAGGTGTAGCATGCCACGCCCGTGCTCGGTCATTTTAAATAATGGGGTTAACTATTTTGCGCTTCTTGCTACGGAACATTCAGTGTAATAGCGGATGCCATTTGGTGATCTTGTTGGCCTTCGGGGATCTCTCCACTCTGTCTGGAAGTTATACGCACGGAGTCTAGTGCTGGTCTATTCTAATACATTTACAACGTCAACAGATATGACTCAAACCATCCGTCATTTGCTTTTTCACTCTACATCCGCCAGCGTGAGAGACGGGTTCTACTGGGAACATATTTAAAAGCTGCAGGCGTCACCTCACAATCCATGGGTTCTTTAGGGAAATCGGAAGTTCTCCAGTGATTTAATGCCATAAATTGTTCCTTGTAGGTACATTTCAAGTCGCAGTCCTGCTTTCCTGTTAGTTGTAAACTCAAGGATGTCTCAATATACTAATATGTTCGATCAAAACAGAGTGGAGCTTAGACTAATGTCTCAATATACTAATATGTTTGATCAAAACAAAGTGGAGCTTAGACAAAATTATTATTACTATATGCTCACCATTCTTGGAAGATTCTTCCGCGTCATTCCCAACCGCTTTATGAAATGGGTTCACGTTAGTAATGGACGTTGATACATTCTGCAGCTTCGACTTGATACTGGAGAGACGCATAGTATTCGTGGTGTCATCGTAGAATGATTTGGACCTGATAACACACATAGAAGTCATGGGATTCAATCACCTGTTGATAAAGTTTGCCGCTCTAAGCTTCATTCTTGTCACGAATTAACCCATGATTTTTGGCAGTCTGTGTAGAATTTTGAGCACCCGCTAAACATCAACGGCCTTGAGTTCATTGTTTTTGCAAAGTAAAACAAACAATGTAAGGACATCTGAGTTTGTGGCTGTTCATGGATTGTACCATCTACGCTGAAGGAGCGGCATGACACCGGATTTCTCTGACTTCTCTAGGGTGTCTTTCGAAGTTCCCTTGACAGTGCTGGAGAGGGATTGGGACAGGTAACTGAGCCACTCAAATGCTGAATCAAGCATTCAAGAGTGATACACAGGATCTAGGCTTCAGCCCAAGTTCCTTGGTTAGGGTTTCTTCTCGTCTTTCATCGGGTTTCGCTCACCTGAAAATGCAAGTAAAAATGCGTGCTTCGTGTCTGATTAATTTCACAGCACGAAGAATTTCATGACAGTCGTTGCACTGGGTTCCACGACTGAACGGGAAGGTCACTCCACTGCACAACCACCTGAAATGACAAAAACTACCGTCTGACAAAAGTGCGGGTTCTGAGTCCGCGCGTGTTTCAGTCGGTTTAGCGGTGTAAAGTCGGTCGTACATGCAGGTCAAACAAAGCATACACAAGCAAAAGGTCCACTGGGAGGCCACGACAGTCTATGAAAAAGCGTTCAGGCACCGCAGGAAGTATTCCACGATCCACGGATTCGACGTCAACAACCATCTATAAAGCAGATCACTGGACACGCCCAATGAGGTTATGCCCTTCTTGCGGCTGAGGAGGTCACCGTAGTTGGGGCACTCAAGAAATGGTCTGAGGCGTGCCACAGATTATCTAGAGGTCCATATTAGCAATGTAGGGGTGCGCCACATTATTCGTGGAACGACAAATGCCTATTTTCCGTAGAGGAACCAGAAGGGCATGTTTGACGAGGGCCGGGAAGGCGAACCCGTTTGTGTGTCCATCTCCAGGAAGGTCTCCTGTTCCGTTATCATCATGCACAGAAAAGATCCTCGCTGAGTCCCCTCCAAGCCATATGTGGACGCACCCTTCATCATTGAGAGGAAGATGCCAGTCCAGTACCTAGTGCTTTGCAACCTCGACACCCTTTTGGAGGGCGCCTGCGCTGGAACTGCAGGATTTCAAATCGTCCAGTGAGGTGGATGTGAATTTGAATGCGCATCCGGAAGGCCATTGAGGTAGACCAGAAATATAAGTGGTCGTAAAACGGGGTCTGGAGTCTGGAGCCAGTGGAGGCCGACTCAGAAGGAGCGAGGTTGACCCGACTCTCATTTGGACTGCTCTTTTGTATAGAAAAGCTTTAATGTGTTTTCACATCGTAGCTCATAAGACTCAAGTTCATGGAGCAGCAAAACGTGTGGAACCACATCAAATACTTTTCAGGAGTTGAGAAATCTCGCGTCCGAATTGAGTAACTCGATTTTGGATCGCGTTAAGCTGTCCACAACCACGAGCATGTTGTTCACGACAGAACGGTTCCGAGGTGGTTCAGGAAGGCAGCTTTATGAATGCTTTTCCTCACCTTGTCCGTTTACCGTCAAGGCTATCAGCCCTGTATCTGCTCGGATAAGCGTGTGCCAACTTAATAATATAATAATAGGTTTATTTCCGAGCTTGTAGGGAACTTGCCGACTGAGGCGTGATCGGATCGTTACAACCTGAAAGCGGCAGGCAACAACGCAACTGGGAGGAGTGCACAACCAATGAGGCATGATTACTAAACGAAAGGTCACCGCAATTGTGGGAACCGAAAAAAACTAGGAAAATGGGCATGAGGTGCGACCAGTTCAGAGATAAAGCCGGCTGACATGAACTAAAACTGAAAATCATTGCTGGCCATAATTGATCTTGGGCGGTTGAGCAAATGGCTAGGGTCACAAAAATCAAGATGAATATGGAGATTGACAATTCGAAGTGGAGACAAGTAGCAGGTTTAGTCTCAAAACTATTGTTTAAATTGAATTAAAGCAGACTCACTGGTTTAAGTGTTGTGTGGAAGTCAGGTGTAAAGGATAGATTCGATGGGAAGATGGTACCAATGCATAGGGCCAAACGAACGCTATATACAAACTTGAACTTTTGGAGGAGGTAAACCGAAGTTGCAGCAGAAAGCTAGGTTTATTAAATCCAAAAGAAAGGTCTAACGGGTTGGAAAGAACGCGTCCCGGAAACGGTTGGGACCGGGTGAAAACTTTGCTCGTAGTTGCAATAACAGGCTCGAGTGGGTGAGTTTTTGCGGTCGGGATGCTGGAGAAAATAGTTGCGGGGGTGCCAGCACACTGGGAATGGCAGTGCCGTGCATCATTGCACTGACATGCTTTTCACGGATTCACGGATTCACGGATTGATCAAGGATGCCTCAATCAGCGAGGCATTTCCGTAACAGTTGGATCTGAGTTTTACGAGGAGATTGACACAGACTGAGGCAGGTCGATGCAGAGCCACGGATAATTTCCCTTCAGTTTGAGGACAATGTGAGTGTAGACCGGACACCAGTCAGGTTGGAAGAATAACGGTTGTACGGGGCGTCTGGGCAACTACAGCGGAAGTTTGAAGCTCGGGAAGGGAAGGAATGAGGAAGAAGGAGAATGAGAGCAGTTGCGTCTGGTGAGATCCAGGAGGCATTAGATAAGACGGTGTCAATTGAAAAAATCGAAAGTAGATGACAGGAAGCTAAATGTGCCCAGGAAAGGGTGGACTTGTTTGCTCACCTAAAAACCAAGTACTAGCTGGGCCAGGGTAGGTGCCAAATTTTGGGAAGTTTAGGACTTTGCTGCCGAGTTTGCTAACAGGGAGGCTAGCCGTTGGTGAGATTATATGATGGTAGGTTTAAGCTCATCAAAAGAATCCAACCATTGTGTCTCCCTTGTGCAAAGAGGGGGTTAATGTGAACAGAGACAGTAGACAAATAATAAGCGGTGGGACAACACCTTCCGAGATAGTGGATAAGAACCGTAGTTTAACTGAAATCCACTACGTCCACTTAACAAGAAGGTGAGGATGGGGGTCGCCAGTCACTGAGTCACTGCTGTCAGCCTCAAGAAACGAATGATGCATGGCAAAAAAGGCCATTAGGCGCTAGCTCTAACTGCTGGTATTCAGGTACTACTGAGGAATTCACAATTTCCGAGAGCAAGATGGAAGAACGTATGTTATGTCTGGATGATGAAGTGAAATTGGGTGGTACAACCCAACTAAGACGAAGGTGGCGACTCCTTGAACATCAAAGTTAGCCATGAGCCTCAAACAGTACCTTCACACTACCCCATGCATATATATGTATACAATCAAACGAAAGAACAGATGCCATTCGCTTGTATTCATTGGTGTTGCGAGACAAGTGTTAACCGCGACAATTCCAATCCAGATACAGACCAAAGACACCGGTGGACTTTTATGGTTTTTCCTGAATTAAAGGCCAGGCTCAGAATCATCGGCGATGGGCGATGCACCTGTACTACCGGGGGGGGCGAGTATACGAACGCACCATGGTACAACGTAACCAAGTGGCCCTCCCTGCAGGAAGTGCCCATCTACCACACGAGGTTTTCATCCCTCGTGCATGCTATCAGATCTGCAAGGTAATAAGCCACCAAGCAGTCATAATCGCGGTTTGTGCATTATTAAATACCTCCAGCTGCCAGATGTTTTATCCGGTCTGGAAGAAAGGCAGGCCAGTGAAACAGCTCAGTAATTTTGAACAAGCAAACAGCAAACAGCCACTGGAAGAGGCTAATCGCAAAGGCAAATGAAACGGCAGCTACCCTCTGAGCCATGGGAGTTGAATGTTGATGTTCAGTGCCTGCGTACCATGGTTAAAAGACGACGACGCATTGGTGTGAACTGCCATGTCGCGTAAAGGCGCAACCCAATGTTGTGTGTGTGAATGTGTTGGCCGTGGAACCAAACAAGTAGTTCATTCGTAGCGCACCTTCAGACCCACTATTTAGTGTGCACGCACTGCCCGTGGTCAGAGTGTGCAGAATGGTTTTGAACTGAGGCTTCGTTTTGGCTAAGGTTAGTTAAATCTTGTCAAAACAAGGCACCAGATATAAAACACAGCTGACGGAGTTATTCAGAGATGGAGCCAGTCTTAAAAGAATCAGGTTCAGGCGGCTGGGCACGGGAGCTTAAGGGCAGGGATAAGGAAATGCAACGAAGCCAGTGGCGACGGGCCTGAAAACAATTACAATGGCAGGCGCCAGGCACTCTCTGTAACACAACTACGCTTTAGACAGCAGGTGCAGATGTAGTACTAGGAAGTGAACGTCTGCATAAGAGATAGATAAAACAGTGATTTAGGGGCAAGAACACTTGGGAGGGTAGTTGTCTCACTTGTGGGTTAGCTATATTGGGTTCCAGCCGGCGGGTGTACTTGTTAGAACCCAGTAATAGGATAGTTGGGGTGAAAGAGCAACGTAGAAGTGCTAAGGACCTGTTTCAAGGAAAGTATCTAGTGCCAGCTGTAGCACGAAGAGACGCTCGGATCCCTCGATAGAAAGGTAAGAATCAGTGGTAATTTGAAAGCCCAAATGAGGTGATATAGTACGGATGTTGGAGGGCAGATTGTTTCATAATTTGGAATATGAGCCAAGAAAAAGGTCTGTCTAGCGACAGTTCGAGAAGTCGACAATGGGAGTAAAATTCCAGAGTTGCGGATATTGTAGGGAGGGCAGGAAGAAAGTTCAGGGCGACAGTCAGCTACGTAAGCTCGTCAGTAGATAAGACGATGCAGAAGGCCTAGGTTTAACTAATGCGCCTCGGCTATAAGGGATCCGGGAAAACAGCAAAGACGATACGGCGGTGTGGATGACCCGGGGACCAGGGAATTAGTAAACGGATGCTGCACATTCTCCACAGCAGTCCGGCATGCCTGCGAATGCTGTGGAGCGAATTCAGGGCTGGATTCAAGAATGGGTCTTACAAGCTGCTTAAAGATGGCAATTAAACATGATTTATTGCGGAAGGATCGGCGAATCAAAGCGCAGAGCTTTCGGGCTCTAGCCGCTCTGTACCATGCATGCTGAGAAGAATTAAACGCACAGGAACACCTAGAACCTAGGTCCCTCTCCTCGGGAAGGGTAGGAATCGAGAGTAAATTAGGAATTAGTATCTCACGGGGGAATTTAAAATCGATGAGAAAGGGCTTGGTATTTTAAAGCAGCGAGAGAAAGACAGGAGCTAGAGGACAAGAAGGATAAGGAATTCAAATTGGACTGAATGTTAGCGAGAGTAGAAACAGAGTCACCGGCCCTAAACTTGTAGGCTATCCTAATATCATCAACGAACAGAAAAGGGGGTCCCATGGGTGATCGAATCAATGACAGTGGCCTCTTTCCAAGCAAGCGAAAAGCTGCCCTCGTCGGTAGACCGACAAAACATCAGGTAGAAATGCATTTCCATCGTAAGCAATGCTTCCTTTAGGATCCTTGGGTGGGTCCCATCTGGCCATGAAGCCCTGAAAGGGATTTACCAATACCCTACACCGTTGAAACCAAGTCAGTCAGAGGCCGCTCGGCGATACGCTTTGGTAAGTTGGATGTGCCGAGTTCATTGGGGGCAGAGCACAAGACCGCGTAATTTTCTTTATAAGGATCAGATTCCATTATTTGTTCACTCATGGTTCCTCAGTTTCTGCTCCTCAGGGAAAACGTTGTTGGTTTGCTTCCTCGACTGTGCTTCAGGTACAGATATAGTACGTGTTATATTTTGGTTTTAGACTTGATGAATAGTACTGCAACACTTTTTGGTATGTTCCGTTTGGGTTTTTGGTTTACGGCGGTTTTTTTGGGTTTTTTATTTACGGCGGTTTTGCATCTTGTGAAATGCCGGCACGTCTCCCAAGTCTCCTGTGGCTATTTTTTGAAGAATAATTGAGACCGAATTTTCAGGAGGCATCCGGTCCTATTACGGTGCTTTTGGTTCATTTGTGCTCGTTTTTTGGACGAGCACCTCATCGGATTTGTGAATTTCTAAGATAATAATCTACCATTTCCTCTCCAAATGAAGCTCTCCACAGTTCAATTTGGCCAAGAAAGATAAGCATTTTTGAAGCACAACAGATCAGATGTAGCGCACAGCGGCCGCGACGTCCCAGGGAAAGCGTACATTCCACCCAATCAACAGTGTTTTTTGCTAGTGGTGACCAGATTCAGTTGAGATGGTACTTTTCCTGTGGGGCAACGGTTGGGTGAATGGGCATGCTTTTTTCATGCGCCCTGCTGAACGACTTTAATGGGCGGCGATGCGAAATGTCCATTGGACCCCATGCGCTGGAACTGCACTCAGGAGGCAGCTTTAAAATCGCCTACCCGCCAGAGATGTGTGAAGTGGTAGCTGGAGAAAATTACTAACGTTTTGCACGGGAGATTGTTTGTTCCCTGATACTACAGAGGGGTAGCACCCGACAGCCTCCAGAAGAAGAAAATCGGCCACTCGCAGCGGAATCTGAATATACAGCGCATCACAAAACGATGCAGGGGTGATGTTAGAGAGGCCAATCAGGAAAGACAATGCCGTACAGTGATCCCATATAGCCTAGAGCTTGTGACTTCAGTGCAAAGTTCACCGCTGCGACCTTGTCGTTCGCCAAATAAATAAGCCATGATAATTCCCCATGCGTGGGATGCTCCCTTTTTTCCGAGCTCACTTAAATCCGAGCCTTACTGTCGTAGGTTTGCCAAGGTTAAGTAAAATATGTAATCTGGAGCCGCGACTAGTTTGATCAACGTGCTTTTCTGAGACCAGTTGCCCGCAGCTACCATCGTCTTTGTCGTAAGCTTTGAATCCGCTGGTCCTTCAACAAGGCAAAGCCAGTGTTCCGCCTCCCGTAGGAACCGCTTTGACTCATTTTTAACCCTTCCCCACGCAGGGGAACTTTGGATACATATTTCATACTTTGGGAGGCTTTCTGCGTATCTGCAGCCGCCAGTTGGAGTAAAAAGTGTAACTGGGCTGGACTTTACCAAACACCACCAGTTTGGAGAGTATGATTCTGAGTGAAGTCAGGCGCTTAGTCACACGTCAGCTCAGTGACTCAGTTCTGGTAATGCAGCACAAAATGAAACCATTAGTGAGGTGGTTGTTTTAGAAAACTACCCGAGATGATCATCCTGAATTACGTTATACGCCTGCCAATCAGCGAACACGTTGCGGTCATGATTGCTGTGTCAGAGAAGCGGATCACCTTCAAATCCAGCGGGCCCGAAATAGATAGCTCTAGGCGCTCTTTCGGGTGTATTGGTCATTGATCTGCGCCTAAGTCGCTATGTTCTGTGTCCTCTCTCATATAACGCCTTCAAAAGAACTATTTGGGTTTCACTGAGTCTCCCGAGTGAAATGAAAAAATTGTACCGGAATTTCGATTTTTGCATTAACCATTTGTTTCAATTATTGACAAGGTTCTTGACATTTTTGGAATGCGTGGCACAGGTCAGAGACAGCCGGCACACAGAAAGCAGTCCAAAGTGTTGGATAATACGTATATCCGGCCATCATGCGGACCTAAAAACGTAAAATGCCACCGGGCTTAACAGACGCGACACTGCATACCACATTGCTTTCCCTACATTAGATGGACATCTCTTCTGATCACACACTCAGAAGAACATTACACTCAAGCTGTGCAACCGATGAACAGCAATGATTTTCTCAACATTGCGGAGCAAACTTACTGGCTGTTTCATTGACAAGACCTTGGGAAATAAGACTTCTCAACTCTGTACCAGAAGTTTGCGGCGAGAAACAAAGGTGCGTCTAAACTTTGCCCCACCACCTCAAAGGTTGACAAACAAAATCCTGGAGCATGCCTTCAGGCACATATTGTAAAGTGGCGTATTTGAGCGTGTGCATCAAGTTTTAGAGATTCTGAAATCAAGCGACTAAATCGGTTCATAAAAACTATCACGCAGTTAGATAAAACAGTCACCAGAACTAGTGAACTTCGCCTTACTCAGCTGAATTTTCATCTCTGTCTCCAATGCAGCTCTTTAGAAGGCAAAGGTGGATGGCATGAGAGTCGCTAGCGCTCCCAGGAAAGCTGCTTTATTTGCGGTTTGCATAACAGGCAACCAAAGTGCTTAACAACTCCCTAAGTGTAATAATCTGGCTAGTAGATTATGTCCATTCTTTCGTGAAAATACAGAGAAATATCACCTGCGGAATCTATGGGGTCTTTTAAAAAAGAGGAACAAAATAAATGCGACATAAAACACCACGTAAAGAATTTCGTACACACGACGGAAGACTCCTCAAATGCAATCACCATTCGCGTCTGCGTATTCTGCGGGTATAAGGCTAACAAGCTTCCTAGTCTTCACTGGATTTTGCTGATACGACCGTCTGTGATATACATTTTGTCCAAAGCCTCATGAATATTATCCCATTTAGCAGGTCAAAACACGTACACCACCGTGTATTCCTTGAGCGCGCTCCGTGATCGTCTGTAGTAGCAGGATATTATCGAAAATGTCGCCGAATTTGTTGAACGGGGTAGCTAGGTCTGCTCGCCTAGCGATGTGATTGACAGCTGTGGCAACAAGCGAGTGGAGGATAAATTTTCCGCGGTAATTCGTGTGGAAATTTTTGCGCCGAATCCGTGCATTTCTGCATCCGAGTGTAGACGTATTGCAGAGATGAAACAAGTTTCAAGCCTCAATTTAGACGCGGGTGCGGAAATAGGACAGACATTTTCACACCCGGGTGCCGAATAGTCCGAACACAGTACCTAAAATTCTGCGCCTAGTCCGTACTGAGCAAAAGTCTTTCAGTGCGCGAACTCAGCCCATTGCAGGCAGTTAGTTCTCTCCTAGTATGAAACGCAACTTAGTTACTCACCGTGTCCCCATGCCATGGTGAGCCAACTATCCCTACTTATCCTTAGAACATAACCTCCCCGGATACACAGATTCATGGGTTGCTACACAGGATCTAGGCTTTCGGCCAATTTCCCCGGGTCACTTGTGTTTTCGTCGTTTAGGAGCTGCCGCTCACAGGAAAGCTACAAGCAAAAAAGGTGTAGCACTGCCCTTTAAGTCCTCGGCGCAGGGCAGTTAGCTTTCCAACGCGTAAATCCGCGTAAAAAAGCACCTAGTAGTGCGTTGAACTGGGCACCAGATGGAGCGTGGACAACTGTCGGAGGAAGGTTGTTCTACGCACCAGCTTCCCGGAGGGAGCTGATGAACGTGTGCGCTCTAAGCTGGAAAACCCTACCATTGCTTTATGTAAGTTATCGTGGACAACGGTGAAAAAATGTTGAACAAAACTTGTTCAGACGAAGGATACGTAATTATTAGGTCTCTTCGGGGGGATGGTGCTCTGTGGGAAGGAAGTCAAGCAGCACGAGGCGCGTTTCGTCGTCCACAAATATAAGGCAATTGGTAACCATTGTTGTAGCAGCTCAATGAGTGGACAACTTGGTTGGTACATTCAAAAAGCGCTCTAACGTAGGCCTCAGACGTAGGTCTGATGCGGGTGAAAGGGGAAATGTGTGCCGAATCATTCGTAGAACGGCGAACGCCTTTTGAGCCGACTTTTCACTGGTGCTGTGAGAATGGCACGCTTGAAGAGATCCAGATGCCTAAATGGTTTCCGCTATCTATCCTTGTAATGTTTTCTGGCCCACTCTTACCTTTAACGAAAACATCATTCGCTGGGTCCTTTCCGAATGACACTTTCCGTCATTCAGAGGAAGCTGCCAGTCCAACGACCACTGCTTTGCAACGGTTACATCCATTTGGAGGGCACTGTCATTTAAACTCCAGGATTTTGAGTCATTCACAGAAAGCGGATATGGACATCTGGAAGGTCGCTGACTTAGATCAGAAGCAGTATTGTTTCCAGAAAGGAGCCTTCAGGAACCCTAACAGAGATGGATGTGAGTGGCTGGATATGAGTAGTTTGATCCAACTTTCACTCGGAAGTTTCTATCTGATTAAAAACACTAATTCAGTCCAGAATTTCCCCTTGAGTCCCGTAAGACTCCAGGTTTTGGGACAGCGGGACGTGTGGGACTCGACCAAATGGTTTTGGAAAGTAGAAGAATGTACCCGACATGGGTCTCACGCCCTTAGTTTGAGTTACACTGCCCATATATACGAGCATGTTCGTCACGCAAGAACGATTTGGGAGGAAGCCGTGCTGAACTGGGGTACCAAGTTGTTTCTAGTAAGGTGACCTAGGATGGCTCGCTTCAGAATGCTTTGTGCGCTAGTGATTCTAATAGGCCTGTAGCTGCCAGGCGATAGCCGGTTAACAGTTTTGCAGGCTGGCGTGACAACCGCTTTCTTTCAAGCAGAGGGCAGGTTGTCTTCGGTAAGCAAATAACGAGGCATGGGGTAGAAAGGTGGGAAGGCATACTTGCCTGTTCCCTCCCTTGGTGGTGCTGAAAGCTGCTTTTCATTTGCACGTTTTTTGCCCTGTGGAAGTCCGGTTGCCCGGGTCTCTTAACGTTTGGAGACCTATTTTTTCCTCTTGCGGGGCAAATTTTAACCGCTATTACTTATAGTTCGTTAAATACCGCTTTTGGACAACTAGATTTGCTGTTGTCTAAGGACTTAAGGCTAACACGCGTCTGTTTGGTTTCTTGGGCATTTTTGCGCAATTTGATCGACAAGGTCTCTCTGCGAGCCCTGAGCGTTGGGTGTTATTAGAGAAGTAGTTCTTTTGGTGGTGCTCCCATGAGACTGGTCTTGACAGCGTGCTGGTTTTTTAGGACGAAGATCGCGTCAGCCTCGTGAACATTCTGGACAATGGTCCTGTAACTCTTCAACTGACACTGGTCCCATTTTAAATTGACCAAGAACGATGCATATTCTTGAGAAGTCTGCACAGCGGAAGTTTCGAATCAACATTTGCGGTCTGGGGTTTCTGGACCAGTGGCCGATGAAATCGAAGGTCAGCACACAGTGGTCACTTGGTCCTAGTAGAACGTTAATTAACATCTCACTAACGAAGTGTCTTTCGTTGGTAATGACCAAATCCAGGAGAGATGGTAGTTGACCTGCGCGGTATCTCGTGGGTGCGACGAAATGTTGGGTGCAAGCGCTCCGTTGAACGAATTTCACCAGCGCCGCTACAAAATATCCACTAGGCCCGACGCCTTATAGCTCCATCCAGGAGGCGTTTAGGACGTTGAAATCACCCACCAGCAAGAGATGTGTGAAAAGGTACCTAGAGGAGACTCGCTCACGGGTTTTTACGCGGAATTGGTCATTTTCCGGAGGACAGGAGGGGCAAAGGAAAAACATACCAAGAAGAAGAAAATCGATCCCGCACAGCAATATTTGAATCGACGGTGTATCGTAAAAGGGTGCGGGGATGGTATCGGAGAGAACGACCGGGATGAACAGGGCCACACGTAAATTTAAAACAATCCCACCAGTCTTTTCGCGTTCTGAGTCGTCTCAACAAACAGAGTGGCCATCTATTGAGACCTACGCGTCGGATACATCTGTAGTGAGCCGGGTTTCTGTAGGTGCGATTATGGACAGCTGTTCAAGGCAAGCTGACTATTTATTACAGCGAAGTTTATTGAAACGACCGAAGCAGTTTGTGGACAAGCATTTCAACACAGTCTCTGCTGCCTCCAAAGGTGGGAAGGCATACTTGCCTGTTCCCTCCCTTGGTGGTGCTGAAAGCTGCTTTTCATTTGCACGTTTTTTGCCCCGTGGAAGTCCGGTTTGCGCGGGCCTTTTAACGTTTGGAGACGTAGTTTTTCCGCTTGCGGGGCAAAGTTTGGCCGTTGTTACGTATAGTTCGTTAAATACAGCTTTTGGACAACTAGATTTGCTGTTGTCTAAGGATTTAAGGCTAACACTCGTCTGTTTGGTTTCTTGGGCATTTTTGCGCAATTTGATCGACAAGGTCTCTCTGCGAGCCCTGAGCGTTGGGTGTTATTAGAGAAGTAGTTCTTTTGGTGGTGCTCCCATGAGACTGGTCTTCGCAGAGAACTCCGGCTTGAAGCCAGTCAGCAGCTTTCTGATTTGGTAAAGTTTATGTTGTGTGTATAAGTGTAGTCACTTTTCTTTCGCGCTTGCGTGGAATTTGGAGTCGCCTGCGATCAGCGTGGTCAAATGAGTACAAAGGATTTGCTGGTTCTCTGTCGTCAGTTTGTGAATTTGGCTGCCGGATCGTGGTCAACGACTGTGTCCAGCGTTGGATAGGCCACGTTTGAGCGAGCGGAGCTGGAGAATGGCAGTTTTACGTTATCGGAGTCTGCAGGGTTCTGGTAGCATTCTCCGATGTCGAAATCCGGGTAGTAGTTGATTTTTTGGTTGACTTTGCCGCTTGTTTCCGCATATCTGGCCTAATTCAGCTCAAGAGTGGTGACTTGGGTGCAAATTTCACAGTTTTGCCTTTATCATCTGCTAAGAAAATAAGTGATGGGAGCTCTACGTGTATTGTGCACTGCGTCCACGCGAGGCTTGCGTCCTCCCAAGGGTCGCTGTCTTTGGTAGTCGAGGGATCTTCGCTATTTAATTAGAAGCTGCGGTCTGGCAAATGTGGTGGAAAAGATGACTAGTAGTCCAAATTTTCGATTCTTTCACTTATTGCGTAACTACCCTGCGTGAAGCATTCCGTGTTTAGGTTTTGTGAGGACACCACCAAATAGCGACTGTACCAGTCTCGTTGGCGTGATTTTTCTGGAGGACAACCCCAGATCAGTCTGCTCTCTTCCATGCGCATGTTTGTTAGAGACGCCGTGGCGGTCTTTATTGCCGCATCAGAATGCTGGTTAACCTTTTTGGCAGCCAAAGGACCTAGAATAGATTGCGCTAGGTACTTGTTCATGGAAGAAAGTTCATTATCCACTGTTTTTTGTGTTTATGTCCCCGAGATCTCTGAAAGAAAGCACCAATTTTGCGTCAAGTATCCCAGTTAAAAAGTAACATTCGCACTGGTCTTTTGTATTTAGCAGTGAGGACTAGGTTTCGTTTTTTCTACCTCCGACTTTAGTTACGGAATGCATAGCACCCTAAAAGTGAAGGCAGTTGGCGCCGACAAGTGGTCCGAAGGGTTAGATAATTGGCTTATCTGATGATCCTGTAAACCTGACCATTTAAAATGCCACCAGGCTTTGCAGGTGTGACATTGCATACCACGCCTTATATTCGATAGACACCCACTTTGCCCCCAACTCTTGTGGTGCGTCGAAAACTGAAGAGAGTAGCCTGTATTGATCTGGTTGATGATTGAAACTCTGTGCACCGCAGGAACTGAGTACAAGCGGACAGAGGCTTTTACGTCAAAGTTGCGTTAGAGTGAAATATTCAACAAAATGACACGTTAACTCCGTAAATGGATTAAACCGGTGCTTCGCGCACTGTTTGTTAATCACAAATACGACCAAACTACTAGCTTCTTCAGAGTCCCCAGTTTTCGGTTGGTTTTGCTGACCGTCTGCTATATTTGCGATACACCCTCTCGTAACGCAAAACAGCCTTGGTGCTTTGATTACTCACTACACGCACGATTGCCACATAATCATCCGTCATGTATTCCTTTAACGCCTTCTAAAATGGCATGAAGGATGAAACCTGAAAACTCCTAATTTCTCCACGAATATATCCGAAGCCGCATCCGGGGCCATGGGGCCCATTAGCTGCACAATGCTATTAGCAGCAAAACCTTTGCGGTTGGAATAAAACCTTTTGCGCCGAAATGTTGCATTTTGTTGCATACATGCTCAAACCAAAAACCATCCTAACCTACGTTCATATTTTCGCAGTTCACCAAATTTCATCGCCCACTGAAGCAAACATACCTCTGGCGGAAAACATCTGGTGGAATACTTTCCTAGCGTCACTGAGACCCCGGGATGCCTGGATGGGGCTCAAAAGTTTAGATTGATACTACGAACTCCATTGCCTGTACGCTTAAGTCCATCAGAGACACTTCGTAGCTTTCAAAAAATCAACTCCATTGTGCGAATACTGAGCACCCGAGGCCATAGCACTGCAAGTTTAAAATCAAATCTGCAACAATAATTAAGAGAAGAGGCTGATTAAAACAAATAGCAAAAAATAAAGGTGGATTGAAGTGATTTTTCGTTTAGGCGTACATATAAATTTACGCAAAATTTTCACGCAAACCTTTTTATTGCACACAACGGTTCTAGAGAAAAGAACATCTTCCGGCCAGCGACAAGTGAAATTGTCCAGCTAGCCTTGGCAAAAATCTTATGAGCACCTCGCCTTGTGTTCAGTATGATGACAGCTTCATGCATTGTGCAGTACCAGTGCGAGTTTGCAGCCCTATGGGTGATCTCCGGCCTCAGATATGTACAACTATTCAGTAGATAATGCAGCGTTTCCAGAAACACGGATGCAACTTACCAACACAACGATATCCCTCCCATTAGAACTAATAAGACCCCTCAGATGGAGTACGTCATGATAACCATACGCGTTGTTGTTTATCTTGGCTACTTATGGCAACTACTTGGCCCATACCTATGCGCGCCGTTGGTAATGAGACCTCGACTATGCATGATGGCTTGACCCAATGGCCAACAAAGGCTCATCGTCATCATAACCGTGTCTTTCGTCGCTCCGCCATGTCCACGCTTGAAAATCATAAAACGGCCATTGGCGGAAAACCTTTTTATTTATCAAATGGTCTAGTACAACCATAATGGGTAGTCACTCCGTCCCTTATACCAGTTTGCCCGCCCGTGAGTCTGAAATGAAAAATATGCACTCGATTTAACTTCGTTTATAACTTGGGTGAAATTGTTTAGCGGTCCTACTCCTATAAAGGTAAACTTACCAGTTGCCGAATTGGTCCCATTGTCGATAATGAATGGTTCCTGTGTATGCTGATGTTGCGATGCCAAGGTCCAGTGATCATACGCAGAATAGCACGCAGCGAGGTTAAAGTTAAAAATGAACGTATACAAAGCATTCTTAGGAGCAAGTTATATGGACTTGGTCCCTGGAATTCCAGGACCTTAGGCGTCTTCATGCGTGTGCCAATAGACGTAGTCGTACCCAAGGTCTAGTGAGTGGGCGGGCACTTGTTGTCAAATCTGCTCCTTCCGAGCACCAAATCCCAACGTCATTCCACTTCTGCATCTCGTCACTCATACCCTATAGCTAATTGGAAGCAAGAACCTTGTCGTCTTCAGCATAACTTGTAAACATTTCATGCCCAATCGCCGTAATACTCTCACCAACTGGCGGAGCCATTCTTGAACACTGCTTATCAGCTCCAGCGCTTGAGCTTGTAAACTGACTATTTTGCAGTCTCTAGTATCTAGTTATACCTAAAAAACCTTCTACATCTCAGACACACCTAACACGATGAAAGCCGCTTGCACCTCAGGTGACCCGGATGCTCTTTCCCACATCTATCGTACGGGCCTTTAAACTTTCACAATATACACAGAAGGTTGAAAAGAAGGCATTCCTTGTAGAAGGCCTGTGCTACTGACTTCGTGTTTGCTAATTTGAGACACCTATGGCGTCAAAGTGGTGTATCCCTAAATCTCAATAGACGTGTGTACCAATGCGGGCTATTTTGTTGTATGGCTGTGAGACTTGGCCTGTTCGAGCAGCGGAACTGAGACGTCTTCAGGTGTTCGACAATTGTTGTTCAGAACCATAGCTCGTGGGTTGGTGTCGGCGAATCCGTAACGAGCCAGTTAGAAAGCGAGTTTTCGGTTGTGCAACGGGTACTTCCATGGAAGAATGTGTCTGGTACCAGAAGCTGCGTTGTTTGGGACATGTGTTGCGCATGACTAACTATCGTTTGCTGAAGTGAGTGCTGTTCTCCGTGCCCAATCAGAGGGGCGGTAGCAGAGAGGTGGCCAACCCTTGACCTGACAGAAGGGTATGAAAGAAATCACGAAACGTTTGGGTGCTGTCTGTGCTACTCACCTTCCAGGATGGAGACCGCGTGATCCCCACTGTGCCTGGTGGGAGACGCTGAGTTATGGCTGCCAACCGATGTCAGTGGCGATCTTGTTGTCAGTTTCTAACCAGGTTGCCTGAATGAGTGTTTGGAGGTGTAGGCACCTCGGAATGTTTGTAGTAAGGCAGCACTAAGTCCTTTCCCCTTCCATCTTTATTCTTCCTTCACAATAAGGCTTTCAAATAAATCATGGTTGTACGGCAGCGAAGCATCGGTGTTGAACACTGATGTCATGCTGTCCATGATGATGATGATTTGGGCCTTCTCAGGTCATCGTTAATGCCTCTGTATCACCACCTTCGTCACTTCCATAATCCTTTCTAAACCATCCCAATACATGAACGACCAAGACGGTCACTCACAAGACGGTCACTCTCTGATGATGATGATCTAGCTGTGAACTGCAAGATTCCTCTATCTCATTGCCCCAAGAACGAATATCCTCCCACCTACGTCCAGCTGTCACACACTGCCCCAAGGCAACCAACCCGCCATCATCCTCTAAGCCATCAGTAGACCATGGTTCCAGATCGTCCATCTCCTTAATACGCCTTGCTTCTCCGTCTACATTTGCTATACCCGATCAGCGTTTTCGTCCGCTGCCAGCCCCTAAAATCCGCCGACTGTTTCTATGCAATGTACCCCTTTCACATCCCCTGGCTACGACGATGCATTGTTAGAAATTCCCTCTTCAAATACACGCCCCTTCCGAAAGACTCCCCCTAACTTCATGCCCAACCTCATAATCTACCTCCTGCCTTGTGTTCATACATTTTCCCCACATTCACTGCTATACCTAGTGCTGAGTATAAATCGATCGACCCTGAAGAACTGGTAGGTCGGCGACGCTCCTTTCCCAAAATTATCATGGTACAGAAACGCACTGCGGTAGATTAAACGACTTCCCAATTGGAACGACTGGCTCGCAAATTTAAACAATATACACAAAAAACTAAAAAAGAGCTCTTGCCGACTAACTGTGCCGCTGGCTTAACTTGCCGCGGAAACCTTGCCTGTCTTCGGTTCTCAAAATACCTCCTCGCGATTGCAGGTAAGAGGTTAAACCCCAGGGAGCGTTAAGACCTACTTTAACTTAACTATCGGTATTTGTCGTAGCCGGTAACGTTCTAACAGATTCCAACCATTTCCCTTTGTGATGCATATGGCTTTGTTCACCGTCACAGATTTTAAGTGAAACATTCAGATTTTTCGACCCCAACAATTTCACCTATTCCCCTTTATACGTTCGAAGCCGAAGTGGGCTTGCTGAAGTTTACCTTTCTCGGCTAATCTCAGTTTGTCTTGCCATGATTTTTCACTACATAATGTAACGGTGCTACCTGTATCCAGCTAAAAAATGACTCATGCAATGTACACATGTAGCCCCAAGCGATACGGCGGTTGATCACGGTTGGTAGCACCAGTTGCATGAAGCAGGTATTCCAGAGTTTCAGACCCTGTAGCTTGAATAATATCAGCAGTATCAGTCGCCAATGCTGGGGTTGAGCGACACGCGGATTACAAACAGCTTGCGTGTGCGGACATTCCTTTGAATGAGTGTGGCTGCCTTCACAATGATAACACGTTGTTTGTAATTCTGTTTGATTAAGTCCTTCCGCAGTTAAGTCTTCCTCCGCATCCCGACAATTCAGTTCTCACACAGTCCGCACAGTTGAAACTTTATGGCACTCAACCTAGTCGGGTTTTAATAGTGGTCGAACGCTGGTCAAATCCAACACTCTTCTAAAGGATGGTGTGAACCAAGGACATGTCATATTTAAGCACGGTCCATGTCCTCTTTTATGGAACTGAGAGAATTCAACAACCACATTTGAGTATCTCTGCATCATCATTGTTGTCACACTAGAGATTCGGTACAAATCTGGCATCCAACAAATGCACGTGAAATTATGTCTTGCCCCATGGCACTCGGCATCAGTCGCGTAAAACACCAACTTTCCACCGTTAAGGCAGGGCTTCTAACAACATCGTGACCCACCACAGTGCAATGCGGAAGGAAGCACAGTATGTACCCCGTCTCAAAATAAAGAAGGAAACGCACCATGCAGGAACACCGTGTGGACTCAACCGCAGAGGGTCAGTTTTTTATCAGTGAACTGCTGCAGGGTTGTTGTTGTTGTTTGGGCCATTCAAGACAACCATTTTGTTAAAACCCGGGAGTTCCCGAAAGAGCACTCGTATGTGTTTGTCTGTCTGTGGTCAGTGAAACCAAATTGAAAAATTTAGGCCCAGGATAATTTGGCTCAGGAGCACCCATCATTGGAAACGTGGGGCTATTATTGCATCTGGAAGACGTCGTTTACAACGGTCGCATTCAAAACCATGCATACAAAACTAAACAGTAGAAAGGTTGGTTATCAACCCGCATACATATATCGATTTGGACAACATCTAACAGATTACCCTATCCAAGGAAACGGTACCACGAAACTAGGACGGTTGAAGAATAAGAACTTGGAAAGACAAAATCAGACACGTCGGTTGCTACAGAATAAGAACTAGTCGAAGTTATGTATGTAAAATTGTGTTTTACCATTTGTCTGTTGCAGCAGAAAAGTGGCCCCCTAGATGACGGGGGACAGAAGGAGATATTTGGATGATCAGCATCAAGTCAGATCGTTATATGTGTTTGAGTTCACCCAGTAGCATCGATGAGCTCCACCTAATGTACTATTTGGTTTGAAGTAAACACGCGGCTTGTTTTCACAAGGATAGCCGTTAGCTGAGTACCTCATTTGGTTTTTCGTTTCCAAGGTACCAAGTAAGAGATAGGTTTCTCGAAAATAACTCACCTAGTGGAATGTGGCATGTCTTAATTAGTGTTTTAATCACAGGAGCAAAGGGTTACTAACTTTTTGTAAGTCCGTGCAAGAAACCTAATCTTGTGTGTGTGTGTGTGTGTGTGTGTGTGTGTGTGTGTGAACGCTTAGTGCATGTGCGAACCGAGCACGTGCGTGCGTGCGCATGCATACACCAATAGCCTTGTCCTCAAGGTAGCCAATAACATGGATGAACGCAATAGGGCTTTGTTTATCTAAAAGCTGGATTTATCCATGGTTTCTCAGAATATCCGTTGATAGATAGACTGAATGTTCAGCTTTCCTTCTTCCAACAGTACATGAGAATGAATACCCCGACTTCGTTAATTTTGGTTGCCGGCTGCCTTGTTCTAGGTACGTTTGTTACGGTTCCGGTTAGCATTTCCACGAAGTAAATGTCTCAACTGTTGTGTGAACAGGAGATTTAAAAATTCTAACTAAAGTTCGTGCCTCGGAAACATTGTTAGCATCAAACGACTAACACAGGTGTGACACGCATGTCGTTTTGACATTCGAAGTGGTTTATGAAAAGTACGTTGCGGTCAAAGGTAAATTTCTGAAACGGTAAAAATGATTTCGCTGTTACACAAGCAACAGCGTGTTATGGTTTTCTCGCAGTTCAAACCTGTTTTCTCATGGAATTTAAAAGTATTAAAAAGTGAGTTATTTTGGTGTGGAAACTAGAAGAGTGGAACTTTGTTATTCCACTATGACTTGTGTGTTGTCGTCAGTGCACCCTGAACAAGCCACAATGCATTTGCAAAATTTGTAAAAACGGATGAAGATGAACAAAGTTCCGATTCGGGAGGCATTCTGTTAGACTGCCGAAATGGGCGTCTTTAGGTTGTACGAATCTCGTTGGGAATTGCTTTGCTACCGTTTCTCGTTCCGCACAGTTCATGTGTTTCGCTTCGATCTGCAGGCGAATCACGGTACGACGGAAACTTAGACCACAGTAGGTTCCTCCCGGCGCAACTATTGCAGACCAAGTTCACATAATCTCAAGTCAATCAGGTTCAACGTATTTCAAAGCCACTGCATTTTTACCGTTATTTAGACTTAGTTGCAAGGTTTGTTTGATCAATTTTAGACTACATTCCTGTAATCGTTACATACTGATTTGCTCCCTTGTGAGTCCTGAGGATGTATGCTGGAAAACCGTCTCGGATCATCCTGAATAATCGAAGCGCTGGGTTTAAAAGAGCACAAAAATTGGAATGGCCAAATTTACGTGTAAAGCACTTTACTAGGCATTTGAGTTGTTAGATATTTTTTTAAAAATGGCCAAATGCTCCGCGGTGTTGCAAAAGCTGTTGTCACTTAGGCCACTGGACAATCGACGGAATAAAATGATTATATCAAGGGTAAATCGAGTTGCTTTAGCGCTCATACGCTCATTTTTTGTCCGGGGTCAGAATAGTAGTTTAACAAGCCTAAATGAACACCAGACCGTGTCTCTCCAGTTAATGTAGTTTAACAAGCCTAAATGAACACCAGAATGTGTCTCTCCAGTTAACCGGGTTTATATGGCTTACGCTGAACTTTACTGAAAACTAACACTACTTTCAACTTGCAGTGTTATCCGGAGTGTCTATGGGTAAGTCGGCTAAAACTGTTTTTATCGCATACGTTCTGATTGGCACAACAGCGCTACGTTCAAAATATTTGACGAACTATGTGGGTTGAGCGCTGAAACAACATTGGACTGGCTGGGGGAGAAAAATAATTCAATTCGTGGGAAATTGTTTCCACCCAAGGTGTTATTTCATCGTTTCTTTGTGCAGAAGCACTGCCGCCAGTATAAACTACGAAAATGGTGGGTGTCAGTCGTAAATTATGAGCATAGCAGATTAATCCCACGGAAGCAAGGTTGTAGAATCCCGCAGGGTCCACAATTGACTGACAGAATAGCCAGTGGACACCGGTGTTTGAGAATCGTCTCCTCGACCACGTACTACCGGATATTTTCAGCGTTGTTCCTCTTACTTTCACTGAGTATCATGTTGGTGAGGCTTCTGCATCCAGTGGCACAAAACGCATGTGCACCTGAGTGGCGCGGTTTTACTGACATCCATAATATATCCCTAAAAGTGTTATATTGTAATATAATTCGCGAGCGGAGGACAAAAGCCAAAAATTTGGTCGCGGGTGGGGTATTCCATCACAAGTGTGTTCATTGTATAAGCTACTGACAAACTGTCTGTGGACTTAGGCGAGGTTATGTCTAGTAACACAAAAGTGCCATTTTTCACCTTGTCAAAAGACACAACTGCTCTTTGCTAAGCCTTTCCCGTAATCCACCTGATCACAATCACTCTCAGTGCTCCGATGAGCTAGGACCTGCGTAAACGGTGTGGTGCCAGCTAGAGTGACTTTTGCAGAGTAGAGTGAGCGTCCTTGGATGTGGTCCATCCGTCATTTGGTCGGTCAGACACTCAATCAGTCAGTTATTCAACCAGTTTTTCAGCCCATAAACCGTACACCGAAGTCCTGCCGCGGAACTGTTCACTAAGGGTAAGGATAAAAATCAAATGAGTGCCACGCATTTCAGCCGATGTTCCAATTCCGAAAAATGAGGAAGCAATCTTTTTTGCTATGGCGAATGTCCACAACCGGTTCTGGGGCAACACTGAAAGTTGTCACAAGGAATTGGGACCAAAAAGACACTTTCTAGCCAAGCCAAACACGAAGGGGCTAGCAAACGAAAAGTACATTTAATAAAGTAAATATCTTCCAAACATCTGAATTTCAATGAAAAGGGTTCCCTTTGGGTTGATATGCAGGTATGTGACTAGTGTTACCACTCAGTGGTTGCGTAAAAAAGGAGACTAACCAATATTTTCCGGGTGGAGTTAATGCTCGATAGCCTAGGATTTCACAGCTAGCCTAGTGAATCTTCAGCTTTGATCACAGACATTCGGATTGTCAATCCTACTGGAATTACTGGATATTTCCTCAGCAAAAATTGTTTCTATTTTGTCAGTTCAAGGCTAAAGAGACGGTAAAGCGTCTTAAAATGTCCACATCTCTCTTCCAGATGAGTAATTTGATAGACTAGGAGATTTCCAGCCTTATACTGTCACGAATCAACTACACTATTCATTTCTGTGAATCTGAAATGAACTCTGATCGGTTGCATCAGGTTGTCGCAGTTGTTTCAAACAAATGCGCCACGAATACAAGCTATCATTCTGTTAAGTGATCGATTTTTGGTGTTTGCATTATGAGCCTTGTTCACATTATCATCGAAAACAGCACAAAAATTGTTCAAACATGGTAAACAAGCGCGAAGGCACGACGGGCTCACAACCTGAAACAAAACAACTGAGTAGGAAATCATCAGCCCCACTGACCCGATGTCCATTGCTAAGATCAGCCAGCGAAACGACGGACAAAATCTGGCTAGGACGTTCGATTAGAAAGCGATAACATGAACATCGATCGGATCGGTTAACAAAAAGCGTCACGTGGTTCCCGTCCAGGAAGCCGCAAATATCCCAGGGTATCCATTTTGGCTGATGTCGCTTTCGCCGCTAGTAGGAGTGTCATATTTTGCACAACCGGATAGATTGCGTCCCAGTCACTCTGGTCAGTCTGCTTACTGGCTTACGAGTTTGCTCACTGGGAACACTGTGCGGCAAGATGACTCATGCCACCCTATGAAAGTGCCAAAGCCGTGATGTCGTGTACCTAATGGAAGTCCATCAGCCTTCCTTCGGGTACAGTCTTGATTCATAGATTTATACTCACCTTCAGTGTTCAGTCCATAGTAGCATAAAAAGGTCGGTCGCTCCTGGCCGACCTGTTTGGTCCCGAACACCTATCTGAGACTTGCGAAATTATCAGTGTTGATGATTCTCAGTAGGAATGAAGCATTTCAGCATAAGTTGGATGAATTCAAAAGACGAAAACTCTGTTGAAAATTTTCCAATCTCCTCACACGACCAACAGATTTATTGTTTGTTCACCACGTTTCCTGGCCCGTCAGTAGCAATTTCCCAGTCACTTATAACTCTGTCCAGTACTAGAAAAACATGGAATTGTAAACAATTAAAACTTCTTGCTGTCAAACGCAGCTAAATAACGACTTCCTTTCCTTGAAACGCCACCTTCCCCTGGCAAAGCGAACAGCTCGACAACACATGGTAAGTAGATCTTCGTTTAGCTCATAGCTTCACGTTATCCACTCACTTACCGACCATGGTTGGAGTTCGTCACCTTCCACCGTACAAGGTCTTATGTTCTTTTACGGACCTGGTTTTGTCTGAAAGTTTTTGTCTGAAATGCAGCTGATTACGTGATCTTACAGTGTTTATTTATGCTGTATATTGAATACACTGAAATATCAACTCTTAAAGCAGTTTGAGTGACCAACTGGCAACCGACTGAATATCAATAACGGATATATCGATTTATTCCTGTAAGCTACATTTTATCACATGTTGGATGAGAACACTTTATTTGGTACTGTAGTCCAGGTCCCAACTGGGTCCATGGAAGAGGATACCTCGCTTCCGCGTACTTGTCTTAAATTGCTGAACGCAATGTGAGCATTGGCTCTCGGGCCAGATCTGCACCACGTTCTAACAATAGGCTCACACAGTTCTCGGCACAATTGTTCGTGATATCAATGTTCAGCTACCATCTCGTCATGTAATCCTGCTTAATGGAGATATTCGTTTCCTCCAGCAAGAGGGTAAAACTCATGGAATTTTGATATATATATATATATATAATTATGGATGTCTCGGAGAACGCTTATCATAAGTTGTCCTATCACATGACTGTGTCCTTGTCCTTTTGTAAGTCTCGCCACTCGAAACGTTTATCGTATAGGCCGGATTTTAGTTCCACTTTGGATTTTGGATTTGTTACAAGGCAATTTCCTTTTGCACTCAGTCCCCTTCCCTGTTAGCATCTACTGTACTGTTATCGCCTTGCCAATTGAGCTATAACCACTAAATCGATAAAAATTCTGTGGTGAATGTCTGAAATCAAATAAGGTTGTAACAATCGTTGAGCCCACATTAAGTGACCAATGACTGAACATGTCACGCAGAAATAATCAGTCTTTCAAAACCACTCCGACTACGCCATCTTTTCGGCTGACATCTATATTTAATGCGACGTTTAAGAACACAGCATAACTGATGCATATTTGGGGGCTAGACCTGACACATGAGTATTAAGAACAGTCTAACCGATGGCTGGCTGCCCAGAACAGCGACTGGAATGAGGTGGACCATGCACTCCTTACCGTGAACTGACCGAAATATATCAGGATTACCTAATCACTTTTTGTCTGTAATTTTTATTCAACGTTTTATGCTATGATTAAAGTCAACCAATGCTGGAAGTCTCAGAATCACTGTGTGGCTTTTTCAGTCTTGTCCGGAACCGCCAGCAGTACGTAACCCAGGAAGCCTTGTTAAGGTTTCAAATCACAGCTAGTAGTTGAGAAAGATACCATTCACCCAAGAGTGGATGGACAGCGGTGACTAACTTTCTCTCAGGCGTACCACATATTCACGTAGGCAATTAAAGCTACGTGGTGATGTGATGATTGAGTAATCGAGTGGTGATTCTTCGAGCAGGATGATTAAATACCTTGCGAGAATCCTTCCTCTTCTCACAATTACTTGAGCTGTCACGTAGAACAGAAGAGGACCTCGAGCAACACGTATTTTCTCGAAATACGTATAGCAAGTCGTCTAGCTACTTTCAGTTCCCAAATGTGTCGCAGATATCGGTTCTGCTTCCCAGGATTTATCGCATCGCACTTCACTGTGGTAGTTCAGCTCTGCTTACGTTTTCTTAACTTGGTAAATGCCCAATCATATTACGAACAAAATTAGAGTAAATTTCGTGTTATCTTAATACGGCCGGGAGGTTGGAGGGTTTAACCGACCTGATAAATTGCCTGAATCTGTTGGGACAAACGCTCCGATTTTCCATTTGTATACCCTATTATACAGAACTTCGTTGAATGTTATCTTTGCCCGCAGGACGGCTAATCAGACTTTATAATAGATGTGTTTACTTGTGCTTCAAGCTTTTCGGACATACCAGAATATATCTCCCATCTCCCTCAATCAGGAATTTCAACCAGAATAATATGGATCTTTTGCGTCTTGCGCTTTTTGGTGCTGCGCTTCAGTGTGTCGAATTGTCCCTGACTTACATTAAGAACTATTTAGTACAGTCGACAGCTGTGAACCTCTGACGTAGGGTAAGACCGTAATTGACGGATTCTTTTTGTTTGAACGCCGTGAGCAGATCGACCATGACCTTGATCGACAGGGTCTGGAATAATAGACGACCAAGTCTTATTCACTCAAACTTTCGGGAACCACAACACATCATTGAAGAAGAAACCTCAAGTAAAGACGGTCGATGACCTGTTTTTGGATAGATGACCAAAAGAAGCACTCAGCTCTACTTTTCTCCTGACTGTTACGACTGTTGACTGGCACCCGCTGCACGTGGTCCAGTGGGCTACCTTTAAAAAAACTGACTCAGGTTCACAATGAAAATAGATGATACCAAGATTGTCAGAGAGGCTAAATCTCGAAGTCCACAACGGTCATGCTTTACACTGAGACCTGAGAAAGTGATTTGCTGAGTGAAAACCGAGTTTCAGACTGCTGACGTGCAACACAAATGGAGGCTTAAGCACACACCGTTCTTCTCAATACTGCTTGCTATAGCATTTCGATGTGCAGTCACTCAAAACCAAGTTACGGTGAAGTGGTGTGACTGAAACTGCTTGCTTGGAATTTGAATACTTGTCATGTTATTGAAAATCCCTACTAGGAAGTCATTATTCGAGCGGCTCGCCAACACGTGGTCAAGTGATACGAATTAAGCGAGCGCAAGAGGAGTGGCCCTGTATCCGGTCTAAGAGCGAGCTAATCACACTGCTGATCAGTAGTTCGTCACCAAACGACTTATTTACAACTACAAGCTGCGTTCTATCTCTCTGCGGATTCACAAAATTCTCAGGGAGGAAATCGGTGAACAGAGCTGTATAGCTTCTCGGCATAAGCTGACTTCCTTCATGGGAAAAAGCTTGCATTCAATGATCAGGCATTACTAAATATACTTCCGGTCTGATACAGAAAGAGTTCTCAAATGAGCTAGCAAGATTAATGCCTTGCTGAAACATATCTCTGTTTATCGACCTGTCGTCTATACTGACCGAATTAGCAGATTATGCGAACTACAATGTGAGCACTGATAGTGTAGGATTTTTTCGTAATTAGCCTGCCAATTAGTGGCAGTCCCTCATCTGTTTTTCCGAACTAGTCATTACAGCCGAAATGAACCGCAATTGATCGATCGTTAGTAAAACAAGCTAATCTAATGAAAGTATTTCCATCACGCTTCGCACCAAACGCGTTCAGCTGGATCGATACTAGGTATTCTTATCAAAAACTGCTCATTGTTCCTCATTTCATGTACTGAATAATCTGGCTAGAAAACTACGACCGATTCTCGAACGAGTGGATAGCACGAAAACGACTTGTGCAGATTTACGTACTCCTATAACGAACAATTATTAACGCACACGCTTCACCCGGACAGCAGTAGTTCTTTCCTCCATTCGATGTGTTCTACGCATGTTAATCTTTAACTTAGTTTCTTGCTACTAATGTTTTTTTTACATAAGAATGCCTCATGCTTTGGTTGTGATACTACTTATAAGCTCTTTCAATACTATGAACATCCCAATACCGATTTTATTTAGTTAACGTTAAGAACAAAATCGATGAAACTGTTGGGACTGGGTATATCTGATGAGCATCAAAAAGTATGAAACTGGCAGATGGCCCATACAAAGGTTTCACCAAACTACGGATAGGCTGAAGGGTTTGGCAGTTTACCGGTATAGCTGAGTAATTTGGATTTATTCTTTTATGTGTGTCGATGAACAGTCCACCAGACCTAACCTCCGTTACAGTATTAAAACAAGCCGACCTGATGCATCTCGCATAAAATCTATCTTCAAATTTTACTGATAGTCTCACAAAAACGGGCAACATCTGTTTCGAATCACACCTATTGGCAGTGATGGAAATGTGAGCAGATCCTCACCAGAATTTGTCCACCAAATTCAGAGTAAACAGTCAATCAGATGCCAAATACAGACATTGTGTTCATGAATCACACTACTCTCCAGACGTTATAATCAGAATAAAACTTTTGGTCTCAACTTCGCTAATAACAATATCAGGGGTACATGTTTCAACCTGGCTACTGTAAAGGGACAGCACTGACTTGCCTAACAATGAACA
This sequence comes from Clonorchis sinensis, assembly GCA_003604175.2. Classification (NCBI taxonomy): domain Eukaryota; kingdom Metazoa; phylum Platyhelminthes; class Trematoda; order Opisthorchiida; family Opisthorchiidae; genus Clonorchis; species Clonorchis sinensis. The sequence continues at coordinate 28,350,075 of CM030371.1, forward strand.
ACACAAGATTCAAGTGAATTGCCACGATTCCCCAGAAGTTTCAACCGGAGGTCGTCAGCTGGACAGCTGAACCGGTGATAGCACCAGGCAGATCGACTGCATGCAGGCGTTGTCACGCTTCAAAAACGGCCAGTTAACTGGGAAATCAGGCGTGGAATTTATTAAGGTTACTACCATTGGGCGAAGTATTTGGTCTCGTGTTTATTGTGGCTTTGGAGACTTTCCGGTATTGGCTGGTGGTGATATTTTTGACACAAGGTTGTCCTGCCACTTGTGAGTTGGACACAATCATACGGTTTCGTTACAGGGCTAGAGATGATGTCATCTAGTTGGATCTAATGACTCAATTCCTGGGCTGAGTAAACTGACAATCAGTACAGTGATTTGAGATTGTCCCAAGTTGAAATCTGGCTTACTTTTGTTCCAAATTCGGACAGGTAACTCCTTTCGGATTCTTGAAATGCCCGCTGTTGGTCTTTCACATTGAGGATGCTCCTTGGTTCTAGCCTCCTGGCTCCAAAAAAATGTTGCTTGAGATATACCGAGAACCAAACCGCGAGACAGACCCATGGATATTGAACTTGATAGCTTTTGCTTTATCATGGATATTGAACTTGATAGCTTTTGCTTAAAGTCTGTATAAAAGGCATCATGGGGTGCTCTTTCTGTGAATGAGAGCAGTGTGTGCTGAAAAGCCGTGAAGCAGTTTACAACTGTTCAATCCTTAGTAAGAATCACCTGCAGTGCATAGATTACAAAAATCCAGAGTGTCTCGAATTCGCCACTTGCCGGCAACGAGTGGACCGTAGCTGATGAAATTTTCATTAAAATTTCCCAGTCTCACACTACCAAGAACGATGAAATCATCACTCACAAAGGTTTTGTTATCGGTCACTCCGCGCTCTCGTTTTTACACGAGAAATGTGGTTTGGAGGAACAGCAAGGAATATGATCATTCCAGCAGGATTACTCAAAAGCTTACTGAAATCTCTAGGTGCTCTTGACTGGAGCTTATTAGACAGGCCTAGTTCCTGGATTTATATAGAGCTTATTCGATGGTAGAACCCCAACCTGAACATGTGTCGCTATAACTGCTTATTTGCAGACTGCGTGGATGTTCTTCTCAGCTCACATGCAACTTGGCGTTCAAGCAGGGAGAAAGGTGAATGGAGATTTGGCAACTGGACCTAAGATGTGAACCCTAGGAAGGCAGACAGGCAGCGTGTTATCGAAATGAACACAACGACTGCTGATTATTGCGGAGGATGACCACGGTGATGATATGAATGGCCCTGAGAAAGCTAACAGTTGCAAGCTTACTTACTGGTCGACTGTGTTTGTAGTGCGGGGCCACGAAGGCATGGGAATATGCCCTACACCCACTTGAGCACAGACGTAAAGCACCTTAGTAGTATATCGAGACAGTATACTTCAATTTTTCCATTATCGTGCCAAACAAGACATGAAGCTAACTAAAACGGTTCTCCCCAAAGTATTATGCAAATGCGTGCATTTTTTCAACAACTGTTCATCGCTGTCATCCTGTGAGAGGGCTGCACACAACGAGAAGTGTGTTGCTTTGAACAATTGTCACTGAAAGTCAGAAGCTTCACAACAGGTTTCAACAAGTAGAGGGTGAACGAAGTACACAAAAGTGCATTTTGTGAGGAGGGTTTGAACAGTGTTGTACAAAGAAAGGTTATGGAATAACTGCACTTTTGTAGTGTTTTTGTCTTATAATTGAACACCAATGTCTGCAAGTCTCATAAAAGACGCAAAATTTGATTGGGTAAGTAAATGTAGCCAATCGAAGGAAGGATAACAAAATTTTTTATTGTTAGTAGTCACATGAAGGAGGTTTTGTATGCGGATAGGAGTTTTCTCAAAGTGTCTCCTGCGTTCCTTTTTCTTTGATGCTACGGTTTCCGGCGACAGTTGCCTACATATGCTGCAGACGCATGTTATCCCGCAACTCAAGTAGCACAAGAAGTCATCGACCGTCTTTCAACAAGATGGCCCTCCACCCCACTACTCAAACCAAGTGAGAACTTACCTCGGAGAGCAGTCTTCTGATGAGAGAGTCATTGCTCGTGGATTTCCAAAATATTGGCCCGCAAGGTCACACGATCTCACACCTCTGGATTATTGGTTTTTGGGAATGAACAAGGCTCGCGTATATCATGAGAATAAACCGAAGAATTGGGTGGAGTTAAGAGCAAGCATTGAAGAGGAATGTGCACGAGTGACGCTTGAAGAAGTTAAACATGCTGTGTCTCACATCTCATACCGCCTCCAACTTGTTATAGAAGAAAGGGGCGGTTTTTTCAACATTTTTTGTAATGCCAGTTTATTAAAAGTAAACCTCGATGATGCATGTATGTTCACATAAAAATGATAAATGTTTAAATTAATGTTTAAGTTTTAACATGGGCATTATTTTATGCGTCTTTTATGAGACACCTTGTATATATATATATATACATGTTCAGCAAGAATGCGATTCTCTCAAAAAGAGCAACCGATTCGAAGGTAGCTTGAGTCGTTTATTGTACGTTGCCTACTTGACTACGGATACAGCTAGCATTTCCGTATGATCAACTCCTTCATGTGAATTATTCATAGATGGCACCCTTTTTTCCCACGATTTTTTTTATTAACAACAGAAACCCGAAGGTACAATTTTGCAAAAAAGCTGTTCGATTCCAAATGGATCACTAGTACAACAGAATCCACGGCAGATATCAATGCGATTCAATTAATAGATTGCGTAGGTGAGTTTTCGCGAAAAGTATCGATTTATTCTTGTGTCCGATTGTAATAAACGCCTCGGTTACACGTGTAGTGTTATTTACTCCACATCACAAAGTTTCGAACCGAAGGCTCTCCGGATAGTAGTTGCATACTGCGCCTTTCGGGCACGAGTGATTGTGTACAACTGGCAGTCTCACAAGATATTGTTTCAAAACGTATGCCATTTTGCGTGACCGGGTACTACTCAGCTTTTCTTATAGGAGATGTTTTAAGGAAAAGAATTCTACCAACTGAAAATGAGGCTGATATATTTTTTAAAAAACTGCTGCTTTGTGCACATGAATCCTGGAAAGTAACTGCAACTACGAAGGCGCAGATTTTGCTGCCAGAAGATGCTTGTCTGTCCGAGATTATTAAAACGAGACGTCTTTTTTTGTAAAGCCAGCTCTGAAGAAAGTAGTCCTTTTGCTTTGGTGTTTTTGTCCTCAATAATGAGGTGATGACCCATGAAATCTCCTGGGAGTGGACAGTGTTTTGTAAATTCACGTGGGCATGAGGGCAGAATAGTCTTGGTATTTTGGCATCACGTCTCACATAATAAAGTAGGCTAGGGTGAGATTTCTCTCTAATCATTTCACCCTCAGCCAATTTTCAATGTTCTGGTTGCATGATTTTTTCTGGGTAAAACTAGGCCTGCAGCCCTCATTCTAGGCAGCCACCATGTTGAACGGGAGATTTGGGGATGAATGCTCTCTTCTAGTAAACTGATGGGACTCATTCAAGTGGGACATTCCACGGCAGGCTTGATAACGAGTAAGCGTAAACCATCTACTGCTTGTTATCTGCGCGGAAAGGAATAAAACGCCCATTACAGGAAAAAAGTCAAAATATCGACGGCTTTCTGAAAACACTTGGTGTGCGTTATGCATTCGTTTGGAAAACAACCGGTAGGTTTATTGGAGAGGCAATGTTTGGCCCCTGACGCAAAAGCTTTGTCAAGCCAAATAAGAAAAAAATTAGTAGGTTTGTTTAGGTCAAATGCAGAAGTTGAACCAGTCAGCTAGATCTCTTCTTGCTATCAAGCTAAATATGGTCTAGGTACAAGCTAGAGTGAGTCAGTAAGTGTTAAGACAAACGGGGATCCTACATGGATTTAGGTTGATCTTAGGGCTGCAGTGGTTGTATAAGAGAGAGGGTGTAGAATACTTCGACGTATTCGGGAAAGCCCAACTGAGTGACGCACAAAATCACAAGCCAGAAATTGTGGATTCTTGAGATTTATCGATGAAAAGCGGTACTACATGTATAAAATGCGTGACAAAAGGGGCACAAACCTCAAATTATGGGGGTTACAAACCTCAAATTATGGGGGTTTCCGTCTAAGTTGTTGCACGAAGTAGTGCAAGTCCAAAGAAAGCCCGGAGAAGACGGCAAATCGATCTTAGTTAGCGACACACGCCTGTGCACAATACGTGGCAACGCAAGATGGTCAAAAGGCGCGCGTAAAAAATAATCGACCAAACTGGTTCGACAAGTCAAGGGTTAAAAGTTCATGAGGGGTTACAAATGTATATCGAGTCTATGAGGTAGAGGCAGTAAACAGCAGGCTCAGACAAGGGAAAGTTTGTAAAGAGGGTTTCTGTAAACTTTGGTTGGTTTGGGTTTTCTGCCATCTTTTTGCTAATGACTCAACGTTCATTGACACCCACTAACCGTCACGTGTCAACTCGGCTTACCTAAGACCATTGTCTATATGCTTACCAGTTCCATACACTTTATTCTGTTCACGCTGTAAAGCCCACGCTTTTTCATCGCCTCGGCCATCAGCCGCTGTGGTTTTGAAATCGCGTCTTAAGACTTGCCCGTTCTCCAGATCTATTTCATGTCCTATGTCCAAAGCATTTCTCGCCATCGTAGAGTCTTTGACCTCGGTGGTTTGTTCATTCTTACCTTATGCTCGCCAGTTCTGATGTGCAGTCTCCTGGCTGTTTGTCTTATGCGAACTTTGGTGTAATCGTTGCGTTTAATTTTTTTACACACAATCCTCAGTCCCATCAACTGGGAGGGGACTCTTTAGTTGCATCAAAACTAAGTATAATGTTTCTCTCTCTGTGAAAAGCTACTAGAATGTTGGCTGAGTTCAGCAGCCTTCGAATAACTTTCGATGTTCCTGCTTTATATGGAATGACTGCTGTGCCAATCCGTTTCGTAGCCAACATCCAAAGCCGGGATCTAACTGATTAGTTCCCTTTCTGGATTAAATCTCGACCAGCCTCCTAGCCTAATTATTCGGTCTGACGAAGCTTTTGTGCAAGAAGCAATAAATGACCCAGAATAAATCTACCAATTGTTTTCCAAGTTCTCCTGCAAAGTGAGGGCTTTTGCTTATTTCTGTCCAGTCAGGCTACTAGTCACGTGTCCGCCAAACATGGCGATTGGGTTGCAGACTCTACTTATTCAATCGAGGAGACATCATTATTGTGCGATTGGCATCCGATGATGTCCGGTGAGATTTTCCCAACCTGTGCCAAATCGTGCACGAGTTGATCGGCATTTTCGGCGGGCATATCGGCATTAGGACAGCCACAAACCATTGAACACAAGGATAGACTAAAATCAGTCGGTATCCTTTCATAGTTGTCAGGGTAGTTGGATATTGTGAATGGCGACTTATTAGACCTAGCATGGCATGATCTTAGCATGTCGGCGAGTACTGACCAAGTGAATGTCCAGGCACTATCGTTGAACGTTGATCGCAGGGGCCTAGAAACACAATCAGAATGCAATGGTTTTCCTAGAATAATACTCATTGCGTTCGTGAACGCTGAGGGGATTGCACTCAACCAAACATGTGAAGGGACATGGCAGTAGTAAGACAAGCAGGATGTGGATGAGCTGCCTGTATGGTTCGTCGACACATTCCTGGAGTAATATGCACCAATTGTTTCAGTTAATACGAACTCGGCTGAAAAGAATCCAGTGGTGTCACATATCTTTTACACGACCGTATGCCCACAGTGTGCAGGATGAACTAGACCATATTTGATATACTTTGGTAGATATATTCTGTTTCGTTGACTGCAACCCAAATGCCATTATGTCTCCAATGTTGCTTATATTAGCCAGGCTACTGATTAGTGCAGAGAACCCATGGTTGTTTTATAAACTGTTGCCAAGTCACTGATGGAACTGGAGAGCTGGTTGTGTTTTCCACATGCGTTGATAGCACTGTTGACTTAAATTATGGGGTTAAGGCTTGTACGCTTGTTTGTTGCGGCTCCATCGGCTAAAAATTTTGTAAATGAGAGTTATTGGGTTTGATCAGGCAAACGATATTTTTTCGTCCATGCATTTCTGTTCACGCGTTGTTGTGCCTTTTATTTGGGACAATTTGTTTTCTCTCATTCATAACCACTGTAGCGGATGATGAGCAGCAGACCACAGCAAAGCCTTTGAAAGACGCGCTTACAAACATTTTGAGTGATAAGCCAGACTTCACGGCAGAGGCATGGACTGGTAGGTCTAACACAGCAAAGCCTTTGAAAGACGCGCTTACGAACATTTTGAGTGATAAGCCAGACTTCACAGCAGAAGCATGGACTGGTAGGTCTAAAGATGAAAATGGAAATAAAATAAAATATTAATAATAGTAACAATAAATACATAAAAAATAAAAATGTCAATTAGTATAAAATTAGTCCGATTTTTAGTTTAAGCTGTTTTGTTGTGACTTTGTTCATCTAAATGGGTGTTTGAATCAATTGTTGGTTTTCCGAAACGCAGCATGTTATTGTGACAAAATAACCAAGTTAATTAGATCATTCGGATTTATATTGATGATTTCCCTCCGCTTTTCTCTTGTCTGCAGTGATGCATATATCGTCGTCTTTTGACACACATGAGCCTACAAATAGCAATTCTTCCAACGTACATACAACTTTAGGTTCACAGCTCATGGTCCGTGGACGACCACCATCCAGTGTTCCAGGGGTAGACTTCTTAGAACTGATCTTCAGTCTTGTTTCAACATAAGCCTTGCTTTTCAACGCTTTTCAACAAACACAAGGTTGAATGCAACAGGAGACAGTAAATTCTCTGTACTGTAGATTTTGACTTCGAAATCGCGTTTCATCAGCTGTGAACGCACCGAAAACGACGGGACATATAACAAGTGCATGTGACTTGAACAGTCAAAAACTATCAGGCGTAGTCGCTGTGTGTTGGAGTTTCCAGGATGCTGTAGAAATTAATGCTTAGCTAGGCGAATATAAATGGAAGTTCGGCTTCTGTTCCAGAACACTTCTAACAGCAATTGGGTGGAAGACTTCAGACCTCAGGATGATAGAGGGCCATACGCCTCTAGAAGGGAGATGCCGTAATGATAGACAACAATAATGGCAAAAACATGTTCCGCGAAACAAAGGCGTTTGCTCTGAACAGAAGCCATCCGAAGAATGAGGTCTTCCTATTTATTTTAGAGTTGGCTTACACTAAAGCTGAATTCGGACCTCATCGTGTTCAGTGAGAACTCCTGCGACCTCGTTGCAGAAAATCAAACGTTCGTAATCTTATTCCATAAAGTAATAAGCATAATGCACTACTCATAAGGTTGCTGAAAATTCATCGACAGCCCACGACCGGTTTTGCTCTTTTTGGGGCTCATCAGGTAGGCGTAGTCCCTGAGTTTCCGTCAACCATATGTTCTACTTGAACCCATGCACATGGTTTTGCATGTTTGACCATTTTTTTCTTCATTTTTTTGTTAACTTGTGTCCAACCAAACAGCCCAACAAAAACAAGACCTCGCGGCACATCTAAGCAAAGTGTCAACATTCTATGAGAAAGTGAAGGCCAAAGACGACGAAATCGGAGAAAAATGCATCGGTATGTTTTATGGTTTGTGTGTCATCTTTGAAGTCAACGCTGCAAGTAGTCCCAGTAGTATGGTGGCTGTAGGCTATACTCAGTTAGTATACATAAGTCTTTATGGCTTTCGAAAGTATATTAGGACAACCCGTTTCTATTTTCAATTCTACCCGTCACCAGCCAACACTCAAAATGTCGATACCTATTATCTCTTTAAGATATTGACAAAAAACAAGTAAACTCGGTTACAGACGGCGCAGAGATCCCTTCGTTGCGAAACGCCTGTAGGATCAGTCCAGTCAGGTTTTGAAAAACTGAATGATTTCAGGGAATACAACATCGTTGGTTTTTAGTCACTAAGGGGAGTAAATGTTTGCACAGAGATTGTGACTCGGTTCATCGATCAATACTCCTAGGCTTCCTCAATCTGAATTGTTCTTTATGTGAAAGCTGTCAGTTTCACCGACGCAGGACGTCGTTCTGATTTATGTACCACCAGGAAATAATATTTTTAAAAATGATACTTTTTTGAAGTTAGCTGACGTAAAGTGCTTGTTCTTTCTTGAATTTAAGCTAGGCCACCGAAATCACTACGGGGAAATGGACAATTTCCCTGTTCTGAGTATCGCTTACCTTCTTTCATCCCAAACTTCGTAATGTGCGGTTTTTGTGCGAATACCGTTTTATTTTGAACCGTACTGCTATTTTTCGGAAGGCCTTCTCTATTTCCTAGATTTTGATGACCGTGACCTACATCCAAATAAATCAGTGTGCTTAAGTGAGAGTAATTCAGTCCCGCTCTCGTTATTTCAGACGTTGAGTGTGTTGAACAACATGGACTTTGGTTAACACAATCGGAGAGGCTGGCTAGGAAATCGCCCAGCTACACCTATTACCTGACCTCATACATCATGGTGCAGGTCTTTCATATGTCACTCCCCATTTGTGAGCAACGATCATTCCAGCGCTTTGCAGAGACTGTCACAACAGCATCAAGTAACCGCTCAATAAAAATCATACAGCATCGGTTGATGATAGTAATAGCCGAGTTTCTTCAGGTTCAAGATTAGAGTATGGCTCATTTGGAAACAGGTCATGTTTTGTAGTGGACAGGATTAATGACGGAGACTAAGCAATATTTTGCAGGTCCACACTAAACCAACCTTAGTTACTGATTCCTTGATGAACTGCATAGGTGAGCTGACAACTCCAATATTCCGAGGTGATTCTGAGGGGAGAATATAATTAACTAAACGATTTCGGCGTAATATGGGTTAAACATCGATCGAATTTTAGGATTATTAAGGAAGCTGAAGCTGCCTGTTTCATTTGACGAGATTTTCCACACAGATCAGACACTGGATTTCTTGCTGTTATCCCGTGTTTACTTCACACTGAGCAGAATACCAGGAATGATATGAAATACAAACGGATAAAATGGTCAATTTACGGTTCATTCGACATTGACATAAAACCAGAGATTTGGTTGAATCCCCAGAATAAGGGCCCCTCATCCAGAACGGACTGCTGTGAAAAGTTTGCAGAAGCACTCTTTGTTGAAAGGACATCACTGTACACAGATTTTAAACAGCATTTATCGTGTAGCACGAGAAGTTGCTTTAACCTGAGGAGTTTCTCAACAGGGTTCATACTTGGACTATGCAGAGATCAGCGTGAAAAGCCACTGGTGACAGAATCTTCCTTTTAGTATTATAAGTGAAATGAAGGAATACAATGAATTACTGTGGTTCCGGTTTGTTCCAGCTTCATCAAGTAGAATCAGGAAACTTTAATTTTGCATTATCCCTAGATAATGGTTTCGAGTAACACAGTACCCAGCCCACTCATTTACATGGCGAACATATTTGTTTCTGTACTGATATGTCTTGATCAGAAGCAGTTGAAATGAATTGATAATAATTCGTCCAAAATTTTCTGATTTCCCGCTTCTTCCACATCTTTCCACACCAGGACGAGCTGACATGCGCAGCCCCAGATAACGTACCAGTAGAAAACCAGGAAGCATTTATGATTTTCTGCTCACTTGAATCTTTACCTCGTGAGTATCCTCATGGTTGTGTTTTGAAGGCGAAGGATCTCAGAGCATTTGGTGGGCCTGCCTGACACTGAGTTGCAAATCGCGGGAGTCATTTCATATACTTTGCGAGCCAGAAGCCTGAAAGATAAACATCGGCGGTATAAAACAGGTAAAGGAACCAAGCATTTAAATTACTTTCCTTTAAGCAGCAAACTCACAGTTACCACACCCATCCACTCAAAACCTGTAGTACACAACCATGCTTAACTTTTTGCGATTTTGTCGTCTTCATCTAATACGGGCAGCATTTTGAGACAAAAAGACTGTGAGAAGTTCTTTCCCTTATATTAATCCCGACAATAGTAGGCATAGGCCGCGTTTACTTCACATGAACTCTCCTGACACATCCCTTGAAGGTCTTGCTGGAATAAAGGTAGTTTGTCAATCTTCAAGGCTAATTCCAACGAATGTAAACTAACTGACTGTAGACTGGTTCTGTGATCGAGAAACTGGGCGCAGTCCAAACCACAAACCCTATCACTGGTACGATTTACTTCGAAAACGTTTTTGTACTACCGCTACTCGCAAAGGAGGAGAAAGGGTCTCAAACTGTTTATATTTTCTTTTAGTTATTGAAAACCCAACAAGTGGAACACTCTGGTTGACCTTGAAGAGACTCGGTAGGTTTGCAGTGTGGGGAAAGGCATACAAGGAACTGGTGCAGCTAACAGCGGATATAGATGGTAAGCGATGCAGGAAACTACTAACTACTCTGACATGCCACCATCCAATCAGCACAACGTGGTAATAGACAATGCATTTTTAGTACCAAAACACGCATGTGTCTGGTTAATTCTTTGATATACCCACTGGGCTTACATGACGATTTTTTCCTACAAAACAATGTTGTTTTGGGAATTTGCTAAAACCAACCGGTGACCTGGCGGTCATTACCAGCGAGTACGAATTTGGCTGGCAGATATGCGACAACGCTTGAAGCGACTGGATAATCCAGCCACAGACCAACTTCTCTCACAATAAACCATCTTTCTAAATGAAAACCAACAGATAAAATGGTCCCATCTGAATTTGAAATAAGTCAACTTACTGGCGTCAAAGTTTGCTAAAGTATGCTTATCATGGGCTCCGGTCGGTTGTTTCAACCCACTAAAATGTTGACAACCTCATTATTTGACTTCCCATCAATTGTACTTCAGGATGCATCGAAATAAACCATCACGATGAAAACTTGTTGGTCTGAAGATGTAATTAACCAACTGGCACTGAACAGACTCCTAAGTCGCCGTTGCACGTGTTAACGAGTTAGAAGTGCTCGAAAGAGGAACACACTAGCTGGGGATCAGTCGTGCTCCACCGAGGCAATGCAGTTTTGAGGCTAGCGAAGTTACCGTCAGAACATGATTTTGACGTTTGGCTATGCAGCTGAGTGCAGTTTAGCGCATGTGTTGACAGAAACATCTTTTACTGGAGATGTCTATGAAATTAAAAACATGCAATCCATCTAATGGGTATGCCAACCGTGAGCTGTCTATACACTTTTCGTAAAAAATACTTTTACTGTGTGCTTGAGAATCGTGCTGCAGAAGTGCACTTTTGCAAACGGGAAGAGAGAGAACTGTCATGATGGGAACCGGCTTACAAACATAAGCATTACCGAATGTGAGTTTCATGTGCCTCAGTTCTGAAAGCAACTTTGCCAAGAGGGATTCGAACCCGTCATCCAAGTCATATTAGGTAGATTGATGAAGATAAAGGCCAGATTTGGTCATCGGGTGAATAGGAATTTGGAAACTTCTGCATCCTGTTAGCCTGATGAATTGATCGGACTTGTTGTTTTGGCTGCCTGTGGATGGAGCCAGCTTGTGTGCACGGCTCTGCCATGAACAAACAAACCCTCCACAGTATTTGATGGTGTTACTCTTGCATTGTCACCTCATCTGATTACAATATGACAGATTAAAATATTGTTTTGTGACAATTTGTTGAAACTTTTGCACGGGCGAAACAAAATCTGATTTGAAATAACATTTATGTTTATCATACAGGTCTTACCGAACCAGTGCTAACTGCTACAGGCCAAGCGCTCGTCAATACGAAGAACAGCATAGAAGTTGTTCGAACCCAGTCATTCATTGGTTGTTCGGGTAAGTCACAAATGACTCAGGGTGTGTTCCAAAACCCGAAAAACGACCTAAACAATTACAAACAAATAAGTTGGCTAAAAACAAGACTGCGGTAAGGAAGAGGTTGAGTGTAGCCAGCACTGAATACTAGTCTACCAGAAAACAACTCTTCTAGGTAAGGCACTTCATTCTAAGTGAATTACGATTTAGTAATCACTAAAATCCTGTCAACTATTAACTTTTGAACCCATCAGACCATATCTCGTTGATACGTTCAATCTAAAAATCTCAGAACTTCAGGAAAGGTAACTTTTTTTTGGAATAGCTTGAGTGGGAACAACGTCCGCTAAAACTCATATCAAATGCTCGGAAATGATCCGATTTTTCAAAACTCGACGAAAAACCCGTAATTAAACATATCTAATGAAAGAGCTTTTTGTCGGCGACCGTTGAATCTACAACTTTGGTTAGCTAAACACGACGGATTAAAAATGTACCCACAGAGTCATGTGTAAGTTAACTGCGTCAGTTTACGTCAGTTTACATAAGGTACCAGATGGGTGATCGTAGAAGATGGAACAAGTCGTCGTATATATATATATATATACTAAATGGTACCATACCAAGTGGTAGGAATTTGATCAGTCCTAGAGATAATGTGGGTATAATACTCCCACAAAAACCTGGTATTCAAGTTTTTGTAGTGTGGTTACCTCACTAGAAGTCCTTCCGCCGCATCTACACAAATTGCAACATTCGGTTAAGCGGTGCTTAGATTAAGTGAACCTCAGTGAAATATATGTCCAAGACCGTTTGATGAGGAGTGTGAGCTAATCAGTTGTTTTTGTGTCCGAGATGGTCTCAACAGTCTCAACAGAGTTAACATCTTCAGTGTCAATATATCTGCTGTTCAGATTAGTTGCTCAAGGCCCCGTGACCAATGAGGAGTTAATGTTCAGCTTATCGTTAGACGAAGCAGTAACAATGTGAGGAAAATTTACTGCGAATGCTCAGTCACAAGTCGTATCCAGAAGCCTGTCTTAGTGGCGTCAGGACGGTAGGATTTGCTTTTATCCAGATTGATAAAGCGCCTAAATTTTCCGGAAACTGTTCGACTAGGGCCCGTCAACAATTCACTTGGTATGAATTTTCAGTACTGCCTTTCGTACTTGTGATGTGCTTAAATAAGCTTCGCATTGGATTAACAATCATATCAACTCCACACTTCTTTGTAGAAGTTGACCCAAAACTGTTGCCCGCAAATTTGAAAACCTATTTGCGAAACACTCTCGGTTGGCTTGCTCAAGCAAAACTGCGCACTACCAGATTTACGGACAATCTACTGGCGAAAGATGAAGGTAGGTTGTAAACGCTTCACCTTGCCTAACGATATGGCCGATGGGAAGAGAGTGAAATGTGTGCGGTTATTCTGAAGACGTTAAAAGTGATGATGTCGCCCTAGCGAAACGGATTAGTGGTTGGAGCGCGAATTTACCGACCGGAAGGTCCGTGGTTCGAACCCGACCTCTGCATCTCGATTTCGCCTATCCATGCTCGGGCAACCTGGCGGTATCCCAGCCATCGTGCTTCTTTTGAGTAGCATGGCAGTTAGGCACCAAAAAAGTGTTAGAGCCGAATGATTTTTTTTAGATTTTTGCCACGCTAGCATCCAGTTTGTTAGGTATCAGCAATTCCAGCTTCTGTTCGTTCAGAGGCAGGGTCAACTCCGCGGATCATTAGCCATCCAACTTAGATGTTTCCCATTCAGACGATCACAGAGTTAGTTCACTTGCTGTTTCTATTACAGCGAAGATACCTATAATCATTGCTACAGATAAAATTCAAAGACTATGTTCAGGAGGTGATTTTGATGCAAAAAGTAAATTCAAAATCTAGGTAGTCAGAAATTCAGGTGATGACATTTAGAAGCGTGCAAAAGAATAAGACGCTTTCTTCCATTTGGGTGGCTCTTGTCGGGGGTTACACCCCTTCAGAAAAGCTTAAACAAGCAAGGAAATCATTCATCGTCTGTTTACTGAGCCGCATAGGGTCAGTTCAGTTCAAAGGGTCACTTTTGTGTCCCATCGTTTTGCTATTCACTTTTGAGCAGCTCACAAATACTCCCTCCACATATAATATGATATTTTAATGAGTATTCTGCTTGTCATCCTGAGGAAGTTGCATTTGGCTTCCAATGAAAGTCTGCTAGAAAAGATGACAACTTTCTAGTGCGAATTGCTATCCACACTGGGTAGTTTTCAAACATAAACAACTAAAATTACGAAAGCTATTGCTCCATCTGCACGCGAGTGGGTGCATTCCGATAGGAACTCCTTTGTAGAAAGTACCGTGCTAGTCAGTTTTGCAACTTCTGCATGGAGACTGAACCCTCCGAAGCCTTCATTCGGAGGCTGATAAATTTTCCTCGAATCGCTAGTAAAAACTTTGGTCTCTTGGTTCCAAATAAGAACAAATTTTTTTACCCCCAGGTTGCTAATCCTAAAAACATAGGACACTATGATTGAGATCTAACTTCCACAATCAGCTCAACGATGTTAACACTGTCATTTCCTTTTCATTCCAAGTCCCTCCGAAGAAACTGCTAGATACTGTGAATGAAGTCTCCCAGAACTACTTGGCACTAAACTTCCAGGTTAAGAAGCTGAGCATGCTGTGTGGCGGTAAGTTCTTCATACATTATACACATTATACTATTATATTACATTATTATACACAGTACGTTTGATTTTGTCAACGTGAGGTAACTGGGGGAAGCATGTGAAACCAATCAAGTAAAGCTATATATATTGAGAGAGGGGGAGAGATGTGGATGACCGGATGAGATCTGGCAGATGTACACGACTGCAAATTTTTGATGTGCCTAACGTGAGACTTATATAGACTCATTCTGATTGTTGGTCTGTTCGCCGAGCTTGGCAGTTGGATTGCAAACGTTTCATCACCAATCGAGGTAACATCATCAGTGCGGGGTTGAGTAGGACTCATTCTGCAAAGCGACTGAGTGTGTTGACCATTCGCTTTATGAGAACCCCCATGGTATTCGGTGGAATCACACGGACTCAGTGATTCCCTATTGGCTAGCTCAAACAGATGGAAGTGCAACTCGCTAACTACGGAGTTTTGATTGGCTACTTTTCGATGATATTTTGCCCGAATATCATACAGTCTGGGATGCGGACTTTCAAGGAGCGTGGAATTGATAAGCAGTTTTTGCTGAACCTAAAACGATCAGAATGCGATGATGTGTTGTACGGGGTTAGAATCATGAAACCAAACATATTCGAGGAAGTTGGATAGTGCTTAGATCAGGTGTCAATGACTAGGTCTCATCTGCACTGCTGAGGTTTGTTTCAGAGGGCTGGTATATATATAAACATGTACACCTGAATGCCGGTTTTGGATGGAAAGCTAAGATTCGTTGGAGTTGATTGGCGAGCAAATAGCTACTCTGGCTTGAACTGCCACGGCGGAAGCCAGCGAATGAGTCAGTTTATGGTTCTTGTCCCTCATTTGTATCAGTCCTTTCTGTCTACGTAGATTGGAGGTTAGATGCGGATACGATGAAAACAGACTGTCCCAATCATCATGAACGTTCACTAAATTTTGACACTACAGTGGGAAACTCTTACACGCCTCACCCACAACCCAACTAATCTATGCATGTCTTGGTGTAGTTTGCTTCGGTGATTTGCCTTGGCGTAAGTAAAAAGCAGTGGTTTAATCAATCTGTGGTTAACTGGAAAAATCGAGCATGTGATTTGTTCTCTATCATGCATATGTGGAAAAATCTAGCTGTTAGGTCAGCGCACAGTTGACTTGCCTTTCTGAGAAAAGTAATTCAGATGAAATGGTGTTTCATAAAGTTTATGAGCAACTCAAAATCTTGAACCAAGACCCTTGGTCGACTGATTTACGGATAAGTGAGACCTTCCGCGTTCTACGTAACCCTAGCAAATCTAGAGAAGTCTTCTGAAAAAAGTCGTGAGAATACTATACACACTGTCGCAAAATATACTCTGGGAAACGAGGTTGAACATCAGTGCAGTCACACTAGCCTCCAGTTAAGAACTTTTAAGCCCATCACCTGGAACCCTCTATATAACAGATATCTAGATAAATAAAACTGGGTAGTTCCTACACCAGCGCTCTACTGTTCTGGGGGACTTAAATGGCGGTAACCAAAATCATCCGATGTGAAAGGCACAAATAAAAGAACAGCTTACTTTGAGAACAATCAAATATTCCTAAAATGTAACTATTACTCGCGGTAGCACAACCAGTACTGCGCCAACACGAACGCGGACAGTCTAACTGTAAGTCAAGAGTATAGCTGCACTTTTCGGTAGTGTCGCCCTGGTTTTCGGGGCGATAGTTTGCGAAAACTGAGGTCAGAGCGAAGGAAAAACTTTAAGCACTCAGTGGTAATGCGTGTGTCAAATCAAATGCCGTCACCATAACAATTTTTAGGCTAAAAACAGACACAACCCTAAGAAGCGAATAAAAAAGATAATACGACCAGAAAAAGCCATGACTCTCCTATTCTTGATCTTAATTAATGAAGATCAACTAGGTCACAAATTCAGATAGGAAGTACACGATGAGTAAGGGGATTTTTAGAAGCTTGGTATTTCATGAAGAATTAAGTCAATTGGCTCATTACGTCGCACAGAAATTATTGTTAGGATGTGCACAAAAGACTAACGACCCAACGCTCACACTCCTATGGAGTGAACTATCGGGCTGAAAAACCAAGAGACAGGAACCCCACTGGAATCACATCAGCATTGTATCCAAAACGTCAAGATGGAGCTCACTCCATCAGCAAATCACGGGCAAGAGTATAAAGAACGCAGCCCCACGCGTCGGACGATAGAACCGTCCAGTCAGACAGTCGATCATAATAGGAGATTACTTTTTGTTCGCACTGCACTAGTCAGCTCACAAAAACTGACATGGAGCCAGTTGATTGCTGTGATTTATGTCTGCTTTGTTGACCTAGGATTGCTCAAATAATGCTTAACCGCTAGCGAAATGAGAACAAACCTATGGGTAGTCGTATCTTATATTCCATTTTCATATTTTTCAAAAGCGAATGAGAGACTCTGTTATTGGCTGTGCATTTTTAGAAGGCACAGTAAAGTGTGATCGGCAAGAGGTGGATAGTATTCTCCCTTGTCGCTCTAATCACTACAAGTAAATTATAAGTATCTTGATTCTCTGTAGGACAGCATTTTCTTTAACAGACAAACATTGCTGCTTTGGTATGGCTGAGAATTCAACTACGTACCTTCCTTTACAAAAACACTTCAAAACAAGGAAAATAATACTGCTTAACTTCAGTTGTGTTAGGCTTACTTAAAGTGGCTTGTTAACTTACGCGAATGGTTTTGCGACACTCCGGCAACTTTTTATTATAAGTGGTGTGCTACTGCGCCTTTTGTGCACACATGCGGGTGGAATCGGGACTTTTCCGAAGCATACACTATTCTCTTCTATATCCATACAAAAGCTACAAGGAATACTAATTAAAATAAATAAAAATAAAAAAATAAAAAGTCTTCATCTGTCCAACGATTTGGCCCTTACCCTGTGACATCCTTGAAAAGCTTTTACTGCTATAAGAAATTCACCACAGCTAGTGAATTACAGGCTAAACTCCACTTCCGCCTTGCTGGACGAAAAAAAGACGGAACTGCGTTTTGTTGGCTGACCAGAAAGTTACTTCTTGAAAATTTTTGGTGCACTTTTGGCCTATGGCTTAGAACAGTTTAGATACATTTACTTCGATTAAACTTCATTGGAAACTTTGTCGGGAGAAGGACGGTTATATTTCCGCGGATCCTGAGGTCACCGTGTCAGTGTATGACCACAGCCTGACAGCCTACATCCACCTGCTTATTACTACGTTTGTACACAGTAACATTATTAATGAGAACAAAGAAGTTAAGTTGATGAACAAACTTTTTACGCGGTCTCCTCAAGTCATAGAATTGCGAACTATAAGAGAGCAACCTTAACATAAATTAATGTGCACAACGAACATCTTGAACCTGGTTTACGAACACACGTTGGGGTTTATTTCGTCTCAAGGATACTACGATTGTCAATGCCCCAACTAAGTTAGTATGCTCATCCTAATGTTGCTGCTCAGTGGAAAACATTGGACGCACGGAGAGTCACCCCGACCAAAGACTATCCAAAAATAATTTACCTTGACTGGCTTCTAGACTTAGAAGCACGGTGACCAGAAGAATCAAGCAGCTCTTAGCAGACACAGCGCATGACGTGGTGCACAGCCAAGGCCCCATATTGTTTGCAGGACGACTCCCAATCAATCTGGACTTGCGCAGCACCGCACCGTAAAATCACAGGGGCTGAGGATATTGCCACCCGCTATTGCGACCCGATTCCTTGTTGATCTGGTTATGTGCTAGACTTATCACAGCTAAATTATCTCTTTTGGCACAAATCCGGCGCCGAAGGCGAACAAATTGTTAAATAATAACGCCTTGAACCTTGCCTGCCAGACGTCAGAAGTACATGCCGAAATCGTATGCGTCAAGCCATCTGTGTTCGTATTCTGAATTGGAATTTCCGAAATATTACTCATAATGTTTAGGCCTAATGTGAATCATTTTAATGACACCCCATGAAAGATGCTTTTATGCTGATATCGGTCATTGCACAATACTCCATTTCTTTGTGTCGCAATTACTTTCACTGGTTGCAAACCAGCATGCTTCATGATAGAGTGGGCATTTGTGCTTGGTTAATGCAATTGCAAACAATGAGACAGACAGGTATTTTGTACCCAGCATAATACGTAAATACTTTCCACATCCACAACCTCAAACAGCTGACGGTGCGAATTTTCCGTGGCCCCACGAACAAATTGGTATTTTGGAAGCCTACGGTGAACTCCTGGAGATGCTAAAACCCTCCGAAGAAGGTTAGTTAATTCTTTTCAGTCAGCACATTGATGGACTTATTTTTTCATCAAAACCGCTCCGAGTAAAACACAGCATCGAAAGTTTTGTTCCATTGAACTTAAAACGTTTTGATGCAACACTTGTGTTTCGACAAAAAACGGATTATTTTGATAATGCTGATCACGTGACCAACGGTTTTTAGTTTGTACTGGAAGAGGGTTAAAGTTTCTAATACGATATACTAAGGGGCTGTAGGGTTTCACGTGCTCTGAAAGACAGGTAGTCACGCCATCAAGTCAATGTGTTCCAAGACGGGGAGTGATTTAGAGGGCAATAGATGAAATTTTGTTGCACTAGGACTGCCTGTGCAAACAGGAACACGTTCTACCGTTTTATGCACAAATACCGTTAGGTAATTTTATCTGGACGAATGAGAATCCCAGCCTAGAGGATCAGGAATCGCGAGCGAAACTGCAGCCTTCAGTACAAGTTTGAAAGCCAACTAAACTCAGCGCTTGTGAATGGATGTCCAAAGCATGCCAATCTTTGGTAAACGGAGTTGGATGATCTCTCTGTTATGTAAGTTTGTGGAATGGATCCACAGGAAATCTTTTCACCTTACGATAACAAGAACTGAGGTGAAGGAATTGAAGCAAAGTAAACCGGTATCAAAAAATCTATGACATCACTCTGTGGTGTAGTCCAACCGAGAGTGAGTATTTTTACAATGTTTCACACGCAGCCTGACGCCACTACGTTGCCCACTTTCGGAGGCGCTACAAGTTTTCACGAGTTCTGAGTTAGATTAGGACAAAAATTACACACTAGTCAGCTCTCCACCCGGCAGGACAAAAATGAGTGACTAATGCAGTGATTTACATAGTTCAATGCATACCATACAACCGGATGTCATTGACTGTTTCAAATTTGCAGTATTCGCAAGCAGACGAAACACCAAACTCAACCCAGATTTTTCAGTTGCAAGAAACCACGGATACTCTGATTGAATCACGACAAATACGTATTAGGATAAAACGAACATGTATGGTTGTGTTTAATGGACTCTTGCCCCACCTAGACTGCTCACTAAAGCTGTGGAGATTTTAAACAAGAACAGTTTTCCACAAACAAACCAACAATGCCAACCACCACGTTGATTTGAGTTGATTTTCCAGCCTGTAGGATCCACGCAAGCGTGGTTGATAGTGCCCTACTTTGAACGGAAATCGATTGACGGCCCGTTGCAAATACCTAGTAAGCGGGTTGAAATTCCAATGCTCTCAGAAAAAGCAAAAGCTTCTCTCACACAGAAGTCGAGAACACTGGTCAACATGCCATCAGTGATCTCTTCAGATGACACTATATATAAATACATGTTTTCTGGTGCGAACTCTATGGTAAGGAATCTTCTGGCTTCAAGGTACTCTCTAACGGTCCTCCACGGGGTTCCAATTTTGGTATCTTTCTTATCAGTTATATCAAAGTACATTGTTGTTAATTATAGGAATGCCGTCTGATTGTATTCAGAAAATAGTGAGCGAAATATTCAACTAAATGTAGCCATAAAAGATTCATGTTAGAAGAGATTTCGGAGCCTGAAAATGTGTGAAGAACTACCATGCCTTTGTTCCTTTTCTCACTGTAGGTCTGAGCGCATCTAACAGCAACTAATACAGTGCATTTTCATTTGGAAACCATGGATTATAGTTTCTCGGTTAACGTTTGAATTTTGCTTGCCTCAGTAGCGCTGAACTGATGTAGGCCTTTGAGCTCCATGCAAAGTTAAGATGACCAAATTTTGTTTCGTAAATGCGTAAAAACAGTCGGTACGGAGAAGCGAAGCACCAAATCAATCTGTAGTTTACTTGCACTAATTCAAACTGAAGGACCTCCATTGCCTACCGTTTGGCAACGAAGGAATGTACGTCTTCAAGTGATACTCAACTTATATGATAAACGGGCCAGAGGATTTTTGTTGTGTGAAAGGACCCTATGGGTCCCAGTTTCATATATATATATATACATATATATATATACCAACAATACGACTATTGATACAAATATGCTACCGGAATTTTTCAAGACGTATATTCATTTGACAATTCACTGAGCGCTGGTCAACTTACTCATCATTATCATCATCATCGTCATTATCATCACCGTCACCAGTTAAATTGCAACTACACTGGAAAAACCGCAGAGAAACTGCCAACATGGGTCAGTGGACCTAGAACGGCCTAATTTAGACAGACTCTACTTTCTTGGTTTCCGTAAAGTGAGATCAGAATGGTCATCATCATGAAACATATGAATATTCCTGCCGGGGGACGCCAGACCCGCAGAGAACTGCCTAAAACGACTGTAAACTACGATGAATTCAATCAACTGGCAAGTTGGACTGGACGTAATCCGTGCTATTCCCAGAGCAGTGGAACGCAGATGGAATATATGCATAGGGCGGACGGATGTGACTACACCATTCACCAATGAACCGAGTCAGGAAAAGTCGAAAAATACAATTAAGTTAGTTATAAGTCGGCGAATTACGCTATGAGAGAACAACCCAACCAGCAGGTTTATCCAACCAATAGTCATCAAAACCGAAATTCATCTCTTTTTCAGGGCTGCCTTTACGAGCTCACTCAGAGAATTGTTCAACACTCCTCCACACCGACTCACTCATACAACAACGCTATATTGATCTTATCCCGCTTGGTCATGTGACAATCTAGCTAGGCGAAGAATGTGGACAACAATGACCTGGAGTTCCATTAGATCCCTCTTCTTAAGCCGGTAATCTAAGCTAAATGCACGAGTACTTTTAGTGCCACTGATCAGTTGCAAAGAGTGCGTGATACTTAATGAAGATTTCTAACTCTTGTGACTTTTATAATAGCACAAAATGGGCCAATTGAAAGACCCAAACTTATTGCAAAAATAATAGTTGCTTCAACAAACAACCCCTTGGTTTCCCAAGGTGATATGTGAGATGGGAAGAAGCGATTGCTTGCCTACTGTGCTGCTCGTCTTTGAGTTGTGACGGATGATGATGGGCAACAAAACCGGACCAAATATGATTTGCGATCGACCATCACGTGCTCGCTATAAGCGGTAATGTGTTCCAGCAAAATCCGTCGTAGTTATAGCTTCATCCACCTCTGAAGTGAGCACCGTTCTGGTATAAATCAGGCGATGTAAATTTACCTCCATGATATCAAGTCAGATTGCACTCAGTACATCTCCCACAATCGGCCGTCCGTTGGTAACTTTGCAAGCAAACACCATTTGTAAGAAAGCGGAAGGAGATAAATCATTGATAAAAGTCGCGATGAGAAGCCTCACCATCTCAAGTGGATTTTTATTAGTGGGTTTGGGAGGGGGCAGGTTTCTATGGGTCCGTTTTGTACCGGTGTGCGTCCACGAAGCTCAGTCCAAACATGTGAACAAAGAGTCAGAAAACAAGAGTGGCTTGCAGAAAATTCGGAAAACAAACGTTGGGAAGTGATTAGGTTTTTACGTAAGATTCTCTGGAAAACTTTCTTCGCAAACGGCTTATTGTAACATCTATTTTCTTTCGGCTGAGTAATTTAGTGCGCTCAGCTGTTCGTAGCTTGGTTCATCGTTCAAAATGTCATTCATTACCGCTACATGGAGATCGTTCAGGCGAAAATACTACCTTAATCTATCCAGAAGAATCGGTTTTCACTATCCGAAAAATGTTCTTTCTGTTCACAATGCAACCATTATCATTGAGCAACTCTGAAGCAGCGAAATACTTTTAGTTAATTCACATGAACGGTACATCAAACACAAAAATACCTTGTTGGTAGTGTGAGGAGATTCGGGAATTTTTGTGGAGAGTTCGTCCTGTAAGTGAAGCCAATCGGTGTCGAAAAGCGGAGAAGCATTGCAACCTGTTTCACCCTTATTGGGAATCATCCTCAGTGCGCAGTGTGGCCACGTGTTGTGGAGCCCGTGATCGAAGTTTGAGTGGCGCTCTATCCTGTCTGAGTGCGAGTTAATCACACTGCTGACCAGCCACTCGTGGCCGAACGGTTAATTGTTCAAACTACTAGCCAGGAGGTCGCGGGTTCGGGAGCCTCGAGAGTCTCGTGAAATGCGCACTGCTGGTGGTTCCCTATAAGGAAAAAACAGCTGTAAAGTGCTTTTCGGCCTTTCAGCGTAGATTGGCTTCACTCACAGGACAAAATCTCTACGCAAAAATACCTGTTGTCGAAACGTCTGCTGACCTAAAACATCACATTTTGTTCTTGTCCGCTTCGTCTTTCAGAGGGAGGTTCCGACACTCCGGCCGGTAAAGTTCACCTTGTTATATTGCACTAGTCCGGACATTTTACTCTAAGTCAGCTATTTACTAAATGAGCAAACATATTCGTTTACGGCAAAGTTGGTTCAGACTTTACTCTTATAGAACAGATACTCAAAGCCGAACAGAATCGAGTGTCAATAGGTACGGAACATGCGTGACTACTGTTCTTCTAATGACCTTCACTAATCAATACGTGGCCAGACGGAGCCCGTTCACTGAGCTCTTCGGTTTTGTGAATATATGTCTGAGTTTAATAACTGTATTTGAACGATTTGGTCGGAAAGATTCTAGCCGAAGAATGAGACTGATCAGCATTCTTTGTGCTGGAAAACAACCTCGACTGTCTCAGTAGACTTAATCTTGCTTCCAAAACAACTAAGTGGTTAATACCTGATGACGGAAGAAGGCTTGAAAATATTCAGTGAAAAGCCCGGAAGCAATGTAGAGCCTTGAGGGAAGACGGTCGATTCGCAGGTTTACCAGCAGCGAAAATGAAATTTATCGGGCTCCCATAAAGGCACCACCAAAAACGAAGAGAAGAACGTTAAGCTTTTCTTACATCGGTCGCCTTGGACCTCTGAGAAGGTACTATTACACATCACAACAAGTATATCACTCTCCTTATTTTCACCTAGTGAGATTGGTGACTGAGACAGTTCTGGTTCAGAAAGAGCTGCCGCTGATCCATGAGTTATCTGTTCCTAGTGCGTTTATCAATAGTTGCAGGCTAACGTAATTCCCGCGACAGACAGACCAGTGATATCTCTGTAGCCCTGGTGCACACCTTTATTCTGAACTGATGCAACAGGCAGACAACTGCCTCCAGTATCTGGGGAGTGTCTCTTCCAGTTTCATTCTTCCCGTCCGATATATTGGGCTTTTAAGCTACCAGAGAGCTGCGATTGCCACCGGTGATCTGTTTTTCCCAGTTGTCATTCATGGTCTCACTAACCTCATACAAGTTCAACTGATACCTATCTTAATTAGGTTAGACCAGGAGAATGATACTTTATTGATCCGTGTTTCACCTACAGACCGTGCACCAAATTACAGTGGTTCCAGCCTCGTTCACTGAGGGTGAATAACGCTCAGCTGCGTATCACTGAATACCAGTGGCGCATGCGTTGTGTGTGTTTTTACTCTTTTAACAAATACCTGTGTCATTCAGCCCCCTTCATTGTGGTTACTATAGATGAACATATCGGACAAATCAGCTTACCTGAGTTTGGACTGAATGTTAAAATTTCGTCATCATTAGGCTTTAAAAGAAGAGAAGATTGGTTTAAATAACACTTCGTGCAATGCAGTCCTAAGTCAGGATCAAGGCTGAAACGAGTGCCATTCGTCCGCTAAGTTGTTATCCTTGAGACCGCTGAAGTTTACAATCTAAGTTGAGTAAGAACCATCCTCTACAGTCACTAATTTTGATCGGAAGCGTCCTTATCAATCGAGTAGTCCGATCCAGTCAGGTAGACAACTTCGATTTGAGGGGGCTCGGTTGTCAATCTTGAGGCTCAAAGCTATGGTACAAGTATAACACCCATGCAGTTGAAACACTCGCTTCTTGTTGGAGAACGGTGAGTTAACTGGTCCCGGTCAACTAAAGGAAGCTGCGTGGCCCCAAAGAGCGTCTTTTTATGCGAATGTTCTTGAACAAATTAGTAAATGAATAAAAACACGTAAAAATACTGCAAAACAGATGTACAACTCAAAGAAATGCCAAAATGGATATGATGTTTTATGTAATCTCTTGCAAGATGCCTGCTGTAGTGGCTTAGCCTTCCTCAGTTCAAAGCAAGGTCTGGATAATGGTGGTACTTCCCTATGCATCTCATACTGTGTCTGCACCCTTCCCCCGGGTTCGCCATTTCGTGGGTATAAATCGTTTAGTGGAAACTACTGAGGCTCAACATAAAATTGCTTAAACAGCAGCAGCCACCTTTGTGAGGTTCCATACAAATCGATTTGTAGCAGATTCCTCTGGAGAGATGTCATTACTCCCTACCATAAACGGCCAAATCTCTATCTGGAGAGAATGGTGTAACGACGTTATCCAATCTCATGTGCTGTCGGGCATTCAATAGACGTGAAGCCCAACGTACAACGGTCAGGACACCTCGTGGACCATTATGGACGCTGGACGCGGAAGATGTGATCAACACAGTTGTTTGGCTTCATCATGATGCTTGGGATTCCCTCTTCTATTTTTACACAGTTCGCAAGTTCACAGCTAGCTGTTTGCTAGGTATACTAAGGCCTCCTACTATGTGTGTCTGAGGCTTTGCGGCGTCCCTCACAGCCGAGGGTAATTTAACATTCACGTGGTCTGCAACATTTAACCAAAGCTGATTGATGTGAACTGTGCTCACACATGAAAATGTCATATCATCTCTCCTCTTTCAGCTTTCACTCTACCAGGTACCCATAGCTTTTTTACGTATGAACAAGAATGGGCGTAAAAATTTAGCATGAACAAAGTGGATTGAAAGAGCGTGCAGATTTATATAAGGTTGTGGTCTTTTTCAAAGCGTTCAGTCACATTATTCGAAAAGTAACGCTAAGGCATCTCCACGGGGTGGCGGCGCTTGGATACCCACACCTGGCTTCACAGGGCCCTCAGTTCAGCAGCCTTGTCTGGGTAGGTACTGAGAAGCCAAAAGACACCAGATGGTGATTAAGACATCACGCCTCATAAGAATCTAACCAATGCAACATACAAAATATGGTACAACCCTCGTCCCGGTCAAGGAAGGTACATCAGAATTAACTCACTTCTGGTCGCGTTCGTTGTTTGTAAAACCGTTAAAAACTAGTTGTAAAGGTTCACAAACAAACGCGAGGTAACAAAGAAGGACTGATTTCTCTGACCAATCAGTCGTTGATGCATAAGTTCAAATTTCTAACAGGTGACGTTTAAGCACAGTTTTCGAGCAATCTGAAGGCTTCATGTACAGCTTTTAGCCAGAAATTCACCGATTACAAGTGACTGTTAGACACGCAGCATATGATGTGAAGATTTTAGGTTACGTCCGAGCGATTTCTGCCAGTCGAATCGCGACGGAGTTTTAGCTGGATTACTTCGGTCTTGAAAGGGACGTGGATTTTGTGTACGGTGAGCGACAAACATCTCGCTATTCAGCATCAGCATACCGTCGAGTACAAAAAAAACACCTGGTGGTTACTAGTTGGATATTTTTTCCCGGAGCGAATCTGACGACAAAGTAAGAAATGAAGCTCAAACGGGACATCCAAGTGAAACCAGGATGTTTATTCCTGGACTGACTGTAGCTAACGTCTTAGTTAGTTTTCAAAGCTGAGGTGACTGTAACATTTATTTTACTGCGCATCCAATATATCAGTTCAGTGAACGGGGCCGCAGTGCCGCTCGACTCATTCGGGGGGGGGGGGGCTCGAATAGCTGCAACGTTTTTCAGAGTTGTCAGGAAACGGAAAGACAGAGGGCACATCAGTGAATTTTGGTTAGGTGGAAAACCAAATTTCTGGATACAAAACCTGTGTATGCTTTATGAAAACAATTATGACAGAAGGAACGTCAGCGTCCGCCAGTACTTGGGGTAAACTTTAAAAGGCGATTGTCCAAGCATGTCAAATTTTATGAATAGAAAGTACAACAAAAAATGTACGTTCCCACTACCTGACTACCTTCAGAGAAAGCAAATTCAATGCAGTGTGACAGGCTATTACTAAATTTAGTTAATTTCACCCCGATTGTTCCCTGAGCACAATTAATTGACTCTGTCATTAGACTCTTTTTGACTGGACTAGATTTAGACCAATAGATATACGTAGGAATTTTTCACGAAGTCATATTCAACTGAATACTGAGATGAGAAGCTGTATTGTAGTCCCCATTAATCATTGATGGGAACCAAATGTTCCCCAATTACTTTATTTGCTTCTGTTAGTTGCTGTCCTGCTTCGACTATGCGAATGAATCTACCGGTTCATAGTTAACATTACGACGTAGTTTGATGATTATACGTCTACAACCATGTTTGAATTATGTAGCATTCATGAAATGGAACTTTCTACCCCTCTACAATGGACAGCTTTTCACTCTACCACAATGCAAGCAGGATATATTAATCTTAGTGCAAAAAACGTGCAATACGGTTACTTTTGGTTAACCTTGAAGAAGGAATCATTTAGGAGTTTATCAAAGACACCTTGTCCGACCATCGCACACAAGTTCCCGATTTCCATCAATGAGCACGGAGTTTTGCAGTCTTTTCGGCATGCACAGTGTGTGAGTTAGCCGCACTCTTTGGTTTTCGAAAACACGAACAGATGAAAAAACGAATATCACCACAGAATTCATCCACGTGTTTCTACTAATAAGAAGCAGCGGTGATTTTCAGCTCTAAATCCATCAAAAACGAGATTTTGTTTCACCGCACAAAATTAATTCGAACGATTGGCTCAAAGCGATCATATATGCGTGAAGAGTTAAGACAGTGGAATCGAATTGAAAATGATTGCGGAATGAACGTGTGACACCACCGATTAGCGCTTCACACATACACTTAATAGATTGGCACAACAGCTTGTTTCCGAAAGGTTTTGGAGCGAACTGACCAGAAATTAGTAGTGAAAAACCGCCCAAAACGGAAGGGTTTTCTGGGGTTGCGTTCTCATTTCGTGGAGCATACATTCCCTTTTATTGGTAATTGTCGGCATTTTAGGTGCGATACATTGTGGTTAAGCTGGATTGTTTTATCGACCAGCTGCAATGCTAATCGATCAGTTCCGTTCAAAAGTATTAGGCTTGTGAGAGTTAGGGACAATCGCGCAATTTCTTCTTGCTGTGTGCACTGTTTGTTTAAAGCCATGTTCAGTAACTACGAAACACCAGATAGAACAAGCATTCTAATTTGAATATCTTGAGATTTTTTGGATGTTTGAGTACCAAAAACTCTTTAGAGCAGTGAAATATCAGTTCCTCTCTGACAAGTCAAAATTGATCTGAAACACACTTGATGGGGGCAGAATAAAATGATCTACCCATGCTTTGAATGTTTTTTTCCGGACCAGCCGTAGTTTGACAGCTTTGGGTTACTATACATTTTGGGACATACCAGGGATGACTGGGAATTCCCCTATCAGATGCCCTCATTTTATCCCGGGGACTTTGAGTCGCCTTAATTTGGAAGTGGCAATATTTGGGATGGGTTGCCAAATGCATGCTAGTATTTTGGCGCTTCCAATTAGTCTTCCCTGTTTTTTGTCAGACCAATCGATGGGCAGCCTCTTTCGTGAGTTTAATAACTGTTGCTATGCGGCAGTCTTTTTAAATAAAAAACCAAATCATATAAAGCAAAACAACACTGGGGGTGGACGGTGGACGGTGATATACTAAATAGTTCAACTGTCGTCTATGAGTATCTGCTCTATGTCGTGTATTTTAACCGTCAAAGCTTCTGATTCACAAAGGATGCATAATCGTGGACGGGAATTCACATATTTCCAAGCTGTTTGCCGGGAATTTGGCCCGGAATGTTTTTAGCAAACACATAGACGGATACTGAAGGTCTAGTTGGCCAGTAACCAACTAAACCTAAGTGGCAATTTATTGGCGGTATTAATCGATCACTGAATGAACCAGCCGTAAAAAGGAGTGGGGGCGTCATTCTTTGAGTGACAACATGGAAGTTAAATTCAATTCGTGCACGTCCGATCCCCTTACACACCTGAGTGGGGAAGAAATTCAATATGAGGCTGAAGGATTTCATTTCTTGCTCTTACACACCTGAGTGGGGAAGAAATTCAACATGAGGATTTCATTTCTCGCCCTGAGAGCAATTCTTTCAGTGAGAACCTGTCGGATAAAACGATTTTAAATTTAACCTTGCGTTAGAAAGTACATGGTCCTTGAGACCTGGAATGTATTGCATGAAGGGAAACAGTTCGTCGATCTCAACACGTTTCGTAGATCCTTCCATTTTATGCCAACCTGCTGCTTCATACAATGGTTGGGAGGGGAGAGTTTTACATTCACGTTTGAAGGACATCGATACTAAACGAAATACTGATAGGATACTTGCCAAAACGAACACAGTACAACACCTATGCTTTAGTATCTCGACATTCGGATGTTGTAAATATTAGCAATACCATGTGCGTTTTAGGACGCTGATCTCGCACTGGTGGCCTTGAAAACAAGCATTTTGGAGAGTTGGACAGATATCTAGTTAAGGTCCGGGGTCTCAGATCAACTGCTTTTGAAAGTGTTCTTCAGATAAGATTCCTCCTGGAACACTAATTTCTCCGTCAGAGGACGCTTGTCTGGGGGTCGGCCTTTGGCACAATATACTGTTTAGCACGGTACTGGTTAAATGTACACTTAACTATGGTCAGATTCGTCTAGATCTTCCGAGATCATAGTGAAAGCAATGTTCAATAGACATACTATCGATAATTTAGTCCTTGGGACCACGCTGAAATTTATGAAATCGTGGTCCAGAAAATTACGAGCACCAGGTTGGTACTACACTACGTGACTGTCAGATTAAACAAAGCAAGTTGTGTGTCTGTAAAGAACCAAAACATCTGGAAAAAGACGTATTAGTTTGATATGAAGGAACTAATCCCAAGTCACAGTTTGGTATTTCGGTGATCAGTGCATCGTAGTAATATTTCAAACTTGCTATTTAGAAGATAATTAGTAGCTCGATTTGCCTAGAGTTTTTTTGTGCTGAAATGATCATCTTGGTTGAAAACGTTACTCAACCGTTAGAGGCGACATCATGATTGTGTCACTGTGTTCGTGTATTGAACTTCTTTGGTATTTGTTTGCCCAGCCAACGACCCCTGTGAGCAACACTCAGACACAGATGAATTGCTTGCGAATTTTACTCATGACTATTTATGTTTACTGGACAAGTATGATATTTTCTGACTACCTGACTCAAATAAGGGCGTGAGTGCGATTGGACCTAGAATAAAATGTTAGCGTGTTTGGTAGCGCACACAGCCAATGTATCTCGAACATGTACGGAAAGCAAGCATGGAACGTGTGCTACCGAGAACACCCAGCTGCTTGAACACGTGCGTCTGCAAGTTGCACTGAGTCGTTCCTAAGAGAGCTTTGCTGCTGAAATCCTTTAAAAGTGACGCAAATGGTTGTTTGTTAACCACTGTTGTGATGAATTTTACCTCCTAGTAACATGCCTAGAAACAGGGCAAAGTCATACACTACATTGACCACAAAATTCTACAAGTAACCATTTATTTGTCAAGCGCCAACCGCAGGTTTTAAGCGGTTTTCCATGCAAGAAAAACCGCAGGTTTTAAGCGGTTTTCCATGCAATAAAATAGGTCAGTTTTTCGCTGCTGTTCTTTTGGTGTCCTGGCCACAAACGGTGCGAATAAAGTTAGCTGTAGTACCGAAAAAAACACCTCCCTCATTTCATTGCCATGCAACATAAATTTGCAACATAAAGTTACAATGTATTGAATAACTCACACATGTCTTTAAAGGATGCTAACGTTTTGGTCTTCACACAACAGCAGGCGCCGTGATTGTACCCAAACTACCACCTGGTGAGTTTATGCTTGATGCACAAAAAACGATCGCCCGAATGGCAGTCTCCTAAAACCCCATTGAATGCGACGGCCACACCCTGTATCCTTATCACTGTGTCGTAGTTTTTTTGGAATTTTTGTGCGAAAAAATTTGTGTGTGAGAAATATGGTATGGAATATTGTCCTTTATTAAGTGAGATAATTTTTGTAATTTACAGAATGGAATAAGATAGTTGCGGTAGTGAAAATAAGGGCTTTTGGTTGGGTTTGAGTAAAAAAGTTGGCAATTTTCGACTCTCAAAATCAATCAGATATCTTGCTACGAACGTGACAGTCATACAAACCGCAACACCTATTTCAACCGCGCGGAATTAAACGCATCACCTAGAACGTGAACTGAGAAAACGCACGCAGCCCCTAACAATAATTGAGCAAAGTTCAATGAAAGGGCTTAATGGAAGCCAGGTTTTATTTGTTCGACTAATCTATGTCAACCTTGAAATTGTGGGTTTCCTTTCATTTTTTTAGACACATCTAGTACTGGATCACCGAGATCCACGAGTCCCGGTAAGCTTACAAGTAGAAACAAAAAACTAAAGGAGGACAGATTTTCTCTTTCCTCGTTGCTGACGATTTTTTTACGAAAATTATTTTTGTCCAAATCTGGAATGCAAAGTAAACAATATATCCAATTACCTAATGGCAAGATACAGCGAGACTAGCGGGAATTTGGTAGCCCGCGAACAAGTAAATAGTGCTCAATTTGTTCATATTCACACCACTCGTTTGAACGGTTGTCCTCCTGTTCTGGCGTATTATTCCGGTGAGTCCACAACAAAGGGAAGTACTGGACTCGAGTTTCGCTCTTATTAGAGCTCATCAGCAGTGCATATCCAGTGGCCGTGCCGGGATTTGAACCCCGACATCTGACATGCGAGGCGAGCGTGTTACCACTACTCCACCAACGCACGTTGGACGCATCTGAATTTTCACGTCTGAACAGGCGAACGTGTTCACGCTTGAGCGATGTGAGTGACCCATCGAACGACGACCCAGTAACTGTCCTGGTTGTGACGATCGATTGACCCGCCAGTCAGGACTTCCCAGTCAGGTAGCGTGACACACGCTTGAAACACAATGGGCGACATTTTGGTTGCATTTAGGGTTTTGCGGGATAGGCATTCCGGAGGAGGACGACCGTTCAAACGAGAGTGGTGTGAATATGAACAAAATAACTATCCCGCAAAACCCCAAGTGCTCAGTTTGTTGTGAAATTGAAACCTCAGTGGATGAATCCAAAGTAATCAGGCGTACGTAAGAAGAGACTTTTTATATGGCTTTTACAGTAAAAACGCTGGAAGCTACTGAACTCACGGGTCTTTGTTATAATCAAGATTGACACTACCGCGGGATCTATGCGTAAGCTTCGCAACACGACCATAAGAGAACCTGACTACTTGTGGTTTGACAGCAATAAGTACATACGACCGTTTCGGATTCGATCCTGTGATGGAGATACTATTGATTTCCTTACATTTGTTCACTCAGTCTGGACAACAACTGACTGTTGTATTCCTTCACCTTCCCTGATGCTACCGGGTTAACAGTCAGAAGACAAGAAGGTGGCCAGAAAAACTGTATATTAATGCAATTACAGCGTTCTATTTATATGATTCACTTATGACCGTATTTGCGGGTCGACCTGCTCAACCAACCAGTGTGTCGCTTACACGCCCACACTGGTTCTCGAGCGGTTGTTCCTTTGTCTCGGCTGGTCATGGATGACCGTCTGTGCATCGTATTACTGACCAATGCTTTTCGGCACCCTTTTTGAAAGTTTTTTCCGTACAGTTCATCAAATATGTCGAACGAAATCTAAGACCGCCTTACCCAACTTTTGCGTCCAATTTCACCGGTGTTCTTTAGGACTGAATGTGGCTTTAGTTTAGCCACTCTCACCTATTTTCTTTTGTTTAGTCTTCGTTACACTTTACTGAGACTAAAAGAAATTAACTTGATTACATGCTTACAAACTCCAGCCATTTACGCTACGTCGAGCTTTGTAAATCTCTGAAAACCCTGACCACTCATTCGTATTTACTCAGGTGTG
Source organism: Clonorchis sinensis (assembly GCA_003604175.2). Classification (NCBI taxonomy): domain Eukaryota; kingdom Metazoa; phylum Platyhelminthes; class Trematoda; order Opisthorchiida; family Opisthorchiidae; genus Clonorchis; species Clonorchis sinensis. Next base: position 28,382,806 of record CM030371.1, read on the forward strand.
TTCCCAATTGCCTAATAGTACATTCGTAGCTCAAGCACACAGAGTTATCTGTCGAAGCCACTACGTGTGGCCTAATGCTGCTCAAATCGTCCATGGTATTCGATTTGCCTTTAATTTACTCCACTGGCCCCACGTCTGAAGATTCTCTGTTAAACTGTAATATAGCATTAACTTTTTAAAACCGTTTTATAGATACTTCCAATGTTCTGTCGGCCAGAAGTTGGATGACTGGTAAGTCCACATAGGAAAACAAGAGATGTAAAGACGGAAAAACGTTTCCGTTCTGGCTGCCGGCAGTGATTTTTAAACGGGATTCAAAAGCCTCATGTGTGTAAACGTCATGGATACAAAGCTGAAAATACACCTAATAAAATGGTGCGAAAGACACACGGAAGTTAGCGTGACGTTGACATCGCAGAAACAACAAGTAGGGAATTCACGATTAGTTGTGAAATTGTGGCCATCATGGAAAAATCTGAAGTCATCAGGCGGATTAGGCATGAAACACAATAGTTTTCATTTTGTTTATTTTGTGCAGTGAGGTGTAGAGGTGCTGCGCGGTAACTGCTTCAGACTACATGTGGTCAAGTTTCAACGCGAGGAAGCCTTAGATCATTTGTACAAACACCCGTGTTTTTTAATTAAATTCACTACCAAAAGGCTCGTGGAACCTGTAGCGGGAGCCGGAACAAGTTGGGTGAACTGTTTGCTTATATCGTGGGCTTTTTTCAGCAATTCGCTCATGGGATTTAAGTTAAGAATACTATACTTTGCAAATATCGATATCATTTCGGAAGTTCCCGTCAAATGTAGTACCTTTGCGCACAAAAACATTCGAAATGATGTAATCACACATAAACTCTTATTTTACGCCAGTTAGATTCCTAAATCGGCTAAACATTTTGCCCGTGTAGATTACTATTAGAGAGTTGGAAAGCGTAAATTTGGTCCAATCAGATTAGGACTAGGTGAGAACGTTGTCGGACGAAATATGACAAGCTACAAATTTTGCAGAATACTTTTTAAACGTGTTCAAGTGACGTCAAGAGGGGGAAAATCAGAGCATCAAAAGGTTTTCTGCAACAGGCGCCAGTTAGTGGACGTTTGAGGCACCACTTTTGAAATAGCCACACGAGTATAATTCACCTCGGCGCCTGATCACCTTCTCGGTGCTTTTGGCTGAATTCATCTCTCGCACGGCGCCTTGTTTCCAAGTACAAGCGGCTTTAATGTCTTTTTTTGAAATAACTTGGAGTGCCGTGGGATAGACATGCCTCGTCAACTATAAGGTACAACACATACCTTATCAAACTGCACTGTCTGCCATGTTTCAAATTTTGTGTGCAGTAGTTGAACAGAAACTGTGAAAAAAAGCAACGCATGTCAAGCCATTTCCGATTGCAAGAGACTTAGACACATGATCACTGTACAGCTCTCGGTCTGCATTCGTGCTTGTCTTGGATAAATATGAAGCAGCGTTCTCGATAAATTAGACGAAGCGAAAAGTTGCTCTGATGTTTCAACTCTTTACACAGTTTACGTGTTTTCTCATAAATGTTTTGTGAGACGCACACTTCAACTGGAGCCTAAAACGCAGAAAACATCTGAGCTGTTCTTGATGGTATCCCGCCCACTCGTCATCAGGATGAGTCCATTCAATTTAATTTCGAGGAGGATTTATGATAACATCACTCTGTTGTGACTGACCCTTGAGTTGCCATCACATGGCATGTATGTACCATAAAAATCACGTGGATACGGTCGTGTCTTCTGACCGCGAAAGTCGGAACCTGGCAGTATGTCCGTATGCATGTGTCGTTAGTCTGTCCGCTGAGCTGGACAACTTGATTGCAACAGTTTCATATTCGATCAGGATTATATCATCAGTGCTTTGTTAGGGAGCTTAACGGTGACTTACAGATGGGTCAGCGATCACGCCGTATGCATCTAGTAATTCAGCTAACTGGGTAATTGGTCGGGTAGTGACAAATCGCTTTGAAAATTGTCCACAGCAGTGAACGCACCGACCACCCTTTTAATGAAGTAGGTACAATTATTTGCTTGTTGGTGGAGCAGCCGCACATAGAAAGTCATTTCCTCGTGCGCTATAACTCAATTTTTATCCAACTTTGGAGTTATACACATTATATTCCTTGACAGACGATGAATCCACTAAAAATGGGGCCAAGAGATCACGCCCACTCCAAAAGCTGTGTAAGTCAACATCTATTTTGCACAACTAATCACCATTGGAAGAAATGGGTTGTGAACAGCATTCAAACGCACACAACAAACCGCTTGATTGGTCTGTTGACGTTTTCACTCATCGTTGAGAATGTTCATTGTGATGAATCACTCAAACAGCTTTATGTGGTGTTGTTTGAAATCACGTGATTTTCCCCAGAGTGGCGGTCAAATCTACTACACGGGACATACTACACAGTATAATGATAGGAAGCAATTTTTTGTGAACTACAGAAAATACCAATTTAGGAATACTCAAATAGTTTAAAACAGTAAAGGTATTTGAACAAGTCAACGATTTGAGAAATTCCATACAGCATTCCGGAGTAGACGTTTGTTCTTGTCTAACGGTGAATTCCAGGCATAGAGTAATTTTACTTGCGTATTCAACTGAATAATAATCGATTTCTCAAGGTTAGCTACATATTCGTGTGCACGATTGCTGAATACACGCAACCACCTTAGCAGCCGACATCTTGCGGTCAGCAGCGTTTTAAAAATGTGGTGTATAGTCACCCTCATGCAAAAGAAACCGGTGGAACCGCTTGCCTCCCAGGAGTACAGAGTGAACGTAAGACCAAACCGTTGGCTAGGCGTATTTTTTCCCCTGAAGTCCAGAAAGGTTCTTAGAATACACTTTTATGGCAAAAAGCGTAGTGAATGTAAACTGAATTACGCGATGTCGTGAAAAAAATGTCGGATGCACCATTAAGTCTGTTAGTAGTATAGTTTGTGAACCACTAGCATGCATGACAGACCTTCAATTACTGTTGGCGGAAACTGAGGTCCCAAAGAAAAGGAGAATAGAGCAATTGTTGATGGTCACTTGCCGATAGTCTATTCAAATGGAGGTGCGTTAGATTACATCGAGCAAACCTTTCCAAAAATTGAATACTAGACCGGAAAAAAGCTAGAAATATTGCCTACCCAGATAAACTGTTGGATGGAAAATACAAAACATATTTAACTGACAAAACGATCTTTTATCTATGAAAGTTCGTGTACGCTTGGAAAAGTCTCCGAATAATCATTTATTCGAGGGATTTTGTGATTTCTGAGCGGATGCAGTTCAACAAAATGGGTTGCAGGTAGACAGGGTGAAAGAAAATCATTAATATAAAAACGCAGACACTATGACATGATAACCTAGAAATTAATTATGACGTGCATCCTCAAAAATCGCTTCTTAGTGGAAAAAATTACTTTTATGGAAAGTATCACTTTATGCTTTGGGACTTTAGAATCCCACATCGACGGAATATTATGGATTATCAGGATTTTGCGGTTATGTCTACTGAATGATTGTAAAGTTGAACAAACGTTCAAATGATTGAAATAAACAGAACAAAGCAAACCAGACGTTTGAAAATCGCATTAAAATATCTACATTTTAAACAGCGCGCTTCCTGTCTGAGGAAAATTATTGTTCAAGTAAGTCTTTCGGCTACCGAGGTTCTCTTGATAACACTCAGGAAATAATGAAACAGGGTTTTCACGTCATGAACCCTATGTTGACAACTGAATATTTGGGATGTATAGATGGCAGAACTAAACATATCTTCAGTTAGTGTGTTCGGTAAGTGACGTTGACCTTCGATCACACTCTTAATGATTTCAGCCAATCGCGCTTCAGAGTTTCTGACCAATCAAAAATTGGTTTCACTTCACTCACACTACAGCTGATCGCATTCACGCTATCACCATCTGGTCTGTGTCAGATAGCATCTCCACTGGTACCCAGAATACAAAACGACCCCATAAGTAACTGAATTATTTGACAGAACAAGGGTTTGACAATTTTGATTTGTGATGTTTTCCGCAAGTACAGTGCGAATTCACAGGTAAAGTCACCTAACTTCAGCTTGCGAAAAACAAATTGTTAGCTTATGGGTATTTCGAGGGTTTGTCGAATTCCCATTCGCGTAACCCTCGTTTGAGTGGTCTTCCACCTGAACTGACGCAATTATTCTAGTGAGTCCATTCCAAATTGTGGAGCACCGGACTTGATTTTCGTTCTTATAAGAACTCCTTAGCAGTGCATAATCATGACATTTGCTAGCCAGCAAAAATGAAGAATGCCTTGTAGTTCCTTCTTTGGAAAAAATTAACGATACTGCCATGGAAAAAAACGCATATCAATAAATATATTGAAAACGACGTGTTACTTTTCAGCTATCGGGCTGAGTCAGATTGAGAACTAAATAAGATTTTACCTCACATTAATAAACGTTATGAGTTACTTTTTCAAGATTTGCCATTTTCTATGTCTGATATCCGCAAATGGCATCTTTACAATGCGTTTGAGTGTACATGAAATGAGGCAAACATTAATTTGTACGCAAAATTTATTCTTGTATCAATTTTTTTCGAACAACCAGAAGAAAGTAAGCTCCCTCTACTACTAATAAATGTTGCGGTTTTTACAAGCAGCGAGTGCACAAAAACATATCTTCAAGTAATAGAAGATGTGGACTCCGCTGCAGCTACATACTTGAAGAGTGTAATTTTTTGTTCTCTACCGTGCCCAATAATGTATACTACTCACAAATATGTATTGTATCTATATGAAACCAGCGTTTTTTTCGCAACATTTTACTCGGTTGTCTCATTGGCAATCTTCATAGATTAAATTAGTGCGGAGGTGAAATATAATATAGTATTTTTACAACATGGTCATGTAAGCTTTTCCAAAAGATTCTCAAGCATTCGTTTTAAAAAAACTTGGAACTTCCCAAGGTCACCCGCCTATCCCGCATTAATCTCACTGAAGTGTACACACAACGCACTCTTCACGGGTATTAAGGCCTTGTGGAAACCTAATGAACTGTACGGGGTAGGTGGCAGCATTTTCTAGTTTGTGAAGCCACAAGGTTCGCAACAAATGCATATATAAGCCAAAATAGCTAACTTTCCAAGCAGGTGATTTCCACTTTTAGTTTGTAAAGTCTTGCCACAGCAATCCAAGCCCTTTTTGCCTATGTGGGGATTTACAACTACTGACGGCTTCCTGGGCCCAGATTGTTGCTGAGGTTTCGGGTGCTCATGTGATTAGCACAGTTGCAAACGTCGGTCAGAAAAGTCCTTTCCTTTCAGTTTTACAGCCGGCTGTATAACCGATCTTGCATCACGGCTCAGCTATTTGTCCCGTAGGAGCTGAAGAAATAAACACCTCTCAAACGTCTGGTTACTTTGCAGCACGGCGACAGGTTTCCCTCGCCACGACGCAAGTGACTTTCAACAGAATACTCAATGGCAAATCAGACGGGATAAAGAAAGAATATTGCAGGCGGTTGGGACGCCTACAAAGAAAACCTACATGTTGTCTAGTACAGCCTCTGAAACACAGGTGAAAGTCTTGGATATGGGTACACGTACAGCAAAACCTAAATTCAAACTGGGCGCTTTGAAATCTTCTAAGTTGGCCTGACACAAGGTGATGTAGTTCGAATGTGGTCGGGTACCTTATACCACGAAATCCACCTCAGTGGTGATCATGCGGTTATCACATTGCAAGAATGTCTACCTTCAACGCACTGGTTCTTAATAGTTAGCCTGTCAAACCTGTCAGTCGCGTTACAGTAAGATGTGACATTTAAAAGTTTTAGTTTACATCCGTTCAACCATTCTTCCATCGGGCATTTTTCCAAAATTCATAAGGATTTTTTCGCGTCCCACCCTCCCGCCAAGGTGATAAGTTCACTCCCGGTGTTAACCACTATTTGGTGCTGGCGCATTCCAGATTAGTTCACTGATTTATGAATAAAATGTCACCTCAAAACACAAACGCCCCCTCGTCAAGACATCATTAACTTCAAAACAAAGATACCCTCTACATCAGTTCATCATTTCAATTACTGAAGGACATAGACCAATAATCGGAGGAGCCAAATCTACCAAATTTAATTGGAGTCCCTACGCCAAAATGTTTGACAAAAACCCACTTACCAAATAGGCCGTTATATCCTCATTCTGGATAGACTCTTTAAAGTACAGAACCGTTTGTCCAATGAATTCAAGCTCAATCAGGACCATATCACGTGCTACTTTAGTCCGAGAGACTTTAGCTTCTGCGGCCAAAAAGTTTTCCTTTCCTACCATCGCAGAAACAACAGTTCGTCACCCCGTTTACCTTCACTTAGCCTTTGCAAAGACATTCCACTCGCTGTTTAACCAATACTCTGGTAAACGTTCATGACCCAATCCTAGGAAAATGCACAAAACTAAATACTTCATCCTGACAACAGGGTGATATGGTCCACAAGCGCTGACATGCTTAATACTGGATAGCTGGATGGACGGACGCAGCAACTAGGAAGTCGAGCAAGCGAAGACCACAAGATCCAATAAGTTACATTTTCTGAGTGAAACTTCCATAGTGAAACATTCTACAAGCTGTTGAGTGAGAAAACTCTGGGTAGTTTCCAGGTACTCTGAGGAATACCGCAGCTTGCACTAGGAAGGCACTTTTGATTTCTCGCAAAAGGCAGAGACGCTCAGGTGCGACTATACGTTACTTAACAGACTGATTATTACGTGCAGAGTTAGACTGTGCCATGAGAAATTCAAAATATCCTCACCTCTAAAATGTAGTATATCTGCAAACGTAATTACGAATGCGTGACTGGTTGGCCAAATGAATAAAAGAATACGACATTTGTCATTCAATCAAGACTCCGTACACCCCACGCTAAAGTGCAGCAAATACACACAACCGTGCGTGCATACATACGTTGCAGATGTTATCGTCAGGGATCAAACACAAATTACTCACATAACTTGATACAAAATATATAAGAATAACATATTTTAAGCGGAGATTTCGACATTTAAACAAGAAGGCAGTGAAGCCAGAAAAAGGTCGCGTATGTGCGCAAGAGATTCGTTTCCTATCGCCGCGGCCTTGTACCCTAGCTGGCTGCCTTATCAGGAACACCATACCTTTCGTTTTAAACAGTTCTATCAGTGGATTTGGGGGCGAGATGGCTCAAGCGGTTTGAGCGCGAATTTACTGGCCGGAAGGTCCGCGGTTCGAACCCGACCCGCTCTGCCTCCCGACCTCTCCTGTCTAGTCTTGGGCAACCTGAGAGAAGCCCAGCCCCCGTGCTTCCTTCGGGTGGCATGACAGTCAGGCAGAGAAAGGGTGCTAAAGCTCAACGATATCAGTGGATGTCAGTTTTTCTTATTGCCAGCGTAAGAAATAGTAACACCCAGATAAGGAGTGGCTTGGTAATTTGGCCTCATCGTGATACTCTGCGAACACGCATGCTAACTCATTTCACTCAGCAGTGACAGACACTGGATGTGCTTGAAATAACCTCGTGATATTTTGTGTCAGTGTCCTCGTCTTCACTGATACTATTTGAAGGCAAAAGGTTGTGCACGCATTCTGTAAAGTCCAAGAGAATTATTGATGTATACTTGGTATATCCCATTCACCAACTCATCGTATAATTATTGGGGGACACTCAAAGCAATCAAATGTGTAAGTTTTCAGTTACGTATGGAAGCGCGCACTGAGATGAACGATGGCAAACGCAACCTAAAAACCCCAGATAGTCCATAATTATAGTGATTTACTTAGGCTTCTATTATCCTAGGAACAAAACCAGTCACTTTCGCCCACATGTTTCTAACCAAACATTCAGAAACGGGATGTGTAATAAATTTTTCTGAACAGTGTGTATTGTGATTCTGAAGTAACTTTCATTGGCTTTTGGATGCATAATTTGCTGCGAAAAATGGCTCTTTGGGTAAAAAAAAATACAAACATACATGATGAAATAGTCATATTTTTAATATTATATGTGAATAAATCAAATATCTTGCTCTTGAAGTCTAATAATATACTGATTTCTCTATACAAGTGGTCGGGGTGTCCACAATTTGCGTACTCATTTTAACCGTTACGCTTTATACTCTGTACTTATCCCAGAAGAACAGGTCATAGAACCTGCTGCTTATACCGCACCACGTAAGTTTGCAATGCGACTTTCCTACCTGGAATTCGCGTATGCGAATTTGGATTTTACAAATTTACGCATGAAATGTTGAATAAACAAAAACTTGGCCACATTCATATACTGGACGGTGAAGGTCATACTAGAATAGCTCAACAACCAGGACAGGACAAAATTCAGTCCAGGGAGCTGTAAGTCTTCACCGACTTCGTCAAAAAGCCTGCTGAATGTTGGATCAGTTCCTACTGGGCAGTGGGGGCAACAGGTTATTCCAAGCACTCTTAGTGCATTTCTGCAGATTCGCGCTAAACCAAAGCCTACTTTTATTTCTTCAGTAGTCAAACTAATTATTCAGATGGCCTTCAATAACGCAGCAGTCCGATTAACGGAAAAATGCGATATTCTTCAGCCGCCACGAAAAGTTATGAATTATTCACACACACACACACACACACACTATAAATATATATATTTATCGCAGGTGTAAAAAGAGCATATATGTACAGTTTCCAACGTAAATATAGCAATTTTAATGCCGTATGAAAGGTATGCACAGTGCATTTTCAAATTCTTTTGAATAGCAAACATAACACGAGCCATCGAAAGTGGGTTTGGATCAATCAACAATCAATTCGACAAACTGGCCTCGGCGGTAACTCGTATTGCGGAATCTGTGAGTTCACTGGGTAAGTAGATCAGAGTTTGCTTCTGGCGCGCTGCACATGAAACGACCTACTAAGCTTTATTTGAAGAAACATCAGGTTGAATTATCTTGGTTTCAAGTACATTGATGAGCGAAAAAATAGACCTTAGTAACTGACTCAAACCAACATCAAGCCAAATGATTTTTTTTGATAACAGTTTCTTAATGCCAAAGTGATCTTTTTTGATAACAGTTTCTTAATGCCAAAACAAAGTGTTAAGTGTGCGGAACTACATATAAACGATTTGGAATCACCTACGTTTTGAAAATATATATTTATCATTCTCTCAGTATGTGAAATCGATATGTTGCCTTGACAAAAACGGAACTTTAGTTAACATATAAAGCGATGAAAAAGTTCTGGAAGGTTACAGCAAGATGTGGATGGAAAGACGCTGCCTATACATCTAGTAGAATCTAGAAACCAGTTGGAGCAGGTTGATAGACTGGCAGGTGCCCGCAGAGATAGACAGGTGTAAAGACAGACGGACAGATAAACAGACAGACAGACAGACAGGTAGAAAGATAGATGGACAGGCAGTCGTTTAGATAGACAGATAGAGAGATAAATAGATGGGCAAATAGATAACTAGATAGGTAGGCAGTTAATTAGATAGATAGATTGACTGCTTATTTGAATAACCGATCGATTGACTGACTGACTGACTAACTGATTGATTGATTGATTGATTGATTGATTGATTGATTGATTGATTGATTGATTGATTGATTGATTGATTGATTGATTGATTGATTGATTGATTGATTGATTGATTGATTGATTGATTGATTGATTGATTGATTGATTGATTGATTGATTGATTGATTGATTGATTGATTGATTGATTGATTGATTGATTGATTGATTGATTGATTGATTGATTATTAACTGGTTATTGACTGGCGGACATAGTGTGCTAGCCTTCACAAGTGATTTCCTGGAAGTGGAAGCTGAATCTGATATCAAATTTACAGTGGGCTTTTTGTGTGTGTGTCAAACATGGGAACCGTCAAAAAACGAAAAATACAGTAAACATGAAAACGTAGAGTGAACTCATCGATTTTGTCCACATTCAAGCCGTCAGTGACCACTGTGGACTTCGTGGCAACCTGCGCAATTGACTCGACTCCGTCGGCTAGGTTCAGTGGGGTGGGTAACCAGGGTTACGCACCACTGAAAGAAAAACTTGAACTCTAGATGGATCAAGTGGCCTCAGTCCGTCATCGGTTATCTGCATACGATTCAACTTGGCACTATACCAAGCAGCACACAGTAAGCTGGTTTGTTACAATCGGTTTAACACACTGTCGGACATTGCTTCCAATAACCGTGGCTAGAAATTTCAGGCTATCATCTATGATATGCTCATATTAAAAGTTCAAAGAAATCCCCAGCTATGGGGAAAGACATTTCTGTAAGCCGGCATGCAGAAATAGGAGCTGTTTCTTTTTAGGTGAGTGATAATGAAGAAATCTTTTTTAAGTGTCAAGTAGAAGTTTATATCATGTGTACACCTATCTATCTGGAATATTACAGAAATGAAGTGCACGCAAATTCTGTTAAATCGAAAAGCGTCCATTTGAACATTAAACGGTGCTACAATATTTTTTTGTCTACGGAACACCTTCCCTTGGTTTATTATCACAAACTCTTCCATATTATTTGATTAAAGCTCAGTTGCAACTGTTTCGAATGGATGAAGATGACAGAAGTCGCTTTACTTCATGTAAGTCCAAAGGTGAAACAGATCATCGTTTTCGAGAAACCAAACTATTCCATATTTTATTGGGGTGATTTCCTGCTCTGCTTACGCTAAAAAAACCCAACCATAATTAGCAAAACACACATTTGCAAACAAATTTGGTTTTTGCGAGTGACTCACCTGGAACCCAACTGAATCTCTCACTTATGATGTTTCCAGGCAACTGAATGTGCTGCACCAGGCCGTCTCATGTTCCAGTTGCTTCGATATTCGAGATATCGCGATATATGTATATTCATAATGCACTACTCATAATGCTGCTGAAGGGTTGACGGAAACTGAGAGACTGCGCCTACCAGACGAGCCCCCAAAAAAGGACGAAACCGGTCGTGAAGTGTCGAGAAATTTTTCAGCAACCTTATGAGTGGTGCGTCACGTAAATCATAGCTACTCTGTTCTCCATATTTAAACAGTTCAAAGTCTGCGGCTGTCCAAGTATTGTTGTAAAGGTTGAAGCTATAGACGTAATTATCGATCCACATCGCTGGTAACTCAAGTAACTCAAGTAGTCAATCAAAGCGAGGTTTCATTTTCATTGACCCGCGCCTCACCTACATAGCCCAATATTCATTTTGTTTTAGCAAATCAGTTCGCGTTCACCGCTTCACTCTTAGTTTAAAACAAACCAGAGTCCTGAAAATTGTCTCCCTCTAGAGTCGATGTAGATATTACGGTAAAACGTGACTCAGTTTCCATTGAACAAAACCAGGATCAGTAGATCCCACCACGTTGGTTAATTTGCGAATAACCGGATGTGGTTCCATTGGCAGATTGGTTGACGAAACCGGCATGTTGTTTGTATTGAAGAAAATTTTGGAATCCCCCGGCTTCCGAAGGCAAGTCTCGTGTAACTCGTGTCCTTTGAGCTCTACGCAGAAAAGCCATAAGCCCACAAAAACCACGGCACGGAAAATAACTTACTGAAGTTGTAATTCCTGTTGGATAAACTATCCTTGTTGTCACAGTCATGCTGAATGATTCGTGGATTTTGCACTTCAGCCTTCAAAACATAGGACCACCTGAACCTGCTCGGTCATTGCTCTTGGTACCACAGACGGACGGACGTACTTTTTAGTTTGAGTAAAAGACGTTTAGGATATCAATGTGGTGGTTTGTACAGAGTTTTCAGCAACTCTGACATCACACCAAGTAGCATTTCAAACTGTGTGAAGAACACGAGAAACGTCCATTCCAGGTTTTTTGGTGCGCATAGCAACCTGGATGCACAAGGACTACAGATTAACTGCTCAGTGACGTTTAATTTAACCAGGTTTAAGTTGACAAAAATGTGTGTGTGTGATTAGGGGATCAGGGGAGGCAGGTCTTATCTAAGCCAGAGTCCATTAGGCTGCTGAGCAACTGCTCGTGATTCAACGGTTAAGCGTTGGTGTAGAGCTCATAACGACGATATCGTCAAGGCGAGCCGCTGTAAACGGTAATCCACGTCCACCAACTGTTGCAATATACCTGGCGCACACCTCAAACGCTAGTCGACTGCAACGATACAAACCACGATTAGTGTTCGTTGTAAGTAATTCTTTCAAGTGTTCGTTAACTATAACTCGTAACTATGCGGAGAATTTGTCCGGTGTAAGTTTTGAAAATAAATCCGCAGCGACCAGCAATGCGTACTGCGCTGTTGGTGCTTCATTGAGCCCATTTGAAAAAAACCGGCACATGTGCGTACTTCATCGTCTGCCTTATTGACAACAGCACTGGCGGATGCCAAAGATTAATGTCACTGAGACTATGATACTTAAAGTCGGGTCGACTTAGCGTCGTTCGCTTGAGACGAAAAATCGGACATACGCCATATTTCTGTTTTGGAAACCGGGATTATCTGCAGAAATACTAGGGTATTCCGTTTTTGATGGATACTGCCGCAACTGGGCAGACTACTTCCAGAGGATGTCAAATTGGGTCTTCTGATGCGTGGATTTCTGTTAAATGACCCGTCTCGCAGGCTATCCAGTCGGACCCTAGTGAATTCGGGCAACCATTGATGAATATATAGCAAATGCCTGATTCAAAATAATCGCGGAAACTGAAACGACACTGCAACTCACCGGAGTAGCAAACCAAATGCATCCTGTGCAATTCAGGTTTCTGGACTGTTTGGCGGTTTTCCATAAGAATCCCACGCAATGCAAGAAATGATTGTAATACCCGGTGCCATATTCAGCCGAAGTTTAACAGAAACATCCTCGATTAATACTGTGCTATACCCCGGTAGATCCCGGAGCGTCCCACAGTTCGTAGCGTAGACGATATTGGACTGATAATCTACTCAAGTATTTGGCAGCTGCCGTATGCACTGCGATTCCTTGTAACCCATTTTGTAGCAATCTGATAAACATGGTTACTGAATAGGTTAGGTCGGACAATACACCACTGTCCTCAAAGCAAAAACGCAGTGGGTGGACGCTGTGAGCGTGTGAGACAACAAAGATCATTGTAAGTAGCTGGATAGACTGCTACTATATCATTGAAACACGAGCTGTTTTGCAGAATCTGAGTCGTGTTTCCGATTCACAAGTCGCCTATATTCAGCGGTGAAACCCTGGACTGATAATTTTGTGTTGGCATCCAACTTTGTAGATAGAAGAGTTCTGATATTTGCTTCGTTAAAAAATATTCGTCATCCCACAGATATCAAAGATTTGCGCGTACTTACTAGCTGATTCAACTGGAAACCTTCGTACTCCAGGTTAAACCTTGCGACATATGTGACGATATCTTCTGTTAACTGCCTTGGAATTTTCAAACAGTTACACCAAATGTTGTGCACGGACGTTCTTCCACTAAAGATGAATCCTAGCTGCGTAACAATGTCCTTGAAATCGAATTTTACGGTAGAATGTAATTGCGACACTGAACATGCTCTGAAGCATCAAGTTTCTAAACCAGTAGGCGCACTTTCGCAGGTTCATCTAGGGCCATGGGGTTGATCAGAAAAACATCCCCATAACGTTAACGACTGTGACTCGGTTATTGTAGTGAAGCCTGTGAACTTTGGAAGCGATTAACTGCTTCATTTGTAAGATGTGCAGACGTTTCTCAGCTGATCTGTGAGCGCTGCGAAAAGCCTTGCGCCCGCTTGCTAAGTCTTCTAGATTATCGTGTTCTTTTGTTGTCGCTGTTTCAATGGTTCCACGATTCCCAGTTCAGCCGTCTCCGTTCGCCGCTGCTGTAACCAATAAATGCCTGCTGCGTTGTTTGGCTGGTTCGAGGACGACAACAACTCGATCAACTGATACTGGTGTGCATTTATGGTGGATTTACAGGCATGACTCAAAACAAAATGCAACACGAACGACTAGTACATAGCGGACACTGTCAAGCACGAACATGCATTGTACGGATGCGCTGGGTATCACAGCGAGCAGACACATACGGAGACGTACACACAATAGTGGTTGTGCGAAGAGCGCCCTTCGAGGAAGTCGGTCGACTAGCATACGGAGCACGTGGGCCTATGACAGAATAATTTCATTGAACCTGGGAAACCGACAAAAAAATGTAATTAACGGAAACTGAACCTCATTGACGTCGTTGTGTCTGCGTTCAGTAGTCCCAAATCCGGTTCATTATGTGCTATTGACGATGTGCGTGAGATGTAGTTGGGTTTTCATCAAATAAATCACCCTCGTAAGTTTGATTTCAGCGACTCATATACTCTGTATTCGGAATAATAAAATGGCCAAACGTCTTCCTTAGGATTGCACCCAGCCACAAAGGTTCACCTTTCAGGCTGGTCGTATCACTGAGATCAATTTGTTTGCTGGTGATATGCTCGTAACCAAATTTTTCAGCTTGTCTGACGAACAGGTGGCTGTGAAGATTGAATATTAGTTTACCAAATGCCATCTCAATACAATAAAAACAGACACTCGTTAAAATTTTTGACCAAAGGGTCCAGAAGCTGAAACTTCATTTCCCCAGTGGATAATTTCTGGGAGGTTTCGTATGGTAACATAATCTGATCCCCCCTTTGGGGGAACATATCGGATGGTGTTTGCATTACAGTGAAACAAAAATGGGAAGAATACCGGTGTAACAATGCATACTACGGATAAAACATGTGATCAGTGTCTTGTCACATCCCAAAGTACCATCCGCTCATCTCATGGAAGATTGGTACGGGAAAAATGGAACTACCTTGCAGTCTTTTTTTATTATGCTTTAACGTGGAAAGAACATCCTGGAATGTTCAAAAGGACGCTCGATAATAATCGATTTTCAAATACTGTGTGCAAATGATATTTTTAACTTCATGCCTAATGGATTGAAACCGCTTAGTTTGTGTTGGTTAGTGGATTGACAGGCGCTTTTCCGGTTGCCCAAAATATGAGCCGGTTAGTTGGATTTTGAATTCATACGGTACACCTGCCGAGCAGAACAATACGAACCATTGCGGGGGGAACTACTGATAACCTCACGTGTTTTGGCTATTTGCAGTTATGTCATCTACGAGGCCTTCTGCACCCGAAGTAACAGAAAAACAACCGGAGGGTACGTTTTCGTCAACATTCATTGAATTAAATCGATGGGATCGACAAAATCACCTTTTGCGGGGAATAATGTTACAGTCTTTTGCTGATCAGTACATGAGAAGTGGTCACCGGATGAGGTATACAACACGTGGCTACTTTACGTAAATTCCTTGAGTGAAGGATGGGGGTGGCGATATTTCAGGTTACGCGGGATTCGCTCACGATGTTGACCAGCCTAAGGCTTTCTCTGTTGAACACTAGCCTGGAGTTCGTGGTTTTTAATCTACCAGGGAACTCGAGGGATTCGCAGAGCCAATGATTCGCAAGTAAGATGAAACAGGTGTACAATTCGTTTCATCCTTTCGATGCGTAACCATCACGTCACAGAATTGCACGACGTTCAGTTTTTTTTGGAAAGAATCACCCCATTTCCTGAGTCGCGATCATTTAAAAAAATACCCGAATGATCAGCAAATACCAAGCAAACCATTTCATCAGCGCTAGGATGTGCTTTAAGCGTTTATCAGCTTGCTATATCCACCGAAGTTAAACATAACGTTCAGTCAGTATCGCGTGTCAAGTTCAACTGATAATCCCGTTTGTCGCTACCCAAAACCTGGAATTCTGGTATCTTGGTTAGCCTTAGCGATACTGAAGTTACTTACCATGATATGAAGTATTCCGGTGTCCAGATTTTTCCAAAAATGTCACAAGATATCGACCTGTGTGGAGGTTGTATTGTTTGCATATCAGTTCAATGTCCGTCCTAAATTATACATGGCTGCTGATCAAAATATTTTAGTCATATATTTATCCCCGGGTTGGGCGTCTCCTTTTTCCAAACTGCTTACTCCTTTTTTAGGTAGTTGCATAACAAAATAGTCTAATGTTGCAGTAGTCTAACATGGATAAAATCATTTCTTGGACGCACGGAACTTTCCTTGTCTTTACTTAACTTGATATGATTTTACTTGACTCGACCCCACCATTTGAATCAAAATTCTAGCAGAGAATTTGATCTTGTAAACAAAAATGCCCCAATGGTCCTGCAATCTGGATGGCTTCTAGTGCGTAAAATGATTTTTTGGTTGGATAAAAATCACCAACTGGCATACAGTTTCACCACCCGAGTCTGCAACATTATAGATAATATTACACGTCTCCCAAATGATTACAGTCAGTCCTACTGAAAGCCAAGAATTCCCTTATCACAGTGAATTTGAAAGTCCGTGAACGGAACAAAACGACTGCCATCGCGTTTTATTACATGCATCGGCAACATTTGTTCACAGAGCGAAATTCGACCAAAATGAATAAATCTACAAAAATCTTCGAGTTCGTAACGTAGCTATCAAACACTTGGCCCAAATTTAATACGGTCATTACAGGTCACTTGACGACAGTGTGCATCAGATTGAGGAAACTAAATTTATCCTCAAAAGTCGCACTATTGTATACCATCGCATAAGTGAAAAACACAACTTTAAACCTAACATTGGTATATGCAAGTAAACTGCAGTAGGCCCTCGTTAACAGACGGACAACAACTTATGAGACGTACGTGTAAAATCGGTACAGACGAAACAGTATAAAAATCGCCGACGGAGGGATCAATACCGCGATGAACTTCCACTCACTACATCCGTAGGACTTCAGTGGTAACAAGCAGATTCTCCCGCACCCAAGGAATACTCTGTAGTCTACCAAAGGAAGTCTCTACCACAGATTCACATCACTGCGTGTGGTGCAGCAGCGTGGCGAAAACAGACGTTAAGCCAAGAGACTAGGTTGCCGACATAATCATGCCGCTGCAAAGAACGTTTGAATAAGGGTGCCCACACTTCTAGAGATAAGACACTAACGTTTCTGACAGCGCAACTTTCCCTGAGTACATTTCAACTTATGTTGCACGTGATGTAAGATTTCACCAGTCGGTTTGTCCCCCTGAAGACGATTCTCGGTACGGTAGATACACTGCAATTCCGCCGCGTTCTTCGAAACAGAAATGTACGTAAGCAAACACAGAAGCAAAGATATCAACCCAACTACTTGAATCTACATTGTTGAGGTAGTTGAAAGCTGATGATCGTTGCTGGATTCAGCTGGGAGTTCAATGTCTGTTCATTGAATAAGATACACTATCTCCAACGCTCACGTAGTCTGCCTCCACTTGAGGAGTTATTCCTCTGAAATGCCTTTAGTTTCGGAACTCCACCTGTCGAACGCCACAATGCTCAGTTGGCTTTTACGAAAAGATTCCTCACGATCTACTCATCTTACGGAAATTTTAGATGCTGAAGAAGAAGCCCGCAGACAAGGTAAGTTGTGGAGGGTGAAAAAAAACACATTTTGAAGGTAAATCGTCCTCCTGTCCTGGCGCAGTCATTCTTTTGCGTCAACACCATAGGGGGAAAGCACTGGACTCGAGTTTCTCTCTTATTAGAGCTCATCCAATAGCCGTACCGGAGTTTGAAGTCCACACAGTTGACATGCGAGGCCTTGTTACCACTACTCCAGCAACGCACGCTGGACTCATTCGAATTTTTATGTCTGAACAGGTTAACATGTTCGCGCTTGAATGTTTATCAGTCTCCTGCTAACAAGCCTCAGATTTCCCACTTTTAAGCAGGAGCAGTCCAGTTAGACAGAACAGTTCAAAAAGTATATAAGTATATATATAGGTATAAAGTATATAAGTATATATATATATATATATCAGAGGCGCACCGCATTCTCTGCTATATGACCGTAGAACTGACAGTGCCATGGCATGCGAAGCGCGTGTACAAATTAGTCCAGACAAATGGTAATATTTTTGCTACCTGTCTCAAAATTCACGTTGACGGCTTTCCTCACTCCGTTCGTAAGTACTTTTCAAATGTCCTAGTCGCTTTTGCGGCCATACTTGCTGACGTAGTCAGCATTGTGAGCACTAGTGAGCAGCACAAAACCAGAACGGATGAGGAAACACTTCGGGTTTTGCGGCATACTGTTTGATTTGCTGTCGATGCATCTAACTTCACCGAATCAGAACTGTTCCTTCTAGCTCCGCATAAAAACGCATAGGAGTAAAGTGGCAAAAAACAAATTACCTAGCTAGGGATAATACACGGAATGGGTGCAACAGGTTTTTGGAATAAGTAGGTCGAATAAACGTCGACATTGTTAAAGTACGTCAACTCCCCATTCCAGGACATCATTAGTGCCTCCCGAACGATCCATCCATCAAGTGGTCTGAGAATGGCCATGCAATTCAGGCGGCTCGCTTTGTCGGCAGTATTAGTACTTGTGGATCACAAACTTCTAGCTTCCAGCTCCGCACACCCCAGCAGATGATCACGACTGACAAGCCTAGGTGCTTCTGAGCAGGTGAGGAAGCATCGTTGTCATTAAAGTCGCTTACTTCTCGGACATTTCACCTTAAACTGTTTCACCGCCGGCCGTTATCTATGATAGCGTCGGACTGCAACTTAAAAGTTTACAATGGTTAGCAGACAGCGTAATCAGATGGTACTTCATGAAATGAGCCGGACTGCTTAGACGAAACTGCCTGGTACGTAAACTCCGAAGGAATTGAGTACGGCCCAAACCTACAACCAGCGATCATATTAGTTTGCCTTAAATTTCGCGAAAAAACAAGCAGATCTACATCTTCAAAAAGTTAAAAACACTTCAGCAGTTAATCCTAACCTCAAATTTCGTGAAACACCTTGAAATTGGACGACACTGATTCACGGGTGAGAGTACTATAGCTGTCATATCGATAACTCGGTCAAGTAACAACCACGACACGTCGTCTTTCCCACCACTATTTGGTCAGGTTTCAAACTGACATCCTGGAACTCTGCCAAGTTGTAGCGGGCTGCCAAGGTGTAGGGGTGAAAAACGCCAGAATCGACGTGTTCCTTGTATACATCGGGAGGTTGTATTTTCCGTGTACATCCGCAGGAAAAATTCCACATCATCTCAAGCGCCCTCTCGTTCTGGTTGCCCGAAACAATACTTTTTGTTAGTGGGCATCAACAAGAACCACTATTCAGTTTTATAGAATGGCATCTGAATCCGATTTGTCAACCAACAGAGATAAAGCCACTGAACGTCTGCGTACGGTTAAAAGTCACAGACCACTTGTGCTGAAACGAATATGGTGCTATACTAGGGCCAACGGAGCTGACGTAGGCTCAAAGGGGCTAGATCTTCGGAATGGCTTGCAGCGGCCTGTCGTGAGTCACCAGCTGGCGGAACAATGAAAAGCAGCATCGTCACAGTACCGTCGCCACCTGTCGATTCCTCCACGATTTAGACGCGAACACATCAGAGAAATTGCCTAGAACCGCAGAAAGAGCGTTCGAAACAGGAGTGATCTGACCATGAATTGCTTAAATTTTAAGAGGGATGATACCAGACCTCTCCCAGCATATCACTATTTACGTGTTACTGCCGGAAACCCATTAAAGCTTCGTCATGGATAATCCTTATTGTGCGGTTAATGATGTCATGTCTGGCGGACAGTCATTAAAAATGGGACAAACGTACGTTTACCAGGTAGAACAGTGCGTTGAAAAACTGGACGAAATAGACCGAAGTGGGCAAACTTGGACGAAAAGAACTTGTCCAAATGTATGAGGCATACTGAAAGTGCACACAAAAATTGGAGTAGAACGCACTGATAAGTTGCGGAAATTTGGAGCGAATTTCTCCGCTCAACAGACACCGTTATAGTTCGTGAAAATCATGGATTTTCGGTGGCCGTTAGACATTTTCGCGATCTGTAGTTTCGGGGTTTTATTTCCTAGAACCGAACGTCTCCAAATGTAAATCAAACTGTAGAAGTCTGCAGGTTATTAAATCCACTGTAATTCGAACAAACGGCTAAAACACTTTACGTCGTTTATCCAAACGGTGATCGGAAAACTAGACCTATCCTCCTAGCCTCCTATCCGTCATAAGTTGGGGTTATTCTTAGTCAAGTTTGGAGGAAACTGCGAAAGAGATTGCACGTCGTCCTCGTCAGTTCCTAGTGAATTCACTGATGTTCTTTAGGTGTGATCACTTGTGTTCTGTACTCCAGTCCGACAAGCGGAAAACATGATCACATACTATGAGGATTCTTAGTTTATAGAGTACGTTGTTGATATTTTCACCACTCAGAAGACTAAGCAGACTGGTATTTATTAGTTAAGCTGCTGAAAACTAACCGCCGGTACCCCAAGTATCAGTTGATCTTTTCTACACGTGTTGCAGATGACGTAATGTAAAAACCATATTGATTGCGACAAAATCAATCAATCGATACTATCCTTCGTAGGTACAAGGCATCGCACATCGGTAGATAAACGAAAGGCTGACAAACCGGAGGTTACACCAACTCGTAAGCCAAGATAAACGAAAGGCTGACAAACCGGAGGTCACACCAACTCGTAAGCTGAAACAAGAAATAACAAAATAATCAAACTAATACTCAAATGATTAAATGAATTAAGTCGTTAAATGAAAAAAACCTCGTTTTACGAGGATATTTTTTGCAACTGATTGGTAGCGGCAGTTTAGGAGATTGTCCCACTAAGTCCGTTCTAATTAAATACTTCCGTTTAGAACAAAATGAAGCTCGTATAATGTGGAGCAAATCAGCTCGTTTCACGTGATCTAGCAGCCGCCTAACAGTGGCTTTAAATTGGCTCACGTTGAATCACAACGCGTGTTGATTTGAACTTGAAATGGAAAATTAGATATAGCAAACCTGCCTACATTATTAAATCTGCTGTTCCCATTTTTATCGATTATAGTTGGCAGCAAGTTCAATTTGGCCTAAAAGCAGCCGAAAAGATTATCTTTTGAAAAACCATCATGATGTTTTATTCAACAAATCAGATTTGACGGAAGAATAGTGCAAAATATTGTCATCTCTCCGATATTTTATGTGACAGTAGAGTGACTCCAACTCGTATGCGAAAAATCTCGAGTCAGTCGATAAATGGATCTAGCAGGACAAAGACCTGATGGCACGTACAACCAAGAAGCCATGAGCTGAACAGCTGATCAGCAAACGTAACTACTTATACAAATACGCCAGTGGTGTGGCTTAGTTTGGTTTAATTAAAAAAAGGAAGCAGGCTGTCTTGTCTTTTGTCTACACATCTCATTCTAATGTCATTAGTAATGATCGAAGTTACTGAGAAGCGAAAAAAGGAACCTGAGCATCACGTTAAACGTTATGGAAT
Source organism: Clonorchis sinensis (assembly GCA_003604175.2). NCBI lineage: Eukaryota > Metazoa > Platyhelminthes > Trematoda > Opisthorchiida > Opisthorchiidae > Clonorchis > Clonorchis sinensis. Next base: position 28,404,187 of record CM030371.1, read on the forward strand.
GTAACATAAAATTGACAAAAAAGACTGGAAGACCATTATAGCCATTACATTTTTTTATCGCGATAGATAAGCGTAGGGGGCTGGTTTGCAGTGTCACCTCTTGTACAGAATCCACGTTGATGTTGGACACGACGGCGCAGTACTCATTCATATTTCTTCTCTCATTTCAATACGAGTGTGTTACTGGTTCTGAGGACATTACCCTTCCTGGCTGGCTCCCATCAGGATACCTAGCATTTCCTGTCGGTATTCAGGTGTCCAGGTTTCGAGTAAATGTGATTACTCATATTCACACCACTCTCGTTTGAACGGTCGTCCTCCTGTTCTGGCGTGATTATTCCGGTGAGTCCACAACGAAGGGAAGCACTGGACTCGAGTTTCGTTCTTATTAGAGCTCATAAGCAGTGCATATCCAGTGGCCGTACCGGGATTTGAACCCCAGACATCTGACATGCGAGGCGAGCGTGTTACCACTACTCCACCAACGCACGTTGGACGCATCTGAATTTTCACGTCTGAACAGGCGAACGTGTTCACACTTGAGCGATGTGATTGGTGTGCCCGACCCATCGAACGACGACCCAGTAACTATCCCGGCACGGCCATTGGATATGCACTGCTGATGAGCTCTAATAAGAGCGAAACTCGAGTCCAGTGCTTCCCTTTGGTGTGGACTCACCGGAATAATTACGCCAGAACAGGAGGACGACCGTTCAAACGAGAGTGGTGTGAATATGAACAAAATACCTATCCCGCAAAACCCCAAATGCAAATAATGTGATTACTTCTGAAAACTCCTTCAGTGTGCAAAGCATTTCATTACGATATATTGCAAGTATATATATATATATATCTTACCATATAGTACTGCAGTATTTCAGTAGTCTATCCTATATTACATATCGTTATAGGTTATCATACAATAAAGCGCTTTGTTTAAATACTCGTAATTTTAAAACTGGTCTTCCCAAGTTTTTTTTTCAAAAGTAAGCATCTTACAAACGCATAATATTTTATTTCACATTGTGATTTCAGCTGCACCCAGCAACCTAATGGGCCACCGTTCAATAGGTAAGTCATGGAGTGGGCCGCAGAAGTTCATGGGCATCCCACTTTTCAACCTCAACAACAACAACATTCGGTAACAGCTCTATCCATCATTTAATGTGTGCTGCTTACTTTTAGCTAGAAGATAAACCACAAATTTTCGATTTGTCTGCTTGAGAAATGATAACTAGCTTCGTTCGGCTACTCAATACTTGACCAGAGGGACCAAGAGGTCACATGATATGAGCAGGAGGAGAACCAACTGTCCTGCATGGGTATAAGCGTATCAGACTGCAAACAGCCGATTCTTCCCGGATGATAGAGTTTTCAACTACTACCGAAAGTAGCAGCTCCGGTCCTCAGCAAACTCGGCAGGGACATCCTTCACAACACACTCCCACGGTTTGATGTAACATTATCCCTTCAACTACGAGATACACTAAAATTTAATGTTACCTAACAGAGCAAACATTTTCCACTTCGTAGCAATGTCTGTCCAAATCTCCGTAAGAAACACGTTCACTGCCATCAAACCTCTGCATACTAACTCAGTCACATCGACAAAAGTTGGGCTTTTGTCTATATTACTTGTATTGGAAAGGTAAACGGCAACAAGTTATAACTCTGCGCGTCCACACTCCAGAAGATGGGAATTTTTTTGATGAACACCCAGTGGGAGGGGTTATATGTTTCAATCTCGATGTTCCCGTCGACTAGCTGATATTTGTCAATAGGTAAGCAATCTACTGACCGGCTTCAGGCTAGGTGGCACCACCATTTTGCCAGGTGAGGACCGCGTAGACAGAAAGAGTTAAATAAGTAGTACGCACGATACAAATGAACAGGTCTAAGGTCATTTTGGATTGACCCCCATGTCGAAATACTACCGCTGAACTAAATGATTCCATTTGCTTTGCAGTTCCTCCTTTCGTATCACCAGAAGGACCCAGTAACCTCATAAGTCGTTCGTCTCGTAAGTTTCTTCAATACGAGTGTTACCGGAGTCCTTCGGCATGAGCTGCCACATAATCATTAGCATTTACATTACGCTACTGATATTTTATAAGTAGCGTTGTAATGTGTCAGTTTTTGCACTCAAATCCAGGTGTGGCTGAGTGGTATGCAGTGGGTTGGACGTTGACTTATATACAATGAGGTAAACAGTAAGCAACGGAACTTTTCCAGTCAACCGAATGGATCCCGCACCGTTTTCCACGACGCCATACCATGACGTGACTCCCAGCTTTCATTTATTTTCTCTCATATGTCCAACGTAAATATAACCCCATCGAGCCCCCCCAGTGATATACCTGAACGAAATATATGGATACGAACCACCGGTGAGGACCGTTAGGTTGTAACTAAAAATTCAGGCCATGATTTTATTGCCAAGTTTCATAAATTATCTCCTCGCTAAGCGTTCAACAAGTGCAATTCCCTTGGTGTTTTCTAGTTTCCAACTTCTTAGCAGCACATGCTCGAGGATTCGTGTTGAATATCCAGCTAAAAATTCGCGTAAATATCGTGCAACATCACAAGAACGCCTAATCGCTTTTCATCCAGTTATGATTCACAGATGGTGATCTACTTCACCGCACAGGTTCCGAAGGTGCTCGTTGGTAAATAAAATAGAAATGCGGCTGTGTTGCCTATGAATTGTGGTTCGCCAAAAAGCTGACCAGTCGCGACGGTGTCACTTCCATCATTGTTATCACCCTATGAACTGCACGCAATGCCTTTTGTCGCTCAGTCCCACAAGGAATGTGCATTTTTAAATGCGGGGCATCGAGCTCCACACTGGATCGATCAGTGGTCACTCCAACCCGAGTACTGTATGCACAATTTCATCCAATCATGTAATTACATTTCTACTTAAGTTCATATCTTGACCATTTGCAAGAGCAGTAAAAAGCTGGCTAGTAACACTGTTAAAGTGAGCAGATAAGTTCTGAGTGCTTTGGATGTATAGCCAATTTGTATGCAAATCTGTTGCTTTTATGGAACAAACCGCAAACTCAGAATCCCGAAGTAAATGGCGATTCCTCAATCGGTTCATACATGACGCAAGCATTCACTTCGGTGGCAAAAGTAGGCCTAGTTCGTGGAATTGCTTACATTTTCGGCAGATATAGCCGAGAAACCAGGTGTAGCAATTCCTGCGCTATATCGATTGGGTGTTTAGCTTCAACACAATATTCAAAAAATGCAGTTAGATTGTAATCCCAGAAGTTCAGCATAATGTGGTTTAGAGCTTTTGTTTAGAGCGCATCTGTGCTCAAAATATCGGTGTTTATTCTAACGATTCACATTGAACCTCCTTCGATGAAATAAACTGCGACACAATTTCTGGAACGTACCCAGCTGAGAGGAACAAACATTTGTGTGCGTGCTATTAATCGCGCGGTGTGTGTTCATTTCTTGGCCGCTTGAGACAAAGTTGTGGAGAATCACGGGTAGATCACAGTTACAATTGATATGTATACTCAATCAACTATCTTGCATGCGAATTCAGGCAGTGTGGAGGCCATTTTTTTGCACTGTACTAACGCTATTTCCTCTCTGAGTGTAATCCCCTTTTCGGCGCTTATTAGTGAGCAGTGATTAAGGCCGAGTTGATTGTTCGGTTCCGTTGACTGACCCGGATGAGTTAGTTGCAAACACTCCATCTCCAACCGAGATGATATCACTGGTGCGTGGTGGATTATTTCTTTGTCGCAGTGCGCCGGCGTGTTCAATTTGCGTGTTGCTGTTTATTTTTTTTATTTTGTGTTTATTTATTTATTTGTTCAACCGGGAAGTTTTCTGACTGTGACTGCTGGTTTGGCCAGCTGCCTGTTTGATTGACGGCCGAATGAACATTGTGTTTGACCTTCCCGTCTTACCCTAAGAGATGTGCATTTACTGCAAGAAAATACGCATGGAATAGATACGAATCGGCTACAGGAACCCCCAGAAACATGAGAACTGCTTTCTGCGGAGAAGCATCTGAAATGCGAAAAAAGGGAAGGGAGGCACCCACACCGAGTTTTTGGAAACGGCGGCTTCCAGCAAAATCCTACCAGACTAGGCCCGAAGAAAAGAAACCTGAACAAGTATGACAGAACAACAAAACGAGCAGGAACACAAGTGGACCGTACGAGCGTCGTGAAATACGCATCTGAATTCACAAAAAGGTAGCTACAACAATAAACCCCGGTAACCTACAAACCAAACACAGCATCGAGGAAGCTGACGTCATGACCAATGGAGAACCTCAATGGGAACCGAACTTTCTGTGTCAGGTTACCTCTACATATCAAAGCAAAGATTATGCTTGGCAAAATGATTGAACATTACCGGCAAAGAATGAAGAACAATGTGCAACAGTAGGAAAGTACAATTAACATTGTCCTGGTTTGCAGGCAATGGGGCTACAAACATCTGAATTGATTTGTTGAATTCTCCATTCCTGGCTTAGAGAAAGTACATTAAATAAGTCGGGTGTTTCGTTTGTAGTTACTACCAGATAGCGCACAACCACTGGCCCGCAACGTTTTTGTCTCTCAAATTTTTCAGCAATGAAATAAAGCACATCTTGACGAAGCCTCGGTCACGCGCCTTTTCCTTACATCCTCAGTGTTTCCAACTAAAAGTGGATCCTGAAGAATCAGGGTTTCCGGGTCCACAGGTCGACCATTCGTTCTTAACAAAATACTTCAATAATATTTCGTTAAATAGCCTTGAAGACTGTGGCATAATTTCCAACAAAACTGTGCATCATCACATGCAATCAGTTATCTTCTGTACTCCAAACCAACCTGCAGTCCCACTGTGAGCTTCTGTAGTTTATAGCGCACATCGTTACCAGTGTCGTCATTCAGAAGATCTCTCGTAGTTGTGCCGTTGGCTACCAACCGCCGGGGGCCCACGTACCAGTTGACTTCACCCCACATGTTGCCGATGATCCCTAAATGGCGAACCTCTCCAAATCAATCAAAATTAACCATATCCACAGCTGAACGTCTCATTAAAAACCATATTGATTGCGACAAAGTCAATCAACTGATATTACTCCTGACAAGATACATGGCATCACAAATAGGTTGATAAACGGAAAGATGACAAACCGGAGGTTACACTAACTCGTAAGCCAAAACGAGAAGTAAAAAATAATGAAACCAATATTCAAATGAACAAATGAATAAAAAATATTGAATGAAAAGAATAAAACCAGTTCTACAAAGATATAGTTTGCAGCTGAGTGGTAGCGCCAGTTATGGGAGCGGGATGAACCACACTCACAGGAGATTGTTCCAGTGCGTCCGTTGTAAGTAAGTCAGGCTGGACTGTTTCAGTTTATAAGACCATCAAGCCCGTAATATGTGGAGCAAATCAGCCATTTTCACGTGTAGGTAACAGGCAAGTGCCCAGCAACCGCTTAGCAGCGGCTTTACGTTGGGTCATGTTTAATCCCCAAGTGTGTTGACTTGAAGTTGAATTAGATCTAGCAAACCTGTTTACCATTAAGAAATCTGCTGTCCCCATTAAATTTTAAACCTGTTATTTTCATCGATTATCGTTGTCCACAAGTTCTACCTGGCCTAACACTAGCTGAGAAGATTATCATCTAAAAAATCCTCATGATATTTTGTTCAACAAATCAGATCCAAATTGCAAATCAGTTCAAAATTTTGTCATCCTTCCGGCATTTTATTTGACAAACAGATTGACTCAAATAGGCTGGCGAAAAATCAATAGTCATTCGGTAAAGGTGTTGAGCTAAAAGCGGGGCAAATCCAAATGACACGTACAAACAAGAAGCTGTGAGCTAACCACGTGATAGCAAACTTAATTACGTATACAAGTACGCCAGTAGTTTGACCACTCACAGGAATTTATATATGGGTTAGCAACAATTAGGCGGAAACAGGCTTTCGTGTTCTCTGTTCGGACATCCCATTCTCATGCCATCAGTGATGATCGAAGTTACCAAGAACAATAAAGTGGAATCTGTGTATCACGTCGAACGTTATGGAAAACACGAAAAAATTGACAAAAAATACGGAAAATCACTATTTTCTGCGCAGTTTTATTGTGGTCGATAAGGGTGGGGTGCTGGTTTGCGGTGTCACGTCGTGTGCAAAATCAACGTTGACGCTGGACACGACGGGATAGTACTCATCCATATTTCTTATCTCAGTTTACTACGAGTAGGTTAGCGGTTCTGAGGGCATTACACTCCCTAGCTTACTCCCATCAGGATAACTAGCATTTTCTGTTGGTCTTCAGGTGTCCAGGTTTCGCACATATGTGATTCCTTCAGAAAAATCCTTCAATGTGTAAAGCATTTCATCATGACATATTGCAACCTTATATACTACTGAAAAGTACTCCGATATTTCAGTAGCATATCCTGTAGTAGATATTTTTGTGTTATCACATAATTCAGCCGCAAATTTAAATGCTCGTAATTCAGAAACTGTTCTTTTCAGGTTATTTCTCAAATACAGCCTACAAATGGACAATATTCTATTTTATATTGTGATTTCAGCTGCACCCAGCAACCTAATGGGCCACCGTTCAATAGGTAAGTCGAGCAGTGTGCCGCAGAAGACCATGGGCATCTCGCTTTTCATCCTCAACAACAACAACATTCGGTAACAGCTCTATTTCGACCAGCAGCTGACAACAATTTGTACGCCGATCATTTAATGTATGGTGTTTATTTCTAGTTGGAATACAAACCACAAATTTTTAATTTGTCTGCCTAAGAAAGGATAACTAGTCTCGTTCACCTACTCAAGACTTGGCCAGAGGGACCAAGAGGTCACATGATATGAGCAGGAGGGTGACCGAATGTCCTGCATAGGTATAGGTGTATCCGATTGCAAACGGCCGACTGTCCCAGAATGACATGGTTTTCTACTTGAAGACAGGAAGTCGCAGCTCCGGACCTCAACAAAATCGGCAGGGACATCCTTCCTATGATTGAAAAAACAAGGAAAACAGTTCACAACTCGCTTCCACTGTTTGTTGTAACCTTACTCATTCAACTACGAGATAGACCACAACAAGTTCATGTTACCTAACAGAGCAGCAAGTTTCCAGTTCATAGCAATGCCTGTCCAAATCTCCGTAAGAAACACGTTCACTACCATCGAACCACTGATCGCTAACTTGCTCACATCGGTACAAGTTAAGTTTTCGAACCACTGATCGCTAACTTGCTCACATCAATACAAGTTAGGTTTTCATCTAGAATACTTGCACTGGGGAGTTAAACAGCATCAATTTATCTCTTTGCGCTTCCGCACTCGAGAAGATGAGATTCATTTTCATGGACACCCAGTGGTTATATGATCCTATTTTAAAGCTCCCGTCGAATAGCTGATAGTTATCAATAGGCAAGCAGTCTAGTGACCTGTTGCAGCCCGACGGACTAGGCGATACGATTATTTTTTCCAGGTGAGGAGCGCGCAGATGTAAAAAGCTAAATAAATTGGCTACGCAATGCATAGGAACAGGCCCAAGGTCATTTTGAAACGCCCCATCATATTGTACACCCTTCACTTTTTTCTTTCAGTTCCTCCTTTCGTATCACCGGAAGGACCCAGCAACCTCATGAGCCGTTCGTCTCGTAAGTTTGCTCAATACGAGTGTTACCGTTGTCCGTCGGTTTAGACTACCACACTATAATTAGCATTTATATTATGCTACTGATATGTTACAAGTAGCGTTCAAAGGTGGTAATTTTTAAACTCGAAGGCCGCCGCAAATGAGTGGAATGCAGTGGGTGTGACGTTGACTTATACATACTGGAACGGACAGCAAACAAATGGACTTTTCCAGTCAAATGAACGTCTCCAACATCGTTTTCCACAAGGATATTCCATGATGTGATTCGCAGCTGTCATTTATTTTCTGACATGTATCCAACGTAATCAAGACTCCATCGAGCATTTCAAGCAACCTAACCTGACCATTCAAGCTCATATGGATACGAACCACCCGTGAGGATAATTAGGCTGAAAATAGAACTCCAAGCCATGATTTTATTGCTCAACTTCGTAAACTGTTTTCTCGCTAACCGTTCAGCAAGTGCAAACCGTTGGGTGATTTCTAGTTTCCGACATTTTAGCAGCACATTTGCGAAGATTCCTGTTGGATATCCATCTAAAAATTCGCGTAAATATCGTGTAGAATCAGAAGAATGACTCATCGCTTTTCGTCCAATCGCAGTCTACAGATTGTGACCTACTGCAAGGCGCAGGTTTCGAACGTACTCGTTGATTAATGCAGTAGGAATTCGGCTGTTGCCTACGCATTATGGTTCACCAAAATGCTCTCTAGGCTAGACGGTGTCACTTGCTTCCTCGGAGTAATTTTAAACACCACTCTGTAAATGAGTCATCAATGTGGATAAACGACAGATTCGGTTCTCAGTGCTGGCTTATGTATGATAAAACACTCCAAAATTTCACGAATCTACCTATGCGGCACCGTTCCAGTCACTCTAAGCTTCACTGCCTTGCATACAATGTGCACTCACCAAGGCCTTTACGAGCCACCAGAATTCACGAAATCCCCTCTACAGTGCAACTGTTGATTAATTCACTAAATTAACTGACATTTAAAGAGGAAATAAGGACTCACAACTATCTCAGTTTGGGTTTGGCATGTGTTGCAAATTTGTTCAAAACATTCACCAGGTTTCTCTATGTTTACGCTTTGATAAAAACACAGAACACCATTAAAAATGAAGACAAATGACAAAGTTTCATCCAACTAACAAATAACTAAGATCTTTGTCTGTTCGACATCAACAAATTTAAGATGACAGTTCAAAAACTCAGCAGACGTCCGGAGGTAAGTGGAAATACCTGTGCAACAATTGCATCGAAAAATTAAAAACAAAGCGGCCAGTGTGAATCAATAGTTAACCGGTTTTGAGTACGCTACCTCTTTAACCGTGTCACGTGGGGTTGCAGTGAGCTCCAGAGTTTCGGACTGATGACCTTTTAAATACAAGAAAACAGGCACTTGGCTTCTACGTTCAAAACTAACCAACTTTGCAATCACTGGCACTTGTGTCAAGCAAAATAGAAGTCGAGCAAGGCGCGGTAGCAAATTAACAGTCTCTAAAAGTAAGAAAAACTTGGTTAAGAACAAAAACGGTTTTAAGAAGCCTATTAGTGCACAGTTGATGATAGCCATAATATGATTCAGAAGGTATATATGCACTAATAACAGTCTTTACTATGGTTGACAGTGGTGAGTTGCAACACGTATAAAAATAAATACAATGCGGAATGTGGAGCAAGACAAAAAGGGAACTTATCGGTTGTGAGAGTCCCTTGGTGAAAGTCCGGACGGAGGTAACGTGTTTTCTCCGCAGTATAGCTGCTACACGTGTTCCATACTTGTCCGTGGACTTGTGGAGAGCGGGTGACGTCCCACTACCTGCGCGCGCGCGAGTTTTGTGTGCCTTGAGTATGTTCGGCTTTCCTATATGTAGCTGCGTTTGCGTGTACGTGGGTGTCAGCACATGACTTGTTGCTACGCTTACTGGCCGGTAGAGACAGTCAATATCAGATGAGTCACCCTTGTGTGTCGCAATTTGTAAGTGTAGGGTAAAAAGCGAGTCTCGTGATCTAGGGGGCGATTGAGCTGTGTAGTCAAGTGAGTCACGATTGTGTAGCGTGGTTTGTGAGTGAAAAAAAGAGACAGATCTCGTGATCTAGTGAGTGGCGGTGGGCTGTACAGTCACGTATGTTGGTGAAGGGGCCGCTACAAGCCCAGGCAACGTACACAATACTGTATTTAGCCAACTGTATTTAGCACTATAGTTCTTTTACAAAAAATTTCAGCAACCTGCAGAAGCAGTTTGCCGGAGTTATTTACCCAGAAACAGTTAGTCAACACAGAAATTTATGGGGACCATTCATCGTGGGATAGATAGGTTACCCTAGGTCCAGCACATTTTTACGCTTATAAGTTCGTTTACTGTGGTTGCGCTATGAGGATCGTGACAAGTAAATCAATCTTGGGTCCCAGGTTGCAGTGAGAATCAGTTGCACAGAATCAGTAGCTTACAACTTTACAAATAACAAAGGATACAAATAAGAAAACATTTGTCAACGGTGCGAGAGATGCGGGACTTCCAATGAAAATTTAGTCATATGGGTGACATTATTCTATGTCGAAAAATCGAAGAGCAATGTGTAGATGTCTCTCCCTCACCGAGAATCACGAAGCTTTAAGTGCTTCTAACCCGGTAACTGACGTTTAGCACTCTGAACATCTGACCGTCCGGGTAACTTCATCAAAAACCTGTTGAAAGCGGAAAATGAGACTGACAGTTGCAGCTTTTACGTTGTGAAAACCAAATTCCCTCTCAATAAAAAGTCTGCCTAATTGTGCGGTTCAGTGGGAACAATGTCATTACAAGTTTCATCACAAAGTGGGTCATTCATGCTGGCAAAAAATTAGATGACCCAAAAGAAAGATTTACGGGCCCTGCGTGACACTCAGCTGGCAGCAACCATCTAACGAACTCTTGATAGTTTTATCTGCGATCCGAAGGTTTTTCCCTCCCCGTAAACTGCAAAGTGACCCAAGTCTTCGTGCCCAAAAGCAGATTATCAAAACGCCTAGTATCTAGTATGTGATAGAGTGTAACTCACATTCGAAGAAGTTGGCCAAGTAACGCCAATAATTCTGTTGATGGTTCGGTTGAATTGTGTGTGCCTCTCCAAAAGTGAGTATATGGGTTTCAGCAACTCAAGTATACAAAAGCATTTTGTTTGCAATTTAAAAATCTGAGGTGTGTGGAATTTCTGTAAAGTAATGTGGAGAGGCCTTTATTCATCAGATAAAAGAACCCACTGTTGATTTGAGTTGATGAGACAGGCTTCCGGAATTGGCGAAAAAATTGTGGAAGAGTTCATCCAGTAGGTTACTTTTTACAGAATTAAAAAATAAAGAGAAGGAAAGCGAGTTGACCTGAATACGTGACCTGTAATACGTGTATAACACCCAAAAACCACCTCATCTCCAAGCAGAAGCTATTCGAAGTTGATCACTAGTTTTATTCAAACTTTCGACGAGACGCTATTTTTAACTGGGACAAAGTAAGAGCCGAATTGTGCTTCCTGTAGGAAGTGGTATGCTTACGTATTAACTGCCTCAGTTTCCGGAAGCCGAGGAACTTTTGGCGCATCTAATCTGACGCAGTAGCTTTGGACAGAGACCAGCACAACAGAGAGACTGTTTTCACAACTTAAAATTGGCTTCGCATTCATTTGGAGATATCCACAAATAATGATAGAAGGATACTGTCTTCAGTTATAGTTGTGCACGCTTCCAGATTGGTTTTGCTGTTCAACAGCTTAACAGCAATCGACTGCCACTATCATCATTGTCGGTCTCATCACACCGTCTTCGCAAATGTTGCAAACACCACACAATACAACACGACCGTTCTAGGTACCGTCGTTTCATCCAGGCGAGGATGCCATTCGCAGCTTGGATAAAGGTAGTACGGTGTACAATGGGTCACAAAGATATCCTGTTCCTAAGAGATCCTCACAAACATTTGTTTGCCTATCAATCAAATCAAGCTTTCAAAGTAGGGACTGATCATGAAATAATTTGCGTTTTGTGTTCCTGGCAACCGAGACTCTTAGCATCCACCAGCTAAGTTATCCTCCATATCATTCTGGAAGGATTCAAAACAAATTTAAAACAAATAAAAAATCAAATAATAATAAATAAAAGTATGGGAGTACTGAGCTTAATTCATCGCAGCTTTGTTCCTGCTCTAACTGGCAATTGTTTTTCTCATTCCTACCAAGCATCGCGAAGGAAACGAAGTGCCGATTCACCCCCACCAAACAGTTAGTTCATTTTTTCAATATCCGTGATAGGTTTTTTAATGAGGATTTTGTTGTCTTTTGTCTTTCTAATGATTTTCATTTATGGACAAGTATCTCCCCACTTTTAGTTCTTCTGTGACCAACTTTGTCCTCGTCTGAAAAGTTCTTGTAAATGTGACTCGAGTTTGGCCCCCAACAGACCTTTGCATCGGTACCTCTACTAAAAGTTGAATTTGCTCTGTCTGACCTGAAGAGTAGGCGCAAAATCGTTTTATAACAAACCGGATGCCGTATTGTTATACAAGTTATTTGCCGCTTGGCCGTTTATCAAATCCTTGAACCGACCTTGCTCCAGCGTAAAAATTCTCAGTCTGAAATTCGGGGCTAGTTTGCTTGCAGCTTACTCCGGTGTTGGGATCCCACGCTCACCACCCACACAAGTCGATCGGACCTACAGTACACAACAACTTTCTTGACTCATTGGGAACTAGCCAAACTAGCAATGCAGAGATATATACATATCCACTCATGTGACGGTGATGTTGATGTACGATCAACGCGTATATATACAAATGGATCTCAGAATGCACTGTAATATTCAGAAGGTCTAGGTTAGAGTGCAGTAAAGATAACCCAAATATTTTAGAGAAAAACTACGGCAACTCCATATTCTGGTTATGAATCACTATATTCACCTTGTAATGAACTAATTAGACTGGGGATCAAGAAAAGCGGTGGCAAACCGCCAAACAAGTAACAAAAATGCACGTCTAAGAAATACAACTGTCCATCCCAGAAAACGGATCCACGGAAAAACAACCGTAAGTGCTTATCCCAAATAATCAGTGTCTTAAAGCCGCAAAGGATTTGTGTTCATAGCACTGGGATTCACATTTAATAAGCAGACAGTTGTGGGCCCGAAAAACTTGGTCAGTACAAGAGAGTCTAAAATGAACGCCTGGAACACTCTTCACTGCAGGATGTCCTATATAGTAGGTACGTTTTGCACCTTAATAAACTGTTTTCTTAACCCAGCTAGACAGAAAAAGCTGGTTTAAAAAGCTGGCTTTCGTATTCTGAAGTAGCCTATTGGATCACTTTGATCCTGACCAGACCTTTAAATTTTCTTTTCTTATCATGGAGCTCTACAGACAGATAAACTCCTTGAACACATTGGGATATTACTGAGCTATCTGTAGGTAACTAGGCTTGGTAACTAGATTATGTGAAATTAGAATGCGTAACACATAGCCACATTTAAATAAGAGGGAGACAGACTGTCATAACGCTGGCACGCCAGCCGAGAACACAAGCTGCATCGGAGAGCTAGAAGTGTCGAACCAGTAATCGACTATTTCGCGGTTTTCTCTTATATGAGAGCTTGTTTGGCGATCCTGAAAAACAAACGTCATGACTTCTGAAATCCACTAGCCTTCCTTTTTTAGTCTTCGTAGCATAAAGGCCAGGGATTGCAATTCGATCGCAGAAAACGGTAACCGGCTAGTCAACTGAATTCATGGAAAGGACCGTGCATTCTGTGGATTGTATTAAGGGTTGGTCTTCATTAAGAATGGTACAGTAAGAAAGCAATTTGTTTAAAACCTGATAAAAACATTCCTGGAAAACTTTCACCATGCAGCGACTGATCCAATGTCAGATTTTGTGTCGATGCCCGTGGTGAACTCATGTGAGCAGTACTCACGACTGAATCGATTTCATATCAGAATACGGACGATCCGTCATCAACATCACTGATCGCTTTTCCGCATAACTTTGGATTTCCGAGCAGCTGAAAATGCCCCCAGTACCTGCTGTTCCCGGTGATGGTTCTATAAAGATTGAAAAAGTGGGTCTTGTTGGCACTCTTCAACGATGTAAAAGCAATTCGTGTTCAAGCGTTAAAAAACCTGACCAGTTGTCCTTAGAGGCATTGGAAACGAAGGTTAAATGATCCGTTACTTCCTTGTAGACACAATTCCCAGACGACAAAAATTCTGTCGGGATATGCATTGGAAGAAATAAACCATTAAGAACTAGCTTCCTACAGACACATTTGAAATGTTTGTATAATGCAAACTACTTGTGCGGATTTTAAGTAGGCAGTTTTAATTATGCGCATCACAAGTATTCAGCATGGCCTTGTTAGCCACAGCACACACACAGACGAAGCTAAACAACGTGTACCAGGATAGGTGTCACCATGTTTGTCCGAAGTGAATTAACTTACCAAGGAGTGCAAGCAGTCCCCTCATAGTTCTAAGTATCATCACAGATAAGTTCTCAGATACTCTTCGCAAACTGTTACCATCCCTGACATTCAGTAACCTCGGCAAAAATATGACCCAGGGGAAGGGTGGTTCAAATCCAATCAAAAAAGAAGGCTTTTGGAAACAGAGTTATAACAATGATAAAAAAGAAAGGAAAATTAATTGTTTTCATTTTCCTTTAGAAAAGCAAGAAGATGAACCGCCAAGTGGGTTACACTGGTAGTATCCGGTCAAACGAATTCAACCAAAAAAATATGTTCGCCAAAATGAAATAAATTAAACACCGACCAAAACTGGTTGTACTCAATCGATTCCAGAAAAATTATTCCAAATTTTTTCAACTTACGAAATTTCAGGCGAATGGTTTGGTTTCCCCTTTCCCACCCAAATTATATCATGGACATGAGGTCAAGTAACGCTATGATTGCCTGATCTTCCATATACAGACTGTCACTTCTTGGTTTCTGTTTTTCGTCTGCACTCAGAAAGTTGAATCTTGAGTTCACTGAGGTATTTTCGGTCACGGTGATCTGCTGTCTACTTACTTCAGCACAAAACCTCAGTGGGTGTGTCTGTGTGAGGATCCAACTCAAAGCCCCTCACGCTTCCAAAGCTTTGTATTCTTCCGCCTAATTTAATGTCCCCTCGGCTAAATTTCCTCCCCCATCAACAACACTGATATTGATTATCACGAGGATGTTAACGATACATCGGAGGTAGCAAACAGTAGCAAACAGGTAGCAAACAGTCGAGCTAGATGAAACCAATAAAATGCACAATAAATTCCTTTATTTGTGGCCATAAATGCGTACATATATTGAGGTCACGTGTGGTATTTGGCACCAGATTTCTGCTTGACGTCAAATAATAAGAACACAAAAAACCATCGCTGCTATTTAGCCAGACTTTTGGTGGAGATGCTCAATCAACAAACGCAATCCGACCTATTTTGCAGTTTTAAAATTTTATTCGTTTTGTCTTTATTTCAGAAATCGTGTCTGCTTTGTCGGATATCATGACATTCCTAACAGGTAAGTAGGGGATAATTCAGTTTTTCCAAAGAACACTCAAAAATTGGGGTTCGTCAGTTGCCCCGCTGAGAGGGAAATCAGCAAAAAGAAAATCTTGCGTGAGATGACAAGATCTTGTTGCTATACACGCCCGCTTGGCGTTGTTAAGAGAACATTGTTTTCAGGGAACTTGAAGATTTTCAATGTGAGAGTTATGTTGTCGATCTGAACGTCGAAACTGATTTAGCTGCGTAAGATAGCCTGCCTAGTTGCTTAGAGTATATCATTGTGTCGCCTAGTTGCCGATCCGTAACCTAAGCACTATCCTCCGCTTTCTTATCAGCTGGTCCGTACATTCCGTTCCACACGATTTGCAAATCAATTTGATTTTCACGGGTGATTCAAGTGAATCTCTCGTTTAGGATGTTCTTCAACTGAACGTACTGCACACAGGCCGCCTCATGTTTCAGTTGGTACGATATTCGAGATATCGACATATATTTTCATAAAGGAAACTACTCACAAGGTTGCTGGAAACTCTTCAAGAGCCCACGACCGGTTTCTCCCTTGTTGGGGCTCATCAGGTAGGCGCAGTCCACGTGGGCTGTCAAAGAGTCTTCAGCAACGTTGTGATTAGTTTCCTTTATGAAAATATATGTCGATATCTCGAATATCGTACCAACTGAAACATGAGGCGGCCTGTGTGCAGTACGTTCAGTTGAAGAACATCCTAAACGAGAGATTCACTTGAATCACCCGTGAAAATCAAATTGATTTGCAAATGAGTTATTTGTCGCAATATTCCTGTAGCTTGTTACGAGTTAGTCGGTTAGGATGACAATCCCCACGAGATGTTCTCGGGACTGTGACACACACAGTCGCCCGAGCCGGGAATGAGTTTGTGGTAGGCTCGTGGAGACACGCATAATTGAGAATAGTGACCCAAACTTGTCAGCCGAACCACCAGTAATTTCGATAGTCTGTACATGTAAATTTTCGAAGCCAGAAACTACACCTCCACAAAGTGAACCTACGTGGGGGCCCCAGACAGAAAAGAAACCAGGTCATTCAACCTCACGTGGCCACGGTTTCAAACATTTTGCATTAGACCTTGTGGGGACGCAAACACAGAAACATGCTGATCGCCGCGCTTCCGCGCGATTACACAGACGCCTAGTTCGCCAGATAACTACCCAGCATTGAGACTGGATCATGCAAACAGTTCATCAGGCGATTGGTTCTCCTTTCCACTGCTGCTTGATGCCTATTTAGCAAGTCTGCATCATGACCAGACGGCATCTTCTTGCATTCGTTCACTTTATGCAATTTTACGCAGCGTTGTACACTCACAAAACATATCAATGCTCATTCGCCTCATTCGCCTCACATCACCAACTTCTGACAGAGTAATCAAAGCTTCCCTAGAAAACCTCAAATGTAGTTTGCTTACTTCAAAAAATGATTGAAAATCCCAGTCAACACGAGAGTTTTACGACTTGGTGGCTCTTTCTTTACATAAGGAAAGGATCATTTTGGTGCAGCTTGCTGAACAAATCAACGTGTGGAGAAACTGGCGACGGTATCTCTCTTTGTTTCCATGCACTTAGTGCATTAGTCCTAACCTGAACACACAAAGAGAACAGGTGAGAAGAATTCCCGCTCAGTTAGGTTTCGGTGGAGTGGCAAAAGCCGGCTTGCTGATATCTGGTTGCACAAAATCCTTGCTTTTATAGGAAAATGAATTACAAATCACGAGACTAATTAATGTTTATCTGGATATATTAGATAATAGATTAGAGAGAATTGGTTCTAACTCGGCTTATCTCCGCAAAAATTTGATGTTGGAAACAATGAGCGAACTGCTCGGATTTCTAAGGTGTCCTGAACTATGTATTCCCTACACCGCGAACAGATTCACAACCCTTTATTGCGCACACATGCGATTGCTACAAGGATTGCATAACCAACGGAATACCAATTAGAACGCTGCGAGCAAGTTCATATCTCAAGGTCTCAGAGCACCGGGGTGGGCAACAACGTGATTGGGTCTGTAGATGATGCCGTGGACCAAATGTTGTGGATCGAGAACCAAGTGCATCGCAGATACCAAAAAATGATGTCCGCGCTCCTAACATGGGAATGCGTTATCACGGTGCCGACAAAGATGGAAATTTCACGCTACCGTCTGATGATGTTTCGTCCGTAAGAGGAACTATACCTGACTCCCGCAGGCTTACGATACTTTTTCTCGATTATTTTTTAGCCCAATGAAAAATAAATTGATCTTGGTCACGAAAAGCTTTTAGGCGACTAGCATTTTATTCTCCAGCAAGATGAGTTATACACACTTGATTATGTTACTTCACTCAGAAGCCGTTCAATGACTATCTGTGTGACTTTGAACTAGTGAATGGCGTTCATCTACCAAGGACTGGATCCACATGTTTTAGTGCACTCCAACACATCAGTAAAATTTCGAGACCAGAAAGTGCGTACAGTGGAGAGTGAACCCGTTGAACGAATCAACACACCATCATCATGGACAGCATGACATCAGCTTTCAACACAAATTATTCGCTGCCGTACGGCCGGGATTTATTTAAAGGCCTTATTGTAAAGAAAAAAATAAACGTGGACAGAAAACGGACTTGGTGCTAACTTACTACCAACATTCTGAGGTGCCTACACCTCCAGAAACTCCTTCAGGAAATATGGACAAAAACTGGCAAAAGAACGCCATTGACATCGACTAGCAGCCATATCTTCAAGCGACCCCAACCAGGCGCACTGGGAAGGCGGGTAGCACCGACAACATCCAAACGTTTTGTAATGTATTTCATACTCCTCTGCCAGATCGAGGGTGAGTCACTCTCTGCTTCTGCCATTGCGAATTGGACACGGAAAAATCACTCTCTTCGGCATACGCAACACATGTCCCAACCAACGCAGCTTCTGGTGCTGGACACATTCTTCAATGGAAGTACCCGTTGCACAACCGAAAACACGCCTTCTGCTTTACTTGTTACGGATTCGCTGACATAACCTACACGACCTATGGTCCTGAGACAACGAATGCCGAACACCTAAAGATTTCTCAGTTCCGCTGCTTAAACAGACCACGTCTGACAGCCATACAACAAAACAGCCCACATTGTAGCCTGATACACACGTCCCTTGAGATTCAGGGATACACCACTCTGACGCCATAGGTGTCTCACATTAGCGAACGCAACCCGGGCCTTGCAGATAGGTGCATTGACCTCATATGTCACACAACAATCAGAAATAATACAACTTCCAAGATACGTAAAACTCTCTACAAATTCCAGTACATCTCCTTGGATTGTAAGTGGCGTGTTCAGTGACTGCATGTCCAGGAGCATGACCTTACACTTTTTGGGTACAAAGTGCATGATTTTGGGATGACTTTGGTCAGTTATTCCAAAAACACTTGCGCCTTCTCCTCCTCTTCGAAGATGAGAACGATGTCGTGTGCATATCCCAGATCGACAAGGCTTCATCCTATTTGAACACAGGGGTTTTGGAGACCTTCCAGCATTCATCTCATGATTTCATTGATCACGAATTTAAACAAGAATGGAGAGAGTGGGCATCCCTGACGGACACCGGTTTGGAACGGAAGCTTTTGGAGATCTCGCCGTGTACTCTCACACGTCTGGAAGTCTGAGAATAATTAAAAAACCTATTATGTTCACAAACTTTTGGGGAATGAATCAATAGGTGGTTTTGAATCAGCAGTACTGGTCACAACACCGCATCCACCGTCTTGTTTTTTCCAACCGTTGGCTGGTTTGTTAAGACACCTATTTAAAACGATTTTACAAGTTAGTCTACGCTAATTGAATAAAATTTTACCTTTGCGTTCATTATTCATTCTGGATATTTCCTGCGTGTGAATAGACATGCAATTTAGATTATCAGTATTAACAGTCTTGAAAATATTCTTTACTTCAACGATTACGTATGGATATTAAATTGAAAGCAATATATATATATAGATATCGCTCAGCTGTAAAACCCTTCCCGTGCCTAGCTGCCATGCCACCCTAAGGAACCACGAGGGCTGGAATACTACCAGGTTTCCCAAGCCTAGACAGGGGAAGTCGAGAGGTGGAGGTCGGTTTTGAACCACGGACCCTCCGGTCAGTAAATTCGCGCTCTAATCACTTGATCCATCTCGCAGTCTTCTCTCGATTCATACTCAGAAGATATCTAGATGGTGCTCGCCAAATAAATCCCCAAATTTTGTCTGTTTCCGGATTAGTCGGTCTCATTGAAACACGCCAGTGGGCTTCGCACATTTTATGTGATGTTATTCATGTGTGCGCTCTGCCCCCGGTGTAAACCGAAGCTGACTGTCACTCCTTGCCCACCTGTAAGCCAAAAGCTCCGGAACGACTAGAGGGGGTTCATTTTCATAATGTTACGAATTTATATGCAGACATAGATGCACATGTTAGAATATAGGAATTTGTACACATTTTGTATATGTAACCACAATTTCTACATATTTCATACGTGGTTGAAAAAACTGGTTTCTGCAACAAGGGTTTGTCGATAATCGACTGGTCGTACATGCTCGTGTGATCCCAGTCGTCGACCATTAGTTTGGCTTGTATAGCCTTAAAATTATGTTAGCAAATTAAACGCGATACGGGTTCCGTCCGGGACGTTGTACGCAATGAATCCATTCGTTCTGGACTCGGAGGGTCTTAGATGGAACTCAGAATGGCTCTTTTTTTTAGGTCCTTCCGGTCTTCACTCCCTGCCAAAGTCAAGGAGACCTTAGTGTTTATTTTCATTAGCATGGCTAACGTACGCACACTTCGGAAAAAGCCTATTTTTGTTGGATTACGGTCTTTTGTGTTTAGGATTTATTCTTTCCGGTAAATGGCATGGTAGGCCAGAACTTAAAGGTGGCTAACCTCCTGTCAGATTTCTGCTAAACCTTTGCCGGTCAACTTGGAATCTGCCGTATTTAACGTGCACAAAGAATGGATAACCTGAGTAGCAAAGTTACTGCGGAAAGCATTGATTTAAACCCAAGGAAAACCAGCCACAGATTGGTGAGATGATTTTACGCACCGTGCGGAACTCTTTTCTTAAAAACAACGCGACTTCGATCAAATGCCGCGCAAAGCTGCTTAGCGCAAAGGGACAACAATGGCTACTTAGATCCACAATCACTCACGTTTCTTCAAGCTTTTTCCTTGGAGTTTGAAGAGGTTAATTTAGTTTCTGCCCTTTATGGAGTGCCAAATGAGCTTGAATTCATACTTCTAACCCAAATAAAAAACCACATTTATGGTCTCCGTTTCCATCGACAGCTCACTAAATTGGGCGTTTTGTCGAATTCATCGAATCGGCCATTCCGACCGAAGGAAACAAATGACTTAGTGAATCTTTTCGGCATCATAGTTACCGGAAGGGTGTTACAGCCGAGTGATTATTGTTCATTTAATATGGAGCACGACCCTTTGGAATGACCGCACCATCGCTCAGGTCCTTCAGATCAAAAGCCGCCATATGAAGCACTCTCCGAATACCTGTCATAGGTAAGACGAAGGTATGGCACTTCTTGCCTGTTCAAACACCCTTACAGAACGAGTTCTTCACTGGACGAAAAGAGGATCATGGAGAAACCAGTGATTGTGCTATGGAGACAGTGTAATGCTGCACCTGCCTTTTAGCCATTCAGGTGCATTGGTGACGTAAGTTTGAACAGCAGAGAAATTGGACATAAATCGCGGATTGGAATCATATCGTGCAGGTGTTTCAGTAACAATACTTGTATCACAGTCATAAATTAAAAAAAGCTAAGGCGCAATTCGTGTAAACCAGGGTAACCATAGCATGAGTGTAAAACACATTTTGTTTGATAGAAACTCAACGTTTTCAACGTGAATGTGATCGATCTCTAGCTCTGAAGACTACTGAGCGCTTATCGAATACCCACTACAGACTATCATGTTGTGCCCAGAAGTATTTGACAGTCCGGTTGAGTTCGCTGTGGTTAGTAAACTTTTATCTACAATGCATTTGAAGTATACAAGTTCAAATCTCAACTAGTGCGAAGAAGCCCTGGCTACCACCCGGGCCAAATCCTTGAATGGGAACTGACAGAAGCATTCTGAGTACTTAAAACATTTCAACCTCTCCTCGAAAGCACGACAGAACAGATCGATAACTGAAAAATAAAAGCAATGGACCGCTTGCTGCTACCGAATATGATGCTTTGTATTTTAACAGTTTTCCTCACCCTCTTTATCACTCTTAGCTCACATCTAACGACTGAGTTTGATTTAAGCCAATACTGAATTGGACAAAATGCACTGATATTGCATTTCCGTTTCTTTGTAGGAGGAAATAAGGACAAAATGGACTGTAAGTTTACACAGCTGCGAGAACTTGCTTTAACTAGGTAAAACACGTAGTTCTGAAATCCTTTTCTCAGTGAGGAGCTTGAAATAAACGTTTTTGCATTGGTAGTTAGGCTACTGCTAGGGACCAGACATCAGTATCTCCGGAGGGTGTGCACCTTATTCAAACTTTATAACAGTCAATCACAGATATTTGTATCATTCATCAATTCCCTATCCAATTTGTTCAACTGCTTCGACATTTTTCGAGTTTATTAACCTTGACCGTATTGATTTCGATACGAAATTTCATCAAAATTCAAGCTTTAATCTATCCATCACACAAACGGATAGCGGTTGGTTTGCGTCCACTTGCGTATCCGCTGCTTTTCTCTGCAAACTCAGCACAAATAAGATGGATCTCTCACTAGCGTTCACGTCCCCCGTAATACCAAAATGTGTCGAGAACCTCTATGTCAAATGGAGAATACTGATCAAATATTTTTTTCGTTTTACTCGTGCTATTTCACCAGACGAAAGAGAATTCCAGAAGTGGGGTAGGTAACCAGTTTCTTGTGTGATTTCTGCGTTGCAGACAGTCTGAACGCTTCATTCCGGGCAAAACGAGTAGTCTACCTTGTATTGTTCAGAATGTACATGGTTATTCAATTTCACGCGAAGACGCAATCAACTAGTGCGAATTATGAGCTAGTTATGTCCTGGGGAAAGAAACAAATCCTGAGACTCTGACTGGAAAATTTAACAAGTCCAAAAAAATGTTCACCAAAATCAAAGCAAATCTACAAGCCTGACTAGGTCAGACAACTTATAAATTGTGGTTTGGCCACTGAAATTTGATGCATTTGCGATCTTTTTTTCAAATTCCTGATTGGTTCATCTTTTAGGCTGAACAATTACCCAGTCAAAACAACACGAGCGGGTGTAAAAACATACAGATACAAAATACGATGTTTTACACCTCCTTGCGGGCCAGTGTTCATCACAGTTGAGAGCAGAACAGTCAGTAAAATGCACAGAACACTAGACTGACGATCAGGGGACCACCCTACAGGGAGGTGTACCGGAAACATCATTGCCCTGGCCAAAATCTGGGCCTCATTAGATTTGAGTAAACTCAATTTCGACTTGGTAATCTACAGCAAAATCTCCTTCTACCTAAGTTTGACCCCATAGGGAAAAGAGCGAAACTTGAGACAAATCAATCCAAACGCTGACAAAGCAGTAAAATTATTCCGTACACAAAGCTAAAAAAAATTGCTTCACCATAAATTGAACTTTGCATAACTATGGCTTGATTTTGTGCTTTCCCGCGTGTGAATGTGCTCCCGAGTTTCTTACGCCTTAAGTAAATACAGGACTTGAAATTAGGTAGATGACGTGAATCAGAAGTGTATCACCAAAATATTCCAGGATTGACCATGAAAATACGCTTAGTAGCCTGCTGTTTGCAAGCTAGTACCTGGGATGAAACTGGTGACCAAACAAATTTTGTGTCTCATTGGTTATCGCCTGCTGGATGTCGTTTGAAGCAGACTTTAGCAGTCCATGCATGTCCGAACTTAAGAAAGTTTCGCTTTTAATGTGGTCAGCTGAGAGTTTATTCCGAATTTGGGTAAACTTAATCTGAGAAGTTAAAAAGTGATGCACAGTTTTCCGAAAAATAATTCGCTTCTAACGGGAGACTCGGCCGAATCCCAGCCGAATCTCTGGGATGCACAAAGGCTGTTTCATGTTTCATTTGGGACGATATTTGAGACACTGCAGCACACTGTCTAGGTTGCAGGCTAGCAAAGTTGCTGAAAACTCTTCGACAACCCAATATCGACTTCATCTATTTGGGTAGATTCGAACCTGGGTTTTTGACAACTTTGTGTTCTTCTTGAACTGAAATTGTACAGCTTTTCAATCCATGTGAAGAAACGACAGTGCGCATGTTACAAAGTCCCTGGTAAACCTGGTCAAGGTATTCGTTGTTCACCAGTCCTCCTATATAAGCAGTTTCAATATCTTGCACGTGGCCACGGTCGATTGCCATAGCGCGGTAATCAAGTCCATCGCCCCACGTGGTCTGTTTTTGACAGAGCAGTTAAGTGGCGATTTCTCAGTCAAACACCGCGTTTCCCTCCTAATAGACTGTTTAATCGTGGTTTTTCCTCACGACCTAGATACCGTGGTAGGTCTGCACCGAAATCTTGCAAGCCAGATGGACTGAAAGTGGGCATGTTTCCGCCTACCAAGAGCGCAAAGATTTGAATCTCCCAAGCAATTCGCCAGATACGCACTACTGGTTGTACAAAACAAGAGTGAACCAGGCGCACGCCGTTTAATTTTTTTTCATAAATCTGATGACCAGCTGCGAATTAAGATGTACCAACCCACCGTCTGCATTAGTTTAGCTGGAATATAATCTCCCTTTCTTTTTAAATTTAGGGGATTCCCATTGCTAAGCAAAGTCGAAGAACATCAAAAGATTGTGCGGCTGGCTGCCACTGGCCAAGATTGGTCGGCGGGGATTCGACCACGAAGAGTCCTGAATAGGATCTGATCGTTTTTCCTCCATATAATTGAAAAGAGCAGCTCCGACAAAAGTCATCTGAACTCGTGACAAAATTTCAGGGACAAGTTCGCATCAATTAGTGGAATTTTGCTGTTACTTCGCTTATTGTCCGAGCGTTGTAAATAGTTCTCGCATGTCTGTAAATGTAGTTTATTTCGAAAGGCAAATCTAGTCTGCGCTGAAGAACTGAGAATTGTCGGCAGCGCTTACCTGAGGAGGAGTGCGGTATATTTGTCCCAAGAATCTTCAGAATGTTCCAGGATTAGTTTATAGATATTTCATTAGATAAATGCTCACTTTTTCGTCTCTGTTTTCAGCATTAGGTAAGCGAATTCATTAACAGTTTATGCCGTGTATTGAAATTAACTTGACCTCACGCTAATTCCCCCATTCAGTTGCTCACTCCGCCTTTGTACTTTTGATCTCCATTTGTTCTGCTTATCTGTACCCGCCACTCACATTGCCGTACAGGCCTTCCGGTCCGACACTCGTGTATTGGCGTGTGTCTGTTTCGAATGTGCGCAGCTGACCTGCTAGCCCATACGTGTTCGTGTCCCGCTTGCTAGGCCTGCCTTGACTTGTTTTCTCATGGGTTCCTTGTTATCTCCAATGCGGATCACGAGACTGTCGTCGGAAGGGGCGATCGCCACCCACACGCTACTGAAACAACATTCTGCCCACCGTTGTTTGGTGTGCGGACGTTGACACTGCATTGTGCCGGTCAGTGACAGTCTTGCGCACTTGTTGACGCTACGAACGTGTACGACTGAGGTTTACTATGTACAGTTGCTTACCCTTGCGTAACTAGGACGGTAGAACCCAATTCTTCCTTTTGATATTCGGGATTGTCGAACCTACACGTCAATCAAAGTTCCCTATGGAGAACATCAACACCGTGTTTGCGCGGATGTTGTGGGTTTTTTATTGAAGTTAACTAGACTCAGTCTCTCCCCACATAGACAGGAAACGAATGTGGTGGACTTGTAGGCCCTGAATAGGATCGAGCCAGTAGTAGCCTTGATATTCCAATACGTAGGATGCCAACCATTGTCAAGCCAAGGATAGAGTAATGACGAGGTGTCATTCTGCTCAATCTGAAGTTTACTGGCTTCAACGGATACTCTATTTTTTTAGTTGCCTTTATCAAAACGACTCCAACTATGCTGGTGATGGCAATGATGGTCGTACTATTGTCAACAACCTCAGTGATCCACCCAGATCCATGTAGCAGGTCCTCTTTCTTTCACAGGCTGGAATTACTCAGACGTTTACCGAGTTATATGAAATATGGAGAGCGCCTGGTAGACTGGTTACTTGCGTAATCATCCAGACAAAAAGAAGCCCGCCCAGTCAGAATTCGCCAAAAAAAGATTGATGGCTTCCTAGTCCGGATAATATTGGGAGCGAGTCTGTCTCAGCATCACTTATATACATTTAACTTCAGGTAAATGATATAGGTGTAACGGTGGATACTACTGATGAAGCATGTGAGTAGTGCGTCTTCTCGTAAATCCGCTTTGCGTCTCTTGAAAAGTGAGATCTGTTACGGAATTGGCGGAGTCTCTTTGTAGCATTTGCCTGGATTTGAGTAACAGCCAATGAATATTCAGAAAATTTCAGGAAGACGCGTTCAAGGAGAAGGTGGACGTTCAGTTTTGTAAACGAGATGCATATGAGGGTTTTGCTCCCCTGTTCGATAGTCTGTAACTGTTAAGTTGGTGTTCTCAAATAGACAACTCCACAGCGAAGGCCTTCTTCCTTTCATGGGTAGTAACAACAATGACAGAATACAGCTGAGAGCGGGCAAAGTCTCTAAATACAAAACAACTGGCCAATAGTAAAATCTCTCTAGTTGTCTCTTTGTGAACAGTCAAGGGGATTGTTTAGAGCTGGCAAAACGAATAACGCTCAAAGTTCTCAACAAGTGTATAGCAATTAGAAACGCACAATTACGCTGCTTGTGCGCATGCAAAAGTGAACTGAATGCCCATATTTGGTGCTTCACTATGCTTTTCCTGAGTAAGGCTCATTGGCCTCGAGGGAACCTTGGTCCTATTCGACCATTACAGGCCTGGTGTCGCCTGATTTGTAAATAAAACCGAGGGACGTAAACGTGTTTTTGCCTATTTTCATCTGTTCAGTCGAGTAAGAACCCGGGTTCTGATCGATTGTTTGTTTGTTTGTTTCTGAACTGCATCTGGTTAAAACGGAGTTAAACGGTGACACAGTTCCGGCGAATGTTGTTGTCAGTGATGATCGGTTGAGAAGCAACTCAGTCATGCGAGCGTCTACGGCAGACTTCAGCCAACTAGGTCAAAATCTCCCATCCCGTAGAACAACATCACCTACTGCCCAGTCGACTGTGATCTGTCTATCTATTCAGTTTAGCATCATCCATCCCAATGAAGTGATCACAAACTGTCATCTCACTCACTGTTGTCTCTTTTGTCCTCGCTACATTTTTGTTGATGGATTTGTTTGCTCTAACTCCTGCGATGCCCAGACTAATCACACTTGTGATCAGTGACCGACTTTCGCTTGAAATATCCTTCCCTTATAATTTAAAACAGACCACATGGGTAAGCCACCTATATTTGCACGAGATTGATTTGGTGCATCTTTTCCATACTACTCATATCCTTTTTCCATACTACTCAAATCCTTTTGAGTACAGCTGATCTGTAGGCCGAACTTTTGAAAATATTGACATCCAATACTAATCGCGGGATGAGTTTCCTAGTTGCTGAAATTCTTTAGCAGTATCTTCCTACTGTCCGTGCTGTTTTGGCCGTGCGGAAATTAATCGCACCGTCGACGAACGAGATCTACGTAGAAGATGCTTTTTTTCTGCCGACGGTATGGTTATAGCGGTCTGCAGCAGAGTATAGGTTCAATCGTCAAATGACAGTCTGGATTCTGTAAGCACGTGACAAACACTAGCTGAAGGTCGACTGTGGCAGGAGAATGAGTTTTGGATGTGTTGCGCAGATCAATTTATCAGTCCGGATTTGCAAATACCAAGATCAATTGCGTGTTACCTTGTTATATCGCTAGTGCATCTGGTGATAATGTGGATCTATCGGGTTAAAACGTAGTCTGGAAACGTTCAGTGAAATTATTTGGGGAACTGCCAAGTGACAGTAATAGATTACTTAGAAGGAAATGCGGTTTTGACCGTTTGGCGTGCAGTAAAAACTGCGCAGTCTAAGTACGATAGAATCGGTAACCAAATACAACGGTGTGTAAAATACTTTCGTCCTACGATTTAATGATCTTGAAAATACTGGAAGGAGGCTTAGGTTAGCAACTGTGATACTTGTGCATCGTCCAAAACTAAACATTTTTTGCCTTAACAGGAGGAAAACAGTTATTTATCGTTAGTCAAAAAAGAAAGGCGCCTGATGAAGTTAATAAACCATCTGCAATTGAACTATAAAGAAATAAACGGCTTTTCGAACGTTTTGTCAGTCATGGTTTTCTATAGAACAATCAGTCTAAATACATTTCTTGAATAAGGTCCCTCTCCAAGTTGCCTCACGTGACGATAAAGCGCTCCCGGGTGCAAAGTAGCTGCCCAATTCTAAATTTTCCTGTATTTTATCTGTATTACGAGCGAGAAAGGCTGTTTCACAAGATGCAGGCTTCCAGGGATTCAGAAGTCCGATCTATCATACTGTAAAGTACTTTTATGCATATTCCGTCGCACGCCGGGCGAACGAAACTACAATGTTCATTCAGAAAACACTGAGTTTTACCCCGATTTGTTTTTTATGCCATGTTTTGTCGTCTACAACCCCGGAATAAACCGTATTACGACCAACCAAATATAGGGTACCTTACAAATGTGTTCTGAAATGTGCGGAGTCTCTCTGAGTTTAAGGTGAATGGTACAACCGAAAGAGGATATCAGTGAACAGCTTATTCCTTGTTTTAATAGATGCGATCTGAAAATTTTGGGCGGGTGGTCAAAATCCCCTCTCACGAGCTTGCAGACCTAACAACAGGGCTAGTTATAGAACTCATATTCACCCGAGTAGCAGCGCACACTGTGTGTTATAAATGTACCGTCTACTTTTCGTCTGGATGGTTTGTTCTATTTAAAGGGTCTGATCACCATAAAATTAACTGACGACGGGTTGACGACCGAGACACCAGATCTTTCTAATTTTACTTGTTTCTGGCCACATTATTTCTTTTTCAGCAATTTAGAACATGATTATTTTGTATATTTCGATTCGTATCGGCTGATTTCTTACAAATAAGCGCATTACAGTGTTTGAAACCAAGCCTGGTCACGTGCAGTCTTCCGAGGGGCATCCTAGCGTTGTACAATCTGGGTTAACTGTTTCAGTCTAGGTGGGAATGAAAGTTCTGTTATTCTGCTGTGAACACATATCTCTTTTTCGTTCAAAAGAAATGCCGGAAGCAAGTAAGTTGTCATACAAGGCAAGTGGGTAATTCATGCATGTCTCTGTTGACCAATAAGGTTTGACATCAGGAAAATCAATAAACAGATTTTCTGCCAATTGTTTATGCCGTCTGTTTATGCATGTGAGGATTTTAGTATAGGCCTATTCCATATGAACGGTTCAGTCAAGTCATCCACGAATAAAGTTTAACACACTAAGATGAACCGCTCCTAATAGCTGACAGGATGATAGAGAACAAACGCACGAAATTCCACAAGGTGATCAAATCATATATGCTGGCTTGACATAAACTGGAGAGAATTACAGTGCCTTTTGGCTGCAAATTCGTGCGGGAGTTTTCCATTGCAGATCGCTGACTTTTCATGCTATAGTGTATCTGGCAGTTAACCCCACCACTTTCATACATTGTTTATTTTGACAAGCGGGGGGTCCACTAAAATGTACTGCTTGCAATGTCTAAAAGTCATAGCCTATGGAAGTGTGGATGTTCTGAGTTTGCCTGTGTGCGTGCTGACTAAACGAGACAGCGGAATACTCGAAGGGTCTGGTGTAAAGTGAATCTCTTATTCACTCGTCCCTTCACATTTCTGTGGCCTTAATCATGTGTCAGTCGCTTACCTGCATGCGTTATTCATCCAGAAATTGGCAAGGGCACTTTGAATAAGTTGGCGTTACTGGGCACTGAAGTGCATGCAAGCAGCTATCCTGCGAACGCATTCTCACACAAGCAGGCCACACAATCAAAAAAGACGGGGAAAGCGTTATTTAACACCCGCCATATATGAAAATTTAGCCGGCCGTACTAGTCGACTGCCAAGTCTCATGCCAAATCTGGAGAGTATTTAAACCTATAACATTCTGACGAGTGTGTCGACCGGCCTCAGAACAGCAGCCAAGGACGTATTTTCATACCATAGAACTTTGATGAGATGTCACTATTTTCTTCTGCTGAAAAAAAGTTTCGGTTACTAGAAAAGGTTAGGATTTCTCAAGAAACCTTTGTGTTTTCTCTGAGTAGTCTGAGAAGAACACGGCACTTCTTCAGTAGTATTTGATGGTTGCTTCACGTAATATGTCATGGCGAGTATTCAGTGAAAACGCCGGACAGCGTGTTTTATATCCTGGGGCTAACGAAGATACTGAATGGCGAAAAGGGCCCGTTTGTGATACGTATCAAAATTAATCGGCCACAGCCATCCACAGTCATTTGCTTTCACTCAACTCGTTCCCAGCAACACAAGTGAATCTGGGGGTGATACTAACAACCAGGTCTATGTTCTTGCAATGATGTTTTCATATACACGCGCAATTCAGCGTCATCCGGATCAGTGGATAAAACTTGGTTTAGTCGAATGTCCTCAGCCCCGGATAGTATTAATTTGTCAAAAAACAATGTACAACAGTTGCGTGTTTCCTCTGATACGTACAAAATTTTTTTGCGGAGAATGGCGGTAAAACAATCACCAGGCCCGCTTGACAAAAAAACGAATTTGGCAGTTCTGAGGGTGTGACTTGGGTGATTGCTGGCCAGCTGAGGTTTAGAGAATGTAATATGAATTCTGTGGCCACTGATACCAGCGACCTGAGCAATCGATAACAATCTGAATTGAACTACCATCGATCGATATGAGGGTGCCTGGTAGATAACAGACAAGGCATTTTCTATCTCTATGATATTCAGTCTCACCTAGATGCAACTCAATAAATAAATCGTTCAGCTGTACCAACCTTTCGGTGCCTAATTGCCATGCCAACAAAAGAAAGCACGAGGGCTGGGATAACGCCAGGTTGTCCAAGCCTAGACAGGGGAAGTCGAGAGGCAGAGGTCGGGTTCGCACCACGTACCTTTCGGTCAGTAGATTCGTGCTCTAACCACCTGAGCCATCTCGCAACTCGATAGCGCTTGAGGCTATATTCTTTGTTCCACGTCCCAGTGAAATGCGGGGGTGTTCCCGTAATTTAAACAAACAATGCTCACTATGTGAGTATACACAAACCTGGTTCCGTAGTTTGACATCTGGTCCTTTGATTGGGACCTGACTTTTTTGGGGTGCAAAAGAAAATCAAGCAAATTTCAGCAGTTGTTTAGGTGAGTTAAAAGTTTTCAGTAATAACATTGAGTAGTGTTAACCAAAATCTAGGTGATGTCACCCACTGCTGATGGGGTGCTCTGAAGTGAACGCAAACTATCGATTAGAGATTCTCCTTAGCAAAAAAAACAAATAACGACAAGAATAGGCAGACACTGAACATTCTCTCAGTGTAAACTTTTGAGGAAAAATTGACGGAAACATCCCAGACTTTCTACTTTAATGGATTGTAAGTATAACATGAACCCTGGACGGTGAACGTGGAACCACCTACGGCCTCGGAGGTTTACGACTGCATATGTTCTCTCAAGCGCCACCGAGCTTCTGGTCCGGATGACCTCGCACCCGCATTGTACAAAGATAGGGGTGAAGTCCTGAGTCAATGCATGTCTAATCTGTTTGCTCGCATTTGGGAGAAGGAGTCTGTCCCAGACAACTGGGGAGAGTCGGTGATAGTGCCCATTTTCAAAAAGGGGCTCTTAGTGAGTTGGTGGGTGTGTGGGCTCGTGTGGGTTGGTGTCGGTGAATCCGTAACGAGGCTATTAAAAAGCGAGTTTTCGGTTATGCAACGGGTACTTCCATTGAAGGTGTTCAGCATCAGAACCTGCGTTGGTTAGGGCATGTGTTGCTTATGCCTAACCATCGGTTGCCGAAGAGAGTGCTGTTTTCCATGCCCAATTCAGAGTGGTATAAGCAGAGAGGTGGCCAACATCTGACCCGGCAAATGGGTATGAAAAAGATTACGAAACGCTTGGGTGCTGTCGATGCTACTCGCATTCTAGGACGGAGACCGGGTGATCCCCAGTGCGCCTGGTTGGAGACGTTGCAAGATATGGCTGCCAACCGATGTCAGTGGCGATCTTGTTGTCAGTTTCTATCCAGATTGCCTGAATGAGTGTTTGGAGGTGTAGGCACCTCGGAATGATTGTAGTAAGGCAGCAGTAGGTCCCCTCCCCATCCATCTTTATTCTTTTCTTCACGATAAGGCTTTCAAATAAATCATGGTTGTACGGCAGTGAAGCATCGGTGTTGAACACTGATGTCATGCTGTCGATGATGATGATGATAATATGAACTCTATTTGCCGGAAATATTAAGATTTGACTGGTCTCAAAGTTGATTGTTGTCTATCTTCGACGAAATGACAGTTTGTGCTCATAAAGCCTGAATTGACGAACCTATCACCTTCTAGAAATGTTCTACGAATCCGTTACTCGATGCGTTTACTTCCAGGTATTTGTTTTCGCTCCAATCGGGTGTAGTTTTACGACAGCTGGCTGAGTTGCCTGCTACAATCTCTGTTAACGATATGATACCCCCGTTAGCAAACCATTTCCGGTGGAGTTTTTGCACTTGTGGTGTAACTAAAAGCGACAAAAACACAGGACTCATCCAAAAGATGGCTAGACATTTTGTGAAATCTGGGCGTTTTGAACTTATTTGTTCCCATTGCAGTAGGGGAGCGATAGCGGAAGTTTTCTAATACAATCGCATTTCAATCAAGCCATCCGGCTAGATTTTGTCAGCTTGCCAAAAGGAAAACCCGAATTTAAATGCAACATGACTCAGTTTATTAAAAACTTTAAAATAATTTGGATGTTCCGGAAACATATAAGAATCAGGTCATAGTTGGTTTAATTCAATGTCCTAACCTCATCAAATCTAAGCCATGTTGATTCGGTGTACACTTCCATACAGGAGTACTGGCTAGGCTAGACTGACGTTTGACCAAATAATAGTGCGAAATGTAGATTTTTTCAATGAAATTTGTTTTTTCTTATGTTCGTCCTTGCCACCCACCCACAGGACCAGCAGCAATGTGTACGTCCTTTTTCCCTGACTACTGACAGTCTGAAAGTAGCTCCAACTGTAAAGAGTTTTCTCTCGTGAAGCCTGTCAGTCCACCTCAGGATCCTGAAACCTGGTCCAAATAAATCACAAATGTCAGTTTCGTATGTGTCCCCCTCCTATAATCGAAGCCTACTGAAACTTGGTCACATGAACCCATTTTATTCGTAATTGTTTCCAGTATTTAGTTATTTTCCTTTACATCTGCACCCACTGAAGCGGCATCCCACCTAAGGAAAAACTTGTTCTTTGTGAAATTCACTAGCGCTGAAGAAATAAGCAAAATGCAAAGTTGTCAATCTGTGACAATCAGGACGACGTACGCGATACGTTTCAATCAAAGCTCTCCAGCAACTAAGCCAGTAAGCGGAAGATATCAAGTCACCCATTCATTTTTTTTTTGAAATTTCAGCCATACGTATGTTGCGGCGATCAGAGGAGAACCGAAATAGTATAGTACATGGTATATAGTATTAGAATATTATAAAAACACCTATGATGCAACTCACTTTATGTGTATCTCACTCCTGTGTTGAGGAATTATCCCCTCTTCCACAAGCTCCTTGGATACACTCAGAGTGTAGAAAAACCACCTGAGGTGAGGTCGCCTCCATCATAAGCTATTGGTTTGGAGAAACAAGGAGCCGGGAATCTGTTTACGGCTGGCAAAACAGTGGAAAAACGAAAGCGGTTTTACCAAGGAAGTGGATTTCCAGGAGTAATTCATAAGGAAACTCCGATTTACAAGCGAACAACTTGTAGAAGACTGAGATTTTAGATGGTTTTTAGTGGTCTTCACTTCAAAGATGAGCAGATATCTAGTTAAAGGCCTTTGTCATATCATGAAGAGAGAACGTCTAGTCAGCTCTACTTCGATTGTGAGATTTTGTAATGCGCGAAACACTTCCAAGGATCCGTTGTCGCAGATTCTGACAGTGAACCTTCCACCTGTTTGCAAGTGATGCCTTGACGCATACCTTAAGATTTTTCAACCTAATCCGTAAGCATTTTCCCAAGAGCTACACCATCACACTTTAAGTCTCTCAAACATTGCATTTGTGTATCAACCTGCCTTAACAGCGTCTTCTACGATGGGTAAGTTGTGCCTACATTCAGCAGCTCATCTGGATTCGAAATTTATAGATTCCGATCGGTCGGGCATATCAAGGCCAAGTTCAAACCCTTTTGGAGCATTTTGAAAACGTTTAGACTTCCTCAATGTTGTGGACCACGGTTTTCTCAATGATTCCTTAATACCGTGAACCCGGGTCTGGATAGCCGCTTGATACCCTGATGTGCTTAGCCAAACCAGAAAGCCAATGAACGTGCGAATAAGCTGATCTATTGAGCACTGACGCGTAAATGCGTGTCATTTGTAGCCGAAAACTGGCTGTTTATAAAGCTCATGTGGAAAGTTCAAGGCGGGCCAGAATTGATACTAAATATAGAACTCATCTGTCAAGGGCAAGTGAAGAACAACCAATTAAACCTGTCTCAATGAAAACGGTCATTCCATTGGCAGTTGTGTAGTCCAGTCATTTTCGAGGCTGGTCCTCCTAATACTCAAGATTCCATAAAATGGTCTGGACACTGACAGGAGTATAAAAAATTTACATTCTGTCAAAAGCGGCTGATCACCAATACTAGTAGAGTCATATATCATTTGCATAAGACATGAAATCGCTAATCATTAGAAAAGTTCACTTCATGTCACGTGATTCAGCGATGACTAGCTCCTCTTATGTAAGCCTCATGAAGACCGATCATTGTTTTGCTTTCAAAGCGGACTGTCTACATTTCCATTACATTTTGCGGTTGTTCGAAAGATTTTAGATATTAGAGTCCCGAGGGAAAAGTAATTGGTAAAGAATGATTGAGGAACATCTGAGTATTGTTTTTTATCTCCTGTAATTACCAGCAAACGCTTCGAGAATGTGTGGAAGTATTGGAGTACCTTTTGTATCTGGTAACGTTCTAAGAACTCTGCTGTTCATCAGCTGTTAATAGGTGAAGAGTCGGCCTAATCAGGGTCGCAACTGTTTTAATGAAATCTGAGTGAATCTGCATCCGGTGTAATCGATCTGCTTATCAGTCAGCTGCAACGGCCACGTAAATAGTCCGAAAATAGTTTTCGGTAACCGGGCACTACGTGCTCGGTACCGACATCGAACTGCACCGTCCTTGTGAGTTAAGATGAGAATGCAACATTCCTAACCCACTTCTCGCATTTTTGGCAAACGCTGTGCTTAGTTGGAGATGAAAAGTGCTCACCACTTACGACATCTGATAGGTGATCTGTCAGCCCCAAGTTCTTAATGTGCCACTTACATGAATATTAGCCGTTTTAAATACGTTTAGCTGGAGTCCCGTTTTACTGACATGGGACATTCAAAATTTTGGACAACGTAGGCTAGTACATCAAAGTGAATTCATCGGACAAGACTAGTGACTCACCTGTAGTGAATGTTTTATTCAGGCTTACATCCGAAACGTGCATACACCAAACGAAATTAGTAAATATTTGTGTCTTTCACTTTTAGAAGTGTCCGGTAAGTATTTGAAACCAAGCTTTGTTTCAGTTTCCCAGTTTGCTTTCCCGTATACTATGACAGCTAGAAATATTGCTTTGGTGCGTTTGGCAACGGTATTGTAAAAATCTACCGAACTGAGTTCGCCTTCAGAACTGAATGAGCCGACAGCTGAATATGAAACAATACATGGTTCCGAATCGTTCAAACAGTCTGTGCGTTTTGTTTGTGAAACACCCTATAGAAACGTTTGACAAAACAACACAGCTGCCAAGTAGAGTCAACGCAAACAAAGCTTCAGCTACTCGGGAGAATCATTCCTGGGAA
Organism: Clonorchis sinensis; assembly: GCA_003604175.2. Classification (NCBI taxonomy): domain Eukaryota; kingdom Metazoa; phylum Platyhelminthes; class Trematoda; order Opisthorchiida; family Opisthorchiidae; genus Clonorchis; species Clonorchis sinensis. The sequence continues at coordinate 28,439,545 of CM030371.1, forward strand.
ACGTTCCAAAGGAGTTTCAACCCCAAGAAGTAAATTTATTGTGGATGTGCCGGTCAGCTGAGGAATCGCCCGCCCACCATTCTGCTCAGTCATCCAGTCGTGTCTGTAATTATGTCATATACCCTGGTAGCATGATAAAATGGTTTCGAATTGACGAACCTCATCATATCAGTTCTGTGATCTCCGTTTCATGGAGAGGTTAGCAACATCATTTCGACGCAAACAGTTGCAGTGCTTGTCTACCGCAACGGATTCTGTTCACGTATACAGTCGAGAGTCACTAATTCACAAAATAAATGATAAAAAAACACGTCGAACTGCATAAACGCCTAGACAGGCATGGCTCAGTGCTTAGCTAAACTCAGTTATATTGAATTTGATCCACTGCTATCTGGCGCAGCGAGTTGAACAGGTGCAGCAAGCATTACAGGTAAAAAAAAATGCACTCGAAGTTCAGCTAATTGCAGAATGGCAAATTCACTCATTCTATGCTAACATGCAAAACTGGAGTCTAAGAAGTTCTTAGGATTACACCGTGGACGATTGGTTTTTTACGATTCTTTTAAATCCGTGGCTTAACCGATGAATCGCCACACTGGTCATACCTTTCACAAGAAAATCCTGTTCTCTGCCAATCGCTTTCTAGCTAAGATTATAACTGCTTCACTGAAATGTGGTCACAACCCACTTGACCTTGAATCACATGCATAACGCGACCACTGTAAAGGCTAAATTAACCGGTTTGATGAGTGAAATACATGAAGTAACCTGTATACCAAACGGTCAGTTTTGGGTTATAATTTAAGACCTTTCCGATTCAAAAATTTCGTTCGGATAGGAGGAAACTGGCGCAACGATAAATGAAACCGACTAGAATTAGGCACCAGGTGCATCTAAATCAGAGCATCTTGCTCCTTTTGAGAGTGTTTCTTCCTGAAACTAGAATAACAAGTGAAAACCTGTAGGTTGCTGTTTGCCGGTAGGAAAATACTGCCCTTTCACTAACTTCGCATAAAAGGTCTGAAAATGCAAATTTCGGGGAAGAAAGTGTCTGTCATAATCCAACACAACCGTGGATTTTAAGCCAGCTAATTTTCGCCCACAATTTTCGGACGTTCCCTATGATAGTTGGCTCTTACAGTGGGAAAAACTCTGGATTACTGTTATGCACAATGCATTGACAATCCGGGTAGCATGACTGCTGACATTCTCATCCCGAATGGCGAAAATTGGTGACACCTCGGGATCCGAAACAAACGGCTTCTGATTAGTATTTTCTATCGCTCAGAACAGCTGGTTGAAAGAGATTTTCTGAAAAAACATTTGGAAGGCTAAACGGTATAGTGTATGCACCCAACAGACGAAAAAAAAAACAAAAAAAAACATTCCTAAAACTTCCATCAAATGTGAAAGCTTTCTTTTTAAATTCTTATTCCACAGGAAAATATAGGTGGTTGTTCTCGTTTTAAAAACGAAAACCTGAAAATGCGTTTAATATCTTGAAGGGCCGCTGGCATTTATCTTTGATTCCAACAGCTGCTGAACACGAATTTCCCGCTTTACACTCATTATTCGAGATACGATTGGGATGGCTTACGAATGTCAACGGAACCATTGCTCGTACTCGAGTGTTACCATAAAAACATTCTGCACTGAACGGCAATGCCGAGGAGTCTGACATTAATCGACAGCACCAAGCCGCCTTGCAGTTTGTACACCAAAACAATTCTGAAATCAATTATTTTGTATTCACAGACTCGCGGGCACCCAGGTGTTGTGAAAAACAAACAATCTGTTCACTACTCTATTCCTTCATTATCATTTTATGCTCTCTGATTTGTCTATTCCCCGATTGTGTCACTGCAGCACCAGCCGCATTAAGTAAGTGCTATTCTTTTACCTACTAGCGAAGGCTCAGTAGCTCGCCGCCGTGTGCAAAATTTACCGTCCAACTACCCACAATATTGTGAAACTCTGATCAGACTCAATTCGTAGTGTTCGTTTGCAACAGGAATGTGAACTCTGAAATATTTCCACGCGTAACGGTGCTTGCACTTTTAGAATTAAACTGATACAAACGTTATCAGTAACTAGAAAAATTGGCTCGTGTGCACGTTACATAACCAGCTTAACTTTCCTTTCGTAGCTCAAAATGCTGGAAACTTCCATGTTGACCGTGTTGCCGCTTCAAAACGCCTTGGAGTTGCGTGAAGCTGATAATTTTCAACAAGGACAGAAAGTTGTACGGTGATTCTGAGTTTCTTGTCCCAGAAGTGCATCACGTACAGGAGGAAATCTCATTTGAAATTCGCCAGATATCCACATAGTGTCGGTCAGCAATTAGATTATTCAGCTCGGACCCATATTTTTGATGGCGCAATTCACCTAATCAAGAAAAAATTGTCCCTTAGTATTTCTGGGTGTTTTGTCTACTCCGACGGAATCTTCCATGGTTGAGGACAGATTTTTGTTACTCACCACGATCATGCAGGCGGAACAATCTCTCCACTTTTTAATACTTTATACCAGGGCGTTTTATTCATTCGTGACTGTGTGCAAGACGACAAATTCACATGTTCGGACTTAATGATTGGCGGAACTACTCACAGCGCTGGTTCGTTTCGCATTTCGGAAACCCACGCCAACCAAATGATACCCGAACATTTCCGGTTTCTGTGCAGCACACCATATAAGCGTGTTGGTACGTAATTTATTCCACGGAGTTTGCACCTGGAATACAATCTTAGAGGAGAGTAAACTTCCTAAATATGGACCTCAGTCTAGCCCCTGCCCTGTCAGCCTCACCAAATAAACGATGCTCTGAGTGAAAATTCGACAGCGTCAGTCACAAACTATTTGTGTGCTGTCGGTTTTACTCGCCTTCCAGGGTGGGGATCGCGTGATCACCACTTCGCCTGGTTGGAGAAGCTGCAGGATATGGCTTCTGATCGACGTCATTGACGTTCTTGTTGTCAGTTTTTATCCAGACTGCCTAAAACAGTGTCTGAAAGTGCAGGCAAATTTGGAATGCTTGTAGTAAGCTAGCATTGCATCCCTTCTACGTCAAATTTTACTCTTATCTTTACAATAAGGCCTTCAAATAAAAAGTGGATGTACGGCAGCGAAGCATTAGTGTTGAACACTGATATCACGGTGTAGATGATGAGGATGAAGACAGTATCGAAAACAAACCTCCATAATGACCTTCGCCACACTAGTACTTATGCATGTAACCTATTCACGTGGGTACCAAACTTTCGTCTGTTCCGAATGAATAGTCAGTTATAATTGTCTGCGAAGGAATGCACTCGGTCTGTGCCACTGTCGGTAGACAGTATGCCGACGTCATTTTACCTAAATGCATTTATTGAGACACCTCTAGTCACAATGACAAGTCTTCAGTTGTCAGCAAAATAGCACAGGGCCAAAAAAATTCATCTCATGTCAGGTGACCCAACCAACACCCTCAAAAACCCAGGATCAAATCATCGATGGCCAGGCTGCTAGTCGACAAAGGAGCAGAATTCAGCCAATCTGAAAATAAACTTGATGGCCACGGAGAGTGGACTTTTTAAGACCATGCTAATTAATTATTGTGATCCTGTCCTCTGTTCAGGAATTCAAGTTCACTCAGAGCCCGCCGTGGTTTAGCAAGCGACCACATTTTTCGAGAGATTTATAAATGCTTTACGCTGGACTGTATTGCATACGCCACACCGTTTAACGCTTTGCGCGTTAAACGCAATCCACGGTTTGTTTAAACCAGACGCTATAGTCATCGGCTTCTGACGAGTAGGCCGCTATTTGACCGACGGTTTGGTCAGATCCACGAGACGATGATTCGTTCTGTTGTGCTTACCAGTTAAGCACCCATAACCCGGTTTTGATGCTGATAGCCGATCGACCAGGAAAATACTGCTCCAATCTCGCAAACAGCGCGGTTTGCGATCTTCGGCAGCTCAGGACCGGTTTCGTCATTCTTGGGGATCATCAGGTAGGCGCATTCCCCGATTGTCCGTAAACCTTATGTTCTACTCGAGACGTGTAACGCATCTGTATTTGGGGGCGAATACAGCCATGAACTGGCACCAAGTGGTTCCCAAGCTGTCCTCTCGTGGAATCGATCTTTTGCAAGTAATTTTTAACCCGTCCACGCCTGCACCATTTTGCTTCCTACATATTTGAGTCTGAACAGCAGCCATTAGCTAACGTGTTCATCACAGTATCCTTCAAGACAGAACAAGCGATATTTCTGATTTCATGAATTCACCATAATCCTCCACAATGCCTTTATTCCTCCTGAGGGTATACCTGTGAAGATATCTTCGAGCACTAAATCTGACTCCTGTCGACTATGGTACAAGAGTGTGCGATTGACAGTTAGGTATTTCTATGCCTACAGTAAGGTTCACTGAGCTGCTGGTGAGGATATGTCACGCAGCGCTATTTTGTTGGTTTTCTGGGTTGTTTCCCTATTTTTTACAGCTTGATCGGGCTTGATCTTTTCTACCCGCAACCAGTAACCATGATCTCGTCATTTCCAGAGCTTCAGTTTCTGTCATCTGGTCCGTCCGTCTGAAATTCTGTCCCTTTATGTTGTCTCACGTAGTTGTTGGTCGTTTTTTCGTAGAGATCTTTGAGTTGATCCTATTTAGGGACGTCAGTCTGCTACTTCTTTGGCGAAATACCATGCTTCTCTTAGATAATCCCATGCCTCTGCAGCCAAAAAGTTATATTTCTCCGGGATAACTTCATGTCCCTGTTGCTATTTATGTATTCATGTTAACGCATGCTTTCCCTCGCCAGTTGGTTTTTCTTCGGCTTCCGGAATACAGTACATACAACAATCCACACAAATGATTCACTAAAAGATATCGTTTTCTTTGTTGATTTCCGCATTTTATCTTGAAGTGTCCCCTCACTCTGATGGTCCTTTCGCAGAATTTCGGGTGTGGTAGCTTTGCCGCAGCTTCATTTGTACTTTAGGATGATTCGTTCACCTGTCTGGTCAGTACTTAAATCTGATGACTTTTGCCTCTACTACTGAATCCTTCATTCCCTGTTATCCTTCCTATTCAGCTGCGCCTGGTAAGTAATCACGACTAAAATTGAACAAATTTCCAAAAATATTGCGTGACACGTCAAAACGCTATAGTGTGCGCTGGTGTCACGTGACCATCGTAGAACAAACAATGAAATTGGTAAACTTTGACCCACCAGGACTACACTGCGTGTGCACATCTTCAGTGTGAGTGATTTGAGCAGAAGCGAAAATCAACATTTTATCTAGCAAGTCAAAACAGGAACCAGCTCCGAACGTAACTGGACTACACGACTGCCAACGGTATAACCGTTTTGGTTGGGACAGCGTTAATTGGTTGTTCTTCACTTGCCCTTGGCAGATGAGTTCTATTTTTAGTATCACGTTTTGACCCGCCCAGAACTTTTCACGTGAGTTTTATGAGAAGCCCGTTTTCGGTTGCACACGACATGCCAGTATGCGTCAGTGATCAATAGATCAGCTGATTCGTGCGCCCATTGGCTTTCTGGTTTGGCTAAGTGCATCAGGCTATCAAGCGGCTATCCAGAATGGGGCAAATTGAGAAAACTGTGGTCCACAACACATTCGAGTGAATTAATTTGTCGCAAAAATTCCTGCTATTCTTGAAACACTACGGATGGAGAAAGTGCTCCCATACGCGTCATAAAATTAAATAAATTAATAAATTAATAAATAATGAAAATAAATATGCCGGAAAAAATTCAGGCATGTTCTCTAACTGGCAACCCACAGTTATCTGATTCCTTCTGTGACCAAACTTTACCACCCTATTGCATTCCCGCATGCTTTTTTAGATACGGGTTAGTTAAATTATTGAGACTATCGTGATTATCTTGTTGATTATTGATTATGTTGTTGATTCACACGTGATGCTAAAGCCACACTCAAAATTAAAAGGAACCGTTACATTTCCATGTTACCTTGCATCGTCAGTATCCAGCCAATCAGGATTTTCCGAATACCTCATGATATGTCTGGCATTATTGCGACAGAAAATACGGATGATTAACCGAGGCATCCTAAAACATGTGGTTGGATGTTTTGCATCCAACCGGTCCAAATTACCACTTCAACTGAGAGTACCTCAACAGAACATGCATCAAGGGTTGACGTGGAGATTTAACTTGTCTGCTTTTGTCAGTTTTGGGTAATCAACTTACACGCTTACGTAAAAGCCTAGAGTATTGCATCTGCCCTTGTACCGATGATTTTGTAGCACACCAATCTAGGGTAAATGTGAATATGGTGTGCTGACGAAAAAGGGTTCTGTAGTGGTGTCACTCTAAAACAACTGATGGCGTAAGAAAACGACGAGGTCGTTGGTAATTTGAAATAAAACAATTTGGACAGATTCAAATTAGTGTTTGAACCAACCACGCTCTGGCGTTATCCCTCTGGCGTTCGCAAGCTAATTGCAAATTTCGGTGAATAGGTCAATCACCACCTCGTCCACATATTTGATGGACGGCTAGGCGTACACAGAAATGGGCCACTAGGCTTTGTGTTCTCGATTCGGCAAAACCCAAAAAATGCTTTTATAGACCGACTTTAATCAATGCCGAATTCTCGTAAGGAGGAAAACAAAACCATTTTCATATCGGTTGGTTTCGGTGATTACTCATGGTGGCTGTGGTAACCGAACAACTGAGGCTGCAGGTAAGTCAACGAAAAATGGACTATCAGAGGATGGCTTTCATCTTCAAATGAAGTCATTTGCTTACATCGGCATTCAAAATATTTCCTAATAATCATACTATAAACGCGTACAGTAAACGCGTGGACAGTTGTAATGGATCAAAGGATGTTTTCAAATATCAGGTCCCCTAATCCGAAAGTTGGTGCAACGTTCTAGCAACACTGAATGCCACGAAGCATATGCGTACTTCGTCAGTTAGTAAAACACTACCACAAGGTTGTCTAAACAACGAAACGAAGGACTCGGCGCCTATTGGTGGACGCGTTCTTCCCTGAGCCACGGTCAGGATGTTCTAACTTCCACCTTGTAAGGTCCAAAACAGAGTAATTGGAAGTACAGTCATTTGCAAACAAATTTGGTCTTGCGAGAGAATCACCTGGAACCCAGCTGAATCTCTCGTTTACGATGATTTCAAACGTAAATGGATTGAACAAAGTTTTCAAAAACAAATGTTTTTTTCGCAACTCTACCAGCGTTTATGTAACAATGGCTTTTATCGTTGTTGCACTGATTTCAGGCACAAAAAGTAAGTCAATTTGACTGTGGAATGTAGTTGCTACGTGCACCATTAATGAAAGATACTTATTTTTCAAGGACCAATAATGACAAATAGCATTGCACTGTATTAGATAAGTACAGGTCCCCCGCGTTTGCCGTTAGCTCGGTTGAATGACGATCCAAAATAACTCACCCGGTTCATTCCAGTTCCAACATGGTTGGTTTCTGTGAAGAGGTCTCAACTCATCAAGCACTACTAGTTACCATCTTTTCACCGACCTGCTTTCTCTTAGAAATGACCAATGGTTTTTTTCTGATATGTGTATTGATACTTCAACATTGTTCACGGTCATGTACTTGATTAGTTGATCGTAAACTTTGCCTAGAAAGTCACACCATATTAGGAGGTACATGTTTTTGCAAATTAAACTAAGCACGAAACGAGCAGTATTGCACAGTGCGCTTCTTTGCTCTAGGACAATATCTGAATCTTGCACACATCAGTCCAGTGGCAAGGCCTGGAATAGTTATGCTAGAAATTTACCAAGAGAACAAGTAGAAAGGATTCAACATCTTCAATCGCTAAAAGCAATTTTGAATAAGAAACTTTCATGGAAGCGATTTTGGGGATTCTGTTAATACATTACTCCTTCAGTTTTTTTTCAGCTCGCCTACTTTTAGGCTGGTCTCCCGAAACATCTCTAAGCTAAACTCTTCCTGCAGCCTGTAAAGCATGCATAAGTTTCATGCAAACACCTGTTGAATGTGATATTTCGAATGATACTACTCGTCTGCCCGCATACTTTTCAGCCTGGGGTAAGCTGAGTGTGCAAAATGGAACAGTATATGTGGAACCGTGTTGCTATCCACCCAGGAGTTACTCGTTGTCATAATTTTTTCTGGTTTAAATATCGTCCAGAGGTGAATCAAGCACCTTTCCTGATCGACGATTGAAACTTCGATAGATCGGATGCACGCTGATGATCACAGGCCATATTTTTACCGCGGAAACATAATCCAAACCCAAGAAATCACCTAAGAAGAAATATGACTCTCGCTAGTTAGAGAGAGAGGTCCGCATACAGCTGAGATCGCCTAGCTGATATGTTGTATGGGCTAAAGACATAATTCCTGATTCGATGACAAACAAACAGTATGCGTAATGTTTTCTTTCAGTGACGACTGAGAAGACGGTGTACCGGTCTTGAAATGTGCTAAAATTTTAAGTAGGGTGGAATGACCTTGTTACTGTTACGCCAAATTCAATCACTCAGAACGATGTTTATTAAGTCGTATGTATATCAAATTAAGTCCTGACATATGTGGTGCATTTAGCTACAAAAACTGAACTCTCTGTGTGGAAATTAGGCGGAAAAGATTGGTGTTTTGCACGACACAAATCCGCCCGGTCATTAAATCTATGGCTCTATATGTAACATACCAACTGCAGGACGTTTCCGGTATTATCATTTTGACCGCTTGAATTGCAGTCCTCAATATAGAACCTCGTGTGCCGTTCCTCTGACCAAGTCAAGTTGCAAGTTCCTAGACTGTAAATTCTAACGTTAAATGAGACCGCAGATCTTAGTAACAGGAGGTATTTTCCAAGCACGAGTACATTACCAGGATTAGCTTGTTGCTACGCCGGTTTTCTGAAACATTCCGAGACAAAAAGCCGAAATAATTGCCTGTGAGCAATTTCATAGCGATCGTCCTTGTTGTGAAAGTTTGCATCTCAATTTCACAATTTGAAAAACTTGGTGAGAGAAGTTTACACGCAATCTACCGTAGGACGGTCTACACCTACATTCCGCACGTTCTACAATTTACTCTGCAAAACCTTAGTTGGTACAGCACCAGACAAGCACGTGAGCATTTATCGATTACCCAAAGGAGGCTGGACTGTTAATCGACTGACTGATAAGAGAGCGCAGACAACAGCACAGAAAGCCCAAGGTCACCTAATCAAACAGTCAAAACGCAAGGGCTTAGAGTGATGCGGAAAATATTTTAAATAATGAAATGTGAATTCTGTAGATTAAGCATTGACCAAGTGAGGTTATAGTTGCTCTCCTTCAAGTAATTTTTCCACTGAGCAAGACATTAAGCTGAGAACACAAAACAAAAATTATCGATCAATATAAGATCACCGCTTTTAGAAAAAAATTTGCTGTACTTGCTAAAGAATGTTCAAAAGTATACATAGTTTCCGGATTTACTGAATCGTCTGTTGGGAATTTCTTTAGTTTTTCTGCTGCAAGCATCCTCTGAGTGTGCATGACCTCATCTGACAGTCATCCGGTCCCTCGAATTGGAAAAATTTTAAGTGCCATCCTCTGGGGCGTGAGTTTGTCTAATAAAATCATACTGGAATTTAGAAACCCGAATTTGGCAAAAAATGGGCAGACAGAGAGAGCATAGCCTTCCGTTTTGTCCAAGCCAGAGAAACGGTAGTTTCCCACAAAACTTTTTTCTCATTAACTATGTTAAGTGAGATCCATCTCAGCTACTGTAGTACACGAGTACTGACAAGCTATGACAGTCAGCTGATGAAATATCCATCGATCCGAGAAGCTTATACGACTTTCACGATCTTTCTAACTTGAAACGGTCCAAAATAAACACAAACAAATATGGACAGGCATACACCGTGTAAGTCGATTCTATTGTTGGTAGGAACGGAATCGTAAATTAGGGGTGGTGGAAGCACCTGAGCGTAAAGCCTACCTAAATATCCGTGGTAATGACCGAATATATCATATTAAAAAATGTCGTATGGTCTCGAATAACTGGCGCCCTAATTCCCTTCAAAAGGTTATCCAGTACTCTTGTTCACCTACCTAAAAAAGTAGTACAACCGGACCCAACGTACTGCAGGTCGGTCAGATCTTTTGCATGACCACTTAACGTTTGTTGCATACAAGAAAGCTTATGTGAATGGGATAGGCTAATATATGGTAAGTTGAACCACCAATAACGTCTTCATTTTCTCCACTGTCTTTCAACACTTTTCAGGCAAAAAGAGTGAGCAACTTTGAAATATGAAACGGTATTTAATGTGTACTTTGCAACATTGATCAAGATATCAGTTCAGATCTTCCTATCCTAGTCCGCTATATTCCACTTTAGTTCAAGTGCACCTCTCTGAACATCAAGCACAGAAGTTTTCATAATGGTTTAAGATCTAACTCAATGGGTTGTTCAGAAGGGCTGGAGTAAACCCAGGGGTTTAGTAATAAATTTGTTTCAAATAAATCCATTAGACTCGAAGCTGAGCTTCGAGAAAACCACAGACTACTCGCACTCCTCATCAGTAGTATCCGCCTTCACAGCTTTTGGGACTTGTAGCCCAAAACCCGATTTCGTCCGACATGCAAAACACCAGGGTCACTCCTGGTGAAGATTGCCTGTAATCCGCATTGACTTACATCCGTCATTTTTATCAGCTGGACTGCACCGCGCTTTTAGAAGTTTCCCCAGCCTTCACGACTAATTAATCTCTGTAGCTGCCTAAATCATCATTCCTTTTAATGTAAACCCTATTCTGTCATATGTTTACAATCCAGTTGAGTGCGAAGGCAGCTAAAATTTGGTAGTGTTCATCCCCGCCACTTGTTTGTCAGTAATCAGCAAGTGTTTTCATGTCCATGACCTCATTTGCCTTCAATAAAAAATCACATTTATTCACGGGCCAGTGGTCAAAAGTGTTGTTTGACCTTATTCATAAGCTGTAGAACTTGGTTCGGGCTGACTACCCATGAGGATCGTGACGTAATAAAATGGTAGCCCAGACTTTGTCAGTAGTGTGGAGTTTTCTGGAAAATGCCCAAAATGTTTGAACACGCCAAGCAAACGCGATCAAACAGAAAGCCATCTGAGCCGCAATCTATCAGCGGTGAGTCTCACAGGGTAGGAGTGCATATAAAAGGTGAACATTGTCTCAGCAGTAGACACTTGTCTACGATGGATTTCTTAAAGATGTAACCAAATAATTATCTATCCTCCAAATTTACTGTCCAATTAAGGAACACCATGCTCAACCGTTTCTGCACGCTTTTTCACTCCAACTTGCAAACAGGCGCCTTAGATAAGGAGTCGGGTAAGTTTCAGGTTTTCAGTCCACGGAAGTGTGTTTCCTAATTGGAACGGTCTCACAGTTCTTTTAAAACACAGATCCTTCTTTTATCCCCGCCTTTTGCCCGGATATTTCACATATCCGAAAGGTTTGTAAGGCAGTCATTCGCTAGTTCAGTGGGAGATGAATTTCCACATTGACCCCCATATAGTTCGGGTCGAGGTCGATCACAAATTTTACTATGCGCCAATTACTGATTGGAATTAGACAAGTGACCGCAGGAGACTGTGTGGGACTTACAGACATTGAACTGAATGGGTCTCACATTTGACTGCCCGGTCCCTCAAATAACCCCGAAGACTCATTTGCAAACAACCTTGGTTCCGCGAGAGACTCACCTGGAACCCAGCTGAATTTCTCGTTTGTGATGTCGTGGGCTGTCGAAGAATTTTCGGCAACCTTATTAGTAGTAAAGTACGAATATACGTGTGTCGCGATATCTCGAATATCGTATCAACTGAACTATGAAGCGGGGAAACATCACAAACCAGAGATTCAGTTGGGTTCCAGGTAGGTCTCTCGCAAAAAAATAATAAATTGATTTGCAAATGAGCGTATTTATCGAAATCAGTCCAATTTGGGTTCAAATAGAATATGAAGTTGAAGGAAACTCGGGGACCTCACCTACCTGATGAATCCCAAAAAGGGCGAAACCGGTCGTGGGCTGTCGAAGAATTTTCAGCGACCTCATGAGTAGTGCATTACGAACCCCGAAGGCTGCTTTATCTATTATTCTCTTTGAGGTTAATGCTCCTTGATTTAAAGAGCTACTCTGAGGCTGCGTTTTGACAGACGTTTGCAAAATGCCGGTCCTTTTTTCACGTATCCTTGTCATTGCACTGCGACTCGGGGTAGATTTTGATGAGTAGCCTGAAACATGAATCTGTTGTTTATCTCGATGACTGCCAATTCGAGTGATTCAGTACTCGCTTCATCTTTTGGACAGTATTTGTTGCCATGTGACTAGATTTGAAAGGGTAGGAGAGCATTTTTTCCCTTTATGGGACATCATGATGTGATTTGTCCGGCTTCCTAGTAGCAATGTATAACATTACCGTAGTTATGGTCAAGTGTTCAGGTCGATACTGCTTGTGTTCTTAGCCCCGATGAAAGAACTGTGGACCAGATCACATTTCTAAGGCTATGGGTTCAAAATCGTTCCGATTCAGGTGAAATAAAACACGTAGCCGGCCAAATGAAGTTCTCTTCTTCGGGTAGTATTTTTCTGCCTTTGTGTCCAGGTTCTTGGGCAAGCGTGTTCAAGGAACTCTGTTTTCTAGTTATTCACGACGCCCAGATAATTTACTCAGAGGAAAAAAATCGATGGCACACCTTGAGAAACGTAAGGCTATCGATCCATGGAAAAAATCTCTTCTGAGGTGTTCAACCATGGATTCTTACATGTTGTTTAGTAATCATTCTCTTTTTTGTACCAGCTGTAACGCAAACACTCAAGCAAGTACTCGGTAAGTGGATTCACACGTATCTCATTGGACAGACAAGAGAGAGGTTTACCATCGCTACATTCATTGGACGGTTCTTTGCTAGTAGCGGACAAGATGCATGTTTTTATGTGTATTATGTTTACTGATGTGCTCTCAGGTTAAAGCATCAATAACCACAGACTTTCAGTCTTGAGGGAATGGAAGCTTTCCTCTATTCATGAGAGCTCATGAACCACTTTTTTTTCTCTAGGATGGATTGGAGAATGTAAGTTACTCTGTACCAATGAAAATTGTCACTTACTGTTGACCCCTCGTCAACCAGCGTACTATTTCTACCCTCACAGTAAGTGAAATGACGGAATGATGGAGATAGCCAACTAAGCGTAAACTATCCTCATCTTGCAGGACTATACCTCTCTGCATCTACAAGTCTTAGATGGTGAATGCCGATTAGAAATCCACTCCTCTGTGTACTTTTTGTATGTCCAGTTTCTTCTTTAGCCTTCATGTCACCAACGGTTTGGTTGGAAAGTTAATCTTCTGAAAGTCTTAGTACTGAACTCTTCAGGTGTGCACCGGTTGCGTTGAATATTGTAAAGTCAAGTCATCGGGATTGGCGAACACGCGACAGTTCAGGAATGTCCACTTTGCCCTGGTGAAGTTATGGTAAAACGCTCGTCTCGCATGTTACACCTCGACACGGCCAACCATGTTCATTACCAATATGATCTAACAACAGCGAAATACGAGTCCAGTGCTTCCATATTTTGATATGCACCAACCAGGATACTTGTCCCAGGACAACCAAAGCACAGTTCAAACGGTTTGATGAATCTAGCGCAGCTTTTGGTTACCATGTGATACATTCTACGGCGTGAACCTGTGCCCTAGATACTAGTGAGAGTAGATGAAGTTCCATTTACCGGAACCAAACGTTTGACATTCATGCCTGATTAATTACTTACAAGATGAGTGAAATACACTCATTTACGAACCAATTTGGTTTTGTATGAGACTCACCTGGAATCTAGCTGAATCTCTCGTTTATGATATTTCTAAGCAACTGCATGTGGTGCACCAGGCCGCCTCATGTCTCTGTTGATATGATATTCGAGATATCGCGATACATGTATAGGCGTAATACACTACTCATAAGGTTGCTGAAAATTATTCAACAGACGACGACTGGCAGAAAAGTGGACTATCCTGGTGGCCATCGCTCCAGTTGCTTGAAATATTTGTCGACAGACGGCAGTTGACCAACTTTTCGATACCGGATAGATTGAAAAACTCAAACAGATCGGTGCGATGGTCCGTATGGATCTGATGACTGTTTTTGTCACGTATCAGGCTGAACCAGCCGTCCGACACATCAAAAAGTTTTTCTTGCTTAACTAATATAAGCTCAGTTTCGTGCGGCCCACTTAGCCTGTGAAAAATCTCGGGAAAAAAGCAAACTTAAGGCCATAGATGAATCCTTGATTGGATCGTTGCAATCACTACTGATCGGGTGTCAGTCACCACAATGTGTCAACAACCGAGAAATTTGTAGAAGGCCGGTGCTGATGACCAGCTGATTAGCAATTTGTTTAACTCTCGCCGCCCATCCTTCAGTCACGGAGTCCACGTCAAGCGCTCACATGTTGATCGGCTAATTGCAGGTTACTCATACTGTCGATCAGATATTTTTGGATGCTCTCAAGCCAAGCCCCTCAACCACCAACGACGCACCGCTGTTTCTGCGCCCACCCCATTTTCTGAGTCACTGCTTTAGTCGTTCAATAAGCCGTAAATGCAGACGGTAGACCGAGGGTTTCCGATTTTTATAAGCCGATGGTGCGCTTTATGATACGGCATTTGTTCGGTTGGTGTCTTGAATTCTCGATCTAATTCCCACTGATGCTGAACTGAACCAAGGTGTTTTCAAAAAAGCTTTACTAGACTACTTGCAAAAGTTCTGCTCAAGTGCTTCTTCACGAGCTCCAACAACGACTGTAATAAGAAATGTTTACGGCAGGATTCTGCTAATTTTATGTGGCATCTGCGCTGGCGAATGACGACTCAGAATAGCGACTCGCGGACTGCGTCTACCTGATGAGCCCCAAGTGAAAGGGCAAAACCGGTCGTGGGCTGTCGAGGAATTTTCGGCAACCTTATGAATAGTGCATTACGTATATACATGTATCGCAATATCTCGAATATCGTAGCAACTGGAACATGAGGCGGCTTGGTGCAGCACATTCGGTTGCCTGGAAATATCAAAATCAGGAGATTCAGCAGGGTTCCAGGTGAGTCTCTCGCGAGACCAAATTCATTTGCAAATTAGTGTATTTCTCGAAGTCCAGATTGTTTGATCTTTAAAGTCAATGATTCCAGGAAAAGCACATTTTTGACCACCCGTTTGGGCATGCGTTTTTCAAAGCCCGAGGGGAGAATGCTTTATTTATTGCAGGCTCAAAGACTGCTGGCAGTTAGTTTAGTATAGGTGATACAAATTTAGTGTAAAATCCTCGTGAAGCAGAAATCACATGGACGTTGGTATCTAAAAACCATCCACAAGTAACCTACGGGATCCAACGACATCCATTCCGTCCTATCGTATCTGCTGACACCTCCCAAGAAGGCAGTGTCTTTCTTTAGAAGCCAGTTTTATTCAGTCAGGAAACACAGATGCCACCAACGCTGCCACTGACACGGTTCACAGTACAATCGCACCAGTCTACAATTGCCTTTGCACGATGGACAGGCGAGTATGGGTAGCTATGAAATGGACGAAAAAAGCTGAATTAAAAAGATAAGAAATTTCGTTAAAAATAAGTAGGTAACTGTTTTTCAATCAATAACACTCCCTTTCAACCACAATTATAAAGTGGCACAATCATATGAATTTTCTGGTTGTGTATGTTTTAGCTTACTTAGGTTTTGTGTCGCAGATACATACAAACAGATATTACTTTCTCCAAGAGAAATCAAATGTACCAAAACCTCGACCAAATCCGCAGAAAACGTGTTCATGCACTTTAATCGTTTATTGTTAAAAGACGGTAAATGCGGTTTGTGTGTCACCGGCAAAAGCAGGCAAATCGATTCCCTCCCCCGGAACTTACTTCTTTGCGAAGCAGTACAATTTGCCCACCCGTACCAGGTAAAACAGGAGATTGTTTGTGATGAACTTGCTTAATTATGACATTGTTATCAGTACCGAAAGATATATAACAGTTACCTTCGGATCTCTCAACTTTGGCGTGATCATTTGTTACAAACAACTGGAAATGTCCACACTGGAAATCCACACATTTACAGACCCAAGTTTGACACTCTATAAAATGAAATTAAAAGTCTATCAGTGTAAATTGTGACATTTTTATGATGTACTGTTGCCAGAACTTTATTTTGACAAAGTGAAAGATAAAAAAACCAGTTACCAAACAGAAAACCGCATTAAACAGACCGTATCCTATCCGCTATCTTATATTCCATCAAAGGATTGGAAAATGGACGGACAATATCTGCAGTCTGCCTGGTAAGTGTGAATACAAAAACATTTTTGATGTGGCCTTCGAGAGAAGCAAAATATCAAATTTCCGAACCACTGCCTATTCGGATTAAGCCCCTACTCCCCCCCCCTGGGTAACAACAAACGTCTAGTTTGTAGTCCTTCATTCTAGGCATACTTGTACGGCAAGCACCATTCGTGAAGACAATAACTAGCAAAAATGCAAGACACGTAGTTCTAGAAAGGATGGTGATATCAAAACCGCGTACACTGTTTGATCGAGAAAACGGTGTAGTATGGATCCCAAACTAATTTCGGTCTGCATTCTGACTTGTTAGATGTAACAACAATGTGCAGAATAGTCTCGTGACTTTTATCATTGCTTGAAACTTTGTAGCTAACTTTGCAGTCCAAACAACAAGTTTTTCCCCACGGACAAACCAGTGATCAAATGCAACGTGACCAAGAAAAATTAGCCCAACACAGAGCACTATCTTCTCCAAGCTACTTCTGTCGCCTCATGAACGACGGAGTAAGCAGACGAGGGGAAATAAATCCGAACAGGAGAATATTCTTCTTGCATAGCGAGTACCTAGAACAAACATGGGTCATGCGATTTGGTTACTCAAAGCTCTTATTGATTTTTCGAGAGAGTAAATCTTTTCAGTAATAAAGAAAGATTAGAAGTAACTTGGAAATATGGATGCAAAGGAGACTGCCATCGTAAAACTGTTCACCGGAAAACCTGAATCAAAACCAACCGGACTTTAAATATCAACAGGCGGAGATGTAAGCAGAAAAACTTCTATCGAGTGATTTGGCTCCTTCTGTTTTGGGCCGATTCGTGTTTAGCAGACTGGGTTTAGATGGGTTTTGGTCCTCGGCTTGACCCCACAATAATAGTAGTCGTAAAACGGAACACAGAACGCTGATGTTGATCAAGGACCCCAGCCTCCCCAGTACATATGTAGCTATCCATCGAGGGCGTTTAAATATACCTAACAACAAGAAGTCCCTTGCTTTGGATTTGCCTCCTAATTCCTAATAGCAGTCAGCATGTTTCTTCGGAGACTGCTCGACACGTCCGATGAGAATGACGTTAGAAGTGAACTTCAAAGTGTATTCCTCAACGGATTTGAACGGTGAATGTTAGACTAAATTGGACTTCAGTGCACTCCCTAGTTACTCAGCGTTCCTAATTACTTTTGTACACAGCGTGAGTCCAGTAATTCTAGACATCATCAGCAGCACCCAATTCTGTTCAATCGTTACATTAAGTTTGTCCTTCGACCACGCCTTATTTTTGAACTACTGTGTTGCTCGCTACCCCACCCGCTTCAAGACGGAAAATGCAGTATACTGTGAGGTTTGCGGTCCGGAGATTTATGGCTGCGAAATACGCGTAACTTCAATTCACCTCGCTAACTCTTTGTTTCACCTCGGAATTACACTTCAACACAACAGCCCATAGGTTTGTATCTTGCCCCAGAACGTTGGTAAACTCTGCAACTGTGCAACGCTCAGCTGCAAACAGAATATCCTGTAGTGGAGACGCGAGCTTGCTGGCCGGAAGGCCGATGGTTCGAACCCAACCTTGGCGTCTCGACTGTTTCTCTCTAGGCTTAGGCAGCCAGGACTAATCTCGACCTTTGTCTTTCCTTCCGGTTGGCATGGTGACTAGGCCCCCAAAAAGTGTCGCAGCTAACTGAACAGATACCACATAAAGAGTCGCTCTCAGACCAAAATGTAATTAACTGCAACTATGAAATGTTGGTTTCTCGGGTTACCATAAAATGGAGGCCTTCTTAACAGTAGTTTGACGGCTGTCTTATTACTAAAAACCTGTGGTACGAGGAACTCCTAAAAAAAAACAGGCTTAGGTCACGTGTGAAAGAAAACGCCTTGAGTATACTGAGACAATGTAAGCCAGAGAATAAAAGTACAAATTTACAAGTCGCAAGCGTATTGACACACTTGGGAGTAAAGTGGAACTGTCAACGTTTCACTTTCAAAAAGGGTACTCCACCGACTTAGCCACCGCTTGAGTAAATCCACTTAAAAACACAGTCCAGATGGTGCAGCCTGTGTTTTAGGAGCAGCGTTCTTCTAAGAATGACATTATCGTGCAGAAAAAAGTTTGAAGTTGAACTAGTGAATAGAAATAAAATCCGTGTACAACGAAATCAAGAAACTTCATACAAACCAAACGATACTGTGCTCAAACCTCCCTGCAGATATTACCTCATGGACACAGCCTTCTCTAAAGAAATTTGTCATAGGATAAAAACTGTTTCGAAACAACTCACCTACTCACGGCATGTTTCATATAAGTAACACTAAACTGAGTTGCACGGGACGTCCTGAGTTTCAACCAAAGGTAAACGCCGTTAGTTTCTGCGTTTTTCTATAGCAGACGACGCATTCTTCTTTATCGGTTATGCTTTAGAAAACAAGCAAAAATCAGGCATACGCCGAAACTACCAGATTAATTGCAAACTTGCTGGTATTTCATGCCGTCCTACAAAATTAGCCTCAGGAACTAATTTCCTTTGATTTACTCCTTTTTGTTGAACTTTTAACTTAAGCGTACACTCCAAAATTCACCTTACCTCTACATTACGATTTGCATTCCAGGAAATTTGCAGCAAATTTCACGCTATTTTCTTTTCAAATAAAAGCTTCTTGCAGCCGCTATTTGTCACTTGGTCCTGCTAGGTATATTTTTCGGATGGATTGGGGAATATGTTTTCATGCTCGAAAACTGTGTTAACATTGATGGGATGAACCATCTTCATTAAGCACAGTGAAACTTTTTCCCGTAGGGCAAAGCTTAGCTTCGCTTACTTCGTAAGGCTGTCTCCTGTAACAGGATTAGTCGACTAGACTTGTATCCTACACTCGAATAAAGGTCATCTGATAGCACTTTGAACAGTCTAGTTCTGTTTGTCTACGGTACAAATTTCTAAGACGTCCTTGAAATTGCGTTCGACGTCACTCTCATATCCACCTAACAAAGCAGTGCCACCATGCACAGGAATATGTTAACGATGACATTTTGGTAAGGTCTTTGGCGCCCTGCTGCAGAGTCGGAAATGCGTAAAAAGTTTTGATTGTGCCTACCAACAGAATTGTGGATAATCTGTGAGTTAGTCTGATTCTCAGTGTACGCTGAGAAGCCGAAGCCTGCGAAGATATCGTAAACACAAGTCAGTCCTGCATGAATGCCGGCGCGATGGTCCTCGCTCGTACTCTTTTTTGCCTGCCTCCACATGAGCTTGTTTACTTGGACACTATCGTCTGATCACATCTTCTTGCTTAATTGCCCAACCAACAGGATGCAGACTGGTGCAAAAGTGACCCATACTTGAGTTTTCGCCTGTGCTTAAAAACCTCGTATTTCGGGGTTTGACCCTAATTTAACGAGTATAGCATACCAGCTGCCTTATTTCGAGACCAACTGATAGCCTCGTGTGTCAGTTTGCGAAACGAAAACCCACAGGAATGTCTAACTATCCAGAGTCTTAGCTACCGAAATGTAATTGAACACTCGGATAGCAAAGTAGAGCACGGTGTGCCGTGCATAAATACACGGTGTTAAAATGCAGTTGTGAGTAGTGACAATTACACCGCACGTCACAGCCCTCTAGCCGAGGTGTACTTCACTCGTTTTGGTTTTTAGGCTTTATGTAGAATTCGAATTGCCGACAAGTAGATTTCGGACATTTCGCTTGATTAGCCAATGGCATGAAGCAGACATTACATGACAAATGATATGGGGAAAAAAGAGAGGAACTTCTTTTTAATCAACTATGTTGATTATAGCAAGAAGCACTAAGGGAGTGTTAAATTACGTAATCCCTCATAGATAGGAATGAAGATAGCTTTAACGGCTAAGCCCCAGCACGACAGAATATGATGAGCTCTGCGATTGTGTTGTCCGATGGATCCATGATCTAACTCGATGCTCTACTTTCCTGTAATAAAACAATCAGCCAGTTGGTCAAGACATCTCTGCCCGCCAAAACATGTTCTTTGCATGACAGTTTGACAAAATTTTAAAAACAATAGTGAGGACCACTCAGGGGAAACATTCTAATAGGTCTTCGACTGAAAGGTGTGTCCACCCTCCTCAGTGATGAAGATCCTGTATCAGACGTAAATGTAAGTATTAGTGTACATAATTTAACATTTTCAATGAAGCCGGTGAGACGATACTACGACCACAACTATAACAGCTCCCATATGATGGTCATCTCCTGTGAGGACCATATTACCCTTCGTCGAAAGTCTTCGCCAGTATCATGGTTAGGACCATCTTGTTCAAAAGTCACCACTACGCTCAAACCTTTTCAGAAAGTGGCCTGATGTAACTCTCAAAGAAGCGTTGAAATTTAAAGCAATACTCTCATGGACTGCAAACGGGGTTCTCTTCGGAAAGATGAATCGTCGTCACGCCGACGTCTGTTTGCATAAAAGCTCATTTCGAGTTTTAATAAGCATTATCTCCAGTCTAGTAGGAGCGAAATCAAATCCGGGAGCCGCACCTGAGCTGGCGCCTCAAACCGCTGTCCCAAAGTAAACATGCTGCTTAGAGTTAGAGAGACTTTTCTCAGTCTATCCTTAGAAGTAGTCCTACTAGATTGGACATCGGGTCGTCGTAAAAAAAGCTTTGCACCAGGTCACTTTGTATCTGTGTTACTCATTAGGTTTCCCAGAGCACCAAAACAGTCATTGTGTCTCTTGTCCAGAGATCACCTGTGAAAACGTTATAATTATCCTTCTCTGGGAGTAACCAATTTTCAACGAAAAATGGTGCGTACCAAACACATGCAATCTTATCCGGACTGTGATCTCACCGGGAGGAAAGCAGACTTTTTGTGTGGTTGTGTGAGATAAAAATTGAGAATGGCACAAGACTTTTAGTTATTAGGGGAACACATTTCCATCCCTACCGCGGGTCAGCCATCGACACTGGCACCGCAGTCTGTGAGAGTCTGTACTCCTCACTTGATCGGGAGGTAATTTTGTGCCTCCAGGATATGCGGAGATATCTGTGATAGGGGTTGGTGTCGGCCACACAAAACGTACCAAGTCCAAGCCAACTCATATGAGTTGGGGTGAGTAATCTTGGAAGGGAGCCCTTAATGGGCTGCTGTGGCCATCTGCTACAAATGCCTGAACACTGAAAATAACGGGATCAGCAAACTAAAAGATAGTTGAGTAAAGCGCATTAGGGCGTACGAATGAAGTTTCTCTAGTGGACATCGGTGACTGCTTATACAGTATCAGGACTCTAATCGCCTGTCTCATAAAAAACATCTATTATTATAACCCGCCTAATCGGAAGATGATGGTCCAGGCATTGAACAATCATTCTTAACTATAAGATGTAACCTAAAGTTGTATTGAAACGGTGCAACATTACAGTGTCAGTTGCACGCTGTTCAACTTTCTTTAGATAGCTGTAGTTCCGAAATTTTGTCGACATCTTACCATAACCAACTAACCATGGCATTCTGCGCCTGTCTGTAAAATTCCACAGCGCCTTGTTCTACCGGCTTCCGATACATTTCCTTCGACCATTTAAGTAGTGAGTAAAGAAGAGACATTTTTCGAACTGTTAAAAATGGACGTCTGTGACAGAGGCTCCGGTCTATGGCGTGCAATACTTCAAACTGTTTGCTCCCACCAGGGCTTCATTATCAGTCACGCGTAAAAATATCAAAAAGTTGAGTTAGCAGTTTTATTCACGATAGCATTTCTTGGGAAAAAAGCAAACTTGGACCTATAACCTGCAATTTAGCACTCATTTACTTGTTGCAAACCACCACACCTGTCAAGGCGTTTAGCTGTCTGCAGGAAAAACGGAGAAAACGATGCTTACGAAGAGAAAAAAATACCTGCGTTGTGTCAGCTATATGAACCATGAACAGTTTCCAGGAATTTAATAAACATGGAAGAAAACAATAGGAGTGGAACCTGGAACTAGAAGCGACCCAGATAAAAACCACCGGTTATTGAATAAGGAGATTTTTTAATGCGAGCTACTTTATGTGTAATGTTCCCCAGGGAAAATAGAAATCACGGTCAGATAAAGTATTTTCGGAACGAGAAACTATACCCAAAAAACGGAAAAGGGTGATGTAGGTGAACATATCAATAAATAAATGACTATTACTTTCAACCGATCCTGCTAGGTCTTCAAGAAGCCACACGGAGGTACGATATTTTCCAAAACTCATCTTTTTGAAGGACATTTATATACAGTGATTAAAGAGTCTTCCAAACTTCGCACGCAATCAATACACTCAAACGACTTTGCATTTAAATTCAGCTATTTTCTGGGGTTAGACCTAAACCACAGATGTTTCAGCAAGTTAGGAATGATGTACTGCATTGAGTACATTTGTGGCCCGCGTGGATAATATAACCCTGGTACTTACCTCTGCTGCAGGAAGTTACGCGCATTTGTGGAAGATATTCACCGGAATCGGCGCATGTGAGCTCAATGCGCTCACACGTAATTGTGATTTTACGATGTGCCGTATCGTATGCTATCCACAATTCCGGTCGTCGGCATGACACTAAATAATCAAACGTTATCAAATTAATGCCGTCTTAAAAAAGAGCGAATACAGGGTGGTGGTGCCCAGTCAATGCTTTTTTGGTAAGGGAACCAGTGCGAGCCCAGTATCGAAATTTCTTAGGCAAACATTCACCCCGAGCCAGTTTAAGGCTTATTACGATTCAGTACTACAGATACATTTGTGGTTTCTTCGCCGCAAAATGCTTTCTCTGGCGTTTTGTTGCATCAAGCCTTAGATAAACCTCCAGAGGTGCTAATGCATACTTCCTTAGCTTTAAAATCAAAGAGGAATTGACCTTCCCTTCGGTTTTTAAGAGGTTCCAAAAGATGGCACATCGATTCAAATGAGACCAAAACTCCTGTTATTGATTTCGATACCGAATCAGCCATTTCCATTTAACTTGCAAACGGACTTGCGTGAGAACATCCGGCCTAGGAAAACGTTATTTTGATAGCGCTGGCGAATTGTTCCGACTGATTGTTGACGGCACGTTCAACATATCAGGGGAAGATAATGTTCTGCCCTACATGTCTCCATAACCCGAGACTGAAATGGAGTCACGCCGCAGCTTTCAGAAACCTCAGAGGCGTTTCACCTGGAAACAGACAAATACGTTTTAGGGCAACGTAGCAAGGAGTGCGGTGGTATCGGTTGGCCTCCACAAGCACAGAAAATCTATGGTAGGCCAAATGTTAACCCTAGGCTTGCGATTCCTTGAACTCTGGAAAAGGAGACTCCCATTTACCTCTACGAAAGCTATCCAGGAGCTAGTTAAAGCTATCTCTGCTTGCCGTCCACTCACAAACTAGGATGCTTCAGACGAGAATCGTCCTTATAAACGTTGTGCCATGGCAGAGAAACCCTCATCTGATGCCCTACTGAAGCCTTAAGCTCGTTGGTGTTCACCGTAAGTGATCCGAAGTTTCTCAAACGAGATAGGCAGGCACCTTTGTCGTCAGACTACACCTACGCCATTTAGTTTCCATATCTGGGGTACCCCCAAAAGACTCTCCACGAATTGTTGCTTGGAAACAATCGATAATTTTTGGCAGGTTTTCTGGACAAGCGGGCTTAATGGCGTCCCAAAACCTATCATCGTCTGAAGCGTTTCTTGGTTGACGTGTCAGAGACTTTCGACACTCTAAACCCACTGTCGTTTAGCATACAATCGGCAGTTTTCAGCTGGATTACTGTGTGGGTAAATCGACTCTCTGATGGAGGGTCTAACTGACTTCCCCGCCGTGTTACAGAACAAATTTAAAATGTTGTGCGTGGAGTACCAATGAACTCTTTTGTATGAGGAAAACAATTCAAATACGTCCGAAGGCGGAAAGACTACTCTGACCATAAGATAGTCCAGTAGTGTTAGGTATCACACTGGATGAATATCAAACATTCATCGTTTAAGCGCCTCATTTCGGAAAAGGAACTGTGCCATATCATTGGAAATGCTAAACGTTGATCAGAGCATCTGTTCAAAGAGGCAAACTCAGACTAGAAACTGAAACACGCGAACCAAATTTAATGCCACAGACACCTAAGCTGAAACTGGGGGGTCTTTAGGAACAACCACTCATAAAACGTGACCTGATTTTTCTCCCAAATTGTAGATGTTACCTCTGGCACTCCGTTCCCAACACAGTCCACCCAGTGCATGGCTTGTTGTCTAGCACTAGGGTCAAGTCGAAATTAATTTCTCCGAAAACATGGTGATTTTGACGTCCTGAACTTTAGGTGAAATTTACTTGGTCGGATTGCCCATTACAACCATTTCATACTGACAGCTATTTGTAGAAAAAGGCAACTTTCAAGCTATTCAGACGCCACATATCAGAGTATTTTGTTGACACTAGTTGCAGTTCCCTTCAAAATGCAAAACTTGAATCTAGAATAATGCAGCCTTTCTTTTGATGGGAAAGAGTAGTTACATTTTCCTTGGTCGAACACCACTAAAATGTGCAAGCTTATGCGTATATGTGCGCATATGATTAATCAGTTATACGAGCGACGGAAACAGGTTCACCACTAATAGAATGTACTTCGGGGCTGAGTCGTACACATGGCTACGATCGTACTGGTTGATATCTACTCCGCGGTGCGCGCCTTTGCAAATTTGAAAAACTGTAGCCGGTTTAGAGGTTAAACTTCCGAAGCCAAAAGCAAAATCCAGGCGCATACAAATTTCTTGGCGGGTGCGTGAACAGGTGTGTATTGGATGAACAAACCAAATTAAAAGTCAGTTGTCCAACGAGGAATAAGGGAAGATTTTTGGAATTCAAATCACCGAAAAAACTCTTGTGGAGAAGCAAAACCAATAACGGCACTCCAGAAGTGAACACTTCAGGGGAACGAGCGACCCGTTGAGCTGCAATCACGAATGAATATAAATGAAATTAGCTGTAGGTAGCTGAGGGATTTGTGGAACTCCTGCTTACATCACTTTCGCTTAAAATTCGTCCCACTGACTTGTGAGTCCACGCCGAAATGGGGAGCACTGGACTCGACTTTCGCACTGCATATCCTTGGCCGTGCCGGAGTTTCAACTCCGGACATCCGACTTGCGAGGCGGGAATGTTATACTGAAAAGGAAAAAGGCCTTTGCTGCGGAGTTGCCTACTTGAGAACACCAACTTAACAGTTACAGACTATTGAACAGGGGAGCAAAACTCTCACATGCATCTCGTTTACAGAACTGAATATCCATCTTCTCGTTGAAAGCGTCTTCCTGAACTTTTCTGGATATTCATTGACTGTTACTCAAATGCAAGCAAATGCTACAAAGCAACACCACACATTTCGTGATAGATCTCACTTTCCAAGAGTCGCGAAGCGGATTTACGAGAAGACGTACTACTCGCATGCTTCATCAGTAGTAGCCACCGTTACAACACTACTCCACCAGCGCACTCCGGACGCATTTGAATTTTCACGTCTACGCAGACAGACAGGTTCACAGTTTAGCGATATGTCTGGTTTGTTTGATTCCTCGAACGACGACCCAGTAACCGCCGCGGTTTTGTCTTCTGATTGCCTATAGAGACTTCCCTGACAGGTAGTGGCACTGGAATCTGTTGTACAATTTTTTTCAATTAAAGTGCGTGCCAAACAAACGATTTCAGATATTTCATTCATACAGTGGCAGTCTGAGGATGACTGGAGATTTCCTAAAGATCCAGAGAAATACTTCTTTCAGTGTAGAATGCTTCGTCCGTCATTCCAGAGTTTTACGGAAATTTTGGGTGTATGTCTGAGCACCTGCGCGCCAATAAGGGTTCCATCTGACTGAAAGATTTCGCTTCAGAAGGACTCAGTAAACCGAAAGGTATGTTTGCTTGCCGGATCAAATGATTTAAAATCAAGTCACTTGCTTCAAAAGCAAATAATTTAAGATAGAACCAATATAGTAGTAGAATCCATGGAATGCAGGTGAAATGGGAAATTTTACTGAAACTGAACGACGGCCGAATTGCTGTCATTATCTCATCACCAAATCCAGTCAGTCACATTATCATACCACGGAATCCGGGTTTTTCGACCACTTGCCTCTTCGGATTATGCAGTCAATGGGCAGTTAAAGTGAAAATCGGAACCGTATAACTTTAAATCGATGCGTTCCTCATTGAGGTCTTTAAAGTGTGGATGGTTTCACGCAGTGCGATATGGTACGATGCGTCAGTCGTGGTTCTCATTCTGCGGAAAAAATTTTGCCAGTGTTTGTGAAGCAAGGGTTCAATAAAAGATAGTTGGTAGAGGTCTTTTCACAAAGAACATCCGAGCGAGTTTTGCAACCAACTGAGCGGATCTTATCTGCATCATAGATTGTGCCTACCAAGTTTTTGACATCTTTTGATCAAGACTGACGCATAAGTTCCAAACCAGAAGTTATAGCCAACACGCTGTGTCAAGGAGAGCCACTGAAGACTGTTGTGGCTTTGTCATTCAGGATAACTATTAGTTCAAAAGAATATATCGGTTTACTAAAGCGGGCTCTTCCTAGGTACAAAAAGCCCAAATTACTTAGTTTAAAGGCGG
Source organism: Clonorchis sinensis (assembly GCA_003604175.2). Taxonomy (NCBI): domain Eukaryota; kingdom Metazoa; phylum Platyhelminthes; class Trematoda; order Opisthorchiida; family Opisthorchiidae; genus Clonorchis; species Clonorchis sinensis. Next base: position 28,466,496 of record CM030371.1, read on the forward strand.
TAAAGTGAGCACTGTAAAGTATGTCAATCCCCTGTTAAGTACCATACAGCAACATGCTTCAATTAGCTTGAAATCGCTGTGCCTTGATTTACTGAGCACCAACGCACACCGGTTGAAGGTATCCATCAGAAACTTACCTAGTTCCTTCGACGAGAACCGATTTCTCTAATCAACTATTTCGACCCACAAGTTGACCTTTGGTATTTAGGCACTGGGCAGATTCTATATTCAGCGTCTATGTGAACTCTCTTGCATTAACTGGACAGACCAAATCCCGAAGAGCAAAATCATTTTGAGAAATAACAGTGTACCCTATTGCGCAGTCCGATGCGAAACGGCTTGTTGGGTCAACATAACTGATGTGCGAAAAATTGTGCTCTAAAACTAATTGCTTGCAAGATGAAAGGTGGGGCTCGGCAAGACGTGAATTAATGGTCTCCATGTGGGCCCGAAAAGCTGACATTCTTTTCTCCAGATCATCATCATGTAGAACTCTCCGCAAGATATGTACCTATGCCAATGATAGCAGCTATGAGGCAAAACCTCTCTTACCGCTCCCGGTGCAGATCCAGTCCTTAAACTAAGGATTCCACCACATGAAATTTTTCAGCATGTGGCCACAAGTGGCAAAATAACATAGCACTTGTAGGTCACAGCCGTACCGATTTAGGTTTACCTTTTCAACATGAAGTAAGCAATTCCACGAAGAGAACTTCATTCTGCGAAATACACTCATTTGCAAACAAATTTGGTTTTCCGAGAGACCCACCTGGAACCCAGCTGAATCTCTCGTTTATGATGTTCATTCATTCTGTTTTCCGGTTGGTATCTGCCAGATAACAGTTAGTTCACTTATTACAAAATCAAAACACAACACTACAACATATCTGGTCGAATGAAAGCATCAGTGGCCAAACTGCGTTAAAAATCAGGCTCAGCTTATTCCAAACAATTTCAATGAAATTGCCTCAATCAAACTCTGGGCCGCTGGCTGCTCGGAAACCTATAGAATGAAATTTTCAACGTGCTACTGATCATATTCCAGTAGTACAAATCCTTCGCGAAACTGGTAAGGCGTCTTCGAGACCAGGAGGCTTACGTGCTTAAAGTTGCTCCCGAAAAGCAAAAAACGACGGTACAGCGCTCAGTGCTCAGTGTGGAGTTATGTAACGGCGCAAGAAAAATTTTGAGATCCTTTTCTATTCGGTACCCAGAGCTTCTGTGTATAGATTGTTTCCAGCAATCTGTTGGACCACGTTGAGTTACGCGCAAAACCCCAAAAGCCAAAGCGTTCAAATGGAGGTTTATCTACAAATGCGGTACTGTAAATACAATATAAAAACAAAGCTTTACAAACCTCAGATCGTGGGACTACGCCGGCTTCTATACACCGGTTTAGGAACTGCCTAATTCCTAAAGGATCCCAAAATCCACACCGACTCAAAGGCACGTCAACAAGACAACGAAACCACGTGATAACTTAAACAACACGTGCAATGACAAGGTCAAAGAACGGTTTACGTTCAGGTCAAAAACAAGAAAGTTGGTATAGGCGCAAAGGCGGAATAACAAAAACTGGGAATAACGTTGTACAAAATAGGGATAGAAGAAAAGAATCAACACTGTGACAAGTTAAACAAAGGCAAAACGCTGACATGGTCATCTGATTCCATTCTCACGGCTAAAATTGGGAGGAATCAACAAAACATATACAACAAAACGAGCTCATTGTATGAGCCCATTGTATGATCAGACTTATGGAACGGGTGAGGCCGTTACGCCGGTGTTAAGTTTGCTTATAGAAAGTGCTAAATTTATTTTCGGTTTCGATCATCTTACAACGGTTTTCCAGTTCAGAAACTCAGTCATTCATCACGAAGACTTTCATGGAAACTCCAAAATCCACTATAAAATATGTATTGAAGTTCACTCACATAACCCCGCCCAGAGACAAGCTAACAGGTTTTCTTTTCCAAAGCAACCAATCCCATATGTCACTTAGTTCCGATGTTTGTTCCCTCAGCCTCCTCATCTTTTGGTATTTTTCCTTTTGAAATTCGCGACTCGATACCTTTTGCGGTAGGAATATGCTAAACGTTATGAGATTGCTGGAGAACTCTTCCTCAGTAATTGGTAATTGTGCGCTTGGTTCAGCTAAATCATTGGGTTCAGTGCAGGTAGTAAGTCATGACTTAGTAGAAATGTAAATTTGTTGCACCTCCAACAAGGACACAAAGGCACGCACAATAAATATCTAATAACTGCATAGTTCAGCTGTGCCTGAACCACTGCAGTTGGCACCAGGCTGGCATTACTCGACTTCAGAAGAAAGATTGTGGGAAACACAGGTATTCCTTATTTTTTCACTCTAGTATACCGAGCATTCTAGCGAGAACTCCAAGTCCGTTGCCTGCAATGCCTCGAAAGAATTGAGAACATGTTACATGCACACTTCGGCCATTAGCCGGTATCCAGTTTGGCTGGCGAAGCCAGAAGGTATCTGGAATGCAGCACACCTATTCAAAGCACCAAGTACCATAGTACTAGTCTGTCCTGGGGTCAAAAGTGCAGAACTTCTGGCTAAAGCATCACGTGGCCGGTCGGTTGTTTGCTCGCATGCTGGGTTCTGATGGATAAAGGATACTTAATGTGGCTGAGCTCGTTGGTCCCTGTCAACTTGAAACTTATGCCGGTCCGCAGTCCACCCACATCACGTGCTTCATACAATGGTTTGACATTTTTGAAATAAAATTTTGACTTCCGTCCATTAGCTACTTGGTGAATCCCTTTCAACGAGTTTCCCCATGCTTCATGGTGAACCAATCGCAAGATGAATAATGAAAAAATAGACGGTGTGTTCTACATGATCGCTGATACGTTATACCAGGGACGAAATGATCCACAAAAACTACTCTTACCTACGGCCGCAATAATTTCCATCTTGTTTTTCGATTATTTGGTCGTTTTGTGCCCACCCGTCGGGTAGCACTTCACGTCATGTTTTCCAGTTCGAATTTAGCCGCCAACAGATGGTGCTTCGTTGATAGCTTGCACGTCAAAGTTCTTATTCCAGTAACCACCACCTTGTCGAGAAACACCAAACCACCACTATACAAAACAAAATGTCGTTACCTTACCGTTGCGTGAGAAGTCTGTCATTTTGGATTCCTCGACCACTTGTGCAACCTGAGATCAAATACTTGAAAAATTTACAAATTGTTGAATAGTAGAACTACGCCTACGAGTCCTCGATGACTGAAATTTGTGTCTAGTTCTTGCCTGCATTGTGTTTATTCATACCCAAGATATTCTTTGCAGTAAGTACAACAGTCATACTCTCCTTGGGAGATTAGTTCTTTTGCATAGAACGCATCACATGCTCCGTTTTGCATTTCCGTAGTAATTAATTAGGCGTAACGGGAGGGAGGTTTTCAGTGTGAAGGTCAACTAACAAGCCCCCTGAGTCTGTATATGTTCTCCCCAATTGGGACAGCTATCTGTGTAGCTCCGTAATTGGGTACCAGCAGAGTTTAATGAGGCGCAGTGATAATTCAGTCAAATTACCAAGTGCGGAAAATCGAGTAATTAGCTGACTGTTTCGTAACCAAGTTGATTAGTTTACCACCGAAAATTACTCCGACGTGAACTACTAATGAAAGGAAGAAGCTTTTCACTGCGGAGTTGTTTATTTGAGAACACCAACTTAACAGTTACAGACTATTGAACAGGGGAACAAAACTCTCATATGCATCTCGTTTACAAAACTGTATATCCACCTTCTCCTTGAAAGCGTCTTCCTGAACTTTCCCGAATATTCATTGACTGTTACTCAAATCCAGGCAAATGTTACCAAGAGACTCTGCTAATTCCGTAACAGATCTCACTTTTCAAGAGACGCAAAGCGGATTTACGAGAAGACGCACTACTCACATGCCTCATCAGTAGTATCCACCGTCACACTAGGACCAGTAATGTTTGTCATCATGACTTATGTACGCGCTGAATTTGATAAGCAGGTGATAAGCATCGACAAATGATCGTATTGTGTGGATTTGAGGAAATACGCCTTGAAAGAAGTGGTGTAAACCATGAAAAGTACAGAACTAATGTTAAAGTTTCTGGAACTAATTAACAATAAGTTCGGGAGAGAAAAGGACTTTTTGAAACCTCAATGAATGCATGTATGGATGACAGAACAGAGCCTTATTCTTTCTGTTGTCATGGTAATTACCAACCCAGCTTTCGAGCTGCGGAAGCTTGGGACTCTGTATACTTGAGGTGCCATTGAACTGTTTACAAGGATGCCCACATAGGCCGTCCAGCAGTGCAATCCACTGGAAAAAGGTTTTTAAAAGGATTTGAATTTATATTTATTATTTTATCTTGTTTGACTGCTGCACTGAAGATTTTCCAACACATTGTAGCTTCAAACTAGCTGAAAGTTCAAATGATGGCCCCCAAAGCTACCAACATTTTCGGTGGGCTCTTTGTCACTCAAGCTGCAACGATTCCTCCGACAATGCCAGGTTTAAGCTGCGCTAGCGTCTAGGTACCGAACGGGTAATGTAAAAAGCGAACTGCAAGTAAAAGGCACTACTAATACGGTTGCTGAATACAGCTCATTGCCGGTTTCCTTCTTCCTGGGACTCATCAGATAGGCTTAACTCTCTGGTTTCTACAAACCTTCAGTTTTGCTTGAACAATAAATTCTAAGCAAATGATGAAATACAGTCATTTGAATGCTAGAAGTACACTTGCTTCATCAGGAAGAAAGAGAGTACTACTCAGTTCGGTGCACAGATTTTTGTACATCTGTTTAAATGAGCCCATCAAGACTAGTTAGACAAGCTGCGTACTTCTTTTTGATGATGGGGTTCGAGGGGCCGATGTTTACAAAAGACAGAATTATGACAGATGACTTTTGAGCGACACCGTTCGACCTGGCAGATGCCTCAATGCGACACACAGGCCCCATGTACTCGATACAACAACGGAGATCGTCAAGTTATACTCAAGTACGTCAAGGGGAAAATACACAAGACGATGCACGTACCGATCCTACTAGACAGTTTTCTGTGAAACTCTTGCCCCCCGTGAAAACCACCAGGTCCACATAGCATTCAGTATGATAAGATTCCTACATAAATGAGGTCTGAGAAAATATCACTAGAATTGCTGTCGTCTGCAAAAACCTGCAGCGCATCCTATATCACCGTTGTGGTTCGGAAGTGTTCTCGCTCAGTTTGGATTAAACATACTAACCCCTGTTGCTTCTCACTATGATAAGATTCCTACATAAATGAGGTCTAGAAGTATATCACCAGAATTGCTGTCGTCTGCAAAAACCCGCAGCACATACTTTGGTCTTACTATATCACCGCTGTGGTTCTGAACTGTTCTCGCTCAGTTTGGATTAAACATAATAACTACTGTTGCTTCTCAGCATTTGATTTTCCGGAGTGTATTCTCAACTGTGAAGGAGAGGAAAACTTGCCGAAAAAAGTTGATGCTCGTATTCATTTATTTATATTGGAGTCTAACAACTCCGATCGTTCCACTTTTCGAGATAGAAGCGCCCAAATCAGACCGGTAGTCCTGGCACTAGTGTGTATTTGCGAGCGTTACTGGAAACCTCAGACAGGTACGACTTTGCTTAGTTGGCGCTACTTTTGACCAGTTGTTCCAAATGATCGAGGTTACTGATTCAGATCAAGGCACAGTTGAAACTCGCAGAAAAGAAATATATTCATCGAGGTTTCAAGATAAACAAGATGCCTACTGAGGTCGTTGGAATAGTGACAGTTCTTCTCTCATTCTGAAAACACGCTTTTAACCTTGGCTGTCTCTTTGATGATGCTTTTTTTTAGTTATGTTCGTGGTAGAAAACTCACTGCGCGATATGTGATATGAAGTATAGAACAGCTCTAATATACGGTAACAATTCAAGTAGTCTAATCGAGACTTGAATGACAAAAGACACCGACTAGATGCGTACTGACAACCTCATAACAGTGCTGTTCTAATGCCGCCTGTGTTCAACAGTCTGGCATTTTTCGACCGACTCCAAAATTTGCATTCATGTAATTCACAACTACACAGCAGCTGCCAGTACTCAGTTCCAAGGCATCAAAATGGTACGCTGAGAAGAAGTTTACTCCCGCTGCGCTGTGGATAAATCCATATTATTATTCATTTATTCGAAAAAGCCATTGCGAGCAAAACGTACTTTGTCAGAAACCGGGCCACTACAACTATCATACGCTGGATTACTTGGGTATGCCTTCACTTTTAAGGGTCCCTGTATCTCGGCAGTCGACTGTCTTGTCTTTGATTTCAAACCCCGAAAAACACAGCCTAGTTAACAAGCAAACCAATAAGTCGAAATGCGGGCGATTCACTGAACAGGCCGTAAACCAAACCCCGTAGGAACACAGGAGGAGCTGGTAAATCTACGCACCATCCCTACACAAAGTCCGGTGGCCAATTCACCGAAGCATTCTGGGTTTTTGAGGATTCTGTGGAGCAGGTCGACCTTATCATCCGTTTGCATACATACATCATCCGTTTCTATCCACGTCCACTGAAATTCGATTCCTCAAATCCCACTTTTCTGAGCTTTGTATGTTGCGTTCGAACTGAACTATTTTCTTGAGGTTTGTTGTCATATCTGTCCTTACAGCTGAGTTTACTGTTCCACTATTACACTCTCCGGCCTACTCGAGACACATCTTGCTTCAATCGCTGAAGGCGATTGTTGTGTCTGAGTGCTGTTCTCACTCCAGTGTCTAATGCCGGAGAAAGACTCACCGATAAGGAACACAACGAGTTTATTGCGAACAAGCGAGTGCGTGCGAGTGCAACACTTACAAGGGACCTCAAGCTATTTGAGTTTTACTTTCATCGACCCAGACTGTTGCCGAATCGATTGAATGCTTGATTGGCTTGGATGCTTGCCGGCTTTCCTAATGAGATTTTGATGGAGTTTTAGGGTCTCAGTCGGTTCCGAGCGTTCTGGGTTGCTTTCAGGAATCTAACCTTCCTGATGGATATCTTTGCCACTTTGTTGTCCAAATGCACACTAACTCTTGTTACAACCGTGATCCAAGTAGGTCGTTGCAAGAAAGCTAGTCACAGGAAACTAGTATAAAAAATATACATCTATATATGTGTGTATGTATGTATGTATGTATGTATGTATGTATGTATGTATGTATGTATGTATGTATGTATGTATGTATGTATGTATGTATGTATGTATGTATGTATGTATGTATGTATGTATGTATGTATGTATGTATGTATGTATGTATGTATGTATGTATGTATGTATGTATGTATGTATGTATGTATGTATGTATGTATGTATGTATGTATGTATGTATGTATGTATGTATGTATGTATGTATGTATGTATGTATGTATGTATGTATGTATGTATGTATGTATGTATGTATGTATGTATGTATGTATGTATGTATGTATGTATGTATGTATGTATGTATGTATGTATGTATGTATGTATGTATGTATGTATGTATGTATGTATGTATGTATGTATGTATGTATGTATGTATGTATGTATGTATGTATGTATGTATGTATGTATGTATGTATGTATGTATGTATGTATGTATGTATGTATGTATGTATGTATGTATGTATGTATGTATGTATGTATGTATGTATGTATGTATGTATGTATGTATGTATGTATGTATGTATGTATGTATGTATGTATGTATGTATGTATGTATGTATGTATGTATGTATGTATGTATGTATGTATGTATGTATGTATGTATGTATGTATGTATGTATGTATGTATGTATGTATGTATGTATGTATGTATGTATGTATGTATGTATGTATGTATGTATGTATGTATGTATGTATGTATGTATGTATGTATGTATGTATGTATGTATGTATGTATGTATGTATGTATGTATGTATGTATGTATGTATGTATGTATGTATGTATGTATGTATGTATGTATGTATGTATGCATGTATGTATGTATGCATCATCGAGGTGCGCTTTAAAATGTGAACCGTACCGCTCGTTAGTTCACTGTTCGGTCAGTCAACGCAATAAGCCTTCAAAACTAGCCCTATTCCGTCGCCAGAGAGGCGATTTTCTCCATAGATTTGAGTGTACCAAGGTATCGGAGATATGTTAGGTGTCTTACTACGGCATGAACTCAAATGAAGATGACCATCCATTGCGACATGATACAGATTCCCATAATAAACCGGGTTCGTATAAAAAATACCGGCATATGATGATTATACTTCGTCATTCTCCGAGCCTTGCAGACGGACGTGCACGTCTCCTATCGCGTCAAAGTCAAAAAATGCTTCTAACGAACTTGGCACATAAAACAAACAAATATACTTTTCAGAACAGTGCGCCGACCTGTCCATTACTAGTCTAACGCAGTTGACCACGAAGGGCACGAATCAACTCATCTCGAAAACACGTACTACCAGTTTACAGAGTGTCCACATGATCTTTAGAAATATCGACCGATGCATTTTTGATGATTTGAAGAAATCTCGCCAAGTGTGGGTGCTCTCCTCGCCTAACTCAGAAAGTTTGAATCAAAGATTCCGTCCCAGTCTGTCAACAGGCGTATCGCGCAAGAGCAGGATACACAAACCACTAACAACCGTGCACTCAGTGAAATTTATCAATGATCACAACTAGAGCGCAGCTCGGACAGCTAAACATAAGATCGAATTTCGAAAACAAACTCACAATGAGCTTAGCGGAGCACCAATTTCCACCTGATAAAATATATTTTATGGTGCCAGGACGTCCTTTGAGTGGCTTTGGCGAACCACATGTTTTCTTGTACGTGATTTACACATTTCTGACTGAGCAGAAAAACTACGGAAGAACACCGAAAAACCGCAATTTTTCAGCTATCGCCGAACGATGGATGCACGGCAGAAGTCGACGTCACATCCATGAAGGATTCGCGGACGCGTGTAAGCTCAAAGGTTCGTGGCCTTCAGTCGGATCAAAACACTGAAGAAGGCTGAACGTTTGCGATAAATACACCCATTTGCAAATCTATTTGGTTTTTGCAAGAGTCTCACCTCGAACCCAGCCGAATCTCTCGTTTGTGATTTTCAGCAACCTTATGAGTAATACATTACGTATATACATGTATCGCGATATCTCGAATATCGTAGCAACTGAAACCTGAGGCGACCTGGTGCATTTGCCGGGGGACGTCACAAACGAGAGATTCAGCTGGGTTCCAGGTGACTCTCTCACAAACACCAAACTGATTTGCAAATGAGTGTATTTATCGAAATCAGTCCCATTTGGGTTCAAGTAGAACATAAGGTTGACGGAAACTCGGGGACTGCGCCTACCCGATGAGCCCCAAGAAGGGTGAAACCTGTCGTAGGCTGTCGAAGAATTTTCAGCAACCTTGTGAGTAGTGCATTACGTATAAGACTGAATGTTAATCGAAAAGAAACGTAACCAGGTTAGTAAAAATAAAGCCCACGCGGTGATCCACATTCAGGCAACAATCGTTCAAGTATCCGTGTTGAACACTAATGTAATGCTGTCAATAACGTTAATAAACTGTAAATTTTCAAACCACGAGAATCCAACTTGTCAAAATTGTGTACGAATAACGGGGAGGGGAAAGGCAGTAACAGGAGTCAAACATTCAAGCTAGTCCTACAGACAATTCTCAGGTCTACTGTCCAAGAACCAACTACTTGAACGGACAAATGTGAAAGGGCGACTGCAAGTTTGGAAGAGCCTGTCCTATTGTTTGAAGAAGATATTTCCATTGTTTGGGCAACTGCTGGGTAAACCGAATGCGGTTTTCAGCTTTTCAGCACTAACGAAATCTAATCAAAGTACTCGTCACAATGTGGTCATATGTTACAGTGTTTAGACTACTCAAGCAATTGGGTCGAACAGTGGGTGGACTCATTTGCAAATCGACTTGGTTTTTACGGAAGACAGCTGAATCACTCGTTTATGATATTCTTCAACTGTGTATGCTGCATAAAGACCGCCTCATGTTTCGATTGGTACGATATGTGAGATATCGCAGTATATTTTCGTAAAAGGAACCTACTCACAAGGTTGCTGAATATCATAAACGAAAGATTCTGTTGAGTCTCCCGTAAAAACCAAATTTGAATTGCAAATGAGTATGTTTGTTGCAATCAGTCCAATTTGGGTTCAAGTAGAACATAAGGTTGACGAAAACCCGGGGACTGCGCCTACCTGATGAGCCCTAAGAAGGGTGGAACAGGTCGTGCTCCGTCAAAAAGTATTCAGCAACCTTGTGAGTGGTTTCCTTTAGTCGATGGACTTGTTCTCACCAGCGGGTCGTAAGTATCCAGCTGTGATAACTGTCATCAGGATAAGAACGGTAATTGGTCAATCGGAAGGCACTTTTCACAAATTTCTGCAGGCCATACGAAGTCCCTATTCTCATTAACTGGTCAACAGTTTGACATAGAAACGGGTCACACGGGCGAGAAACAGCTCTACTGTAATTAGTTGAGTTGGAAAATTCCTCACATGAGGGGTCAATTAATGAGCTTCCTGAGGCTGTACAGTGTATTCCACAATTAAAGCTACTATCTGTGTCATTTTCTAATTAGGTATGGGTGAAACTTGAGGCAACCCTTTAGGAATTCGGTCAGCTCTGTTAATTGGTAACATTCGGACTGTCTTCTAATGAACAGTGGGCTTCTTTGCCCCACATGGAAGATCCTGCTTAGCCGCATTTATGTAGCTTCAGATTGGTACTCTAAGGTCACGTACTCTTGGATGTTTCTTGTCATATTGATCTATTGCTCTGTCGCATGTTCTGGCCAAGTCAAGAAGGCGTTTGATCCCATCAAATGAGGATGAAAACGCAATTCCAAGACCAGCCTTATCCATGTTCCCATATTTTGCCTTTTCCTAACCTTCAGTTCTGCCGGTTCACAATTTGGATCACGTAAATTCAACGACGCATCACAACCACTTTAGTAGGACTTCCTCTCACCAACTTCACACAGAGGAACAAATTGATTACAAACACCTACATATGCGTACTCCAATCTCTTGTACAAATTGCTCCGTTTTGAGCTTGTTACCGCAATAAATCTCAGAGCATCGATAGCTAATTTCAAACAGTATTTTGGGGGTTTCCTCTCCAAAAGTGTTTGGAACTGACCGTTTTCGTAATAAACAATAGCCCGGTAGCACTTCACACAGAGCAATCTGCCCCACTTGATCATCCTTTCACCGATCTATATATACATATATATATATATACGTATATATAGCTGTACGTCCAACGAAAGACCTGCGCTGGATGCTGTTTGAATCTATCACCCTCCGGAACCACGATATGTGACCATTAACACTGATAACTAGAACCCTTCTACATCCTGAGTGGACCGATCTTTTTTGTCACCAGGTCGTGAGTTTTAACAGAAAAACGACCTGGAATTGACAGAGTTATGTCTTCTAGAAGCTAACATACAGTGCCGAAAAGCAGGGACCAAACCAGACTGTCGTCTAATAGACAATGCATTTTCAAGACAACTAATCCAGCTATTGTGTTTCAAAATCGCTACAAATTAACCGGCTGAGTTGTGTGTATCTGGATGGTATCCTAACCTAGGCTTTACGCTTTCGGACTAGCTGCCGAATCCACCTCAGGTTCAAATGACCTTGAATTTTTGTTCACCTGACCAGCTCATATGCCTTTGATGGTAACTCATTAACGGTCTCATAATTTTGACATCGGTGCTAGTAACGAGGTGATTAGAAAGCGGGTATTTGGTTGTGCTGCAGGTACATCAATTGGGGAAATCATCCAGCACCACCGACTACGATGGCTCGGTCATGTGCTGCGCATGCCGAAACACCGTCTACCGAGACGAGTGTTGTTCTCCGTGCCTCCTTCAGAATGGCGCAAATCGCGAGGTGGACAGCGCATGACTTGGAAGAAAGGCAATAAAGAGATCACGAGAAGTTTGGGCGTTGCTGGTGTTGTACACCTTCCAGGATGGGGTCCCAGTGACCCCGCCTGTGCTTGTTTGGAGACGTTACAAAAAATGACGGCTAATCGATGTCAGTGGCGTTCATGCTGTCAGTTTCTTTCCAGATTGTCCGGCTGAGCGGTTGGAGGTGTAGGCACCTCAGAATGCTTGGCATAGACAAGCACCAGGTCCCCGACCTCATCCTCTCTTTCTCTCTTCGTTTCACTCTAGGGCTTTGAATATATACACATATATATACGAAATTAGACGAACTTTATGGTTGTACGGCAGTGAAGCATCAGTGTCAACACTGGTGTTGCTGTCTTTGATGATGATGATGATTGTCCCTCATGGGACACAAATCTCCTCCACACAGAGCTTATGAGAATAGGCATATTTGCGTCTTTTTGTGTCCGTCACACTCGGGTCCCGTCAAGTGCACTTTCTCCCGGGGAAAAAATGTGACCTTTATTCTCGTCCGAAAGCCACATGTACATATGTACGATGGTGATCTCTTAGAAAAGGGCATGCCCAGGAAAGGACCCTCTCGTTCATCAGCTTGTGAAAACTTATGTTCTCCATAAACTTGAAAGCCAAATCGAGTTTACTGACCATATCCCCAAAAACAGTGAATGCTTGCTGTGGACTCGTCCTATCAAGAATCGCCTACCGCGCTAAACCTTTTTGTAAATAACTAGTATACGAAACCTAAACTTTGACGCAATTCTGTACACACATGACACGCACCCTCAGGGCCGCTCAACCCTAAGGTTCCCTTGAACACGCATATTTTTGGGTGCCATAAGCCTTTATCTCCAGCTTCATGCAGTTTATGTTAACCCTACTTATATGTACAGATAAGAGAAATAATACCACCAACTTTAGTGTGGAAACCAACGTATATGGTAAACGAAACATTAATTCAACTATTGCCAGATTAAGGCACTTGAGCCTGATAACACTCTTTACGTCAGCGATATCATGTTAACAACGAATAGATGTAGTCTGCATCAACTGTTGCTTGGACAAATTTAATTTTATCACTGACCGTTGTTCACTTTTGGGATGAAGCTTTTCTACACTCTGGGAAATCCCGAGTTCTGAAACACGTCATATAGTTTTTCCATTCATTTTTCATGTTGTTGGCAAATCTTGTGTTATAATTCTTTTTCATTTCATTTTGCATAGTGTTTTTTTGGCTCTTTGCATACACAAACCAGCGTTCCTGGCTGGAAGGTCCTCCATCTCGACCACCGCTCATGTTCGAACTCCGTGGTTAATCAACCGTAGTTTGGTACGACTTAGGCAATTGTCACTTGCACGCTCCGCTTTGGACTGAGTATCACCAACCCTCCTGTGTCATCCTGCTCAACGAGCCCTCGAACTGTCTCATAAACCAGAGACACAAACTGATCATATCGTAATATGTGGTGAACACGAAATTTGATTGCTGGTTAACTGACGGGGAGTATACTGTGCTATATCCTATATTAACGGTGAATTTAGAACCAAAAATTAGCAAGCTGATATAAGGCCCTCTAAACTTCCCGATGACCATCTGGGTTCGAAAGACGCCGAGGCTACCGACCACAGTACAAATTGCTATATTTTTATCCTTATATCTGACTGCCGTCCCCGCTGCAGTGCCTGATGCCAGGAAAAGAACTTACCGACAAGGAACACAACAGCTTTATTGAAACAAGCGACTGCGTGCGAGTGCAAGAGTTGCAACATCCCCGCGCTATTTAAAGAACACTTTTTGACATTGATCCAGGCTGTCTGATAGGTGTTTAGTGAACACCCGTCAATATCGATCGTGCTTCAGTGAAATGCTTGAACGCTGATCACATTCGATCGTGCTTCTGTAACGTGCATGAACACTCATCGGCTTTTGCTGAATTGAATGAATGCTTGACTAGCATGGATGCTTGCCGGCTTTCCTATTGGGATTTTGGTGAAGTTTTAGGGTCGCAGTAGGTTCCAAGTGTTCTGAGGTTAATTTCAGGAATCTGATCTTCCTGATAATGTTTATGGATGTGTAGCTTGTCAAGTCCTTCCACCAGTTAACAAGTTATCAGTACTGAACTACGAAGGTCAACTGTTTGTGCTTTGCTCAGAACATCCCTAGGGCTACTGAAATATTGCTGCATAAGTCTTTGTTCAAAATACAATGATTTTTAGAATCACCCGTGAGTAGTGTTTGGCTTGTGATGACGACCACTGGATGTGTATGCCCGTGTGAGTGAAACAAAAGCCGGACTGGATAGCCATTGCAAACGATTGACACCGATGTGCACTTGAAGGAATGAGAACGCAGAAACCAGTCGAAAGTGATCATTTGGCCTGAACATCATGTATCAGTGTTCTGCTGTTCTCCTCTCCAATAGTTAGTTACGAAATCGAATTCAAAAGACGCATGATTAAAATCTCGAGGACTGTGCCTCTACCACCATTTGGAGAACATGCTCTGACAAACGAAAACGAAATGAGGCAACGAAATCTTCGTCACACCTAAAGGTTTTGGTTTGAAGTAGGCCGGTAATACAATGTACAACATGTTCAGGTCTCTCTCTTCCAAATAATCTTTCTCCAGTCCTGTCGCTCCAGTGAGTGAGTCAAAAACAAAGGGAAGAAACGTTGGGCTTGGAATCCAGCTTGGTTAGAGTGCATCATCCTTTCATGTCCTTGTCCGTACCGGGGTTTGAACTCCTGATATCCAACATGCGGGACAAGCATGTTAATACCACGCGTGTCGTCTGAATCATCAGATGTTAAGAAAGGAACTTGTCCAAGCTTGAGCGCTGTGAATGTCTCATGTAGATAGGCGATTGACGCTTGTTATTTGGAGGAAACTCAATTCATACTTAAGACTTTTCCGTCTTTGAGTTGCCAATTTAGCCAAGGTCAAACGCAGGTAAGGTATTTATACAAGAATGCGTACCCGTTTTGAGTACGTAATCCAGCTGACATGTCTGTGGTCGTCTCGGTTCTACCTGGTTATTCCTGAACTGTCTGCTGCTGCCAGGAGTTAGCTCTTCAAAGTCTTCAGCATCTACCTCTTTAATGTGTTCACTTGGTGACTGCAAAGGTAAGCGCAACAGGAGAGTTGTATTGGATATCTTGGTATTACGAACAGTGACAGAACGCAGAAAGTTTTTGAGGTGACTAGTCAGCACTTGAAGGCACTCAAGGAGATTAAATCAACCGTGCCAAACTCCTCGAGTTGCTTTATACAACCTGGGCTAGAACAGTGTCATTTACAAGTATATCCTGCTTAAGTGAGCTTGAGATAGCTCAGTGATTAGGAAGCGAACCTACTACAAAAAGGTTCATGGTTCGAGCTTAACCTCTGGATCTCGGATGCTGCTCTCTGGTGTTCGGAAACCTGGTAGTATCTCAGCCGTTCCCTGGCTGTCGCATGGAAGCTGGGCATCGAAAGAGCATCAGCTGAACGATTATTACTTAGTTGTAGTTGAATTCGTGATTTGTAGAATTGGTGTTCGTGTGAGCAGTCGTCCCACTTTCCTGGTGCAATTATTTTGGTGAGTCCACACCAAAGGAGGGAAGCATTGATTTCCAGTTTCGCTCTCAGTGGAGCTAATCAGCAGTGCATATCCTCGGCCATGCCGGGATTCAACTCCCGAAATCTGACACGCAAGGCGAGCGTGGTACCCCTCGCATCACCAGCGCACTCTGCATGCATTTGAATTTTCACGTCTGAGAGATAACATTCAGTTACCGGACACCTCGATCGATGACGCACTAACTGTCCTGGTTGTGCCGATCGATTAGCCCGCCTACCAGGACTTCCCATTCAGGCAGCGCCAAGAACGCTTGGAACCTACTGGACAATTTTGGCTCGGGATTTTGGGACAGAACTGTCTCTATCACATTCCGTGGTAGCAAGAAATGTTTGCCATCAAAGCCAAACTTTTTTGCTTTTGAAAGAAACAGATCTGGGAGAGAAAAAAATTCGCAAACCGAACATATATTTCATGATCATTCTGAAGTAAGGAAACATTTCTCGATGGAATAGAATAGAAAAACGTAGCAACTGTCGACTAAATTCATCTTGCATTCTGATGCATGCGAAGCACAGCAAGCAGAATTAATCAAGCCGCCAGAGGGGAGGCGGCTATAAGGAATTCTGTTGGCTGCTTCAATGAAACCATCTTATCAGTAAATCACCGTTAGAGAGTCACAAATAGTTGGTGTTAAAATGAATGTGCTCATATTACTACAAAAGTTTGGAGAGAGATTGCTGTGCACCGTGGAGAGCAAGAACAATTTCCGTGTTCTTGGTTTCAGAGCTACTCCCTGGGTTGTTGAGTTGTTGTCGAGGCGTCCACGAGACTCTAGGCTGATAAAGTACTTAACTGCGGTAAGGTCACAGGACTTGTTGAGAGATTCATTCACTGACCTAAGTATCCGGTGTTATATCAAAGAAAAGCGGGTTTTCGCTCTTTCTTATGGACATGGGGAGTCTTATTCTGCGGTCGGTGGTTTTTGTTAGGCTTTCTACACAGAATTGCGACATGGCACTGTGTTAGGAATCCCTCAGCTCAAACCGGTTCAAAAAACACTGAGATTACCTAGAGAACCCCATTGTAGATTTTACAAGTTCCATACCTTGAGGACGCTTTAACCACTTAAGCCGGGATTAAATCGACATTTTTCAGAGACTTAACACCTCACGAAATCGTGATCACTTAATAATGCATTCAGACCAGAGAGGCTCGTCTGTTAAATCTGATTTCAAGCGTAAAGTCGCTGACAAAACACTTTGGGCGATTCAGTCGCCTCTGCACTTATTCAAGCGGGAACGACGAATGTTGGCTGGCTACATAGTGACTAGTTGAAGCCCTCAAGTGACCATGGCCTAAGGTTCATCTAGAACACTCAAGATACGACAAGATGAAGCTTCCACCCCAGAAGCCACCAAGCCATAAGAGTTGTGAGGCAGTCAGTAAGTAAATAAGTAAAAGATTGATTGATTGATTGATTGATTGATTGATTGATTGATTGATTGATTGATTGATTGATTGATTGATTGATTGATTGATTGATTGATTGATTGATTGATTGATTGATTGATTGATTGATTGAGAGTGGGTGAGTGAGTGAGCGAGTTAGTGAATAAATAACTGAATGCATACATGAATAAATTACTGAATGGATAAATCACAGAATCAGGAATTGAACGAAATTAATAATGAATGAGTGAACGGATGAATGAATCATTGATCCAATGGATGAGTCATTCAATGATTCAGTGGATAAATGAATAAGTGAATGCATCGATTAATGAATGCATGAATGAATAAACTAGTAGCTTATTGGCCTTGTTATTTAGCTTCCCGGCCACCTAGGCGATGATTTTATCGTTTTATGGTAGAGTGATCAACCTTTTGATTGTGTATTTGATTCGGGTAACTATTTCGTTAAATTAGTTCACTTACTAATGTGTACTTTTTCGAACGCTTGAGTGAAATCCCTGCAGTTTTTTGACTAATTTACTGTGGTTGTTCCTCGGTCAAATTTGTTATCACGTTCGATTTCTTAGTTTCTGCATCCGTGCAGTCAAACATGTTTTCGCCACTGAGCAGTTGTAATAGCCGGTATGATCCATCCACAGCGTACGAGAATGTAATCATTCTACACATTTTAAACTATTATCCACGCAGATGGAAGTATTCCGACCGCATATTTTTCTTGAATGTTTGCTGTTTGAAGCTAATCACGTAACGGCGAATGTTTACGGAACAACCAAATCATCCTCAACAATGACACACGCAAATTTCTAGCTTGGTCACACCTCGTCCGTAGGAGGAGCGTCTGAACGTCCTGCCACACATGTAATTTAATTGTTCACATGCCGCTTTAGTTAGACTGAAAACGGATAGGCGGGGCAACAGCTTTTCAAAAGAATGGCCTTTTGGAAGGAATGTAACGAGCGAGTTCGCAACAATTGTCAAGTAATGCGTATCTTTGACTCCTAGTGTTCTGATAAAAGCCACACAAACAAACTCGGGACAAAAAACTATCGGTCGTCGAGTACCTTCAAACCCGAAAGTAAACTACCCTCCAAGCACGTCCGCGTTCTCTTTTGCTGTTCAGTATTGTTCTCCTGTCACATACATATCCGGATGGACATAAGATATAAGGTTAGATATAAGATTTAAACGCCTTCTTGACTTCTTGACTCCCTAACACAAGAATTACGTTCAATTGGTTCATCAAAACTGCTTAACGAAACCGTGGCAAAACTTCAGTGATTTCTGCTTCTAAAGTGCTGGATGCCCGTGGACTGTCGTCAGCGACCTTTGTCCAACTCTAATGCGAAAACACGTTAAATTGCGATTCGGTTAATTGGGCTATCACTTTCATAAGACCTGCAATTTTAATTACCAGTTCCTCGTTTCTCTACTTCCGACCTTACGTGACCTGGAATGTTCTGTAGACTAATGAGCACTTAACTCATTCCCCAAACGTATATAAGTGGAACTACTGTAGTGAGAGATCATCATCGAACCTTGCATCCGTTCACCGTCAGTTCTCCACGTCCGGTAGAAAAATGCATTCGACTCTGGTTTTGGTCTTCCTCGTTGGTTTCTTGGCTCTTGGTAAGTATCGGTCGATAAAAATTCGTAAGTTTGACGAAATTTGTCCTCGGTTAATAGATTTTTCACGCGTGTTTGGTCAGCGCAAAATTTTATCAGAGATTATGTCAAGACTTGTGTTTGATCATCGTTCACATCCAGCTGAACGCTCTCCACTTTTGGGTCCATCGCGTAACTTCAACCCTTCCATGGAACATGAGCGCCAGAGTTAACGCTTATCAGTAGACTGATCACCTGCTAAAATATTCACATTTCCTCCAGAGATTTTTACAAGTCTCCCCCTCATCAAAACGTAGTGCAAAGTCCCTTCGGAGCACAATTCGGAAAAAAACAAGGCTGATATTTTTCACTGCATACCGCACGAAATAGAACCTATGAGTGTGGAGAACATTTCGAATCATTTTTGAATTACGACGAAAATCCCGGACGATTGCATGCTATATAATTCCGTGGGAACGGGTAAACTGAGCTAGTGAGCAAATACAGGATAAAAGTCGCCATCCACGCCGCTAAAGACTGACGGATTTATCTGTTTGCGGACAGCATGTGGACGGGTATTGTTGTGCTTTGGGGCTACCTGTTTATTGCATCTTTGTAGTGTGAAACCCACAGATACATTGTCACTGACTAGTGCTGAGTAATTTTATATGAAGAGATTCCCAGTTGCTGAAGGGCACAGTAGTTTGAAAAAGAACACAAGTGTCCGTCGTTTTCCCCTTCAAGGAAAGCGGAACGTTCGGAAAACGCCAAAGTGTACCTGTCTGCGGTGTCTTTCAAAAGCAACGGCTGTACAACCTTTATAGTGGGGGCACAAAAGCTTATGGCAAGCTATATTGAATAACAAACCCCGCAAAACAACCCACTGGGGAGCAAACCCGGTATAAACTAAAGCGCCGGATCACACCCAGCATTAGTGCTACTTAGTTGACAAATCAAAAACATTATTCGAACACTTCTTACTGTTCTTCAAAAGCACTCTTTGAAATTCGGGTAGCACTCTATAGTATTCTGAAGATGGACGTTATACCGTATCTTTGGTGTGCATGTGAATCACCATCCAATGGCCAACTACATGTTAAACGGCGATTGCATGTGGGCAAAACACGTTTCCGACTGACCCCGTGTGCGCGGGATTTGTATGATGTTCCAACAATTTCAGATTTCTTTTAAATTGCCTCGCAGCATGAAACCGATGTCTGCTGAAACTATCATCACGCCTCCATTGATCCGTTTTCCTTACCTCTTAGGCAATACCAAACCAGTCGCTGAAATGCTTGAAGAAATCCAAGATGATATCGCACATGTGAAATCAGACGTTGAAGATGTAAAAGATCAGCTGAATGCAAAGAGTGAGTTTTGATCCGCAGGATATTTTTTTGTCCCAAAGATTCAAGCAACCGTTCACCATAAGTACTGGTTTGTCATGAAAAATGTTTTTTCAAAGCCGGTTGAAATAGGCCACTTTTGCAAGGCTCTACACACGTAACAAAGCCACCGGGTCATGCAAGATTCTGCTAAAAGCAGACTGCGCATTTCGGTTTAAGCCCACAGTAAAGATTCCAGACAGGCCGCTATCCCATAGTGTCCAAACAGTTTTCGCTCAGTGGGTACTCCACTCAAAACACTACAGTCATTAGGTGATTCCCGGGGCAATTTTATGGGCAGATAGACTGATCTATGGACAGGTAGTCAGACAAATAGGTAGATAGATAGATAGATAGATAGATAGATAGATAGATAGATAGATAGATAGATAGATAGATAGATAGATAGATAGATAGATAGATAGATAGATAGATAGATAGATAGATAGATAGATAGATAGATAGATAGATAGATAGATAGATAGATAGATAGATAGATAGATAGATAGATAGATAGATAGATAGATAGATAGATAGATAGATAGATAGATAGATAGATAGATAGATAGATAGATAGATAGATAGATAGATAGATAGATAGATAGATAGATAGATAGATAGATAGATAGATAGATAGATAGATATTCGGATGAGTGGATTGACTCAGGAAGAGGATGGACCAAAATCACACACCGTGTGTAAATTAGGATAATTTGTGTAATCCGGGATAAAAATTGACCTGTGCCAAGAACACGTTGGGATCTGAATGAGGCTTTAAAAATGCATATGTCTTGCACTGTCTTACTCACAGCTTGGGGTAAGTCCGATTGCTAATACGTTTCACATTTCGTTGCACTTCAAACAACATTGAACATATTGACTTCAAAAACAAGCCTTGCAATCCATCATCCAACTGCTCCGACAGATGTAGATTCAGTATCAAGTTCGGAGTCTTTATGGACTGCGCTGACTGCACACGGCGAGTCAGTGTTTCTTAATGTTCGACGGTTAACATGAATCTCTTTTCTGTTGGTCCTTTGCTTCTGCGATTCATTTGGTCAACACTGATTGAGGAAGGGTGAGGGGTCTCCAATATTTTTTTAAATTGGTATTGTATAACTCACCGTGTGCGGTTTAACACTGTTACCATCCCAATACAGCACCCCCCCCACACACACACACTGGTTGCACAAACCAGACAAGGTGAACTTGTCCTGGGAGAATAAGGAATGAGATTGGGAGGTCAATCACAGGTCGTTGACATCTTGTCTCTAGCCAGGGGAGATTTTAGTCCTTATTCTCAGTTATCATCCTCTGATTTCCAAAATCACGTTCAAAGCCACCGGTAAGTGGATTTCTGCATCTTCTGTGAACATTTCTTGTAACGTTGTTGTGAATCCTTCTCATTGCCTTTGCTTGCAGGCAAAAAACACAGTTTTGGTAAGTTTTCGCGGAGATAAATCTTTACCACAGAAAACGAATGTAAAATGTTCGTGTCGTGAAAAAACTCTCGTTTGCTGTTTCAAAACTTGGCCCCTTAAATGTATGATTGGTGGATCGTTCGAACTTCGGCAGATACGCTTAGCTGATGAGTGCACGACCCAACAATTACATGTCGATGGGATCTCGTCGGACGTGTAGACATGGTTCTTCACACGGAGAACACTAATCTGGTATTTTGATTATCCTTCCAACTGAAGCAGGAGATTCACATAGGCATAAGACATGGACAATCTAACCGAATCTACGGACACTGAAGTCGTGCGTGTAGGCGCTTCCTTGCTGTTAACAGTTGTTTTACACTGACTGAATGCTAAACGTATACCACAGACAAAACAACCACCGTTCTATTCATCGACTTAGTCGTGCAAATTGTGAGTGACCGATGGTGAGCGACGCTGACCGACCCATATTACAGACTGATGACAATCTATGGTATATAACTTGAGGCTGTTCGCGAAAAGAACAGACATACGAACTGAACAACTACTGTTCAGCACAAAATGGAGAACAATAACCTTTCACTTCCGCTCTCTACGCAGACTCGACCCATAGCAAATTCGGTAAGTCTGACAAGATAACGGTTCACACATCTAAAGATGCACACATACCCGGCTTGCTTCCATGACGGCTCCTAGCCAACGCAAAACAAGTGTACGTTCAACAGCAGGGCGGTTGAATTTTCGAAAGCATCAAATCAGCGTAGGCAAGCACATTTAAGTATATATCCTCGTAATTTAGTCTGAAGTGTACTCGTAATAAACGAAAAGTACTCTTCAACCATTGTATAGAACAAATGTTTTGGTGTATTAACTATACCATACCACAGGCTACCGCATAAATGAGTTAAAGCAAAACCAGAAGCGTATCAAACGAAATCGGGATAACTGCCAAACGGGCTTCTAAAGACAACTCTTGCATCCAGCCTTTGGTGATACGGCATGTGTTTGCGATGAGGTTCACTTTCCTTTACAATTTATCAGTCCACTTGAAGAAGATGCTGACAAGGCATCTGTCGATTTCTTTAAATTCCAGTGACCAAAGAGCTGAATGGCGTCTTGGGTAAGACTCTTCTATTCCGTCTATGCTCAGTTCCTTTAAACTGTGGTGGACGATTGATCGTGGATGCCGGTTTACCACATGGCTATTGATGAAAGGGAATCCGTCGAGTTTGCTATCATCTTCCGATTACGCACAAGGTGACAAAGCAAGGTGACAAGAAGCACCAACTAGGACTATACTGGCCGGACCTAAGTAGGGTATTCTGTCCCCCACTCGAAGGTGCATTGACGAAATCGACAAAAATGGGGCCAATTCATTCACGTAACGTTGGTACTTTCCAAGGGAGCTGCACCAACTCAGTCGGTAGTCTACATGCAAGAGTTAGAAGTCTTTGGATTCCATTTGGTTTTGCATTGTAACGCGTGAATAAGGGTTTTGAATGCGACCATAAAAGGCACAACCAATATTGTGGGGAAGAGTTTTGCGCAGTTTCGTTTTGCTACACAATTGACAAAATGCCATGAAATTCGATTTTTCACCCACAGTTGCATTGAATCGTGAGTTTTTTCCCAGTTGATAGTTTTTCACGCTGACATGATCCAAGTTCCTTACAAGCCTGCTGCTGATCGGTATACAAGAAAATTTTCAGTTTATTAGTCAGTTGGGTAAACTTAGCTTCTCAGGTTGAACAAATGTTTTTTTTAAACGAAAAGATGGGGTCATGGGAAAGCACACCTGGCGGAAATACCACTCGGATTACTTGTACTAGACCTTTTGTGTTTTCCGAGCAATCAGTCTAAACGTTGGAGGAAGGTAACTCAGAACATGCACTCAGCATGTCAGTAACGAAAATGTTTGGAAACCGGGCTATGGAGTGGGAAAAAACACGAGAAAAATAATAAAAAATATGTACAAAATGGCTTGTCTCAACGCTTTTCACCGTCTAACATAACCCTCATCATGAGTCTTCAGAAGATTCACCGCCTTGCTCACTAAAGTAATTTGCCCCTCAATTGGCCACTTCGAGTACTGTGAATTCTGATATAGCCCAGTAAGGGGTACAGTGAATCAATGAACATTTTAGTTGGTGCCAGACCACATCAACTGAGAATATGAACAAAATGGCTCACCGGTCTGGACAAGTCGAGAATTTCGACCTTAAAAAAGCCCAACCTCGTTCGGACGATTTGACCATATTTCGTTTCGAATGAAGCATTCATTCCTTCCCGGTAAACGAAGTTTATAATTTACATTCTGTGAATGCCATCCTGTCCCCGAGTCTAAAGATCGCACGGTGTTCGAACTGTCGACAGACAGTTCGTGCGAAACAGGATTTCTGTCGGGTTTAGTTGTTCAGACAATAATCTTTTATTTGTCAGTTCCACTGACAGAGGTTTTGCAACTCACGTTTCTCACAACTTATTTGAATGAAAGCTTGACTGATCGAACCATATGTTTGTTTCCGTAACAGCGGATGAATAAACCAGGTAATTAGTCGATATTTGATCTCGTACTGTACTGTGATTCGGTTGTTTCCAGCTAATCTCCAAACCACCAGCTGTATACATTTGATCGTATACTGAGAGATATTTTTAGCTCCAGCCTTTTCGGACCACCGTTTGAACACTATATCAGTACTGCATTTGTTTGAGGTTATTGATTTTCATAGGTAGGGGCATACTTTGCTCTATTTCTGTTAGCGCGCGCTACTGTTCGAACCATGAAAATGGACCCCCCCTCCAAACATAATGTGCACATTCGTTTTTTGTCACCCCAACTCATCTTGAAGTGCCACCCATGATGAGTCGCGTACACGAATGAAGTCTTGGCTATCAGTTAGTCAATGGTGTCCTTTTCATCCACTTCTACCCAGGTCCTTCATGAGTGTCTGGAAATTCACTCACCTAGGGCTGTTATACGCTATCCGCTTCCTCAGATGAAGTCTTCCAAATAAATTATGGCCGCACGGCAGCGAAGCACCTGCACTGAAACTGATGTGTTGTCTTTGACAAGGACAACAATGCACTAACTATTAACCGATCTAGTGGGATGTTTCCCGTGACATCAGACTATGTTGAGTAAACACGTAAGCTACGCCAACTTAATCGTAACAGTAACCGAGCATTAGGCATTACGTTCATGCGTTATCGATTCCTCCGACCGAATGGCCTCCGATTACCGACCTTGGCACGCTTGTTCCAATCCCAGACATCAGTGATGATTTCCGTAGCTGGTTCAGAAAGTATTCCAACGTAGCACACATCCACATTCCCTCTATTCTTCCCCAAGTTTTCGGACTTGGTTGATTCACCAAGGAATACGCCACTGGAGCTGTTTTTAGAATGTTACTACTGTGAATATCAGTACAGAATGACGGGTGACGGTCTACTAGCCACGTTTACGTCCCCAGTTCCTGTAGTAGTTTGAAGAGAACGACTGAAAGCCAGTCACAAAAACGACGTGGAACCTGCTGAGCCGTGAATGTCCTTACCATTACGACCTTGGGGTATAAGCAATTGGACCACATTCCGCGGTCCTGGCGACCGCTGCAGTGAAACCTGGTCGCTTACTAAGTGTCTCATTCTAGTTGAAGCCAGGACCTGTGGATAGACTCACGCAGATAAAAAACACACGTAGTTTTTGTTACGCGGCTCTTATTCAGAATCCATGGGAAAAATTTGACTGCCACGATACGCACGACATTTTCAGGGAAAGAATGTTGTAAAAACAGAACCCATACAACGTCCAGCATCCCGCTTGACTCAGTCCGCACAGATTGTCGTTCTCACATCTCAGTTAGTCTAGGAAAGGCATACTAAAATGGTGAACTGCTACACGCTTTGCTGTAACTATATTTGAAAAGCTTGGGTCGCAACGTCATCTCATCGAGAGAAAAAAACTGTTCTTTGTTTCCAACTTACTGGTGCACATGTTTACCATGACTCAAACTAGCTCATATTGGATGAAGGTCTCCTGAGAACGCACACTCAGGTTAGCGAGAGTTTTGCCCAAAATCCTGTTTTCGATAGTACGGACCCTGTTGGTCCCAGCCTCTAAACATTACAGGCCACAAAATATACTACTTGGTGAATTTTTTGTCTGCTGCCCTCGGTATCCGTTTAGACGCGGTTCCTTTCAAAGCCAGATTCTAATTTTGGAAAGCCAACTATTACATCGTACGCTCACCGTAATTTCATATAAAACGAGGAAGAAATTTCGCTCACACTATACTTCGGTTGAGTTGGAAAAACGAGTTGTTCAACAAGACTGTAAGGTCGTCACTGACGTGTTTTCGGGGGAAATGGCGGGCTTTTCTCTAAGGTGTCTCTTCAGATAGATTGAATTCGGCGTTTGCCTCAACATCCCAGGAATGCTTGTATTACTGTTCGTGGATAGCGTCGTAAAACAGTCAGTCTGATTGCTCCAAAGCGTGCGGTTATGTGGGCTAGCCAAACGTAATTCATCCGATGTCTGAATAAGCAGTATACCACAGGTATCCCTGCACGCTAACGTCACGTGAAAAAAAAACAATTTTGGGCTAGCCTCTTAAAATGATTTTGTTGAGTGTTTATTCGGTGAGACCAGACCGCAAGTGTTTTTAATAAGACGGCGAAAGGAAGATTGCTGGAGAGACTGAAAAATCTTGCGCCGTGGTTCCAAAGGACATTTTAATCTCTCTCAAGCTACCTATCTAGGGGGGTGGTAGCTTGGTGTGTTTTGTAATTCCGTGGAAAATAACAGAACTATTTTCGAGGAAATCTGAACAGGATATTTTCCACCTTCCCTCGTCGAATGGTGGCACTTCAGTCCCAGACACTAGATGTGTTCACACCATTTTCTGGGCCAACCAGATTGCCTAAAACGGCGTACTTTCACCTATAGAAGCTCGGTAAATTATCACAACTGACACATTACCTAAGTTTGTGCGAAACCCAACATTAGTTACTGAGTCAGTCAAACAATAAATTAGTCCAAAGGAAATTCAAAATCGCAGGCTGGCAACAAACTACAGCTGTACATATCCGGTTCCTGTAATCGGAGCAGCACGATCTGAGTTCTCAAAAAAACATCTTGTCATCAGTAACGTTTATTGTGCGCAGTCCGCAGTCGAGCACCAAGTCCTACAACACACGAAAACTGACAGATCGCTTTTCAGAATGGATGAACTGAGAGGCTGAGTGTGCTAACGCGCATGTGCATGCGTGTTTTTGTGCGCAGAAATGTGAGTGGGTGGGAACGCGCGTGGGCACATTAAAAGTGGAATGGGGAGGAACACAAATCAACCAATCACAAAAGAAAATCAAAGGAAAAATTGGGGAATCTGTCGCATTACACGCACGGGATAGCAGCACTAGGTTAGGATACAAAATGCCATGGACAAATCAGCCAAGTTTGCACAGTGGCCCAAACGATGGACGACACACACGTGACCAGTAGCTCAGAATTTGCCAACATTTTGGCGTCCAGTGGAGGGTAGATCGTGAGATTGCTCTACGGATATGAGAAAGCGTGGTAGGTGTAGTTCAACAGCTATCTAAAGTTGATGCGAGACTCCTTTCCGAACGAATGCCAGCTGACCGAAACTAGATATGACTGAAACATTTCTCATAACTCTCATTCGTTTGTGTCTTCGCCACCTTCGAAAGCGCTGGATGATTGCGCTGACACAAAGCTCTGCACTCGTTGATCTGATGCGCTTTTAAATAAGATTCAAGTCGTTTCGGTTCTAAAATGGACCTACTTGCAAAAATTCTTGGTTTACAACATTCTGTTGCATAAATTCAGCTAATTAAATTGATGCCCATTGCGATGAATAGCCATACCGACTAGACAACATCTCTCCGCCAACCCACTGTACCCTTCGTTTTTGTCTCGTGGAGTAGCCAGACGAGTAAACTTGTAGTTCCGATAGTAACCAAATCGAGATAAGCATTATTGGTGATTTCCAATAAGAATGAAACGGTAGTGTTATACTTTTCTGTTTTTCAGCGTAGACTAGCTTCATTTACGGGACGAGATCTCGGTCGAAGGTTCTCAAATTTCCACAAAGAAACTAACAGCGTGAGCGCCACTTGAGTTGATTAGTTGCCATTTCTTGTAGTCCTTTAGACAAGCGCAGAGGAGTCACGAGGGCCCCGTCCACGAAGGGGGATAAAATCAGCAACGTCCAAAATCTTCCTGGTATCATTCACGCCTTCCTACAAAGTCAAAGGTTTTTTGACGACTCACGCTGCGTTACTCTGCACGAGGAATGGGAAGGCGGTGTTTCTGCATGAGTTGCACATGGCCGGGCCACCGCAGTTGATGGTTCCGGACAACTATCTGATCGGAGTACGTGCAGGTATTCCAAGTGAGCGGCAAGCGGTGATCGACCCCCGTCTCAGGCCTATTACGGGTAAGGGTCGGTTGGACGATAAACACAACAGGGTGAACAAATTTCCGCCTCCCGGAAATTGGTACTAAAAGCGGATAGTCTTCAGGCCTATTACGGGTAAGGGTCGGTTGGGTGATAAACACAACAGGGTGAACGAATTTCCGCCTCCCGGAAATGGGCGCTTAAAGCGGATGGTCCTTGATCAGCACATATCTGCAGCAGCCGCTCTCCTTTTCCCTTGAATCTCGATTTCAACCCAACACGACTACCTAGTTTGGCCTCGGCAGCTCTAAGCCTATCTACCTGAGCGTTCATGTCGATAGAAACCACAACCATGTCTGCGACATTAGTCAGCTATAGAAAAGCACCTACAGCGTCAAACAACCCGTCCTTGGCGTATTCACAGCTACAGTCTATCGGGGCTTAGGCCGATACCATAAACGTAGAGCGATGTAACCCGTCGATCACGAGATTTTTCACAGAAATTTCCAAATGTTGCTTATCAATAAACATCTGTCCATCCAATCATCATGTGGTTGATGGATCAATAATGTAGTCACTCCGGTCTGTCCAGCTGCAGCGACCTCGACGTCGCCAGAGTTGTACAACTGGTAGCGAGAAGACAGTGAGTGAGAAGACAGTCAGTGAGTCACGTATCCTTGTTTCTGACAAACGCCACACATCAATGCAGAGGGAATTCGGCGTACAAGCCAACGTCGCTTGTTGTCTTGCACGTTTCGATGAGAGAACAATGAAGACAGCAAGAACAAATGGCTTTCGAGATTTCAACTCCAACTTCGAGGTCTTTGGGTTGCTTAGTTTGATTGAAAGTACATAATCTGCAGCTGAGCGTCACACAAGGCTAACAGAGCAATCGGTCCAAGTAAATAATAGAGTTTACACGTTTTTGTGGGATTGGGGCGAAAAATCAATGCATAAAAGCCTAAGGTCAGCGTCAGGAGAATCTTGTATTCGCTCAGCAAGTAAGGTGACTCGGGAAAATCGAGGATTAATGGTATTACTTTTAGCCGGGAGATCTATGTTTGTCTGCCGGTCACAATGTTTTTTGGACACCCACCTGTGAACAGGGAACCCGATTAGGGCCCTCAACCTGATGGTTTGTCTGTAGCTTACCACTTATGGCTGCCACTCAATGCCTCACTTCGTCCTCACAATGATGAATACCCGAAAACATTGTGGTGACAGCAATTGCTCCTGGGAATTCTGTTCTGAAATTTAATTCTCGGGCTAACCAAACGCTTATCTATATTGTTCTGGAAATAATGTGCAAATCTTCAGTCAGTCAATACTACTCTGCTTTTGCCAACATAATCTAAATTACTGAGGGTTCTTTAATTTAAATTTTAACAAGAACTGGGAATATTTCCCCAAAAACCCTGACAGCCCTCTCCTAAAGACCAGGCGTTACGAGGAAATGCACTTGTTCAACATCGTTTAATTCCTCCTTTCCTTCCAAACTGCGAACTTATAAACACATATTTGTAGATAGTTAGCGCACTGCTCCAGTGTTTAACTGGACAAGAAAACGTGAACAACGATCACTATTCAAAATAAGCTACTCTGTCTCAGTCCAGCCTAATCGAGTAACCGGTTCAGCGCTTGTATCCAAGAATTACCCCCAGCTTGCACTTGCGTGTTAGTCCGCTCCTGGTCATATCACAGAAACACTCAGTTGGTGACCACCACATAGAGAACAGCACCGCCAATAGTCAATCCAACATGCTACGCGGACAACATAACGCTTCACAGTGCAAAACGCACATGAACTGCACAATACTACACCCGGATATAGCAAATTTACAGCTGTATTTGAGAAAAATCGGCTGTCACTCCTGGACGTAGTAGTTAGCAGTAATACGGACATTTATACGTTTATCCGAAGGACCAGTTGCTGAGCTGTTATGACAACAAACCGTTGTACTGGCTGGGGAATGGCGAGATAACGCACTACAGCAGAACCGAGAATGCGCGAAGAGAATAAACTAAACAAAACTTTTTGCAACAAACGCTACTGTCGAAGTTCTTTTTCAAAGGAGAACAAGGGAAACGACTCCCTGATAGTAACAACACAGGTAAACGAAGAAACAAATGAATATTCCTGCCCGATGTAAAAATTCTGTCTGAACTCACAGCAGGGCGGTTGCAATTGAAACAGTGCCGGTACACCACGAACCAATCGCCATGCTGAAGATTTTTTTTCAAGAACATGTCAAAGTTCGTTAGATTACAAAGAACAATGATGTTTACAGAATCAACTGTGTTGTGTTGCACAGACAGGACATTGCTGGCTATCTGCCTGGCCGAAAGAACACAAAGCAATGATCAGAAGACACTATCCAGTCACAAGGGTCTCGATAAACAGATACCACGATGAACACAACCTCCACATGGAAGCCTTGGGAACGGCAGACAGAAAACAAGCTTTTAGGAGGAACACTGCACTGCTCCGCAAAATCGATCAACTCACATAGAAATCAACCCACTCTACACACAAGCGGTAACAAATAATCAAAGACTATTTAAATGAATCAAACTATCAATCGATCCAACGAGTATCAGAGAAGAGAAGCAGTGAACAGACTCGTTACCAAGTGAATCAATAAAACAATCAATAAATAAACAAATCAGAAAACCGTTTCTTACTCGGAAGCGGTATATGCAACTCCACAAGGAACGCGGATCCTCGACGTTCGAGTTTGTACCACACTTCGTGACCATCGCCAGTGCCTTCCTCCACTTTGATAGTTTGTCCATTGTGTGCCCAAGTGACGTAATCGACCTGGAGGAGAATAACAACAGATTGCATCGGCTGATAAACATCTGAGCTTCTTAACCTGCTTAGTTCATCCTGTTCTACAGCTTCATAGAAGTGTCGATGGCAACAATCGACGCCTATCTGCCACTCCACCCGCGGGAGGTGCGAGGGCTGAATTACCGCTAGGTTGCCCAAACCTAAACAGGAGCAGTAGAGATGCTTGGGTCAAGTTCGAACCACGGACCTTCCGGTCAGTAAATTGGGGCCTTAACCACTGAGCCATCTCGAGATTACTTGCCAGCTGGGCTCGAGAGAGTTCAGTGTTTAAGGCGCGAACTTGGTAACCGAAACGTCCGTCGTTCGAAACCAAACTCTGCACCTCGACTGCTTCTGTCCCGGCTTGGGCAACTTGAAAGCACCCCAGCCCGTATGCTTTCTTCGGGTGGCATGGTAGCAAGGCACCGGGAGGGTGTTGCCGAGCAACGATTATTACCAGCAGTCTGCCAAAAAGAGTCGTAGTTCGTGGTGTCAATTTCGTTGCAAATCAACGCAGAGGAAAAAATTTACCGGTTGAATCAAAACGGTCTCGAGGGAGCATCCTAGCAGGCCTACTCACTGATATTGCTGCTTAATGGTTTCGTATACTTGACTTAGCTAGCACCAAATCAATACAAATTGGTATGTGCCGATTAAACTGGGGAAGGAGGCTAGCTCGTCGGTCGGGAGTCATTCAATACGTTTCGAAATTATTTGGGGCAGCCAAATATCAAACACCTCATCATACCTATGCAATACACTGGGGAAGCTCAAGGTTGAATACCGGGGATAAAATCATGAGCAAAGCATAATGAGAAGATGTGGTCAATTTGGAGTCGGTTAATTAGCGAAAATTCTTCATGGCAAGCAATCCCAAGCTCTCCATTTACCCCCCCCCCTTCCTGTCCTTACTTACTCTGGAATGTTTGGGAGACAAACGAGAGTTTTTAATTACTGCGTTCTCATATATAAAGTGAAGCACTGTAGAGCTGGATCATTTTCAAATCTCACATCTAGCCACCATCATCGTTTTCACACCCGGCGCGAAAATGCGTTCGACACTGGTCTTGCTCCTCCTCGCTAGTTTCTTGGCCTTTGGTAAGTATTAGTTGATTATTAACCGTGCTTTTAGGAACCTTTCATTTCGTCTTTTTTTGTCTCATTAGTTGACAGGTGCTGCAAAACTGTTCAGTAACTCCCACTATGGGACACGAAGCTGGTTTGAATGGCGCCCAAGTTCAGCTTGGTGTGCTATTTGTGGGCAAGTTCACGTTTATCAGAATACTTGTGACTGTGATAGTATAGTGATCGCAGAAGAAAACCACCATTGCATTTTTGCTTCTGAATTTTTAAAGGAATCCTCCCCCCCAGAAGTCCACCACCGGTTCTGTTTAGTTTTGGGCATCATCAAGCAGGTGATCAAGCTTCACTGAAATACATTTTCGAATAACTTGGGAGTCATTATTCGCGATTTTTGCACAGATTAGGCAAATGCGAACTCAGCACTTTGCAATTTCGACGGACGTTTCATACTAAGAGATTTTTAACCGTATATAAAGCGCCCAGGATCCTTAGCGTTCAGTTTCTCAGAGCATTCCAGGTCACTTACTTTGACGTGGCATTTTAATCAAAAAGCACTTACTAACAGAATCATATGTAATCGGCATGGAAGTCACTTGTGGATGTCTCTCTGATTCGGAAGTGCGACTCCGTGGGGGTTTATTGTAAAATTTGCTCGGATAAATCTCGGGGGTTCTAAAATAACGCAGAAATCGTAGGTTTTAAAAAAAAACTCTTCCAAAACGCACTATCAGTTTTGCCCTTCTTGGTGTTAATCAAATGGGCTTTGTCCCAAGATTTCTACCGGAACAACAATTTTGTATAGAATAGCATAACCGGGGGTCTCCTCATAACACAAAAGCAATTTCCAATTGGGGGTTTCGCCAGTTGCGTAGAATTTGAGGTGAAAATTCGATGACTACGCCTACCTGATAGGCCTCAGGATGGATGAAACCAATGTTGGGCTGTTGAGATGTTTTCATCGACCTTTTGAGATGTCAAGAAAGCGTACAAATAGGACTTGAATTTGTGCAGACCAAAACATGAGGCGGCCGACGGGGCATACATTCATTTGAATGTTATCGTAAACGAGGCTTTTGGTTAATTCACCCGTTAACAACAGATTAGCTTTCAACTAAGTGTATTCCGGCAGGCAACCACCCCTTAATACATTTTCATTAAAACGCAATCTCCTAACACAGTCCTCCGAACTGGCTGAATGCATTGACTAACTGAGGTTATTTCACACACAGTGCTGCCCCTCAATAGCATCCGAACTTAGGTATTCAGTACGCTGGCGAGGCCACAAATGCTTCTTTTTACGACGGTTTATTGCGAAATTCCCTCCGAAGATATGCCACCCCTATACCTGTGGTTTGTGCTTTTTAACTAGTCATAGCTCCACAATCTCCGTACTAAGTACAACCCAGTCCAGTTCATCCTCCATTGAGTACCGCGACAGAAACTCGATTACAGTCTACCGACTGGAAAAAACCCATTTTATGAACGACTTTGGGCGTCGGGAATAGGTGAGCTTAATCTATCTTGATTCTCTTCAAATTCACACCCAGGTGTTCAAATCTTCCTATTCAATTCAACAGCAGGTAGGCCTGTTAACCAAGGCGAGCTACCTGTTAAACTCAGCAATGACATGTTGTTTGTCGAACTTGGTCGTGGCAAAAGCGAAACAACATCAGGTCGTTAGTGTGAGCATGAGTGAATAAGCCGCCACCGAACCCCTGCTTACACATCATACGTAGGAATCAGTGTGACCTTGATTGGTCGTAATCACTCGGACTGATGTCTCACTATTTCCTGAAATTCGTTCAGGTTTCGGCTAGGCCCGAAAGGATTGATTGCACAATTAGCTCACCGTATCAATTCCTTGCTTTTCTTGTTACTCAGGCAACACAAGTCCGATATCCGCTGCTCTCGAGGAAATCCATGATGATATTGAAGAGGTCAAGGAAGATCTGGAAGACGTGAAGGATAAACTGAAAGGAAGTGGTAAGCTTCGATTCCTAGAAACGTTCTTCGCTTTGAATTTGAGGCTTCTATTTATCATAGTCTTTGCTCCACGGGTGGTGTTATACTATTTACCAAAGAAGTGCGCACAAACCGTTCTACATCATGAAAGATTGTTGAGTGTTCGATCAATGTTTGAACTAATACCCGAGAGTGTACGTTAATTGATTTTCTGCCATCGAATTACCTCGACTTTTTGGCACAATATATGAACCCCATGGTTTCCCCGGTAAATTTTGTCAAGTATACCTCTTTGTTAAAAATGAACACAAATAAGTCCGATTTGTGGACGATGCACCCTCGACAAACATTATATGGACGTTTATATCAGAACATGTTAGGCCTGGTGTAAAAGTAATTTATCCGGCCAGATGGCTTAGTGGTTAGAGCGCGAATTTACTGACCGGAAAGTCCGTGGTTCGAACCCGACCTCTACCTCCCGACTTACCTTGTCTAGGCTTGAGCAACCGGGCGATATCCCAGCCCTCGTGCTACCTTCGGGTGGTATGGTAGCTAGGCACCGAAGGAGTGTTACAGATGGACTTAAAACGTCATTCAACATTGTACGCGCTTTGACAATACTGGACAAAATAAACTATTCCGTTCAAAGGTCACGTGATGGATCCACCTGTTGTTGCCATGGCTGATGTGTCCGATAAGTCCACTTAAACAGAAAACACCACCTAAAAGTTGATAAGCCATACATCTGGGTAGCAAGATGTGACCACTTGCAGTAACCGGTGTTCAAAAGGGGCAAGATTACAGGATCCCTTTGGTAAAGAATTCCTTAACGTATCTTTCCAGACAGCTTTTCAAACCATATGCGAGCGTGCAACCCATTTAAGTCTGTGTACCACTTTTGGACACCGTTTGGGGGGAGCCATAGAGGCATTGTTAGGTGTTAGCTGGAATATACTAAGCTAATATTCGTTGTTACAGTCACATAAGTTACTTTGGCTGAAGACCACAACTTAGTTCATAACTGGCGTCGGAAAGACCAATACGATTCGGTGCGAAACCACGTGGGGCTCTTTGAAGGATTAGTTTTGGAGTGACATTCACAGTCACGCGACCGTATTCGACAGCGAAGATAAGGCAAGAAGAGCGGGAGATGAGGAGGAACAGCTGAAACACGTTCCAGCTACTGATAATCGTTCAGTAGTCACTGCACCCACATATTTTACGACCAACACTTGCGAAACGCCTTCGTCCCAACCTAAAACCTATATACGAATCGGTAAGCCAAGCGCTGCTGGCTAGTCGGTGTAAAAGCACGACAACTGTCCACTGTATAGCACTATCAACCATGCCCATTAGTGTGTTCCTGGCCTCAGAAATGTCTCATCTCTTTTCGTTTGTTAAGTGAGCAGAAGTGCATCAGATCATATAGGGGGGAAAACTCTTAAAATGGACCTCAAAGGAAAGTCTCTGTTCTGCGGAGACTGCAACCATGTCTTGCGTTACCTACTGTGCGGTGTGCGATCCGAACCACGAAAAGCTATACGTCATGATTTCTGGCTTTCTTATAGCTATTTCAGATGAACGTATCATTCAGATGAAGTGACAGACTCATGGGTACATGCTTCACGTAACGAGGGAACTCTTGTCCACTCCAAGACATAAACATGCCATTGCCCACCCCAAACTAGGACCCAAAACAATCTTTTGCTTTGAAAGCAACTTAGAGGATTTCTCAACTAAAGATGTTTGGGTCCCAGTTGTCGATGAGTTCTTCCGGTCTTTATTTCCCTACAGTCTGGGGTAAGTCTCTTTGGTAGTGTTTTCAATATGTCGTTGCAGTTTTCAACTAGTTCAACAACAATTAGAACATAAAATTAACGCTTCAATCCCAGCTTCCTTTCCTCCAGTATAATAGCACTAAGTCCAATCAATGTTGAATACAAGTTGCGTTTTTCCCCCTCGTTTACTGTGGACCACCAGACTGTCACAATCTTGTGCCGCATACTCATAGACCATGCTGCTCTGATTCGGTCTCAGTTCGGTCGAAACCGATCTCCGTCATAATCGTGCTAATTGGAAGGTAGTTAGCTAGTTAGTTCGTTAGTTAGTTAGTCAGTCGGATAGTTGTTTAGTTCGTGAGTTAATTAGACAGATAATTAATTAGTTACTTAGTTACTTAATTGGCTAGTTGGTTAGTTGGTTGAATAGTTAGTCAGTTCTTTTCACTAGTCAGCACGGGTTTGGTAACGGACTGGTTTTCATTGTCGATCGGTTGTCGCAACGTACGGCTATATTTATCAAGAGCTGTAAACAGCCGCGGATTTTAACGCAAGAGTGCTGGCAGTCGTGTTCGTGCAGTCGGACATTGTCTTTTATTCTCCATTCAGGACACAGATTGAGAGTGCCGATTTGACAGAATAAACACGGCCCAGGAAGTTGTGGGTTGCGTCAGGGCTGTCAGCAAGGACAGAGGTCGTTAACTTTTTGTTTCGGCATGGTAAAGACTGTAAAGACCGTTAGAGAACAATTCTTCATTTTCCCGTTGTTCAAAACCACATCCAAACCAACTGAATACCCTTTAACTGGTAACACTTTGCGGTTCTCCTAAACATTTTCGCTTGCAGGCAAAAACTATGGCTCTCGTGAGTTTAAAGCAACCTAATATTTTATGGACGTCAATTACTACTCAAATAGAAAGGAGCGAAGCACACCGGACCATTTGCACCAAAACGACTCTCGTGTTGCATTTTCTCACATCAGCCCATTCAATCTACCCAATTTTTTTTATCGTCGGTGTCTGAGATGCGTAGCAGATGTTGACTGGTTATGAGTGAAATTTTCAAAATTCGCTAGGTTAATCATCCGTCCTCACTTGCTAGATTCTCTGACGTGTCCGTTTCAATGCCCTTGAAAAGTGTAGGCATTTTTCGCACTTTACTGCATAAGGCGTTGTGGTGTTTCCGCCCATTGCAGTGTGCTTAATCGAGATCCATTACAACCGTGTTGATGTTCACGATGATGATAATGACTACAATGACGCTGGTAACGATGAAAATGTCGAATAAAATTTGTACAATTTCAGCCTAATCTCCAAATAACTGTCTGCTACAGACAGAGTACAAGAGTGACAGAGAAAATATGGTTAGTTTTTAAGGATCAGCCAACTGAACTACGCATGCGTGAGACTCTCTAAAAACAACCCAAAAAGCTCATCAACAGACCTGGTTACTAAAATGGCCGGTGGGCAGAAAGATCTTTTCAAAGGTTTGATACCAGAACCAGTTGGCTCAATATGCGCAATGCTAAGTGATAACTGGAATGGTGAGATACAGCTTTCCTAGGGGCAACATCCATTCGGAACTATGTTGAGATGAGTACTCCGTTACGAATGAGAACAGCGCTAACAACTGTATGTAAAGTTCGGTACAATTCGAAAGCGAAACCAAATCTCCCTGTTATGCTACTCATCAATTCGCGGTGGACCTCAGGTCAGAGTACCAGTTGCGCGGTCAACATTGACTGGAACGTAAACTTATAAGAAGAAATGCTCACAGCCCGGTTATACGTGATCAAAGCTCATCTCCACTGTATGTAAAAGTGTTTCCTTCGCCTACCTTGTTTATAGTTCCGGATTCCGATGGTTCGGCTTCCCAACAGGACAGGTTTATTCCATTCAACCCACAGCCGCACGTCCGGACAAAAGACGACAACGGTTTACGTCTTAATAAACTGCGATCTATTAGCCGGCGAATTCAAAAATGAGCGGAATAAACTCCCCAATCGGCTGTGCCGTTGCAGGGGTGTGTGTGCAAGCGTAAGTACATGCGTTGGTGCACGGTGCACACGAACAAGTACATGTAAAGAGCCGAAATCTCCTCTCTCCCACCCGGTTTAGTAGACAGAAAAGGATCATGATACAAGTGACCAACAGTAAGAAAAGGGAAAAGCCACAGGCTATAGTTGCTTCACAAAAGCCGCCTCATAGTTTAGTGAGAATGCGACTCAACATCTCGGAGTACTTCCCCTCACACGGAACTAATTGTATGGTTGGGGAAAACTTTTTTTCGGAGCACTACAAGTTTGGTGGAATTCTGAAAACTAACTATACTTAGTGAGCCCGAAAATGGCAAAACCTGAGATGCCCTGTTCAAGAGTTTTTATCACACTCCTGAAGGATGCTACAGGGAGGAATTTACGCCAAGTTTCGGATATCGTTCGACTCGCAGAATGAGGATACCCACTGCAGAACACCCAATTGGGGAACATCGAAATTGCAATACAATCACAAGAAAGTACCACGCCTAATTTGGTTCTGAGTTCCAAGGGGAGGCCCTTAAAAAGCAAGCAAAGTCTGTTAGTGTGTCCTAGGTAAATAGAGACAAGCGGAAATTGATGAACGTCTCCACACACCTCAAGGGGAGCTCATTTGGGAAGACTTGGTCGTTGAGACATTTGACAGATTGGCCAATATATTCTTGAGGTTGACAGCCCCAGCACCTGCAAATACTAAACGACAAAAATGTTGGTGCCAAACCTTGCCAGGCAACCTACACAAAGCCGGTTATCACAAAAAATTTACGTCTCCGACAGAGCATTCCCATGCTTCAGGCGTGCAGAAGCTTTTTTCCAAGGAGTATTTTTCAAAACAGCTGTAATTCCAGAAATTCTTGGGGTAGCCAATGGGTTTCTGGGTTTTTTTTATTTATTTGTCGTTGGTTTGTTCGCTGGGCTGGGCAATTTGATTGCAAACGTTTCATCACCAGTCGAGGTGCACAACCACCAACCCATCGCTACGCATCACCACGCTCCCCATAACGTACTGATGATGTCACCTCGACTGCTGATGAAACTTTGGCAATCAAATTGTCCACCTCACCGAACAAGCCAACGATCATCTACGCTACCTGAGCTACCAACATTTTCCTCCATAGAAAATTTTCAAATTTCAAACAGGTACTTTTCAACAAGATAGGATTGAAAATTTTACTCAGAAGAGAATATGGCACAACTGCGCCTTCCAGTCGACTCTGCAACTATCACATGAGCAGCTTTTTCAAACCGTTTGCAATTGTCAAACAGGTTCATTCTTTAGCGTTGACAGCCTCCTACTTGAAAGGGCTGACACAGTAAGCCTGTTTGTATAATGGAGGTTCTCCTATACGGTACACCTATACGGTACACGATTTTTCATGATTACGAAAAAAGAGATTCAGTACAAAACTCAGAACACTGTCTGAAGATGTGTCTAAACAAGGGCAGTAACTGAGCCTATTCGCACAAATGATGTGTACGTGTATACTGGGGGCTAGTGTCGTCATGTTGGTGGAGCAGAGCCATCGGTATGCTATTGTATCTATGTGTTAAGCACGTGAAAGTGCTGGAATTTGCCCGTGGCGACCACCACCACAAGGACCAAACGAGCCCACTTTGGATGTGAATCACGAGTGTTGCAGACACTCGGTCCATGTTTGCCATACATTGTAGCAGACAACCGCATGGTTTTCAACCATTGACTATCAGTTTCGAATTACAATGGTCTTTTGAAAGTTTCGTTCCGCTCGCCCAAAGGTCGCAATCCCTGAAGTCTACTCAGGGTTCAAGAGCGTCTAGCTGGTTATGCGCTCCTCGGTCCATAGCGACTTTGTCAATACTACACTGGTGTCCGTCGGTAGTTTTCGCTGAAAGATAGGTCCAGAAACTGAGACCCACTCACAGTATCTCGGCGTAGCTTAAGCAGATTCACAAAGTGCGTAATAGGTAGGGTGTCCGTACAGAGGTTAGTTCAGCTGTAGCACCCTCTCGGTGCCTAACTGCCATGCCACCCGAAGGTTGCACGAGGGCTGGGATACTGCCAGGTTGCCCAAACCTAGACAGGGGAAATCGAGAAGCAGAGGTCGGCTTCGAACCACGGACCTTTCGGTCAGTAAATTCACGCTCTAACCACTTGGGCCATCTCACCCCCCGTATAGAGGTTACCAAGTTGAGAGTGAAGTTCGTAAAACGAAAAGACGGTTTTAATTTGTATTCCGGAAGATCTTTGTACTGTTTGGAGTGAACAACGTTCAGTGAAAAGCGGATTAGTCTTAGTCATCTTTCAGTAAATTTCTCCAAGTTTCATTTTTGCTGATTACTTCAAACCAAGCCCATTGAGGGAAAAAAATAGTAATAGACTACTGAGAAATATTGAGTAGTTCCTAACAATTCCTGACGCGCACTCTCTCCACAGAGAAAGTTCACGGTAAATTCGGTAAGTGGTAACTTCCTGGTAGTACATAAAGCTGCTTGTATAAAAAGCAAAACTTATTACGTTTTTCTGTATGAGTAAAAGGATTCGACACTGTATCAGATTCATTCGTCCGCATGATCATCCAACTTAAAAAAAATAGTGAGAGTATGGGTTACCAAGGCGACACGTGTCCGCATGACTGATACAGTAACACATAAAATTGATGTTTGATTCACCAGTTCCATTCGTTTGATCAGTTCCTTCCGACGCATTTCGAACGTGACCAGAAATTTTGCTGAAACTGCGCATACCAGCTAAGTGAGGTGCTTGCATTGACTTGATTAGAAATGTGTCATTTTCGTTAACGTACAAGTGGGTGCAAGGCCAACAACCATCACGTCAAGTGCATACGACTTGTTTGCCCTCTAATGCTACAGGAGATGTCCGGCGCTCTTCAGCGTCAGAGAAACATTGAAAGGCAGATCTGTGCCATTCGATCTTACAGATTTCGACAAGACATTCGTTGTTCTTCCCAATGAATCTTGTCGGTTCGTATGAAACTAAATGTCGACCAGCGGAAGGCCCATCACTATCGAATAAATTCCCTGAGAAATAAGATGGAAATAGTCTTGTTTCTCGTTGGGCCTGGCATTCAGGTAGAAACCTATGAGTAACGTGCGAGTTGCGTGAACTGGATTTCAGGATTGATTTGAAAATTACTACACTTTATCCCCGAATTGTTGGCCTACATGAAAAATTAGGCTATATTTCAGCTGAACAAGAGGGGTTGTCTCCAGTTTATACGGTGTGTATACCCGGTATTTTCCGCCGGTTGCGGTAAGGTTCGTCTTCATTCACAATCCATCTACCTGTTTGTAAGAAAATCATACCAGTCCACTT
Organism: Clonorchis sinensis; assembly: GCA_003604175.2. Taxonomy (NCBI): domain Eukaryota; kingdom Metazoa; phylum Platyhelminthes; class Trematoda; order Opisthorchiida; family Opisthorchiidae; genus Clonorchis; species Clonorchis sinensis. The sequence goes on from CM030371.1 coordinate 28,507,358, forward strand.
GAAGAAGATGCTGACAAAGCATCTATCGGTTTCTTTAAATTCCAGTGACCAAAGAGCTGAATGGCGTCTTGGGTAAGACTCTTCTGTTCCGTCTATGCTTAGTTCCTTTAAACTGTGGTGGACGATTGTCGGTGGATGCTAGTTTACCACATGGCTGTTGGTGGAGGGAATCCGTCAAGTTTGCTATCATCTTCCGATTACGCACAACTTGAAGGCAAGGTGACAAGAAGCACCAAATATGGCTATATTGGCGGGGCCGAAATAGAGTATTCTGTCCCCCACTCGAGGATATATTGGCCGAAATCGACAAAAAGGGGTCCATTTCATCGAAGTTGGTGCTTTCCAACAACGAACTCAGTCAGTAGCCCATATGCCACTTGCCAAGTTTTAGAAGTCTTCGGATTCTGTTTCGTTTTACTCCTGAGTGCATTGCAACGTGCGAATACGGATACAACGATTTGGAGCACAACAAACGTGGTGGGGAAAAGTCTTCTACAGTTTTGTTTTGATGCAAGTTTGGTGAAATACCGTGAAATTTTATTTTTTTCACCCACAGTCGCACTGAATCGTGAGTCTTCGCTCTTCATCCTGACATGCTCGTTGTGTCTTAAGGGACGTGTGCTCATAGTTTCCAAGCCAGTTGTGTTCACACTCACCTCGTCACTCTCAGCCCCACGATAATTTTTGGGTTTTCTGACGGGATGAAACTGTTGTGAGTTAGCAGGTTCTACTTGACTTGATCCGGAGCAAAGCTTAAATGGGCAGAATCCGAGTTTTTCGAAAAATATGACAGCTTAGAATAAAGACCACATTAAAACATGAATACACTGAATACTTTGAAGAACAAAGATACTAAGAATGAGATCGGGTTTTAGAAATTTCTAAGGGAAATACGCGCAACTGTGTAAATTTTGATTCCAATTTACTAAGTTAGCCTGTCTGAAAACCATGAGAGGGATTGGACGAATTTGTTTACCGCGCGAAAGCATCCAGGAACCTCCAATACATTTGATAAAATCAGCACCAACAGGTAATACCGCCATCTGATGAAGCTGTGAACAAAACAGTCTGCCCTCTGAGCAGTTTGAAGGGCGGAATGACACAAAACTGGCCGTGGAAAGGAGAAGTTCAAATTGGTTCGTCCGGTGAAAACACTGCCGCATTCTGTGTAAAAATGGCTTCTGAGCTGATCTCAGTGTACCAAGACGGACTGCCTTATCAGCAGTCGTATTAATCTCGAAACATAAACAGGAAACTAAATTCCATTTTAGTTGTCCGAACGCTCAAGCAATTTTGTGTTATAATGGTCTTGTCCAGCAAGCCTCGACAATTTTCATAGTGTAAAAGCACACCAACATGAGCCTGATTGGACGTCCTTGTACGGTCATCTGCTTCGTCAAGGTGTATCGCTATGTGGTACACAAAAATTCTAAAGTAGAAAATAAGGCCAGATAAACTCAGTTACGAATTCAGTTAGTGTTGAAAACCTACATCTTTTGTTTTTAACATTCCCCAACCGAATTTTCATTTTTCATTTAGAGCACTATATTTGAGGTACCACAGTGTTTTCTTGACAGAACACAACTCAGAGGACAGGTGAAAACTCCTGGACAGCCCGCGACCGGTTTCCCTATTCTTGGGGAACCGGTCCGAAAAAGAACTGGGATGCCTCCACTCAAACAGCCGAACCAGTACGGACGACCAGCCTCAAGAACTTAAGAATCTAATCGATATAGTGGTCAATGACAAGAAATTGATCCTCAAACTATTGTTCCGAATGAAGTATTCTTTTTGTCCGGCTAAACGACTTTTAAAATACACATTCTGTGAATGTCAAACTGTCCCCAGATCTAAAGAACGCTGCGTGTTCATTGTCGGCAGGCAATAAGTGGGGAACGAAGAATTTTTTGTCGGTTTTAATTTTACAGACAACGAACTTTCATTTGCAGTTCCACTGAATAGAATCGAAGGTTTTTCAACTCACGTTTCTTAGAGACGTGTTTAAATAAAAGGTTGACTAAGTGATCATGTGTGTTTTCATAACAGCGGATGAATAAACCAGGTAATTGATCGGTATTTGACCGCATACTGTACCGTGACTCAGTTTTTATCTGTTAATCTCCAAATCACCAGCTGTATACATTTGAACGTATATTTAGGCACTCGAGTTACAAGAGATTCCTCGACTTCAGCCCTCTCAGACCACCGTTTGAGCACTCTTTATCAGTCCATTTGTTTAGGGTTATTGATCTTCCTGGACGTGGGAGTGTTTTACCCAATTTCTCTTAGCGCACACCACTGTTCAAAAACCATCAAACTACACATCCCGAGAAAAACGTACTTATTCATTTCTCTTCTCATTCTGCTCTGCCTTTGAATGCAACCCAAGATGAGTGAATATCCCCAGTGAACACACTGCATTCGATTTTTATAATGTATCTGATGGTGTCTTCCTTCAACGTGATTCTCCAATTCATTTTACCTTGTTTCTTTTCCAATGTGTAGCTCCCCTGTTGTTGATCGTTTTCATTGAGATATACATCTGGCTTTTTGAGTTCCCGTTCTTCATCTCCTAGTTACAAGGAATTCTTTCCCATGGTTGTAAATTAGTTACGCATGATTACTTATTATTGGTGTATTGGAGCTGTTCGATAGCGCACTACCGGTTTCGTACTTCCTGGGACTCATCGGATGGGCGTAGTTCCCGACCCCCTGCATGACCTTTTCTGCACGTCATCAGTGAAAACAAAAGTGCACGCGTAGACGATAGATTCCGTTGGATTTCTTGGTAACCTACCAAAAAGTACAACTCGCTAGCTGTGTACAACCTGGTGTTCATGTTGAACATAGGGTTGATGAGAAGTCGGGGATTACGTGATGAGCCCCAAGAAGGACGCCATCGGCTGTCGAAGTAGTTGCTGCATTCTTATTAGTGGTGTTCTATGCTAATTAAATTACTTGATTTCTTCAGCGTGACTAGTTGGTTCATATCTCTCGGTTACTCACTTTTTTCCCCAACTATCCATTTTGTATTGCAGCAATACGATTCCCCCGTTGCAAATGTATCAGCTTTGTTCACAAGCGCTCTCAAATACAGTTGATAGGTCACAAACTTTCTTATAAACTACCTCACTCAGCGCAACCTGATGGAAAAGACGAATCGCATACAGTTGTTGCTGCGCTGCTCTTCTTCTGAACGCCAGCTAGTCATTCACAGGAAGGATAAAAAATACGGTCAGTAAGTGCCCTCAGTCACAGAACGAAATCAGGCCAAAACATGTGGAGGATGTGGTGTGACTAGAAACAACGCTGAGTTCCACTTCCCCACACCTATTTCGTGCACCGTGCCATTTTCGAAACTGATTTCATCCCTGTTGGACTCCAAAAAATTGGCAGCGACGTCGCTTCTACATGAACACTGCCCGGAGGACAGATTGTTCTGGACCTTTATGTTGTACATTTAGTTGAAATAAACCAAACTAGAAGACCCAGCAGGTTACGAGTTCGCAGCAGCTCAAGATACTCAGTAACAACTGATTCTCAGGCAACGAGGAAAACCAAATGACTGCTTAGTCACAGCCAAGGCGAGGCAGGTAGCAGGCAGTCGGTTGTCCTTCATCAAGCGTCCGATTCCAGGCAAAATAGACATGAAGATCTGAAGATTGTCCAAAGATAGGGTCAATAAATTGCAAATTAGTCCGACTAGTATTGACGAGTAGACAGACTGCTTTAATCAGCATCCGGTTTATATATATATATATATATAACACTAGTTAGAAGACTCCAAGCTTGCCCAATTTTCAACCCTAATACATCCATATTTTCGATGCAGATTGTCGACGTGACACAGCATAGACAGAGCTCCGGTCAAAGTGTCAAAATAGAGACTCTGCCAACCGTAATGCAAATGAAAAGACTGGAGTCATTGAACAGGACTTTCTCAGAGAGTGCTCCAACAGATGGTCTATAGAGAACGTCAACCGATACTGTGGGGAAATCGGAACTCCCATCAGCGCGAACTAATGTCATTTGACTGACTGGTCCAAAACAACTTCTGACACTTGGCGTAAGTCACACGAGGAGTCAGCAGACGATATCCACTAATTGACCAGGGATGCGCAGTGAATCCACCTCTTAATGATTCGAGTCTCGTCCCAGAACGTCTGTTTTTGTGTTTGCAACGTTTGACGAGCACTCTCTCTCTCAACACTACTGATATCAAAAACGACGCATCGCATACAGAGCGGGACAGTGGTCACGTGTAGTTAGCTGAAGAAACAAGCTACTTACAGTTAACGACCAGTAAGCGAATACAGCGATGTGTTTGGCGTAAAGCTAATAAACCATGCTTCGGAAACGGCTGACAAATTTTTGCATATATTTGAAATACGCTTGTAGCCTACAAGTACCTTTTCCCAGAAACTAAACCCTTTCCATCGACCTATACCTGAAAAGTACTAGTCCCAAAAAAGGACAATTTTGTCGGTTCACAAATTGTTGTGTGTCCTCCTCAAACCGAGGGTTGCACCAAAAGTCCAAAAAGTCGTGTTCTCCGGTTTTATTCTGAGACACATGGAGTCATACATTCGAATCCAGTCGTAACCACTTGCCCAAGTAGTCTCTTCGCCGATCAAACGACTCTTCACTCCACCAATGACCTGAAGTTAAGACCTCACAGAAACCCTTAGGCATCAACTCCAAATGAAAAAACGGTGAGCTCCTGCACGCTTGCAGTAGTTGGTGCGTGCGACATATAATCAACCTGAAAAGTCCAGCAAAATTTCGTTAGATGATGGAGCGCAGTCCGTCTGGTAAATGTTGTTTAGGTAAAGAGGAAACTTCCCAAATGAACCGGATGTTTACCAAGACCAGTTCAATAGGCAATGGACAAGCCAGTTTAAAGACGGAGTGGATTCCCATCCGGGCACCAACTCCTAGTACGGCATGTGGTGTATATTCGCCACATGACGCCGCATTTGCCTCTAGGTGCTGCTGCTGGCCAGAACATGAGACTGCGGTGTACGCGTCTCCAATCGGCTGCTCCCAATATTCCGATTGCAGTACAGGGACATGTCATGATGTAATCAGTACTGGTACCTCTTCGAGTCTCAAGTTTGTTTGTTGGCGCCCCAACCGTGTTAATTCCCTTCAAATGGATCGAAACGCCTTCGACAGACGGAGTCCGTGAGCATCTGTGAGGGCCGTTTGCATATTCCACGTCCTATTACATCGTCCACATCGTGCACAAGGAAGAAGCGGATCACGAGCCACCGCCATCAACGTATCTGAAGCAACCGTCGTTCTACTTGGGCTCGATATAGCCCAGTGGTCAATGCGCAAAACTACCGGGGTCTGTCGTTCGACAGCAACGACGGCATCTCGACCGCTCCTGTCTAGGATTGAACAACCTGGCAGTATCCCAGCCCTTTTGCTTCCTTCGGGTGCCTTCCCCTGAAGAACATTTCAGTTTGATTATTCCAATAATATTCTCTCTAATTGGTCTTACGCGCAAGAGTCTAGAAACGGTTCGATGTCCAACTTAAAATGTCAGCACAGGACAGGTCTGCATGATTTATCGTAAATCCTCTAAAAATACGACATTCCACCGACAGCTAGGTCTATCAGAACGACCTATCAGCACGAAGATTTAAGGAAACGTAAAAATCCCTTTTCAGCAGGACGACAGTTTGTATAGTTGGCATACGACAATTCGACGGGATTCAGGGGGAACGTAAAAAAAACAAAGTTAGTCTGTGAAAAAACCTCCATCCAACATCATTCTGTATTGGAATTAGTGGGCTCTGAAAAACAAGGCAGTGAGTCACCATCGATCACGCCATCAAATTCTTCAAGCGTCATTCGTTTTGGATCAAGGTTCGTTCCATCTACTGACTCCTCACCAGCTTTGCGACGAAGCTGCCGTGGTGCGAATAAAACCGTATGGCGCTGAGCCAACGGTCTAGAAACCAGACAACAACCGGTTTCTGGTGTCTGTTTTGGGATAATATCAGCCCATGGATCCGACAGGGCACGGGCAATCCAACCCACATGAGGACTTGAAGTACTGCGGTCATGTCTAGAAGACAGGAAGGAGCTTCTGCCACCACGGAAACTACTTGAAGTAGCATCCATCGAGTTGTTGAGCTGTTCGCGAGCAGACATATAAGACGGAGTCGCGGTGCTGTTCTGAGAATAGTTGGAACGGAAGTTTGGTGGGCACATCGGGGAGTTGTAAATAGATGGATAACTGGAGGACTGATCAAGAGGGCTTGCGCACGGGTAAGGCATGAAAGGGACGGGAGGTGCGTTGAAAGAAACCGCAGCTTGAGGGCCAGGACTTCCAACAAACCGCAAAGACTGATGGAAAGTTGGAGTGCTCCGAGCACCCGGGTCAAAAGACGGGGACCCATAAGACGATCTGATATTCGGGGGGCTGCGCAAAACAAACGAAAAAGTAAGATTTTAGTATGTACCAAATTAATTACCAACCGTTACACTTTACAGTGAAAATGTCCGCAATATAAAAGGCACTGGGAACATCAATGCTGCGTATATATATATATATATATATATATATCAATTCGGATGACAGGCATTCATAAACACTGGTCGCCAGGAGCTGGAGGTGTCCCCTTGAACTCCACAGGCTAAACCAAACGAGTCACAGTAGTCAATGTTAATTCCAAGCAACCAAACTGACAGACCATGTTTTACTGACGTTTAAAAATGAAAGCTGAACGGACATAGCACTCGATGATATCGGGTCTGGTACTGAGCTCGACAGTTGGAAGGGACGGAGCCGTCAAGACTGAATCGATAAAGCCCAAATCCTAAAACCATAAGATAAGCAACAAGGCCCCGTATTAACAGCTGAACAAATATGTTCTAAAAACCGTGGAAACAGTCGCTTCAGAATCAGATAATCACGCCATCATCACCGAAGATCCGACAAAACAGATGATTGCCTTTCCATCTGTATCGCTTAAAAACCTGAGAAGTCGATAGACAGATGAAGACAACCGAGTGGTTTCCGAAATAAGTCTGGTCCATACTCAAAGATGTGAGTAGTCTTATTCCCTCAGCGTCCAAAGATGATCAACCATGGAATCTCCGCACCTGATTATATATCCCTGAATAAAAGTGACACGTACGCCACCTGCAGAAAACACCTTCGACGTCTCAACTGTAATGGTAGCAACTAGGAACTACCGGACTCCAGGGTTCGTGTAGTTTGAGGAAATTCTGGACAAGCCAAACCTTTCCCATGAAAGCAGACGCAGAGCTTCAAAAAAGCCCATTTCGGGTTTGGAGAGCCACATTCGCAAGCAGAAGGGCCAGTTGAACAGATGATAATGTGGAACCATATGTGAAAATAATAAAGGGCGAATCGCAGTTTCGATGGAAACGGGCTACAAGACTCTTAGTACTTACAAAAGGTAGTTTGGGTATTGTTCCGTGGGTGTGGATGTCAGTGACATCCGAGATGGGAATCGCTCATTCGGCGTGTAGTTGTAGTGCGCATTCGGTGTCCGGTTTTGGTTGTACATCATCCAAGGGTGTCTGTAATGTTTGGTGGGAACTATTGTGACGGAGAGCCAATCGCTACCAACATCTACAACAGAGAATTAAGTTCAGTTAATGGTAGAATTCGGTAACTGACAAGCACGGAGTCTGCTTCACGTGCGATTGAAGAGTGAAAGTGCATGAGTCAGATGGTACAGAGGACCATATGGTGCGGAGATCGCATCACACAAAGCTGCTTGAAATCATCAGGTACATGACATCAAAAACGCAAAGCAAAAGCGTGATCAACACAGTCGTGACCTAGTCGTTGGTGCAAGTTGGTACTTAACGATGCCAATCATCTGTTGTAAAAGACCCTGTAGAAATGATACGAGGAAATTATTTTTGCCGGTCTCGACGACCAGCTGATTGGCGCCGGTTACACGGTTCAGAATAGAATAATTTCGAGGCCGGACGTGGCTGATAAGAAATACTGGTCAGGAGAATGTTACGTCCCGATCGCGCAGACCGACGAAGGCTTGATATACCTTATATCGGGCCTAAAAGTCAGAGAGAGACAGAGAAATCAGTGTTGACACTGATACCTCACACTTCAAAAGTCTGACCAACAGTGCGGCGAGGTGGCGGCCATTGCCCTAGTCTCCAGCGCAGGGAAGCCGTTGGTTCGAGCCCGGTCTGAAGCCAAAGACGTAGTAGGCTAACCCGCATGGCTGCGGGTGATGGCTTAGCCGGACGGCGCGGGGAGCAAGACTATGTCTGATTGCCGATGCTGCTGCACATAACAAATGCATTCGAAACCGCGTCGGACTCTTGACAAAGAATATTTGTTTTCCAGCCGTACCAAACATTTCACCGGCGGTCACGGCTAAACAACAGCGATTAGTGTGCGGTTTCCCGGGGCCAATAATTTCTATTCCGTCCTTCCCCGACGGAATTGGCACCACTAAAAATATGAAACAGTGGCAACGCAGAAGAAACACCCCACTGCGCACACACTCCTATCGCCGAGAATAGTGAAACTTTCTCCCCAGGCAGCTTCAATATGAGTAATCCCAGAACAAGAGCTTACTGGTCTTTGTCAGGCTGTTTCTCTTTGACTTTAGTAGCTTCTCGATGGACTGAGAAGCTTACAGGTAACTCAGTCCTCCTGTTTCCTTCGGGTTGCGTGACATCTATAAATCGGAACTGTCACATCTCCACGATTAAAAATTATAGTTAGATGTCGAAGAACGACGTTCCAAATGTAGCCCACAGGAGCAACACGGTACTTGAAAGAGAAAAGAAAGTGAACCGACACTTTTCTAAGTGCCACGACGCGATTGTACGCTTTTGTTGTCGGTAGACGCCGGTCAAAATGGACTAATTATGTGGTATCACCACGGTCTATCATAAGCTTTTTAAGACTCGGAACAATTCTACCAGACCAAACCTCCATGATGTTTTACCATGCGTTGTTCTCTTTTTCAGTTGTCGTAGTTCTTTTGCGTTTTAGTCAAATGCTGATGATTAGCATCTCCACAGAGACGGCCTTGAACGTATGCTCCTCCCGTCCGTGAACCACTCGGGTAAATGTTAAAAAAGCCCTAGAAGTCCCATTGAGTAAGCTGACACGGTTTGTGCTCATAAAGGAATAAATCGTTCGTTAATTCACGTTTGCAACCATCAGTCAAAGGTAAACACACCGTCAAGGATAGCCAGCTACCTGGGGGAACAAAAAGTCTCCGAGCCAACACATGACACGCATGTATCAGCACTTTCTATACCTTCTTCGGTTCCAATTGGGTATTTAAATTCTTATTAGTATTCTCAGAACACGGGACAGGTAGGTTTGTGATAACCATCGATCTATCACCCTGACAGACACAACGGCTAAAGTGTAAATACAATATACTGCTTCAGCTGTAGCACCATTCCGGTTCCTAGCTGCCATGCCACCCGAAGGAAGCACGACGGCCAAGGTGCTGCCAGGTTACCCAAGACTAGACACAGGGGAAGTCGAGATGAATAGGTCGGGTTTGAAACACGGACCTTCCGGTCGGTAAATTAGCGCTCTAGCCACTGAGCCATCCCCCCTCCGTTAGAAAGGGAGCAGGTCTGTATCGATGGCAACGGAAAGGAACCCGGCCACCAGATGTTGAATACCCAGCGGAGTAGAGCTGATAACAGCCGTGTCCTTGGTCCACATGTTACGGACACGTGGCTGCACCATGAGCGCCTACAACGCGCACGGGCGTACCTCAAAAACCGCACATCTCAACCTGTCGTCTGACTGAGGAGTGTGTACAGGAATCACATGTGCGGTACGTTCGAACTTGGTTTCCTTTTGCTCGTGCAACTTTGTGAAAGAATTATTTTGCTTTTTGGTCTAACTACCGAGTTAACACGTATCAGTATGTTGAGTTTTTGACTCCAACGTAACCTGTGCGTGAAAACCTCTGTCAGATTGCATTCCATTTCCGCGGTGCATCCACCTTCAACCATGAGCTAGATCATTACAGGCTGTTCTCCTCTACAGCTATAGACAGGACACAACAGATTTGGACGACATAGATGTCCATCGAATGTAAGACGCGGAATGCAATGTCACGCCTGCCAGGCCTGGTGGCGTTTTGAATGTACGGATTTCAGAACTACCAGACAGACCAGTTATCTAACTCTCCTGACCTGTTGGTCTACGCCAGCTGCCTCTACTTTAGGAGTGCTATGCATTCCACAACTAACAACATAGCACCATCATCATCATCATCATCGACAGCATGACATCAGTGTTCAACACCGATGCTTCGCTGCCGTACAACCATGATTTATTTGAAAGCCTTATTGTGAAAAAAAGAATGAAAATGGACGGAGGGGACCTATTGCTGCCTTACTAATCATTCCGAGGTGCCTACACCTCCAAACACTCATTCAGGCAATCTGGATAGAAACTGACAACAAGATCGCCACTGACATCGGTTGGCAGCCATATCTTGCAGCGTCTCCAACCAGGCGCACTGGGGATCACGCGGTCCCCATCCTGGAAGGCGAGTAGCACCGACAGCACCCAAGCGTTTCGTGATTTCTTTCATACCCTTCTGCCAGGTCAAGGGTTGGCCACCTCTGCTTACGCCACTCTGAATTGGGCACGGAAAATAGCACTCTCTTCGGCAAACGATGATTAGGCATGCGCAACACATGTCCCAACCAACGCAGCTTCTGGTGCTGGACACATTCTTCAATGGAAGTACCCGTTGCACAACCCAAAACTCGCTTTCTAACTGCCTCGTTACGGATTCGCCGACACCATCCCACACGAGCTATGGTTCTGAGACAACGATTGTCGAACACCTGAAGACGTCTCAGTTCCGCTGCTCGAACAGGCCAAGTCTCACAGCCATACAACAAAACAGCCCGCACTGTAGCTTGATACACACGTCCCTTGAGATTCAGGGACACACCACTTTGACGCCATAGGTGTCTCAAATTAGCAAACGCGACCCGAGCCTTGCAGATTCGTGCATTTACCTCATCTGTCACACTACAATCAGAACTAATACAACTTCCAAGATATGTAAAACGCTCCACAACTTCCAGTACCTCTCCCTGGATTGTAAGTGGCGTGTTCAGTGACTGCATGTCCAGGAGCATGATCTTACACTTTTGGGTGCAAAGTGCATACCAAAGGACGGGATGACTTTGGTCAGTTCATCTAAAAACACCTGCGCCTTCTCCTCCTCTTCAAAGATAAGAACGATGTCATCTGCATATTCCAGATCGACAAGTTATTTGAACACCGGGGTTTTGAGACCTTCCAGCGTTCGTCGATCACGAAGTTAAACAGGATTGGGGAGAGTGGGCATCCCTGGACGCCACTTTGTGTACGGAAGCTTTTGGAGAGCTCGCCGTATCGTTCAGCTGTAGCACCCTTCGCCTAGCTGCCATGCCACCCGAAGGAAGCACGAGGGCTGGATACTGCCAGGTTGCCCAAGCCTAGACAGGGAAGTCGAGAGGCAGAGGCAGGGTTCGAACCACGGACCTTCCGGTCAGTACGCTCGCGCTCTAACCGCTGAGCTATCTCGCTGAGCTCGCCGTATACTCACACGTCCGGAAGTCTTGGAATACAAAGAGCTTATTATGTTCACGAACTTCCGGGGCATTCTTTGTGGGCAAGCGTGTCAAGTAGAACAGACCGGTCAACCGAGTCAAATGCGCCTGGAAATCCAGGAATACTAGAACTGTGGGTCGCTTGTACGTATGGCGTTGTTCTAGCACCTGACGAAGTGTGAAGATTTGGTCAACACAACCCCTACCAGGCCGGAATCCCGTTGCTCGAGACAGTGTCTCACGAGCCACCGTAAGGCGACGAAGCACAAGTGACGCCAACAGTCTCGTTACGACCGGGGTCTGATCCCTGTGGTTGCCACACTCACTACGAGCCCCTTTTTTGAAAATGGGCACTATCACCGACTCTCTCCAGTTGTCTGGGACAGACTCCTTTTCCCAGATGCAGGCAAACAGATCAGACAGGCGTTGACTGAGGATTTCACCCCCATCTTTGAACAATGCGGGTGGGAAGTCATCCGACCAGAGGCTCGGTGGCGCTTGAGAGAACATATGCAGTCATAAACCTCCGAGGCCGTAGGTGGTTCCACGTTCACCGTCCAGGGTTCTACGTCACCTGTGGGTTCCAGATGGCGCCAGCTGGTGGCCATGACAATTGTTGCTCGAAGTATTCGGCCCATCGGTCGAGACCACGCGCTCGTCCGGAGTCGCTTCTCCCTACGTTTTCCAGGACCGCGTACGGTGCGGACAAATCGCTTGGCAACTGAGAGACTGGCAGATCCGGATGTTAGACGAACTTACCAGAATCGTCTTCTAGGGTCTCTTCCAAATGCTCCACCATCAGATGTGAACGCATACTGGGACGAGATTGCCACCTCTTGCATAGTGCTGGGAACTTGCCTGTGGCACGGCACCACCAGGCGCACTCAAGCACTGGATATCAGACCGAACGGTGGCACTGCTTAAATCTCGAGAAATATCCCAGCCGGCCCCGAACATTACTTGGTGCGACGAATTATCAGACGTCAAGTGAAAGTGAGTGTGGCCGACCGCGAAGTGTGGTGGACACAGAAAGCCAAGGAAATGGAAGAGGCCCAGAAATCCGGTAATGCCCGAAGATTATTTCAATTGATCCGTGCGACCGGTCCGCGGAAACCAACCTGTGAGCGAAACTATCAAGGATCGGAATGGAGTGACCATTTCGAATAAAGAAGAACAACATAGCTGTCAAAAACTAAACCAAGTCTCCACTTCTGAGTCGTAAAGGCAAGTGTGAATGTTCCGTTTAATCGGGATACCCGAGGAAAAACTGGTACTTCTTTCCAAAGCTCTGGAAGACACAAACACGGCCTGGACTAAAGTTGATAACGAACTTTCCTCCCTGAACGAGTGCCCATGGCTATCCATTCCGAATGTGTTGGCTGCGAAGGTTTAGCTGAAGCAGCAATCATGACCGCCACGGCGTCTTTAGTGGACAAGCGCATTAGGGAGAGCACGGTGATCATCCGGAGGTCATTCTTCAGATTAATCACGCCAACAAAACTGGCATCGATGCTCCTTGGCGGTGTCGTCACAAAGCCTGAATACGAATCGCTTCACGCAGAGTGGTCATATGGAAAGGGAAGGAAGCGAACATTTGGGCTTCCAATCACTCTTTCCTCCCCAACTGTCGTAGAGAGGATCCTGGAGCAAGCTGTCAGTATTCGAAAGGCCTACGCAAAGAGCATGCGTATATCCGAGGATCAACCTCTAGAGGCATGAAAACTGGGACACAGCAGTCCTAGAGGGAAGGCGCGAAAAAAGATTCCGCTTGGCGACGGTTCGGCCGACCCGAAACTTACGGCAAACCCTATAGTTATATATATAGTAGGTATATATCCCGACCTAAAGCTGCCACCTTGACGTGGTGGTCGGGCTTGAGTGCTACAATGATCCCGCGGGCTACACTGGCTGGAACGTCGTTCCGCAAGGTGCAACCGTGCCAGGAAAGCCAAAGGGGAGCAGTCAGACCAAGAGCAGCGAGACCTCATACTACGATTAATCGTCCTACGAGGCGGTCTGGGGTTAAAGTCGTACTATCCTCTGCGATATGAGTATGAAGACAGTAAGGCGTTTCCGCCAGGCGGCCAGCGTGTCCATATATATGGAAGCCGCGTTGCTGGCTTCCCCCGACAAAGGACGGGTTACGAAAGGTCGGTCCCAAAAACCGCACACTCCGATCGCCCAATGGTTGACCGTGACGGTTGGCGCATTATCCAGTACAGTCGGAACACTTTTGAAACCAGAGTCCGGTGCTACTCGGAATGCACCTGTTGCGCGCAGCCACGTTAGAACTCGGACAGTAATGCCTTAGTTTCCGTGTCCTAGGGCCAGGCCGGCAACCCGCAACCAAGTGAGTCAAACTATTGAGTCGTTGGCTCCGAGAAAGGTCCCCAAGGAAACCCTAACAACCGTTGTCTCGCGGTTCAGACTCTGGGGTCAAAGACTAGGGCCAGGGTGGCTGAACACAATGCAACATCCATTACCTTGTGGGTCAGACTTTTGAGTCAAAGGCTCAAGGTGGGTACCTCAAACCCCCTTCTTCCGCTTGGGCAACCGGAAAGTATCGTCCGCTCTTGCAGCTCTTCACAGACCGGTCTCCCCTTCATCCCCTCCTCACCCGTCGAACGATGCAGCGCACACATTTATTAGGCAACAATTTTTCTCAATTAGGGTGAAATAACCTCCCGGCGGCTGTTCACGCTGTACCCAATTCAAAGCATTTTTAGACAACTTCATCTGAGTCCTCGGGCTGGAAAGATTCCTGCCCCGCGCTAATAACTTGAGGAGTAGTGTTACACCTTTTTTGCCTGTACCTTTCAGGTGAAGCCACTAAACGACAAGAACAAACCCGACCGGAGAAGCTTGGGCGAAAGATTCAATCCCGTGCGTCCATCCATGAATCCGTGAACATCCTGTGAGTTCATACAGGATGCGAGACTATAACAATATATCCCGAAAACAGAGGCTGTTATTATGGACACAAGATGCACTGGTATAGCTTTAGTCGAAGCAGTTCGACGCCATACAATTCAGAATGGTCCGGATATTTATGCAAGTTGCACGATGAGCTGCTGAGTACGGTCCTCAAAGCGTGTTCATACAGATGCTACTCAACGAGGAACGTGCCTCAGATAATAAATCAGATGCACAAAGTGAGGTGACCCAGCTTTTCCACGGCGCACACACCGTTAGCAATGCAGTCCTCGTGTTAGGAGAAATTTCACACTGACACCGCTTTACCCCTCGCAGTTGGACGCTGCAATGGACGCGAAGCCTATCACGCACACGGTTAACCAGAAAATCGGTCCGGTTGCCAGTTCAGCATCCAGGTGATTTCTGATTGGTCAACAACATGGATTCGACAGCCAATTATCACACAGTACTTTCCGAAAGTCGGTTGCCACTGGCGCGTCCAGAATTTCCATAATTTTGTCGCCGCATACACTTCATAAACGCCACGCCGATCATGTGTCTTTGACCCTTCGGGTGCATAACAGCCAACCAGGGCGTGAGAATCAGGTGTCGAAGCTGGTGAGGAGGAAGAATGCGATGAAATCAGTAAGGCCTGATGAGTTGTAGGAGGTATCAGCCAAGAGTCCAACAACAGAGGAAAAACTGAACGTTAACAACAATTAGAGTGGTGACAGCAAGTGGTTAAAATGAGACAGGATAAGGTAGCTGTTTACTTAGTAGCCTGGCAATCAATGGCTCTCTAAGCTTGCCAATATAAGCCATTATAGTAGCAGAGGCAGAAAAAAATCCTCATAAGTACGCGGAGACGTCATGCGGTAAGGTGAAGAGAGCACAAGAACTGATGGAAGTAGAACTTCCGGGATGCTTGGGTGGATTTTGTGGGGGTTATTCCATGCACCGGACAATACCATAATCTAGGGGGAAGAGTGAATGTAAGAGTAATCACCACCTGTCCCCGGGCACTGCTACCAGCTTCAATCAACGAGTGGTGCCTGGCGAAAAAGCCCTTGGGCGCTAGACTTGTATCCTGGAGGCTCATTGCGTTTATATTATTATTATTATTATTGTATGTATCCACTCCTGGGAGCAGTAAGTAAGTGTGTGTTATGCTTGGCTGATGACGCGGGCTTTGGTGCGGTGCAACCCCAATTATGACGAAGACAGCTTTGCATGTCGATGTAAGCCGCGGTCATCGCGGAGTATATTCACGCTATCCCGGGTTTTTTAAAGAATTTTTTGACAGATGAAAGGTCCGTTCTTTGCCATCTGTTGTTTGTGGAATTGCCTGATAAGTGACACAACCGGGAAGAGTCCATAACTAGCAGCAACAAACAGAAAACAACGGTGCTCTTTCATGGATTTCTTGAATTAAAGGCCAGGACAACCGGCGATGGGCGATGCGCTCGTGCTACTGGAAGGGTGGCTAGTACACGAACGCACCATAGTGCAGCCTAACAGAACGACCCTCCCTGCAGGACGTACCCGTCCACCACACGAGGTTTTCATCCCCCGTGCATGCTACCAGGCCTGCAGGGAGGAAAACCACCGAGTAACCGTAAATGAGGCTTGTGCAATAATAAAATACCCCAGCTCCCATATATTTTTTCCGGTCGGGGGAAGCCCGGTGAGTAAGACAGCTCAGCCAATTCGGACAGGCAAACAGCAAACAGACGCTGGTAAGGGCAGGTCGCGGAGGAGGCAGGTGAAAATGGCAGCTTCCAATGGGACAGTGGGAATGGAGTGATAATATTCAGAACGAGTGTACTATGGCTAGACCGCGACTGAGAATTGTTGTGAATTACCTTGTCAAGCAGAGGCGTACGGCGATGTTGTACGTGAGTGTTCGGTGGGCTGCGGGGCACATCACCAGATGAACTACATATACATGTTGGCGTGTAATGAGCTCTAATATTGAATAAGAACTGACTTAGTTTTGGGTTTTGTTGGAGTTAGGCCAAACAGAACATCAATCATTAGGTAGAGCTGATAGAGTATTCCAGAGTAAGGACTTAGCTGGTACGAGGTATAAGGTTTCTGGAAGAAAAAACAGACCAGTAACACAACACATGCAGATCGAACAGGCATTTAACGTACTACAGTGGCTTGAGGCAAGTCAAGGGTATAGCAGGATATATATAATTGGGTCTTATACTTGTCCACTAACTTTATCGTCGCTAAACTTGAATGTGCATGGGACCGGATTCATAGGTGAGATCGGGGAGTAGTTGGGTATTAAGTAAGACGAGAGCAGTTTCGCAAGTAAGTAATTTATCCAGGGAATGCGAAAAAGTATGACGGTGCGTATCGTTTCGCAGCTGCTCAGGAAGATTTTTCCGGACGCGAGCGTAGTAAACCAGAAAGAAGTTTGTAAGAGCTGGAGAGCATATTAAGAGGCCGCTGGAGTTACGGGATATATAGTGAGGACGTGAATTAACGTTTAGTCTAGCCTCTGCTGTGAAGGTAGTTTCGTGGGGCAGACGGTGTAATGGAGATAGATTCAGCTTAAACCGTATAAGCCACGGTGGCTCAAGTCCTAAAATTTGACAGAGGGAGCGGTGGGAGAAAGGTTTGGACTGTGGGAACATCCCTTTAGTAAAGGGGCGTTGGGGGCTTTCAGGCGATGGCCTACTACTTTGGATATAAAGGGAAGAAACCGCCGGACATTAATCCAAGATCGGCCGTACGCATAGCTTTAAAATGGCGACCATTGCGTCTCGAAGGTGAAAGGAGCGCAATATTAGAGAGCTAGGGCCACGTGCTTGAGCGACCTGGAACTGGACTTGGTGGGAAAATCTGAATGTAAGAGAATAGCTGAGATCAAAATCCTTGACCTCTGTGGAGCGAGTGACGGGGTTTCCATTAATTATGAGGGCATCAACCAGGAGGGAGAAGCGCCAGGATATTATTTGGGATTTTTCAGAAGAGAAATGTAGGCCAGAGTCATTTGACCAGCGGGTCGGGGGTTTCGGTCTTGCTGAATCTGACAAATGGTAAGCGCTTGTGCAGAGGGAGGAAATGCGTACACGATTTTTGTATCGTCTGCGAAGAGGAGAGCGTTACCGTGGGACACGGCACCGAAGACGTCGTTGATAAACAGTAAGAAGAGGATGGGGCCTAACATGCTTCCTTGTATGACTCCATTATTGAGCGATAGTGGAGATGATTGTTTATCCCCAATTTGTGTTATTTGCGTCCTATCGGATAGGTATGAAACGAACCACTAAAATAAGTTCCCTGTGATGCCGACACTACTAAGCTTATGTAGCAGGGATATATGAGGGACCTGGTCGAAAGCACTTTGGATATCTAAGTAAACCGTTACAGTGGGGTGTCCGGCGTCGTAAGCTGCCGTAGCGGTCTCAAAGAAGTGAAGCTGGCAACCGCTGACGGATCGCTGAGACAGGAATCCGTACTGTCGGTCATCCATGGTATTTGTAGCCAGGAGGAACTAGTTTAAGGAGCTTTTGTTCAGGTGTTCAAGAGTTCTCAATAAAAGGGGAGTATGGTAGATCCCCTGTAGTTGGAAGTGGTTGTCGTGATCCGGACTTGAAATGCGGGCGGACTATAGATTGCCACCACTGGGAGGGGACTGTTCCGTAGTGTATAAGCCATTACCGGGAGGTATGCTTTGGGTGTAACGCTAAGCGTAAGCTAATGTGTATCCGTATTCACGAAGCGAAAAATATAACGGATGCAGCCGCACCCCACGAGGACAATGTGAAGACAAAGGAAACTTATATCACTTCGATGGATTTTTCACTCTGCTGAAGGATAGCAACATCCATGAGCTTTGACAGTTTTCAGACAGACTGCTCTTCAAAGCGCACAACTGTCAACTCCTCAACATAACTGGTCCTGTCCGCTAAACTTTGATAGGGCCTCGTTTACTCCTACCAAAATGGAAGAAAGATCTGAGAAAGTAAGTTAGCACCGGTCTTGGCCCTGTAGATAACCGATGGCACACTGAGAAATCTAGGCCTCATCAAACTCTTCGTTTTTTAGCCATATACACCCGGCCGCAATCAGCCCGAAGCGGAGCTACCAAAACTGTTGATATCCTAGCAAAATATCTTGCAAAATTAGCCTGGTCTGCTTAGTCCAAAATAATCTCCGATGCTGAAGAACAAGAGATCTTATAACACGAATATCCCGAATTTCCCAGCAGTTTTCTCTACAAAGCCTTTATAGACCTCGCCAATTGGTTTCGACTGGGTGTAGTATTTAATGCTTGTTATGGTTGAAGGCACAAACATACATAAACACAAGCTGGAATGCATTTGTTGCGGAATTAAAACATGGATAATAAAACCTCTGGGAAACTTGATCCAGTAGAAACCCTTAAGTTACTCAGCTGAACAAAAAATGGGGCTCAATGTAGTGCAACTGTTCGCCTACACATCTCACCATCTCTCATTACCTGCCCTTTGTCTGAACAAGGTTTGGCCAACAGGTGTTTTTCACCATAAACTCAGCTCCTACACGGCGAGGACATGGTAAGACATTCAGGCTCCGAGCGCACACTCATGTTGGGCAACAATATCCCGACTTAGGATAGTTGATGCATGGAATGACCTTTCTCTGACGCTTGTTTACGCTGCATCCGGACTCCAGTTCAAAGCACTACCAGACGCTTCCTTACGCGGGTCCTCGCTCTAGCAATCTCACTGTCTAACGCTAAGAACTAAAAGAGAGGTGCTAAACCCTTTTTTGCTTGTGCCCGTTGGGTGAGCGGAGTCGGCTGAACGACAAGAACAAACCCGATCTGGGAAGATTGGGCAAAAGCCTTGATCCTGTACATCAATCCGTGAAAAGGTAAACCATTGCTTTCACTTTTGCATCTTCAACTGCTCTATAAATTGCAGTTTTATTGCCGAGGTCGTCTAGCACCTACCATCATAATTTTTTTCAAGTCTATCACCAGTGAGCCCCTTACTTGGCATTTGGCAGCCTGACAATATTTTGCGACACTTACGGCTGAAACCGACGTGCAAGGCTGCCGCCGCCCTCATCTTAGTTAGGGTTTCACCGCACATTGTCCACTTTGTCAGCCAGGCGTAACACGCACGTTTGTCATCCTGTCTCAGAAAGTGGTCTCACACAAATAAAATATAAAGACTTTATAACTCCCTGAAAACCAGCAGTCAAAGCAAGCCCCTGTCGGCTTTTGTTGCCATGCCCCATTCGTTACTTGGAAATGAAAGCAGTAGATCTCTGGTTGGTGAACTACAGTCTTAGTTTTCCTTTCAGTTCACGTAGTAGCTTCCAGCTAAACTATAGTCCGCATTTATTACTCCGGAAGCTCTTCCTCGACCAATTATTACACCTGTGCTAATCCCCCTTCCACATTAACCCCCGATTTTACAACGGGGAGCATATGATGCGATTTATAAGCTGCGCTGAAGATTACTACCGCCTCCTGTCTAGCTCACAACTTCATTGCCAGCACAAGCTATTCCAATAGCGAGCCTCCCTGCTCACCATCTCGGCGGCTAAGACCTCACCTCCATCTGGATTAAAATTATCCGTAGATCTACATCAGCCAGGGTTTACCTGCGTCAATCCCCTCATTTAACCCAAAGCCAGCTGTCCGAGTGCCGTACTCATGACGTCCATAAACCGAAGTATGCCAGTGCAATAACGGCACGGCAACACCATACCCAGTCTTGTGGCACTCCCGCAACTGTTTTCTCCTTACTCTTGACCGTCAGCTCTCTCATACACAGGCCCGTGATTGCAACTACGGAAAAAATTTTACTCGGCCCCAACCGCCCCTGAGACGAGTTCTTTCTCACCCGCTGAACCTTCCGCTTGGGTTTAATTAGCTTGGTTTTCCGCTGCAATTTGATTTGCCCCTTCCACAAGTTCATCGATTTTGTCTAGGGTGTCTGTTCCGCCCTATTAATTAGCACTAACTGTCCATCGAAAATAGCCTTTACACCTGAATTCCCTCCGACAGCGACACCAGTGAGCCCACTTTGTTTTAATGTAAGCCATATTTTCAGGTATAACTTGCTATTTGTCTCCACTTCGAATTTTTCAATCCTGTCATCTCCAGTTTTGTCTTTCGTAACCCTGGCCATTAGTTCAACTGCCAAAGGTCACTCACGGTTGGAACGGTTTTCCGGTTTTAGCTCAAGTCAACCAGCTTCATCATGGAACCAGTCGCACCTCATGCCTCATTGTTCAGTGTTTTTGGTTTCCTCAACTACGCTGTCTTATAACATGACAAGCTTGTATCCCTGGTAGTACCTTCCTCCCTGTTGTGTTGTGGCTCATCGCTCTCAGTGTGTATAGACCCGATCAGACCTCAACTGGCATCTTCCCCCAAGTTGGGAAATAAACATTTTATTATGAGTACGTCAGTGCACGGCACTCTTATATCCAGTCTGGTGGCACACGTAAACATTCCCTTTCTACTCTTGCCTGTTTCCTTCCGCCCACTAGTTCCTTTATTTACAGCTATGAACAAATTCCCTACCTGACCCTAAGACAAGTTCATTCTAATTTGCGGAGTCTTCTGGTCGGATCGAACCATCTTGCTGGGCTTTCAGTTTGTGCTCCTCGCAGGTCATTCATTTTCTGTTAAGTCCACTTCCTGCCCCGTGTGTTGGAACTAACTTGCCCTCCCAGGAAGCCTTTACACCCGACTCCACTCCAACAGAAACACTAATGAGTCTCCGCATTTGCACCGTACACCGTGCTTATGATATTTGAGTTACCATATACCCACATTGTGGCTTTTTTCACTTCATCATCCCCATTTTTGCTTTTTGTGACCTATTAGTGCAAAGTTGATAATAATTGATAGTCACGATATAACTCAGAAAGTGTATGCACTAATTACAGTTTTTGCTATGGTAGGTACTTTACAGTAACTAGCTGCCCATGGTAAAATAAATAGAGTGCGAACAATGGAATAAGGCAAAAGGTGACTTATCGTTTGTGGATAACTCGTGAGAGCTCCTTGGTGAAGTTCCGGACTGCGGGAACGTGTTTTCTTCGCAATATGGCTGTTACACGTGTTCCATACTTATCCGTGGACTTGAAGTGTTCAGTTGACTCCCTGCCCCCTGCGCGCGCGAGTGTGTGTGACAACCGTGTTGAGTCTTCCTATATATAGGAAGGTATGACGTGTGTATAATACATAGAATCGTTCCGGTGCGTGCAAGACAGGAGCTGGCTTGATGCCGGTCAAGGTTGCGAGAGGGACGGGGCTTGTCACGTTATTTGTGTGCTTGCGGAGCATGCTAATCGCGAGATATACTGAACACGGATGTAATTGGCAAATTAAATGAAGCTGGTTAAGGGAACAAGGAAATGTCTGCTACAGACCTTCGATGCAAACCCAACTGTCCAAGGCCACGGGGCCTCGGCAATGGTTTTGGTTTTAGTTCTAATCGACCGGTTGGATCACTGCGACACTGCTGTTCCACCATATCCGTTGTCCTGGTTCCTCATTTTCCGCAAGTTGCCGTTTATTATCACTTGCCAGACAGCATGTTTGGTTCTGTCTTTCTCCGTTGTGTTGTTGCCCGTCATCCCCAAACTGCAACGGTCTGAACTTGCCCAAGCTGGATATGTTCCCCATATGGTTGATTGAAGTTTATCAATTAATAATAACCTAGAAACATCACGAACGCGTGATTCAGTTGAGCTGCAGGTGAGTCTCTCGCAAAACCAACTTTGTTTGCAAATGAGTGTATTTCGCTTTATCAACCATGTTTCAGCTTTGAGCAACTTCAATGAAGATAGGTGTAAGTGAAGAGTGCGTTAATGTAACTCTTCTGCCGGATCGTATACTTGTAAGGAAGGCCTTAATCTAGCGGGAAATCTCCCGTTTAGTACCACAAGCCGAAAGCAAGTGGGACAATGAAACATGCTGAAGTCGACCAGATGCTTCTGAAAAGTTGAAATCAATGGCGTCCAACATAATCCCTTAGTTTTTGGCTCGTGGTAAGCCATACATAAATAGGAGTATGTTTCATACGCTAGGACGGTTTGCGAGGTGCCCACGTTGCGCCGACGATAGCAAACCGTTGGCTGTGAGATGATTTAAGGGATCTCGCTTTAGGATACTTTCCATAACCTTGCACGGCATGCTAGTGAAGCTTTTAGGCCTAAAGCTGTTCTGAGATAGGGGTTACCAGATTCTAGATGGATGCGACAGTCACTTTCTCCTGAGTAGAAGGAGGGTTGCCTCCGTCGAGCGACTGACGGAAGATCATGTAGGGATGTTTTGCCAATCCAAATCATGGTTCCTTCAGGATAATTGGATGGACTTCATCTGGCCTTAGAGCGACGAGAGGGTTTATCTTCTGCAGGTTTACAGATGTCAGCCTCTGTGAAGACCGATTCGGGCAAGGGCTGTCCGTAGTTGCGCCCTGCTACGCTTGGACGCGCTGAGATCTCTATGCAGAACATAGGTGTATACAGTATATCCGAAAAGTTTCAGATATCACCATTGGGCCACTCTTGGTTTCCCGTTTCCCTCCGCCGAAGAGAGGGCTGGACTTTTCTTTAGCGATATCTTATGTACTTTTGTTTTTTGGACGTGGCTTAGCATCGCGGTCCGTCTTTGTAAGCTACGTTGACGGATTTCAAATTGACTGTGGTTCCAAATGCCGGCCTGTCTGTCAATTCCTTTGCGGTTGTCATTTTAAAGAACAGTGGGGACCACATTTGCTAGGGGACGCAAAGACCTTTTGGGTCGCCTGTGGTTTAGTCAAACGTGAAATGGTTTCTTTGGAAGGAACATCGAATCAGTTCCGTCAATTTTCTGGACAGTACTCGTGTCTGTTTCCTTTGCTGGACGTGGGCCCAGTTTGAGCTGACTAGGGAAAGTCAGCACCCCTGAGGAATCTGCGCGGTATAAGATTTCTTACTCGGTGGCAAATGGAAACAAATTTCAGCTCACAGTGGTCACTGTCTTAAGAGAGGCTTAACCATCACTTAGCAAACGAAGTGTCATGCCTTGGTGCTAACCAAATCCATCAAGGTTTGCGGTTGGTCGACACCCTGAGTCCAAGAGCTCTACCAAGCGAATTTAGTGGGCACCAAAATAAAATGTCTCCTGGGCTCGACGAGCTGGAACTAAATCTAGGAAGCCTTAGGAAGGTCAAGGTTATCTGGCAGCAAAGGGTCGGAGGAGCGGTTTGTGTGCGGAACAGGTCGTCTTCTGGCTAGCTTTGGGGACGTCGGTAGGCGACGTCGAGAAACAGGGAGTCTCACCCAGCGGAATTTGAATCGATAGGGCATCACAAAAGGTCCATCAATGGGGCTGGAGAGGAGGTCGGGTTGAACAAGGCTGTATTTAGGTATAAGGCAACCATATTTGGCTTTCCTTGTTTTAAGTTAGCCATAAAAATGGAATGACAGACTATCGAGATCTCAACAGCAGAGACACCTGGCAGGGACCAGATCTCTGTAAGTGTGATTGTGGACGGTCCGTCCAGGTAAGCTGACTGTTTAATATCGGGAAGTTTGAAAATCCTGGGGCAGCTTTTGGACAAACACTTTAACAGTATTCCTGCTGCACTGGAAGGTGGAAGCAGAGAGGTGCTGTTCAACCGTAGAGGTTGACAGATGTAATACTTCTACGCCAGCCTTGATTCCAAGGCTTTGAACGGCCTTTGCAGCTTACTAGTCTGTCTCCTGTCTCGCTGCTTTCAATGTCCCCCTGTTGAGCTGTGAGTGTTTTTCCCCTCAGAGTACAGTTAACAGTTGACCTCTTGTGTCGAGGGAAGCATGTTCTTCTCCCCTTGTCTTAAATTTCAAAGTGTGACAATTGGAGGGCTTTCGATGTCTTATTTTGGACATCCGTATTCGCCATTACACGTAGCTTTGCGGTGAACATGCTTTCGTTTGGTTCCCTGGGCTTGCGAACGTAATTTGGTCGTCAGTGTTTTTCTGCTACCCTATAGGGTTGCTTGGTCCTTCGACTAGGCAACCAGAAAGTACTTCTTTTGGTATAAATCTCAAGTGGTTCTTCGTTACAGATGACTTCATCTCAAATTCAGCAAGCAGTCTTCTGATTTGGCGAGGTTCACCCGGCTTATCCGACCGCAGTCGCTTCTGTCTTGTATTCGTACGCACTCCCAAATCTTCCGTGATCAGCGTGGTCAATGCGTTGTATGCGGGACTTTCTAGTATAGCTCTCGGAGCCCTTAGCGACACGTGGGTCGCCAATCAGACTGGCCGCTTTTGACGGAGTGGAACTGCATACTTGTTTTACGTAAATGCAAACCATTTAATATGATCTGTGGGACTGCAAGTGACCTTATCTTGCTAGGATGAGCAACTTCATTTCACCGAAGGCAAAATTAAATCTTTTACTGGGTGAATAGTTTCACTTGAGTGCGCTAGTTTTGATACTCTCGGAAAAAACTCTTTCCCCAGTCATTTGACCACAAGCTTCAAACTTCCTCCTGGATTAATCTTTTTTTCACAAAATTACTAATTAGTTCAATTTTACAGAAATTTGACTGGTCGGTACTCAACCTTGGAGGTAACTCACTGGAGTATTCCGTACACGGTTGCAGGGAGAAAAACGCAGAAACCTAGCATTAGAGATTTCTACGACAAAAAAGCGGTGAAATCGCTGGATAGACAAACACAGCTTACGTGGACATTGGTAGACTGCATTATCCTTTGACCTACAATTTAAGATTACATCATTTTCGCCAAGGATACTTTACCAGTAGACTTCAGTAGTGTTAAAGCCAATCGGAAATAAAGATTTACATTGTTCCAATCTATCTAAGCAGAGGTCTCTGCGAATAAGTTAATTTTCTAGGAGGGCTCCACCCGAAATTATCAAGCCTTCTGCCTTTTTGGACATTATTTCGCCTTTGTTATTGCATGCACTAAGATGGCACCCCAAAGAATTTGGCAGGTTGGTTGTTCAGGTTCCGTGCAGTTCTCCAATTGGTTCAAATGGAATCCCAATCAGCTCGCTTTAGGAGCACATCCAACCAGATTAAATCATACAGTTAACAGTTGACCTCTTGTGTCGAGGGAAGCATGTTCTTCTCCCCTTGTCTTAAATTTCAAAGTGTGACAATTGGAGGGCTTTCGATGTCTTATTTTGGACATCCGTATTCGCCATTACACGTAGCTTTGCGGTGAACATGCTTTCGTTTGGTTCCCTGGGCTTGCGAACGTAATTTGGTCGTCAGTGTTTTTCTGCTACCCTATAGGGTTGCTTGGTCCTTCGACTAGGCAACCAGAAAGTACTTCTTTTGGTATAAATCTCAAGTGGTTCTTCGTTACAGATGACTTCATCTCAAATTCAGCAAGCAGTCTTCTGATTTGGCGAGGTTCACCCGGCTTATCCGACCGCAGTCGCTTCTGTCTTGTATTCGTACGCACTCCCAAATCTTCCGTGATCAGCGTGGTCAATGCGTTGTATGCGGGACTTTCTAGTATAGCTCTCGGAGCCCTTAGCGACACGTGGGTCGCCAATCAGACTGGCCGCTTTTGACGGAGTGGAACTGCATACTTGTTTTACGTAAATGCAAACCATTTAATATGATCTGTGGGACTGTAAGTGATCTTATCTTGCTAGGGTGAGCAACTTCATTTCACCGAAGGCAAAATTAAATCTTTTACTGGGTGAATAGTTTCACTTGAGTGCGCTAGTTTTGATACTCTCGGAAAAAACTCTTTCCCCAGTCATTTGACCACAAGCTTCAAACTTCCTCCTGGATTAATCTTTTTTTCACAAAATTACTAATTAGTTCAATTTTACAGAAATTTGACTGGTCGGTACTCAACCTTGGAGGTAACTCACTGAAGTATTCCGTACACGGTTGCAGGGAGAAAAACGCAGAAACCTAGCATTAGAGATTTCTACGACAAAAAAGCGGTGAAATCGCTGGATAGACAAACACAGCTTACGTGGACATTGGTAGACTGCATTATCCTTTGACCTACAATTTAAGATTACATCATTTTCGCCAAGGATACTTTACCAGTAGACTTCAGTAGTGTTAAAGCCAATCGGAAATAAAGATTTACATTGTTCCAATCTATCTAAGCAGAGGTCTCTGCGAATAAGTTAATTTTCTAGGAGGGCTCCACCCGAAATTATCAAGCCTTCTGCCTTTTTGGACATTATTTCGCCATGTTATTGCATGCACTAAGATGGCACCCCAAAGAATTTGGCAGGTTGGTTGTTCAGGTTCCGTGGGTGAATTTCCAGAGCAATTGTGTACGCTTTCCTCTGCGTTTTATTCCCTTTACTGTTGTGTTCATAATCGTTTCCTACAAAAGTTCGAATTCTAAACTACTAGTTCGTATAATAAGTAGTTCATTAGACATCACAGCACTACCTACGGAATTTGTCCCACGATAGATGATTGCACCTAACGCAAGTACCTAGCGATTTCATAGAGAATTAAACACACAGCAGTCTAATCATCACTTACGAAACATCAGCAATATAGTTAGAAGATTGCCCGGCAGGTCATTCTCTAGGATTCATGCAACAATATGCTTGAACTATCGGTCTCTAGTGTTGATCGGAGTTCCAGTATTCTTGTCAACGATTCTGGGTATGAGACTCCCCCAGCACTAGTGAGCTGCTTTTTGACTTGTCTGTTGGCAAGACCGAAGGTTGCAGAAACGAAGATCCACTGGGTCGAATTTGACTCCAGGAGCCAAAAATCGAACTATGGTAATGTGTAGGTTCAAGGTGATAGCCACTCAATATTCGGATTAGCACGATCATTTACAGACCACAGTGGGCCAGAGTGAGGATGTGCAGGAAGCAAAAAACATAGAACCTAAGGTATTTGCTTGGTAAAAACGATATGGATTCATAGATGCTCTGGAGTTGAGTCGATATAGTCGACGTAGGTGACCAGTCCAGCTGAGTTCGAACCGGGCGACACTGGAGATCCAATATACCCGTGAACTACACTCCTTCTGTAGTTAAAGTTACCAGGCAAGTTTCAAAGTTCTGAGGTGACCGTTCTTCTGGGACTGTGACCGCAGAGTCGTGTTACACCCTCAATTATTAAGCAAAGTCCCATGTGACATGCGAGGTCGTTACCAGGCGGATCTTCATACGAAAAGAGTATTTTCAGCCGTATATTTCTGAAACAGGGTTGAGCACTAAATATCTGTTAGCATTTGCACAGTGTAACTGATAAAATAAGGACTGTAGACAAACCACGCCAAGCCCCTAGTTCAGACTGCCTTGGCTTTCGACTGGTGTTTGGCTTTAGACTCATGGGTTACACAATTGAAGAGAGTTCACAATCATGACCAGTTTATCTTCAACTTTTCAAGAGTTTCTGCACAAAAACTCAGGCATGACGTGACTCTGGCTTGCAACTTGAAAACGCAAGCTTTCTTTTTGAGATCCCCGTACTTGTGCAATAACAAATTCACAGTAATTCAGTTCATGTGTAGACTGTTCACAATGAAGCTAAATCATGGGTTTTAAGATCGCACACAGTTCAAAATCCTGTTCTATGAATCTTCAAGCAAACGTCGATAATGCCACTCATAAGCAGAAAAGAGTTGTGCCCGTATGATGAACATTCGTTACATGCCTTTTCTCAACCTATCGCACATCTTGTCGGGGACCTATATGGCATGACAAAAATGCGGCGGGGTTTATTTCAATAGAGTGCTTTCTGACACACGTCACATTTCATATTATCTGGAGTTCATCACTTCGGTCAGCTAACGTTTGTTCAATCGATCGTATCACGTGAATGTGCTGTGTAATGAGGTTAGCAACTACAATTCGATGGTAAGCGAACAAATGGTGTGCTATATTGAAGTTCTTTGTTTGTCAGTCCAGAGTGTTCAGATTCTCGCACACCTCGCACCGGGTTACAAGCCCTATGACCCGTAATATACGCGGATGCAGAGACTTTTCGAGAAGACTAGATCGGTCAATTGGAAAAAGTCTGGAACCGATTGGGAAGTCCTCGCTTCAGAAGGGCTTGGTAAACAATCGGTAGTTTTTTATTTAGGCAACGTTTCGCTTTGACACAAAAGACTCATCAGGCCAAGTGAACAGGTCACCAAGTTTCCGATAAATACACTCATTTGCAAGTCAATTTGGTTTTGCAAAGACTCACCTGGAACAAGCTGAATCTCCCGTTTATGATGTTGCCAAGGTGGCCACCAGGTTGGCCAGGTTTTAAGGCAGAAGAAGAACCAATCAGTAAGTCCTCTTCATATTAGCGCACTAGGTCAGTTTTGAGTGTCAATTAACGGCTCTTGTCGGTTAGTGTGGTTGTCAAAATCTAACGTTGATGGATTGGGGGAGTTTCAAATTAATTCTGATCGGGTTTGGTTCCTTAATCTTCCACTTCGACGTGCTTCAATTGATGATTCACCGCGTTTGTCGCTGATAGATTTTGTTGGTCTTCGTGGGGTTGTGAGGGCTGCGACAATTTAGTTGGGGGGGGGGTGAGGTCAAGTGGAATTCAGATGATGACTACTCCTCCTTCTGATGACCGCACACCAACACGTGTCAGCTCGACTGATCCAAGACCGTTCTCCACATGCTTGCCAGTTCCACGCCTTCTATTCTGTTAACACTGGGATGCTTGGCGATTTCTAGCGCCTCAGCCATCGGTCTCTGTGATGTGGACCGTAGTCCTCGCCTCAAAACCTCAACATTTTCTAAATCTATTTTGTGTCCCGTGTCCAATGCATGTTCTGCAACTGCCGGGCCTTACAGTAACACTCAATATTCATCTGCGTTTCTCGGTGGTCTGTTTATTTTCCTCTTATGCTCTCCGATTCTGGTGTGAAGTTCCCTCGCTGTCTGTCCTATATAGGCCTTAATGCAGTCGTTACACTTAATTTGGTAAACACAGTCCCTGGTTCTGTTTGCGATCCCTCATTTGCACCAGTGCAGAGCGCAGAATGTTGCTCTTATGTTGGTCGTGTTTAGAATCCTTCGAATGATCTCCGATGTCCCTGATTTATATGGAATAACCGCCGTCCCAAGCCATTCTCTTTTAGGTTTCGCCACCGGTACCAGCACCCTTCGTAAATGACGCCTTGTCAAGCTATCTGGATATCCACTATCCCGAAGTTCGTTCGTTACTTCGGTTTGGGCCGCTGTCCGATCAAATTCTCCTGTGCACGGGGCCCTTACATGCTTAAACATTGATGGGGAAATACTAGCGAATACCGACTTCGGATGGGCAGACGATTAAATCAAAACTGTCTTAAAACTGCCTTAAAACCTGGCCAACTTGGTGACCTGCTCACTTGACCTGATGAAGCCTTTGTGTCAAAAGTGAAACATTGCCCAAATAAAAAACTACCGATTGTTTACCAAGCCCTTCTGAAACGAAGACTACATCAGCATATGACCTGAATTTTTGGATTTTGCTTCCACAACAATCGAAGTTTAGATCAGGTTATCGTGAGTTATTACCTGGACATATCTAATATGAGGAAGTGGCACTTGTTATAGGTGTCTGTTGATTGTTCACTCTTGCTGACTAACCCAATACTGGGACCCCCTGACGATCTCACGTCCTTCCTTATTCTTAACGCGTTCACAGTCATCGCGTCCAACCCCGAGGGTGACCAAAAGTCATGAGTACAAGTCATCTCTTTGGACACAACTTTTGACAGAACGCTGCCTCTGCATGTTAATCGGTTAGTTACACTGTTCGCCAAGTGGCCCACCAAGGCCGCTCGTCGTTGTTGCCTGTGAAAATGAGCTACACTTCCTACAAGTCATGTTTTCAGGGGGCTGACGTATACTCATGTCGTTTTGGAACCGTAAAATTGAAAAGTTTCTTATCGGAAATTTAAAAAAAGGAGTGCCAGCAACCCCAAACAGTAAGGCAAGTGATAAATCTTGCTCGAAGGAGTTGGTCAACACCAGATCACGAGAAATGACTCTGCATTCCTGCATTTTGGGGTACCGAAGATAGACACCATCGCCAGAACAAGACCTTTTTATGAAAACCCCTCTCATAGAAAAAAGTAGAACTGTTGTATCCGAGAGGCCACTGTCTCAGAAGGACGGCCTCGAACGACACTAAAATAATGTCTTTGAGTGCAGAGTTGTACGCCACCGTGTTCCGTCAGACAATTAAACTGCAGTAGGTCGTACAGTGTACCGAATGAAACATGAGATGGCATCGGTGTATTATGTTTAGTTGAAGAATATCGCAAACGATCTATTTGAGTCTCCTGCTAGCACCTGCTTCGTGTTCAGATAAGTAAACTGTGCCGGTTGCGCGCAATTCGTGGTTCTTCGAGAACATAAAGTTGACTGAAACTCAGGAACCACGCCCACCTAGTCCACTCATCCGACTCAAGCATGGAGATGCCAGTCGTCAGCCGTCGATGAGTTTCCAGCAACCTTGTGAGCAGTGTGTCCCGCCTTGAGACTCCTTTCACATTCACCAAGAAGCCACTGCTGTGTTCAGTATGTTTACAGCATTGTGAGGTTTTGTCCTGCTGGAGAAGCCTCAATCCAACAACTTTTTCCTGTAGCCAAGGTGTTCAAATTCTCCTCTCTACGACGAAAGATTGTGTTTTCAAGGAAAGCGAAGCCAGGCGGATGATCTAACGTGATAAAATCATAAATGAGAGATTCAGCTGGATTCCGTCCCAGGTGAGTCACTCGTCAAAACCAAATTGAAGGTAGCAGACGAATTTTGCGCAATTTGTGTTAACACAGGAATATACGGTTGACGGAAGCTCGAGGGCTGCGCCTACTTAGTGAGCTCCAAGAAGGGCGAGACCGGTCGTCGTTTGTTGAAGAGTGTTCAGCAATCTTATTAGTAGTGTACAATGTCAAACATGTTGCGTTCTTCATCATCCTCCCGAAGGCGGACACGGAACTCTTGCGAAACTAATGTGAAAAGTGCAAGTCGACTAACTAAATTCGTGCTTACCGATATCGATGTTAATGACACTGCCTAAGAATGTACCGCGAAAGATGATATTTCCAACCGAAGTGGGAAGGCCAGAGCAGCTTTTGTGAACCTGCGTCACCTGTGGCTTAGGCGTGACATCAGCTTATCCGTCAAGGGTCGAGTTTACAATGCTGCGGTGCGCTCCGTATTATTATACGGATCAGAAACCTGACCGCTACGCGCCGAGGACGTCAAAAGACTTTCAGTGTTTGACCGTCGATTTCCTCGGAGCATTGCCCGAATCTGGTGGGAACACCGGATAAGCAATGCTGAAGTACGTCGAATGGTATTCGGAAGAAATAACTCACCCTCGATAGATGAACTGATCAAACTGCATAGGTTGCGTTGGCTTGGCCACGTGCTCCGCATGCCAGTCGACCGACTTCCTCGAAGGGTTCTTTTCGCACAACCACGTGAAGGGTGGAAAGAGCCAGAGGCGGTCAAACAATGACTTGGCAGCGAAGTATAAAAGCCATTACCAGCAAACTCAGCTGCCCTGGTCACTGCCGTCTTCCTGGATGGGCACCCCGAGACGGGCCACATCAATTGTCAGACATGGCCCAGTCGCGCCCTCAATGGGCTCGTGCATCCAAGCTATTGCCTTCAATGCGTAGCTCCCTTCCCAATCCCCACTTAACAGTCCACCGACAGTGGTATATTTACGCACCAATTTATCAGCTCCTCTCCAATGCACAGCTACCTACCTCACCTCCCCAAATCACCGGTGAACGAAACTGTGGCAGCTACAACCACTGTACGACAAGTACACGGTTTCTTACAGCTGAAGATGATGATGATTTTAAATGTCCCAATCTCGGGGTTGAGTCTTACATGATGGTGCAGCAACTTCATGTTGTACCTGACTAGATAATGTATTATTACTTACTTAAAAGTATCTGGTAGTGACACCACGTGCATTCCATCAGAACCTGGGAGTCGCTACCTGAATATTCTCAATCAGTCATTGTTGCACACATGTGACGAATGACATAAAAGCAAGACTCTGATGACCTGATCTAACAGGTTAATCACGTGATACTAACACCTGAGTATCAATTACTCACTCACTGCTTCTTAACTAATTGGTCTAATCAATAAACGATGGAACACCACATGCTTTGAACGCTTTTTTTCTCAAAGAATCAGCTGACCTGTAGTTGTAAAAGGATTGAAATGATAGATTGTTGCAACTCTACAAATTAATTGTGTGGTAAATGAGCTCAACTATCGCAGGTGATCGTACATGTGTTTGGAATGGCGTTTAAGATAACTATCAGTTTTTGCGCTGACCACCGGTCCTGTCCAATAAAACCGTTCCCGAGTCGCTCTTCTGTGGTTTCCGGCCAAAACTATGAGGGAGGGAGACACGACCATTGGTCCAATCGGAGATGCTGTCGCATTTTCGTTCGATTGAATTTTGATGTCTGAATAATGAATAGCGGCTAGAGTTCGTATCCTAGTCTGCTGTGTGTTGCATGTCGAATTATTTGCTCTCACCACTCTTACCAAAGGTTCGTCCCAACTGGTTCTGCCCAGTAGCCGCTTACGCAATCAATAGAGACAGAAAACAAACGTAATCGATTTCACCCCTTGTGCAATGTACTCCTTGGAAGGTTTCTGGGTTTGAGAACCGAATGGTATGCTTGGTTTGAATGCAGTTTTTTTTTAAATTAAATATGTCCATCACGTGAAACCGGTTGAAATGCTGAAGAATTGCAGTAATTCGGATTTACATGGATTTCTTTGGAGAGGTGCAGTATATGTGGGCTTAATATTGATTGAGTATAAAAATGGATGGGAACAGGGGGGGCATGTTGTGCTATAGACGCGGTGCAGGCCCATATGACGTCACCAGTCCAAAGTTTTCTGAGAGAGAGAAGCAGATAACTTTGGAGAAATTTGGAGGGTTGCCAGACCAGAACATGATCAGCGAGCAGAATGCTATCAACTCCATCCAAAACTCTCAGAAAATGTTATCAGGCTGTCAATTTAGGATGTGAAAAAGTGATATGGAGCCACCTCAATCCAAACGAGGGTTCGCATTGGCTAGTTCCATTGTTTTCCAAACACTTCGCTAAAGAGTAAAACAACTTTGTCGACGTGTGCATCAAACACGCCTGGTAACATCAGCTTTTCCGGTCACATCTGTTACCTTGTATCACTTTCAGCCAGGGTTTGATCGATCCTAACTGAATTTGTGAATTCACGCACCAACCGGTTGCAAATCAGTTGACGAGTACCTGCCGGCTGTTTGATGAGACGCGTTAAGTTATGCTTTTTTCCATTGTGTAGCTGGTGTGGGGATCGGTTTTCATGTGGTGTGTTTGTTTTACGCCTAATACTATCGTGTGGACTAAATTTTTTTCAAACTTGGTGATTTCTAGTAAATCACACCCTGCGTGTTCTTACATGCGACTTTGGGCTGTCGAGTATGAGGTAACTCACCTATCCTGTTGAAATCATCATGCCTGGGTTATCAGGCCTCGCACGTTCGTCTCCCTCAAACTCCTTCCCGTCACCCATCAGTCATCAATGAAAACACTTGTGTAGTGGGATCATAGAGACAGAAGGTAGTGGGAACACATCCAAATAGGCTACAGTCGCCTGCACCTCGAGTTCGGAATCAGCTAAATGGAGGTGACTTTGGACTCGCAGATCAATCACACGAAATATCCACTTGCTGTTCTTCAGGTGTGTTACTGTTAATGAAGCTTGTATGGGCTCCATATTTGAAAAAAAACCTCCACAAGTGTCGTTTACAACCAGACGTACAGTGGATGTGTGCATTTATGTCGAACGAATAAAACAGAAGCAGCGATGCACTTTTAAACCCAGTGAACAGACCCCCTTGAAGGCGAAATATGATACTCTGCTTCAAGCTAAAAAATCTGCATTTTCCCAGAGAGATTTCACAGAACTCGGGAACCTTGAAGTGGCATTCCTTAGAAGGTTGATTCAGCTACGTTTCACCAAAGGCTCATCTTGGACAATTTTCAAATTGGCAAATTAACTTGCTCGATCGATAATCTGCCTATTGCTCCTTACCTATCACATACTTTATAAGAACTTTAAGCATCTTCATTTGTGGATTGTCGAGCTGAGTGAAAACTAGGGGCAGTCTTGCGGAAACAGTTGGTCAAAACGCATCTGAAATTCTGACGGGCGCTGGTCATTTAAAACAAACTCATAAAGTCACGTTCTTTTGTACTCTGTAGTGCGAAGGCGCAACTCCTCAACGAGGACAACGCAGATATAAGGAGTAATCCTTCCTATTTTCATTTGAACTTTCCCCATTCAAAAAAGTCCGCTGTATGTGCGTAGAACAACAGTTTTGGGAGATCAACAACTTAAGCGAAATGTGGATGCGTGAATCCCAAATGAGCTGGAATAAGTGTTAAAACCATCTGAACAGCTCTGCTCCCAGATAACAGTGAGAAAAAAACTGATTTACAGAAAACAGCACCTGAACTGGAAATCTTATGTTAATTGCCTTTTATTGTTGGTCAGTCAACAAGGGATAACAGGTGAGCAGGAACTTACATATTATACTGCAAAAAACCAAGACCACTATTTGCAAAAGGTCATCCAAACAGTTGGTTTTTACAGGTTTGGAAAACGAAAGTACATCAGTAATATTCATCCCAGTATGGCGACAACGCAGGCATAACAGACGATTTCTCCCACGAGATTCGCTATGTATTCAGGGGCGTTAGTACACCGGTGACATGCATCTCAAGTTCTTAGAGCCGTGTTGTTCAGACATTTTGCAAGTCTCTGTTTTGATTCCGTACGAGAGGACGCTCCTTTCAACTGATATGGTAAGGGAGGCGCTCGTCCCCTCTCAACAGAAATGCTAAATTTCTGTTGCTAAACTCAAGCTAACTCCCTTCTCTTTTTTAGTACGCAAAGGTGGCATCGATTCCTTTCCGCCATTGCTACGGCCCTTTGGAATTCGGGAAGCACTTAAATCGTTTGAGTGAAATCACTGCACTGGACGCAAAACAACCTTTCCCATTTAAAATGGCTCTGTTCTCCGCACTTGTCAACTTGGACGTAATTTACTACGTTGGCTGGTTAGAAGAAAATGAAGGCAACTTGACGTCGGTGAAAAGAGAGACGTCACATAAGTTGAGTCTCGCGTGATACAATGACTGTTCGCCGAGCTTGTACAATGTCTCACCAATGTTTTATCTTCATGAGAGCAGATATTGTTAGCACGCTGTGCGACGGTGGTCACGGAAAGTCATTTCGAACACCCGTGTAGCACATAAAATGCTCAGCACAAGTATACGATACAGAAGTTAGTCGGATGGTTTGACAGCCTGAATTTGGGTGAAACTGGATCTCAAACGTAAATTAGGGGCTTTGTGGATAAAGTCTGAAATATGCCCCAGTCTTGTACAAATAACCTTAGTGGTCGAATTTCAGTTGAACGGGGAAATTGAGGTAGACACGTTTCGCTCTCCCAAGTGCCTCATAGGTCTTAGACACTCGAATTATATAGTCTTTAGAAGGAGTTTTATGGAGAGCCACATAATGTCTCAAGGGTCTAGATGATACATATCCAACCAGTGAACTGACCTCCAGAGTTGGGTGAGGTTACAGGCGACAGTGTTGGCATGTTCAGTATATCATTCCACATGAACACTGTGTTTCATGGTCCCCAAAGCCGCTAGATGGAAATAGATGTCCACTAACCATCAACAACATAAAAGCCATCCACGTTGTCTTGACCTATGC
Source organism: Clonorchis sinensis (assembly GCA_003604175.2). NCBI lineage: Eukaryota > Metazoa > Platyhelminthes > Trematoda > Opisthorchiida > Opisthorchiidae > Clonorchis > Clonorchis sinensis. Next base: position 28,543,588 of record CM030371.1, read on the forward strand.
ACTTAGTCATATCATATGTCAGCATGAGTAGAACAGCTCGAGCGACATCAAGCTGCTACCAAGCAAGTGTGGACAGCCTACTTCGAGTGTATCTGTGTTGATCTAACATTTGCAGAAGCGACCTTGAAAGGTCAGATAAGGTATCCAATAGGGAGATACTTATGGAGAGGTCAATCACACCTTTTTCTTCAATTTTTGCTCACAAATAAAGAAATTCCAGGTCTTATAAAGAGACTTACCAAAAAGTTATTCGATGGTTCAGTCCCTTGTTTATGAGCCTTTTAGGGAAACGAAATCTCGATTCAGAACGGTTTGTCTGGGGAGGAACAGGTGAGGAATGGAAAACGGTTAGTAACAGTCGAAACCTCTCAGGTCTGACGATGCTATTTTTTACCAATTGGAAGTTGACCAGCTTTCAAACCAAGGCGAGATCAGTAATACTGTGAACGAAGGATTTAGCTGGGGTTCGGCACAATCAACCCTTAACCCTAATCTAATTTTCAAATGAATACAAAGCTTCGTTTACATGCGAATCCGCGTCCAAATAGGAAGTAAGACTGATGGAAACTCGGGGACTACGCCTTCCTAACTGACCCCAAGGGGTAGTGAGCTCTCAAAAACCGTTTTATCAAGCTTGTAAGTAACTATGTGTTCAAAAAGGAGGTATAGATTCGATAAATATACTCATTTGCAAATCAATTCGGTTTTCGCGAGAGACTCACCTGGAACCCAGCTGAATCTCCCGTTTGTGATGTCTCCAAGGTGGCCACCAATTTGGCCAGGTTTTAAGGCAGAAGGAGAACCAATCAGTGAGTCCTCTTCATATTAGTGCACTAGATCAGTTTTGAGTGTCAATTAACAGCTCTTGTTGGTTAGTGTGGTTGATGAGCCCCAAGAAGGGCGAAACCGGTCTTGGGTTGTCGAAGAATTTTCAGCAACCTTATGAGTAGTGTACTACGTATATACAAGTATAGATTCGGTTTTATGTTTCCTCTATAAAAATCCTTCAAGGGGCATAAGTATGTGTAGTATATTATATAGTATAGTATAGTATAGCATAGTATAGTGTAGTGTAGTATAGTATAGTGTAGTATATAGTTAAACCAGGGATTGCTTCACGGCATCAATCGAAAACTTGGACAGAATTGTAGCAAATTGGTCCAGTTTAGTGGTCCTGCTGCAAGAGGAACTGTGGTTAGATGGACGAAAGGTAACATGTGTTGTTAAATCGTCCAGATTGGCACTGACACTCAAATCTGTTCTGCTTGTCAGCGAAAACCAGTAAATGAACATTGTCTTCTGGCAACGAAGCCTTCCACACCAGTGAAGTGAACCTTCAGTAGTTCATCGATAAACTGTCCAGTCGGAGCGAGAGAAACTTGAACGAAGAAAGCAAACAGCATTCCGATCAGTGGTGGTTGTCTAATTGTGGGACACGGAATGCTTGGATCATGGATCTAAAACTACCGCTTTAGTCTATATCTAACAGTTGAGGTCAAAATTCGGAGAGGTAGACAAGTTGGCTGTCCTGACAAGTTGACGTCTTCAGAGCTGCTGACCGAAGCCGGCAGTTCACATCCTAACGACCAGAACACCAGTAACAGGATTCAACTCGGATATTTTTTCAGGTGGTAGGATCACGTGTGATCAATGCCCTCAGGAGAGTTCTTACTAAGCGAAGCAACGTACAAGTGGCACTTGTCTAAAAAGAAAGCAATGGAGTTAAACAGCAAATGTTGAGTTCAACTAAGATTTCGTCCTGCAAATGAAGTCTCACTATGCTGAAAACTGAGGAGCACTGTACTGCTGTTTCATCCCCATGGGAGATCCTCAACAGTGCGCATCTCACGAAAGTGCAATTTAACCACAACGCAGATCAGCCGCTCGTGGCAGAATGGCTAAGTGTTCAAACTACTAGCAGGAGCGTCACGGGTTAGAAACTCTCCGGAGTCTCGTGAGATGCGCAGTACTGGTGAGTTCCAGTAGGAATGAAGCGGCTGTGCGGTTTTTCTCGGTCTTTCAGCATAGATTGGCTTCACTTACAGGATGAAATTCCAATTGAAAATCACCTTGCACCAGCATAAATATTTATTTGCGTCTCGTGAAAAATTATCATTGCTACCTTCATCGTGAGAGACGGAAAGACCAGTGTTCACACTGATGCTTCACTACCGTCTCGTATTAACGCAAGACTCAAGTGTACAGCTCCTCTACGATATCCTTCGACTGAATGTGCCGTACGATCATCGAGATCTCGCAAGAGGCAATTCTCATAAAGTTGCTTAATTGTCCTCGAGAGTTCACTATCAGTTTCGCTCCCTTAGGCTCAGACTCCTTGTTTCCATCAACCTTACGCTCCAACAAAATATCAACTTGTGCGCATTTGACGGACTACCCTCATTTGCAAATTACGTCAGTGTTGACGAGGCAGATTCGACTGCGTACAGCTTGGTGCTCAAGAAGAAGACAAGGCTGATGAGAGCTCGGGACTGATGAGCCCCAACAAGGGAGAAGCAGCTGATAGGTTATCGACGAGTTCTCGACTCAGCTGGGTTCCAGGTGAGTCTCTCGCAAAACCAAATCGATTTGCAAATGAGTGTATTTATCGAAATCAGTCGAATTTGGGTTCAAGTAGAACATAAGGTTGACGGAAACTCGGGGACTGTGCCTACCTGATGAGCCCGAACTGGAGGGGCGAAACCGGTGGTGGGCTGTCGAAGAATTTTCAGCAACCTTATGAGTAGTGCATTACGTATATGCATGTATCGCGATATCTCGAATATCGTAGTAACTGCAACATGAGGCGGCCTGGTGCAGCACATTCAGTTGCCTGGAAACATCACAAACGAGAGATTCAGCTGGGTTCCAGGTGAGTCTCTCGCAAAACCAAATTGGTTTGCAAATAAGTGTATTTCGCTAAGTTCTCAACACTCTTATGAGTAGTGTGTTCCGTCAAGATTTCTTGCTTTATTTAAATGTTTAATTCCCATGTTCTACTTGAACCCAAATTGGATTGATTGAGACAAATACACTCATTTATTGAAAGAAGACTGAATGGTACTGCCGTGCTATTCAACTGCAAACATTCTGAGGTGCTTGCAACTCTAAACGTTTAATCAGACCTGTGGAATTAAAGTGACACCACGAACGGCACTGGTATCCGTTGGACACCACTTCCAGCCAAGTGCAAGGGGAGTAACGGGGTCCTCCCCCCCAGGGAGGTGCACCACGCCGAGTGAAAAAACGGAGCAATCAGTTAGTCACGCCGTACAGTTAGTTCACACTTGTAAACCTTTGTCCAAGTGATGCTGTCCTATACCTAAGTGAATATCAGAGCAGAGCAAAGTGGTGCCTTGAAGTGCGGTATCTAACAGTGCTTTAAGTAAGAAGGTCACGCAAATGTGGTTGAAAGCGTGGTCTTGTATTGGGAATTTTCGGCAAGTGGCTGAACTTAAAAAAACCCACAGCATTTATCCCAAGCCTCCCCGATACGATAAGGCATAAATATGCCAAGAAAAGAAAAAATTTATTGGTCTCTTTTCTTCCTAATCGTTGTGTTCAGGTCACGTTTAATTCGTAATGTTCCGTAACCAATTTACGTCACCTAGCCGTGTATCTTCCGAGGAACAAGGGCGCCATTGCGATCACTTCTCCCGCCCGTTAACAAACGTCTTGAGTGAAGTGTCCTCGGTGGGGAATAAAACATAGGAGAGAATTCAGCAAGCAATACTGGTTTCGGTAGGCATTTCGAGCAGAATGGACCGTTAAGAAATGATGATAAACGCAAGCAAGTTTGAAATAAAGGTCCAGAAATGAATGGATGATCAGCTAGGTATCCATGTATCAGTTTGTGACACTGAATCTTGGCTGTTCGATCGATAGCCAGCTGTTCGACTAAGTTCATTTGTTTTGCGTGCAGAGGGTCAAATTGTAATCGATTCAGCTGCACTACGAATCAGCTGATCGACAACAAGAACTCGGTATATGACCGTAAATGCTTCATTGAGTTTGACCTCCTGCGCGGTGTCAAAGCGCTGTCGCTAAACCCTCTTCTACGCACACAAGGAGCTATTTAACGTAAACAATAGCACACTTCTGTCCGTATCGTAGTGGTCAAATGGTAAAAGATCCAGGTATATGAATTGTGGTCATTTCTAACGACTAAGCGTGTTATTTGCTTCACACAATCTGCATGCAGATGGTACAATAGGAGTTGAACCTTGGAAGTCTGTGAATCCCATTTCGTGTCCTCCGTCTTTTTCGACAGAAAAAACGCTTGAAGGACCCCGTATTTACCGTCGCTGATTGAAGTCATCTTTATATCTTACGGAGCGTGGCTTCTCCCTATTAAACACTATCAAGCTGAGATTCGCTGACGCATAGTTGTATTGCCACGCCCTGCAACAAAGAACCACCCGTAGTTTGGGATAGCTTGCCATCGAAAGAGAGGACACATGTCTTCAAATTTAGCTGGGCGACTTGATGGCATACGGATTCCTCGCTGCCATCTATCTACCTCAAGAAAGAATCGAGGGCTGGTTGTCTTGATCGCACTCCGAGTACTCCGCTAAAGCATCCTTCCCAGCTCAGGGGAATGCTTATTACCTAGAGTAGCGGGCATGCATCTCTGTTCTCAAAAATCAAGCGAAAGAATGCATCGTTTTTAAGGCAAGCCAATGACAAGCCATGGAAAGTCATCAGGTGACGGGTCACTAATGTCGGCCTAAAACAAAGTTAGTTGTTTCGACTATTTGGTCCGCTTTCACATTATTTTGTCGAGATACGATACCGCACCAGTGCAACCACAACCTGGACTAGGAAACGACCACCAAGTAAAATAGCGTTCTTCCTGAGAGGACGCGTTGTGATCCCTCTCCAGGTCACCAGGGTGTCCACAAAATATGGATGCTTTTCAGGCAAACCGTCAATGCGTGGATTTCAACTCTGAAGCTACAGAAGGGCCACTTGTTTACGACCAGATGGGATTTTGGAATAGCTTTGTGGGTAAGTTGGGCTTCATGTGCTGCATTCCAGTCGGAAAACACAAGTTCATTGAGGAAGTGCTTCAACGGGTTCGTAAGTGATTTTGTGACCTCATCAGTATCGGCTGAGCAGAACTTTCTTCAGACAGAAAATCGAAGTGCTACTCAAAAGTGGGGATAGTTTCGCCCACATTGTCGTAAACGTCAATTGCTGTCACAGATTTGGCGATCCTCTTCGGAGCAGAGCCAGAAAGTAAGTGATACGGAGTGGCCCCAAGTTCTAGTCCATTTACTGGTATGGATGAGTGGATGCCCCGATTTTTGTAAAATCTTCACTACAGGAATACGCGAGTTCCCTTTAATTATTCAGCTACCTTAGTTTCAGATTGTGCTGTTTAGTCCACCGAAAAAATGATAGTTGGGTGTAGACAGGTATTGGAATCGATGACCTAACAGCCTGATTTTGGACGGTTCCTGTGGGCGATAGCTTCGACGCAGGCGCGCCAGTGACCACGTAGCATGGGTATGCCTGTTGTTACTGGTAACTGATGCACCTCACTCCACAGAGAGGGTAGCCGATTGCGCGACGGAGCTTACTGGCCAAGGTTCTAAGCTATAGACTGACCAGCTTTTGTCGGTTTTTAACCATGCAATGAATACCGGTCTCCTTCGGACCAAAAGCATAAGCGGATTTCGTCAAAACTATTCAGATGCAGAGCTTCGAGTCTCCCCCTGCTCACCACGGTCCAAATGTACCCATGTGGTATATGCGTCGAAATAGCTGTTGGAACTTCCGAAGATTGCTGCGCACAGATAAAACAGACTGCACACAGCAGACTAATAAAAGGAACCACATATTTCCAAGAAACTCCTTACACTTTCAACATTAGTGTTTTCTCTTTACCAGATGTTTTCACTGTCCAACTCTCTGCACTTTGCGTGGGTTTCCTACGAGTCGTTTCATTCAGCCGAAACTCGATGCTGGTCGTTTTTTACCCAGCTATTTCAGGCGCCCTTCCACGGTCACATAGACAAGGCACAAACCCCAAACCGAATTCACAATAGGTGTCTATTCTCTGTCGGCATGCAAATTGGCGTTTAAACAATGGAAGTCAACCGAGAAAAAAACGTGTGCGGGGCAAGTGAGAACGACGAAATATAAACCGAAGAGTGAAGCAGAGTGGCGTCGATTCAATACATAAAAGAGTCCTTCGAGTTGTACAAACCGTCCAGTACGACAAGAATACGGGAGGAGGACGAGAAGGCAGCGAAAGGTGAGACAAGATAAACCAGGTAAAAAAAACAAGCGAAAGACACGCAGCGGCAGCAGCAGTACTACAAGTAATACCTGGCAGAAGCAATGGGAAGACTGCCGTGAAAATCAATGTGGTCCGATAACCGCGGAGGAGATTTTAGACCAAGGGTACTAGAACTTGGACATAGTTGGTTGGGAAGTGTCCATGTTGACCTTGAAATTCTCCTAAGAACCAATTTTCATCGACCTAAAGAAAAAAGCATAACGGAATAGGTCGTGAAGATGCATAGCCTATACATTAGTAGAAACAGGCCGATAGCCCCAATGAGTACAGGCCGTCTACTTAATACTCAAAAATCAACCGCGGGTGATACTGGTTGACAGGTGTGTAGGGTTATGGACTACCAGGGCACCAAGAGGCCATCATGTGTTCCTAAGGCATGTTGGAGAATGTCTCTGAAGAAACCCAACAACCAAAAACATGTATATTTCAATGATATCGGTGGGGTGTTTTCTCCTTTAGATCGGTTCACCGCAGATAAGTCGTGGGATGTAGTGTTGACTGATGATCCCAAAAGTATGCCCAAGAAGAGGACAAGAGTTCTTGGTTCTTTCGTGAGACTAACTCAAACGAGGCTCCAACTAGCTGACAGAGCGACAGGAGAAGGAACAAAACTTTTAATGCCAGGTTATTACTCCCAGAGTTAAGCAGAACCTAAGAATGAGCTTGTGGAAACCGTTCTGACACGTACTGGATCCATGGACCACGGGAGGAGCTTAGTTCAACGTCCTACGCTTCACTTGTTGGTTACCAGACGACGCTTGGCAGTGTAGGCGTACATCTGTGCAGAAGCGCCGCGACGATGGGGAATAAAGCAAACTCGGTAGATTACAAACGGAGCCAAAAACCTCAAATGGACACCGGTGAAGGACTAACGGAATCGCGCAAGCCTGTGACTCCGTAATTTGCTTGACTAAATATTTTTGGGGACCCAATGATCACGCCTCATTAGCCACGGACATTCATGTGGGCACTTCCTTTGATGCCTGTTTAAGGACAACAAAAAATCTGAGCACGTTTCAGTCCGATTAACGCAGGTCACTGAGTGGGGAGAGAATTCAACCCAAATTATGTGCGCGGAAGAGGTACATCAACAGTGAGGTGATCGCTTCACTTATTAACGTTTTAAATGACTTCAAATTTCACAATTTGGTTGAGATTTTGGGAAACTATTCCATAGGCATTCTGTAGAATACATCTATTTGTCCCTGCTTTTCCAAAATCTGTATGGTCCTTTGGATTGGATCAAAAGCAGTGTTTACCGTTCAGTGTAGCCTGTATGGTCCTTTGGATTGGATCAAAAGCGGTGTTTACCGTTCAGTGTGGAAATCGATTTACAAGTTAACATTGCCTAGATTATGACCAGCGTTGATCGACTAGGCACCTGGTCAGTGGAGGGACAATCAGGTGAGGTGCGTCACGTGAACGAATGATTGTAGACAGCTGATCACTTAGTGGATGAAAAATCACACGAGATGAACCTGTGAACAAAGGACGATGCGTGGCAACGGAATAGCCATACACAAGTGAAACAAAAGAAACTTTGAAATAACCGAAAATTGCGTGATTCAGTGAACGGGGATTTTGTGCAGTGCTCTGTTCAAAGTCACTACATAGATGAGCAGAAAACACCAGATATGATGTGTACGGTTTCTTCGGGGTGACGATTTAGTATATCGGAGTTTTTGACACACATAGGTCAAAGTTTTGCATCTGGTACCCACCGAGTAACTCGATGTGATGCATCGGAGACGTTTATCCCCGCTCATTTTTTGCAGGCGAACGAGTTGAACTCGAAGGAAAAACAAGCGTGAGATTCGGAATTGGCAATGTTTGCATAATCTGTTTTGGGGGGTCGATCCGAGATTCATGTGTCAGAAGTGGGGAGTGAATCACGAAGATTTCGTCCGAGTGGTTTCTTTCCACATTAACGTCAAGCTTAAATAAAGGCCTATATCAAAGTACTTACGAATAGGCGAACAGCAAAAGGCGTGGATGACTCAGCACTCGCCTCCGGATCGTGAGACTTACAAAAATTGTGGCCTTAAAGTATTTTTCCACGTGTGAGGGGCCTGCCATGAAGAAAACTTTGGACCGCAAGCAAGAATGGACTTGGTATGGTCTCATTTGGAAATACGGATGCATAGAACACCAGTCATGGGACACGAACCCGGGACCTTGACATAACTGAAAGGTGTTCAATCACCTGAGCTACCTCGAACAGCGCACACAGTTCGAAAAGAAACAAACAACAGTAGTAGCCGCAGCCATTCGTCCAATAAGCGAAAGGCCAGGGCTCGAAAAACCTCAGGCATTGAGGCATGAAATGCTGATTGGAAGGTCTGTCGTTCGTGACGCGAAAAAGCCAAATCGTTCGCAGGAAGGCTTTTGTCAAAGGCACGTTCAAGCAGGCTTCCAAAATATACGGCAAATTTCAACCAATCACGATGGGTCGTCCATTGTTGAGACTTTTTAATCATCAGAAAGAATACTGTGGATGCATTTAAGCTGCTTTCAGGTCAAACGCAATGATCTCCGAAGTTTGCAGCTCTAATCCATCCCTGGATTCGTGATTGCTTCTACCTCAGCCTAGGCAATTTGACAGAATTTCAGTCGTCGTGTATGGATCAAAAACGTGGCCTTTACGCGCAGAGGACACAGTGTTCGACCATCGGTGTCTCCGAAGCATTGATCAGGTCTGTTGGGAACATCGGATTAGTAATGCTAAGGTACGCCAGATAGTCTTTGGAAGGAGGAACTCTCCCAGATGGATGAATTACGCTGGTTAGGATATGTTCTCCGCATGCATGAAGACCATCTGCCTCACAGAGCTCTTTTTGCCCAGCCCTGTGCTGACTGGAAGCAGCCGAGAGGTGGACAGTGCATGACCCGGCAACGAAATACGAAAACACTAACCAGTAAACTTAGTCGGGTTGGCAACGGCCGCCTCCCTGGATGGGGACCCCGGAGCTCAACTCATTAATGGTTAATGACATTGGCAGAAATAGCCCAATCGCGCGGTCACTGGCGCTCGTGCATCAAAGCTATCGCTCTCAATATGTACCTACCCAGTTCCAGAACTAACCGAGGCTTGGCTGTATGTCTCGATCGAAACTGTAGCAGCTGGAACCAATGTGCCTATGATACACGGTTTATGTATGATCAATTGAGTTGATTGAATTGATTCAATCATTGTGCTTTCTTCTAATTGTACTGCACCCATGTACCGAAAGAGTGCGACAGATGAACGGTCTTCATCTTCGAGACGCAGGGTCGAAATACTACCATTTCGTTAGAAGTCGAAAACAAGCAGTCACAGGAAAAAGGCTCAAGAAGGAAAATACGAAGAACTGACATCATTCCGTTCAAACCCTCATGGTAAGCAATCGATAGCAAGTGTGTTGTCACTAAACTGCACAAAACTACGAAAAAAAATTGTGTTTACCTGTTCAAGCAGCGTGATAATATCACCTTGATGAAAAGAGAGTTCGAACGGATTTTCCGCCTCGAAGTCATACAAAGCCTGACATCTGGGGACACGTGGTGACTCTTCTGTAAAGCAATGGGTGGGGAATTAGAATGCGGACATTGGTGGAACGCTCGTTCAGACGAAATGCAGAGGCTCATTGTGGTGAAAATTGCCAACCACTTCAATGCTCAAAACCCCGCTCATCGATCGATTACCAGTTGACATTAGTCGCCAAATTACTGATAGTTATTTGTTCCATTGCGTGTACCTATTGGTTGGCGAAACTGATTCGGATCAATTCTTCGACGTTTGTCTAATTTCGCGCGTTACTTTATATGTTCTATCTATACTCTTGCATGTGTAATCATCAAATCAATCAACATAACACATGAGTAAACTATGCGCCTATGGTTACTGTGCGTGGAGATTAATTATAAGGGAACGCTAACAGCATGAAGTAACAGGTCGACTCAGTGATTCTGTCAAAAATGGCTATTGTCCATAATCCAGTTCAGCTGGAACACACCAGTCAATGACCAGCAACTGGACCTGTCGAAACTGAATGACGGTGATCCAGCCCTTCGTCAAAGTGTGCGAAGGCTGACTACACTGGACTAGCATTGCTACTCACAGACCCGCATTGTCACTTCCACCCTGATGGATTTAGCTAAGCATACCGGATCATAACAATGTCCATAATAGAGAGGTTCCCTCTTTGAGGAGCGCTTCGGACCCCACGATTTGAGACCGTTCCCTAACTTTTTGCGGTCATAAGTATATCTGAGGCTGCACACCTGGGTTATTGATTGATTGAGTGATTTGCAAAGACAGCCGGTCGTGTGGGAACAGAACACATTTGCTGAGTTTGGCTACCACACACGGTCAGCAAACGTGAGCCAGAAATGCCGTAGAAGAGTGACACTAGGACTGTCGTATCAAAGGCTGTCCAAGCGACTGCCCAAGCAGAGCGTTAGGCTGATTTTTAGGTCAATAGTGAGAAGGTTCAACCAAATGGTCTTGCCATCCTTGTTATCACACTTTGACAAACTGTAATCCGGTTCCGCATGAGCTTCAACAGGGAAATTCTTTCACAACCCAGTGACCATTGGAACCGTTCATGTTTATTTCGTTTAAAGTCCTGCTTCCCCTACTTGAAACGCTCACTTCCGGTTTGTGTGCTGTGGGTGAACGTTGAACAACACTGATCACCGCATCTTCAGCTAGAAAACACCGAAAACGACAAATTTATTCGAGGTTCGCTTGAGTTTTCCGTGATCACCGCATCTTCAGCTAGAAAACACCAAAAACGACAAATTTATTCGAGGTTCACTTGAGTGTTCCATCCACACCTGTTGAGTATGTAAATGAATTACAAAATGCAATTGTCACCCTTCTCTGTTCATGATCCACTTGTCATTCGGTCGATCGATAGTACACAGGCTTCTGATTAATCAATGACGGTCACGTGACCAACCTACTGGTTCATTAAGACCGAAAATCTAGGGATAAAGCATAATGTTGGGAACGGACAGTGCCGCACCATTAATTTCGGACCGACACACAACGTACGAGCTACAGACGACTCCATGGGAATCCTTTTCAGAAATGATCGTTGCAAAACAACCATAGGGAAAGAAGAGTCTTAATTTAGCACAGCAACCATACAGACCAATAAGTATTAGCAAACCAACCCATGTGAGTACCACTCGATTGTGCTTGAGATGTCATTATGTGTTCCTTGTATTAGATAACCTGCAGTAATTGAGTTGCTTCAAGTGCTCACAGCAAAACATGTTATAAGCTACTCTCCAAGGGAAATGTCATCTTTAAGGAGACCATTTTAGATAAACAGAATCCTGTTCCACTGCAACCCCGAGAAAATAGCCCACAGAACCGGAGATGGCACCCTCTGGTCCCCGTAATGCCTCGTTACTGTCCAAGAGGGGATGAAAACAGTAGAAATGAACTTAATATAGGTCCACATTTACCGATCAGCTGTCATATTGCATGATTGATGTCACAAAGGGCGCTTAAACATGATTCACTATTTGGTGGGCTAGTGTTCGCTAAATCGATAACTACTTTATCCTGAGATACGTGCACGACAAAATTGGTTTGGCCAGGCCAAAGTTGATAAAACGGATTAATGGGATACGGTAACATAAAATAACTCGATATTCATCGGGTTTTCATGACACCGTTTCTGTTGGTATTTGAAAAATTGGTAGCTCAGGGTGGCCGGCGACTTGTCCGCTGGGCTTGGAAATCTAGTTACAGACTTCCATCACTGGTCGAGGTGGGATTGTACTGCCAAACCAACGGCTATAACGATTTTTTTAGTGGCCATTCTTGTAATTGAGCCCGATGACATTCCTTCATCAGAATGCTGTTCCGGAGTCATTGTTCCACGTCCTTACCCCAGGATTCACTTAGCCATTCGATGAAAACCGCGATATTTTGAATACAGGTAGTACTTTGATCTCGGGTCCTACCAGGAGCAGCGGTAATCCGGAGTGGGTGGAGTATGCGGGTGAAGTATTGGTCTGTAGGGCGTTGATCTCCAGACCTGGTTAGGCAACGTATTTCTCACTCCGAGTTTCTACAAGTGGGACCCTCTCGGAGTTGTAGCCTAGCAATATGGCTTGTCTCGGATCATGTGTCCCAGTGTCCACAGTAAGTTGAATGTCTCTAAAGTCGTTATCCATCCAGTCTAGGGCACCGTGGCTTGAGACATCTTGTTCCAGGGTCAAAGCAGCTTATCTTTCTAACTAGGCCGTTAACCATTATCACAAACTTTGATCGTGATCCGACCCTTCTCTTTTGTCGGTTTCGGCTCTCCAAAGCGACTGGACGAGAACGTAGTCACTTGGTACATCGAGTACCGTATGTTGGGTGCTGGAGGGGGGTGTCAGGCGCACTTCCAGGTGAGTGCAGCAAAACCAAAGACCTGTACGCAGCTCTCAAAACTCTCATAAATATCGAAATACCCGCAAGTTCATCACACTCGAGCCGATCTTTGCCCGAAATTGTCATCGTGACAAATCTACGAAGCTAATCAAACAAGAAGTTGTAATGTCAGGATGAAATACGTTTGCCAAGAAATGCGGTGAACAGTACTGGGAGAACTCCGTCTTGCGTGCAGTGTCGGAATGATCAACTATGAGTCTTAACCGGCGAGGACTCTCAACTTCGTTTTTACAAACCATTTCCACAGGTCAATAGTCCACAGCTCGCCATCAATCAACTGAGTTTTGTTCGAGTCCAAAGTCTGAGGAGACACTATTGGAGAAACGTCTCGAATCGGAGCAGGTCTTACTCGTTTCGACCACGACCTACAAAATTGTCTTCCAGCGTCACTGCCACCATGTGCATACAGCTTAATCACACCAAGCTAACATACTACACAAGATCCGCTCCAAAAACCAACTCTGAAATCCAACACAGTAGAGTGAATCCAAATTTTTACTCGAAGGTCATCAAACGCGTTGGAGTTCTAACAAAGACATTTGTGCATGGGATCACAAGCAGTTTATTCAACTACGAAGAAGAAACAGTGCATTTTCACAGATGCCGAAGAAGGAGGAGCTCTAAGTTACCCCCGTCCTAAAAACACCAGAAAGGGCACGCTTTGGGATGCCAATTAACAGTCCCTATAGGATGCCCATCACAACAAGGCTATGTAACATATACTCACAGTTTAACGTGTAAGATATAAAACATAAAATGCTCTGATTCTGGTCCAAAGTCTCAAGATTTCGATAAACTGACACAGAGCGATGCAGTAGGTCAAACGTGTGTGGCTACACTACTCACAAGTAGTGTGTGCCACACCATATGTGAACCACCTGCAAATTCAGCCAATAATCAGCTGAGCAAGGTGAACCCAGGCATCTAAGGTGTGACTACCTAGTCGACTGAATACTACTTTCTGGTACAATTGAGAGTAGTGTGTTTATTGGCTGTTCACCAGGTGACCTTTGTGGCCCATGAACAGACTTTATTTATCGAAATATTCGTTGATCTGGTGTTTTTAGCGATGGTTATTCTGTTTGGTGAACAACACCATTGCTTTTCAAACAGCTTTTTGCACTATCTGAGGAGACCTGGTCAGTTCGCACAAAGGGGATATGCACGTTCTGGAGAGAACCTGTGAACAGATTACACCAGTAACTACGTGTGTAACGACCAGCGGTGAAACAATGTCTCATTTTGGCTAAAACTGATTATATTCAGGCAGATATTACTCGTTTTGGCCCGGTCAAGGGAGAGGCAGAGTGAATAAGTACGTATTGATCTGCTTACCAGAGTGTTTCGGTTTCAATTCGACTCGAGGCGAGGCAGGCATATTGCTATCCGCACACACCGCGGATTTGGCAGTCGCAGCCTTCGCTACGCGTGCACCAGGATTATTGCGACTAGAGTTGTTGTGTGGATAAAAAAAATCGAAAATACCGTGGTATTTCGTTGTAAAATAAACTAGGATCAAATATAATGTTTTTAAAAGCAAACGGTCAGTTCAGAAGAAGTGCAGTGCAGAAGATGTATGACCACTCGAAAAACTAAGCTAGTTGACTCTGGAAGGCCATGTATGCAGTAGGCTTATGACGGATGCAACGTTTCGTGTACGTCAAAACTGCACACTCCCACATGACACCCGAAACGTCCACAAACATGTGATTATCACCGCATTCCTAGCGATGCGGTAACCATCAGATTCATTGAGTTCGCAAAGTAAGGTGCAAACAGGAACCAGACAATGAAGCAAGAGCAAGCAAGCTTACTAGGTGACCAAACAGTAATTCCGCTTATACCGGAATTCGTTGAAACGGTAGTTTCGTCTTCGGGCACCTTCAAGCTTTCACAAAACTCCTATATACTACTGTGCTTCGTTCCTCCGGCACTCATCACCCAAACTACCACCCCTAAGCGTGCTTCTGTGCCTCCTCGGGCAGCACAAGCCACATTCCATCACAGTGAAACTTTGGAGTTTCGACTCATAATCCTTCAAAAGAAGAGAATGGGTGGACGATTTCTTACTCCAACGGTAAGTGTCCTTAATCGTAGTGAGCAAGTATAGCATTAAATAATGGCCACGATTTGGGTGGTGGAGTACCTTCTACAGAACACATCTGCCTTACTATCGTCACTTGGCACCGGTATGGGCAAATCCCTGGGGTGCTGATGCAGAAGACCAATCGCCCCGAAACGCCATACGAGGTGCACTGTTTGCACCAACTCACAGAGATTCGGCCAGGTTCTACAGACTCGCAGCGGATAGTGGTTGTGCTGCTGAGAAAACCGGCGGCAGGCGACTAGAATGAGCTTCGTCAGAGCCTTGTCAGCACAAGTCAAAGTGACGACGAACACGCAATTCGTCAGGATGACCTGTCGACTGGAATAACTATACGAGTCACTGATGAGACCATCGCTAAGATTGACAATGGCAAGAACTGTAGAAAAGTAAAACACTGAAGAGTCGTGTGCAGCCAAAGTCAGTATGAACAAATGAAAAAGCAGAAGGTATATCTTCATGAAGACCAGGAACTTCAGCACTCTACTCAAAAGACTGAACTCTTCCAGGAGAGGGCAAACGTGTTTAGCCGAATTCTCTAAAAAGTAGTACTAAAGTACTAAATTTAATAAACTAAATAGACTGGCTTCGTCCTCTTGAAGTTCTCTCGCTTTTAGCGATGAACGTCTAGTGACAAGTCGAAGGGAGCTCGATGCAGTGTTGAGTTTGCTTTACCAGTATACTAAGTTATAACGAGATGAACGACATTTTACTACCTTACAGATAACGTATGGCCTTGCAGCTGGCCAGCAAAGCGTTTCAGTCCGAACTGGATTGACGTATCAACATGGAGTTGAACTGCGAAATTACTGAAGTCGGATCATTCCAAATTTTAAAGTGGCTTCCGCTTACATTAGACTGGAGATCCAGCTGGTTGTGGCAAGTAGGATAGAACCCACAAGATGACTCAGGGGGCGAGATGGCTCAAGTGGTTAGAGCGCGAATTTACTGACCGCAAGGTCCGTGGTTCGAACCCGGCCTCTGCTTCCCGACTTCTCGTGTCTAGGCTTGGGCAACCTGGCAGTATTCCAGACCTCGTGCAACCTTCGGGTGGCATGGCAGCTAGGCAATGAAAGCGGTCTACAGCTGCACGACAAGTAAGATAGCTCAGCCGGAGTCTGAATGCGACTTGCGTTTTCACTCATAGGCTGTGCTGGGATGAAGAAGCTGCGTTTAGCTGACGTAATGTTCAGTTACCACGCTTGTTTTCCATGGGATTCTCGGTTGCATGCTAGTGAGGCATTAGTGTGGGCTACCGTTGTACCGCAGTTGTTGACGATGAGACTAGTCACTCCCATACATATGCGTCTACGGATGGGTGTTCTAGCCCGTTACTACTGACGTGCACTTAGGTGAGGAACGGTATCAAGTTACACTTCCACAATATGGAGTAAAGAGTACCTCACAAGGCAAGCCTCATTCAGCCTCCGTTCTTCCCAGACAGTTTCCAGTGAGAGATAGAGAGCTATTACGGTTGAAGATGAGTTCAAAGGAGTTGGCAATTTGCGCACGAGGATAATGGATCGAACCCATCTGTCCGAGCTTCAGTAACGTGTATCTTAGTCCTCCAGTTTTTCAATGCACAGCTGGGTGAGTTATGCGGTCTCTGGTTGCCAATGTTGTTCAGAAGAGTAGCACTCAGAATGTTGCCAGAGAACTAAATTAGTGTGCAATTTCGGTTTCATCATTCACCCACAGAACAGTACTATCGCATCCATCATACCAAAAAAGTTTTGCTAATGAGGAAGTGTTCTCAGCCTTTTCGTAGAGCAGTATGACGCAACCATCGAGTAAAGGTGTTTGTACCCCCACCCGAGCGTAAAACCAGTTTCCCACAAAAAATTAGGACCACTTCCTGATGATTTTCGTCCGTAGATATGACATGTGAAAACACGTTAACTGCTTATCGCATTGACATTCAAGTTCTAAAAATAAACTGAAGAATTTTGGGGAATTTTTACAAAACTGCAATCACATGACTTGACATGAAGTTACCTATTTTCGAAAATGACTTTGGCGCGGGACTTCCGGAGAGAAATTTGCCATACTGATTTGAAAGGCTAAATATAACAGACGTGTGTGTGTTTGAAATCCAATGAACTAGGTGCCAATCGTTGCTGCACAAAATTTCACACAAAAAGGCCGATGCCCACAAACCATCTGTGAAACATGGAACACAAATTACTCCAAGTAACTCACGCTTCTTCAAGTCTGAAAAACAAGGGAAAAACCGGAACGATTAGGCAGAACAATGCATGATTATCGGACAGAACAGCAACTTACACGAATAAATTAGTTGTGCAGGCTAAAATAAATCTACCGAGAACAAAGCTACTGTGTGTGTGTGTACTTGACGTGTGCATAAGGTCGATTAGCCGGAAAATCAGGAATGTGAGAAAAATAACCTGGATGGTGCAACGGAGACCATCAGAATAAATGAATACGCGGAGTAGAATTGTCCTGTAGGTGTACAGATAACCAGCATACCTGCGCAGTCCAGTGAGATACCCTACCTATTAAAAGACGACGAGGGAAAGGTTCGCAAGATGCTTTCTTATCTCGGCGTGAGGTAAACTCTGCACGTGTACGAGACGCCAGCAAGGTGAGATCCGTACCAGCTGGAAAACCGGTGATCTTTGAAAAGACTACGGAGTCATTACCGTGCTCAGGTCATATCACAGTTTTCAACTCAATCATAACAAAGTGATACATTTTGGTATTATTGATGAGATTTTTAAAAAAAATGAACAGGCATATTAGGGCAGTAGGCTTACACGTCCCCTACTAGGTCGATATTCGATAGGACCAAACGCATTTCCGCCATTCAGTGATGAATTGTCAGTTGTTCGAATTTTTAAGTGGTCTCCATGCCCCGTTTGCACTACTACAAAATTCACCATCTGATTCTCTGTAGAACAGATGTTTCAGAGTCTGTTCTATTTTCTTACCGACATCACAGCAGTCCGTGATTCACAGTGTGCACTGTAGCATTTCGGTCAGGTGACAAGGACACAACAAGAAATCAGCCAATAAGAAGGCGATTAAACAAGATCGAATCAGATTTGTCCGAACAAAAGGAATCTCCACTAGGGCAACCACCGAAGTGAACCGGATGAAAACGGCTGTTTCGGAGGGACGCATGTTGCAGGACTTGAAATATATCCTCATCATTGACGTTGATGGGTCATTTTTAGGCAACAATTGTTGAACTGACGAATCCAGCAGCACAATGAATAGGAGAGAAGAAACGCATGGCGATACGCCGGAATCACTGACTACTAAATTACCGGACTGCCTTGTTAAACGAGTTAGCGAGGATGCTTGCTCTTCATCACTTACACGCTCGGATTTTACGCGTGTTTCGCAGCCTATTCGGGGTTCGAGTCCCCAGGTGCACCTCTCCGCCCATATTATGTGTGTTTGGCTTTCCTTACCAAATTCCCGTTAATTTCGGACAAAAGCAACACGATGGCCACGGAATTGGGGGAATTCCAATTTAGGGATTACCAGAAGGTTAAACGTGGGACGCCTAAGAATCCCAAAATTTTCGACGGGGCAAATGATTATGTAGTAACAGATCTGATACCTTGGCACTAATATGAGTAACTCATCTGACACTCGGATGCGGGCTTATGGAAAAGCTGCCTTGTGCTGCCAGTGCTCAGTCACATCCGGGGGTAATAAATCAATAAGGTATATTCAACTCATCAGAACAATTTTCCCAAGACAGAAAGCCACAAATGAAGGGGGCCTTTAGCCTCCCTCAGAGATGGTGCCTTCTCGGACGGATCGCACACTTAATCAGAGCTGACGAACAGCGCTGTTTGACTCTCAAGGAATGCGCGCCATCTTCGGACGGAATACACAAACAAACAACATAATACGAGAATCGCTTGAGCAAAAAGCGTAGAGTCTTCGATTTTGTGAAGCATTGACCTGTGAGACCCATTAGTACTCACTTGGACTGTAGACGAGTCTGTAAGTCCGACAGAACTCGCTGGCCATCCTGAAAGTAGCTCATTTGAGCACTTACAAAGTTTGACAACATTTCAATGTGTTCCGCCTGAAAATACAAACAAAAGAATTGAAGGTAGCGCTCTAGGCAGCGACGGATAACAGTTAGAACCGATACATCCTGTCAACATGTCCGTAGTTGAAAAGACAGAGGTACCAGGAAGGGCGAAACCAGCAGTAGGCTGTCAGAGAGTTTTCAGCTACCTTATGAGTAGTGCTTTTGTCCTATTGTGAATGACGAAAGCCTTCTTGTTCTTCTAATTATCGAAACCCACAACTCTGTGGCTTGTGCTCATGAGCAATACGAGACTGTTTCTCTTATCGAACTATAATTCATTTGTAATTTCATCTGTGAAGACAAGTAAGTATATCGCACTTACCCTCGACATCAATAGCCGTGGAGGCTATTCCAAGTTGTATTTTCTCCAAATACAAGCCCGTGGCAGTGCAGTGTAAAAGGTTGTCACATGTTATCGACTTTACTGAGTTCTAGTACAATTCACATGCTCCGATTTCCATCTGCCTCTCCGGCATAAACCCGCATGTTCCAGGCATAATCCAGGCACGCAACCCAAGTCTCTAGTCCATGCTAACCGCGTTTTAGTTGGGCCGAAGCGCCACAAGATTCGAATATCTCTGTACCGCCGACTTGGTAGAAAGAGAGAGGTATCCCTTAGCCGACACCTAACACCGAGTTAACCTGACTTAGCTGATTGGTTCTCCGTCCGACTAACCTCGTAACCTAGTCAGTTGGCCTGACGAAGCTTTTGTGTCAAGAGCGAAACGTTGCGCAGCAATAAATCTACCAGCTCTTTCCGAAAAGATATCTTTACTTTTGTAATCAACTTTACAACTCTTAGGCTAATACTTTTCACTACTGTGGCGGTGGATCTTATTCGACCAAAAACAAATTTTTGCCCGCAGTTCGGCTGATGAATACATATCATCCGCCAAAGTGGTTTGGGTAGCTAACTGGGAGCAAGAAAACAGGCCTTGTATACAAAAGTAATAAGAAATAAAAAGTCGTTCAGCTGTAATACTCTTCCGGTGTCTAGCTGCCATGCCACCCGAAGGAAGCTCGAGGGCTGAGATACTGCCAGGTTGCCCAAGCCTAGACAGGGGAAGTCGAGAGGCAGAGGTCGGGTTCGAACCACGGACCTTCCGGTCAGTAAATTCGCGCTCTAACCACTTGAGCCATCTCGCCTTGTATACAAATCCGCATCAACTATTGAATCGATTTGGATTCACGGAGCCATATTCAGGTTGCGATAACCAATCAGCTAACAATAATCCTAAATCTTCTATCTAGGAACATGTTTCCCAGCTGATGAGGATGTCACTGTGTGGGTATGATGGAAGCATTCAGACCGAACGTACTCAGTAAGGGACAGCGGACCCAGGTATTGAACATATCAATCAATGGAGCACAAAATTTCGTACCAGAGGAGTGTGCGTACGTAAAGATAAAACATGAAGGGAAAGGTTTGGTGAGTTTCTTTATCCCGAGTCACATTGACCCGGAGCATCACAAAAGCTCCTGTTTTTTTTGGTAGAGACCATTCAAACTGCCCCACTTTGGTTGCATAAATGCGTCTATCAACAACCGAGGATATAACGGATTTTTACGGAACTTAACTCAGTTCAAACTCCCAATTTAGGTCAAAATGATCCGAACATCACTGGGGGGGTTCAAACAGGATGGTAATTTGTCTGGCTTTTAAGAGGCTAGTTGCTCTGTAAAAAACAATCCACGATCACTGTCGGTATGGATGAAAATATCGTGTCAACGCGGTGCGATCTTGCTCTGTGTTAGTGGGTACCTGTCTCGTCTCAGCAACTGCCCTACTGAATTCAGACAGATTCGCGTAGCCTAACGATAAGGGGTAACAAACATACCGCGAATGAATGAAACTGTGGAAAAAAAACAATGAACAAACTTGCGTACATCACTCTCCAAAAAGTTGGCCATTGCATCATGGCTACTTTCGAAAGCTTCTTGAAATTGCCTTTGTGCTTCCACGTAGTCTGGATGATTGGGGGCGAGTTTGGCTAGAAAAAACGACAAACGACGATAGTTAACGCTAACATGTTTCGAGTCGCAAACCCGTTATCTGATGTGAAGGAATAAGCATCATAATATACGTAGATTTAGCAAACAACGTCGTTCTGTTCACTGTTGAGCGACTGTCACTGAAACCCAGCGGCGTCTCTGATAGGTCGCATGATATTTTGCGCGGACTGGCTTCTTCAAAAAGGGAAACGGGCGCAGCAATGAAGCTCCAAAATTATTACGAGGACAACAAAGCAGTTATCCCGGTAGTTAACGCTAGCTTCACCACTCCATAGAGAAGAGTCCCTCTACAAATGACCAGCTCGCCCGACGGAGGTCGTTTGAAATCTATCTATCTATCAGACACTATGGAAAACATAGCTGGAAGGTTCGATTTCGTTAGTTAGAATGGAAGATATCAGTACTTTAGTTCAGGAGCGCGCGGCGAACTGAGGTTAGGGTTTTATGATGATTATCCGCTAACGAAGTGAGGTTTGATACAGCCTGAGCTCTTGACTGGTTGAAGAACGTTTTGGTTGATAAGTCTGGGACGGCCGCGTACCAGCCGGAAATAACCAACTATGTGAACCTGGTGGTTGGCAGTAGCACTTTTCACGTGTAACAATAATGCTATAAGGTGGACTCCCGAAGTTCACTCACCACAAAGTTTACACAGAACTTGCGGATAAACAAACAGAATGTCTCTGGGTACTCTGTTACAAGTTTGCGTCGAGCGACCAGACCTCCCGCGTATACCGACTTACGCCGGATCAAATGTTCCTCAGAGAGAAACCGTTAGACAACCGTCCGAAAACCCAGTATAGTCGGGGAATTAAGCAGGTTCCGTGGAGACTGATATGTTGTGCCTGTTCTTCGTGCTAGATATTTGGGCGTTCGTCCCCAATCATGCCACGACCGATTTTGCGAATATGATCGCTGGCACCTCTGAAGAAACCATTAACAGTCGAGAGCAACCAAACCTTCCAGAAACTACGCCTGTACCGAAGAAATGACAAATGCGGTCAAGATTTCTCGGTATTTTCAAAAGGCGTCGCGATAAAATTCTTGGAGGTATCCGGCGGGAATCTTACGGTGTCTATAAAAACCTAAAGATAACTCGAGTCAGGTCAAGATGCATCGGGAGGTGTGCAAACTTTCTTACCGGAAATCGCATGAGTTATCACACTTCCTACCTCATGGAGATGAGCCGGCTTCTTGGACAGTTGGAATGGTGGCTGCTCCAGCCATTCGGTGCTACAGCATCGATGGTGGATCCGTCAGTCGAAGTGCATCTTGGGGACTCAGGTAGAAATGCACGGATATCAGCGGTCGTCCACTCTCGGGTAGGGAGTGGATGAAATGCGCATCGCCCAGGCTTCACATCAATAAAGTAAAACAGGGCGAATGGCAAATTCACCCCTTGGTCTTCAGTGTTACAGTGTGCGCTTCAGCTGCAAAAACGTCCTGCGGGCATTATCCAGGCGAGTTCTGATTTAGTCCTTGGCACAGTTGTCAAGTACCGACTGATACGCAAGTGTTCTCAAGGATGAATGAAAGTCTCTACCGGCATGATTGATTACGTAACGCACTTATCGCAGGTAGGACCTCCTGTCGCAGAGGACAGTACGACTTTACCCCCAGACCGCCTCGTAGCACGATTACTCGTAGTACGGGGTCTCGCTGCTCTTGGTCTGACTGCTCCCATTTGGCCTTCCTGGCATGGTTGCACCTTGTGGAACGACGTTCCAGCCAGTGTAGCCCGCGAGATCATTGCAGCACTCAAGCCCGACCACCACGTCAAGGTGGCAGCTTTAGGTCGGGATGAAATCTTAGAATACGTGTTTACAGCTCGATCGACTGGTAGGCCGCAAAACCTTCTCATGGAAGAAAGACGATCAATAGATTGATACATGCACAGTTCCTGTTGCGATACAGCTCACCAAGATGACGCTACAGATGATGATGCTGTCCGTTTTCCTATTGATGCCAACGTGGTGACAAACCGCAGAGTGCTCATAATACGATGGTACAGGCGACACTAAAAAAGCGGGGTACCAAGATAAGGTGCCACAATTCATGAAACTTTGCAACAAGTTCCCTCAAAAGCGATTTTTTCACTGCATCTGCACCACAGCATATCCATACAGAATCCCCAGGAAGCCTAGTCGGTGCCACCACGAATCCAGCTGACTCTCACATTTGGATGGGGTCTAAAGCACGCAGGATGTCAGATTAGCGCCACTGACAATTAAAAACACTAGACATCTCAATCTGATTCTGTCAGATTTCACGCGGTTCCGAAAGATGCTCAGCCGTAGCACCATCTGGGTGCCTAACCGCCATCTGACGAGGAATGGTGATAGGGATCAGTCTTGTCTTACGCCACTGGACTGGTGGTGAACTCAGACGAAAGCTTTCTGTTTACCTGTACGAACCCACATGAATTCGCATTGCTCTCATTAAGGATGTGAATTTAGAAACGACGCGTTTGATCGGCTTACAACGTTTTCGGACGATCGATCAAATCAAGGGCAGCTTTCTGGTCACGAAAAATTACCATCGTTCGGATGTTCAAGAAGTTGTCTCAAGGTAAAGATATGGTTGATGTACCCTCAGGCAGGGCAAAAGCCAGCTTCATTCTCACGAACTTGTGTCCTGGCAATCGTCCAACCTGTGCAAAATAACGCCAGAGAGCAGCTTGGATGGCACGGCTACCTAGATGATGAGCGATGACTTTTTCACGACGTTCTATTGCCCTGTTTTTGAAAACAGGGATCAGGACGCTCCACCTCGCCAGTATTTTTTCGTTCCAGCTCTCCTGTACCATGGTTGTTGGACTGTTCACCACGGCTTTACCACCTAATGTCTTACTGCGTTGGAGGACTGATAATTCGTTGGATTTCGGCTGTTGACGGTGGACTGTCATGTTCCTTTCAGGCTCGTTGTAATCATCGTTTACCATGACTAATAATGTTTTCCGTGTTTTCTCCGGAATAGGGTAAACAGGAAGGCGAATGAGACAAGGAAAATTGGTATCAAAGAGTTACAAGTCTAGGCGTTGTTGGAGCTATTTGTCTTCCAGGAGAGGCTCTGGTAACCCTCTAGGCACCTGGCTGGAGTCACGGAACAGTGGCGTTCGTGGTGTTAGTTTCTTTCCAGATTGTTCAACAAAGCGTTTGGAAGTGCATGTGTCTTCAGGATGCCTTCGGTAGGCTATTACCAGATCCTTTGCCCGATAACAGTGCCTGTCTCCGAGGACGGACAATAAACTAAACCAGGACTCTCAAACTGAATACCGATCACCAACCGCGTAGTGTTTCGCTGGGGGAAGGATTTGAGTACACACTCTAACTATAACTTAAGATGAATAAAAAACGATGAGACTCTGGTTTGCAAAAGACAGAATAAACTTACTTTAGCCACAGCTAGCTCAAAATCCTCCTGTGTGACATGCACTCGTCGTTCTCGAAGAGCGTACATTCCAGCTTCTGTACAAACGCCTTTGACCTCTGCTCCACTTGCACCAGGCATTGACTCGGCAAGTTTTCGCAAGTCGATATCTCGAGTAAGATTCATTTTTCGGGAATGGATTTTTAAAATATCTAGACGAGCTTCTTCATTCGGAGCAGGAAACTCTATCTTGCGATCAATTCGTCCGGGTCGCAGTAGAGCAGAATCCAGAATGTCGATTCGATTGGTCGCCATAATAACCTATAGAATGAAACAATGAGAGCCAGTTCTTACCTTGATATTTTGTTTTGGTTCAAAGCCGTCTAACTGGTTTAATAGCTCTAACATGATTGCCTGCTCAAGAACTGATCAATAGCCCAAACAACAGCCAATAAAAGAACCCAACTCCCGAAGCAGACAGAGGATGTAAGCACCCTTGACCCACGAACGCAAAGTAAGGGACCTTTTTAACCAACTGCGTGGACCCTTGGAAACTTCCGCTTAGCAAGGCCGGGTAGGGTTTGAAGGAAACCTAAGGTTACTACAAACTTAAAGCACTGTTGGTTGAGTGCATGATCATTTCGCGCGGTGAGCACAACTGAGAAGGGGTCCTAATAGTGCCTCACACCCTCTCAACACGTCGCACGCCATGATTTGGTCCTCTAAATATTAAAATTAAATTGATTATAAATTCAGTAAAAAAAAGGACTTTAAGTGATACTTGCTGAGATTTCGAATGCTCAAAGTCGAAGAGAGAGAAACTCAAGGAAGCAAACGTTTCACACGCCATAGTAGCCCATGGGTCGAACTGGTCTGGTTAATCGATTCTACCAGTCAACCAAACCAGTGTTTGAATATGTCGGTATTACTCAGTCGGTCCAAACAATGCACGTGGACTATGGATGAGATCATTTTCAGGCCGCAGCCGCCGTATATCTGTTGCTTTAAAATTCATCTATACGTCTTTATACTCCTTTGGACCTAAGCATCACCATACTGCTCCCAGTGTACCGCCGATCGCTTCGTGACCTGACTCATACAATGTTCCGTTTTAGGCTGTTTTGGTTCTCCACTGTCACTGGATGTCTGTTTTCACCGAAGCCATCTTCATTCATGCGATCGTTGAGCCCGTGGCGACAAAATGTGAGAGTCGAACGAGAAACCAACCACAAAGCATAATCAGGGGTCACCGATCGGCAGTACAGTCGGTTATTCGTTGTACACCGAATGGCGAAAGGCCTAAGGGGAGTATCTCGGCAACCCGGGAAGGGATGAGTCCTGGTTTTGAGAGCGTTTGCGCATATAAGACACCGGAGGGTCACGTGTTACTATCCTACAATTTGATGCGCCAAAAAAGTACCAACCTCAACAAGCATTGACGAGTTGTTGCCAAATGTGATAGACTACCAGTGACAGTGAAATTGACCGATGACCTTCTAAGTTTTGTTACCTCTTAGGATGCACGCCAATGACAAAAAACGCCATGAAGAAAGTAACACATCTTTTCAACCGAACAGGCCAAAGTACGGATCGCCCCGCACAGGTCAATCGGTTGCTACTGGCAACAAGGCGTTGAGCTGCGCCTGTTAGTAGACAAGCCGAAAATTGGCAAAACCAAATACGTTCGGCGAGAAAAACTCGAAGATGCAGTGCTCTAGTTTAACAAATCAATTACATGTGGAAAACAGCAGAGTTGAGTAGAAAAAACATGTGCCAAATCAGAACCATCGATCAAACAGACACAAACACACGTTTGGATTGCTACTCTCCACACACACACACACACACATGGATGCTATATGAGATGAGAAACCTTGCAAAACCGGCACAAACAAGGTGGTTACGGTGATTGAGACATTTTGTGGTATTCCCGCGACACAGGCACACATCCGGAATGCGTGGAGTTCAGATACACCTAAACAGACTAGCCAACCGCCAATTAAACACATATTATGAACTGTTAGACTCACATTTCTCTACCTTAGACCGCTCTGCATCGTAGGTCAACCGTCGATTTTCAGCCTTCTTGCGCAACGCCTGAATAAGATAAAAACGGGAGTCGACTGATTGAGGACGACAGTGAAGCACGGTTCTCAGAGAAAGTGGAATGAATTCAACGGAAAGAATAGGATAGGTAATATCATTCTGAGAGGCAGCAGCAGCAGCAGATATAGACCGTGTACACCTCATGAAGTAGTCTTAACTGTTAGGTTCCTTTAGAGTAGCTTGTGCAGACACATGGTCACTATTACATCTTTTTCGATGTGCTTCCGACACGTTGCCTTGAAGAGTGCACTCCACGATGGACTCACCCGAATGGGGAGAACAGACAACCCAGGCGAACCACACCAGTTGTAGGGAAACTTTCCGACAGCACAGTGCAAACCCTTACGAGACCAGAATTGTGGGAATAAATGAGATATTGGCCAGGTATGTGGAGAACACTAGAACTTATCCACACAGCCGAAGGCTTCTTCGAAGTCAACGAAACTGTCACTGTTGGTTGGCGGTACGGGTGACGCTGCTCAATCACTGGACATAAGGTGAACATGGGGTCAATGCATCTCCGACGTGATCGAAACTCTGTCTGGCATTCAGCATTATCACCCCTGAGGGCAACACCAGATGAGAACACTGGTGCCTCACTGCCTGCTGTCCCCTAGCCTGCGTCACATGTGCTGAGACCAGGCGTCACAGTATCATTGAATCGATTAAAAATTAGATGCCTACGATTGGAGCAGTCGTTCCAGGTGTAATCTTTTGAGTAAAAGTACAATGATTGACTGTTCCCAGACTGTTGAAACGCATTATTGTTCCCGAATTAGTTTAAACAAACTAGTCAAGGCAAAAAACAGATTCATCACCGTCCTTGAATAACGCTAGTGGAAACTCATCTTACCATGCAATTCGAAGCAGAGGCATATTAGTAACGCCTAAAGTGAGCGAGAGTCTAAGCCCACAGACCATGGCTCGAGTTGGGCCGGTCGAATTAAAGGCTGGAGTACAGAGGTAGACGGTCAACTAGATTGTTGCCAAGATTACACAGCCTAGCAGTCAGGATGATACTTCTTGTCTTGGTCTCGGTTTTTTGGGGGTTCGTTTTGTGTACAGGAGGTGTGTTTCCAGCGACGCAGCCTTTTTTTGTTTTCCGGGTCTAAAGCGTGCAAGTCGTAGTTCCACACAGCTGAACAACATTGTCTTGATAACATTATCAGATACCTAACTAGTGTATAAAAAATACGTGGGAGCCCAGTGCGAAAGTTCCCCATCCCGGTCTTCGTTGAGGTGGTATTTGGTGCAGTGGGAGCATTGGGAGTGATCCATGCTGGAAGGTGATCTCGCAAAAGATAACGATTCTGGGAATAATGTCACGTGATCGGAGTGAAGTGCTCTTACTCGTTTTTTCAGGGAGAGGTTTCTCTTGAGAGCACTGTATACTTACTATTGTAGGTAGTGGTAATCAACCAGCAGCCAATTTGATTTGTCATGACCACAGATCTAAGAATGGGCATCACCGAATTCTCACTGTTCATTGGAATCTTCGACTTATGCAATGGATCCGTGGATCAAAGCTTTTAAACGTGTGTTTAGGACTTAAGCGTTGCTCAGCCGGCAATGGATCCGTGGATCAAAGCTTTTAAATGTGTGTTTAGGACATAAGCGTTCCTCAGCCTACATTCTCCCCAAACCACTCGGAACGCTTCAAAGGCATTGATACGGGATTTTTCCCCGAGTGATCAGGCTTCCGAACCACGTAGGAGATGTCGCAAGTAGGTACAAGTCAGCATCAGCTGTCTGAGACGATCGAACATCCCCGCGGGCTCAAGGGAATAGCATAGTGGACAATGACTGCGCTCCGTTTTACACTCCACTCTTCAGTCACACAAATTCTGATGTACTAATCAAATGAGAAGTCACAGAAAACCAAAACCGTTGCGCTCTAACGAACATCAACACAGCAAGGTTCCCACTTTTTAGCGGAAAAGGTGTGGTTTTGCTTAAACAGGTAGATATGCGATAATATTTCGGAAATATTAACCATTCGTCACCGAGTGACGCATCACGGCCATACTTACAATAATTTCCTTGATATCCTGCTTCAGTGTTTCCGAAATCAGACTGACGAAACGCAAGCGAGCCTCCTCCACGGCACGTTTTTTAGCCTCCGTTAGCTGCCAGTAACTCTCTCCAGCTGAAAGCAGGGCACTCCCTACAGCAACGGAAAACAACAGGGGTTAGTTGGCAATCGCCATTAATTAAACGAGTCATACCGACCTGAAATGGACTCAGGTGACCTAAAAATGTGGTAATATGTTGCCTTTTGAGTTGAACGAAGGGTCTCATACGTGTTACAAACAACAAGGACATCAGTCACGTGTTGTGCTCATTCGCCAGACCAGTCGCTTTTAACCTCCTTTTTACAAGCCAAGCCAACTAATATGACGAAAAACAAAAATCTACAAACTGGTTCCATTTTTTTACTAAAACTGTTTCGTCGCCACGATTTGAAATGAATTTTAGTAGGACGCGCTTTTAAGAGTTCTTATAAAGTTTGGTAGAAAACTGAAATGAGCACTTTTCTGTGGCTGCTTCGCAGTTGTTCATCGTTCACCCATTACGCCTTCAACACTCAGTGTTTTAGTCAACATCTAGGAAAACTACGTACCTAGAACAATACACCCTCCTGGTGTTCATTTGAGACAGGCATGAAAAAAGGGTTTTATTCATTACAGACTGTACCAGATACTCAAATACCAAAATACTCAGTGAAATCTTTTGGGCCAGGGTCAGAACAATTTGTAACTAAAAGGCGTAAACTTTTCAAGTTATCCGCCTTAATTCGTTGGGATTGCTGTCCGATTAGTGAATCGGTCTGCAAAGTTGCTTCCATCAGCAGCCTCATCCGAAATAGTTCCAGAAAGAATCTACGGTCACAGAACTGCACCAATTGGGGTGAGATGGTTCAGTGGTTAGAGCGCGAATTTACTGACCGGAAGGTCCGTGGTTCGAACCGGACTTTGCCGCTCAACTTCCTTTGTCTAGGCTTGGGTAACCTGGCTTTATCCCAGCCCTCGTGCTTCCTTCTGGAAGCATGGCAGTTAGTCACCGAAAGGGTGCTACAGCTGAACCACACCTCTTCACGCAAAGTACGCACTGCAGGACGTGGAAGCCCCCAGTGGCATTTAGTAATACGTTGTTTAGCAAAGGTGCATTTTTTGAGAATTCTAACTCACGAGAGAAGCATTTTACAGATTCCTGTTCGGATTAACTTCCCACCGCTCCCACAACCGAGACACACTTTCCATACCTGAAGTGACCGTCTACATCAAACGCTGTAATAACATACAAGTTTAGGAAAAGACATTTTGAGAATAGCCAAACAACGCCGTTATTTTCGGTCCCTGTGTTAAGGAAAATCAAGACTCCTGTGGTCGACTTGATCATATGAACTCTAAAAGAGATTTGTTATAGCTCATCAACTTCTCTGCCGAGAGTAATATTAAGCATGTCAGTGGAACGCGCAGTGACGAGTCGATCGGCGACTTTTTTGGCTTACCGGAATTCTACCAGTTCACGTACGGGGCGACAAGTTCCAAGTCTCATTGGTTGCAAGCTGTCAGACACGGAAGAAACTACGCTACGCCTACACTTTCCTTGTTTGGCTCTGAAGTTGAAACTTTACTCCCTACCTTTCGAGAATCATGGTAACCCTATATATAGGAAGAACTCTGCCCTCCGAAAACAAATTCATGCACCTGCTTGGACAAACAAATCCTCAAACAGCCGGGTATTCGCTCCTCAGTTCACCGCACACTAGTCTCAAGCGATGACATACTCCCCCCTCTCTTGTGCAGCAATCTCATCACCGGTTGTTTGGTTTTTTCAAAAGTTCGACTAGATTATCTCCCGCTTTAATTTAGTTTTTTTTTAAAGTGGTGGAATTTGCAGTAGTGAAATTTTGCTGACAAATAAGAGGGTAAGTTTATACGTAATGCACTACTCATAAGGTTGCTGAAAATTCTTCGACAGCCCACGACCGGTTTCGCCCTTCTTGCGGCTCATCAGGTAGGCGCAGTCCCCGAGTTTCCGTCCACTTGAACCCAAATTGGACTGTTTTTCGAGAAATAAACTAATTTGCAAATCAATTTGGTTTTTGCCTAGAAACATCAAAAACGGGAGATTCAGCTGGGTTCCGGGTAAGTCTCTCCCAAAACCAAATAAACTTGCAAATTAGTGTATTTCTCGAGAAGATGGTAAGTTGCTCAGCGGTTCGATGGCTGTAAAATGATAAAATCGCATGACCAAGCTGTTATGAAATAACTGGACTTCGTGTTTGTGCACGCATGCTGATTTGAGTCCGTGGAGCCCATGTGTTATCCAAGAAAAGTATAACAATCCGAACTCGGAAAACGGAGTGAAAAATTCTTGGGACGTTACAACCCCATAAATCCATCAAAATGGCAAACAGAGCAAAACTCGTGAAGGCAGCAAGACCGGAAAAAACGTTCTTCTCAGTTAATCTTGGAAGGCATTTTCGGCAGTTTTTAAGGACAGCCTACTCCAACCCCATACTGACTTGTGTTTCGCCCATTTTAGTAACTTCAATATAATAAAAAAATAATCGTTCAGTTGTGACATCATTTCGGCGCCTAACTGCGATGCCTCCAGAAGGAAGCACGAGGGCTGGGATAATGCCAGGTTGCCCAAGCCTAGACAGAGGAAGTCGAGAGGCAGAGGTCGGGTTCGAACCACAGACCTTCCGGTCAGTAAATTCGCGCTCTAACCGCTGCGTCATCTCGCTCCCCTTCACCACACTATTAAGTCTGTTGGTGTAAAATGACGGTATTTCCACATACGATTACTTCATGACTAAACCGATAAGTTGATGATGATTCACCACGTCTTTGAAGAGAGTGCTATTTTCCGTGCCCAACTCAGAGTGGCGTAAGCAGAGAGGTGGCCAACCCATGACCTGGCAGAAGGGTATGAAAGAAATCACGAAACGCTTGGGTGCTGTCGGTGCTACTCGTCTTCCAGGATGGGGACCGCATGATCCCCAGTGCGCCTGGTTGGAAACGCTGCAAGATATGGCTGCCAACCGATGTCAGTGGCGATCTTGTTGTCAGTTTCTATCCAGATTGCCTGAATGAGTGTTTGGAGGTGTGGGCACCTCGGAATGATTGTAGTAAGGCAGCAATAAGTCCCCTCCCCGTCCATCTTTATTCTTTTTCTTCACAATAAGGCTTTCAAATAAACCATGGTTGTACGGCAGCGAAGCATCGGTGTTGAACACTGATGTCATGCTGTCGATGATGATGATGATGACGTCTTTGAACACTACCACGCGTTGAGATGTGACTGTAGCCCCAACCAAACCAACTTGAACTGTCACAGAGTCAAACCACCGTCAGCGATCCAACTCCTCCAGGTCACGTGATGACTGCATGCACACTAGTAAAACACTGAAAGGTAATCTTACGAACACAGCCGATTAGGATTGAACAAATATACTTGAATCCATCCTCTCTCCTCCCATCGTTCCACCTCCAGCCTCGCTCTCCGTCTCGACTTCATCTCTATTCCGCAGTTTCCAATGCTTCTGATTTCAGTCATCTCACGCCAAACTAGCTGCAAATCAAGCCACCATCAAAGTTACGTTTCTGTCTCCTTCATTACAATTTCTCCATCCATCCTGACAGGTTCTCAGCTACAAATCATGGATCCAGGTCATCAATGAACTCTTTCGTCATATTCACAATCAGGCTTTTCACTAATCTCTGCTACATCAACCCCCCTTCCGTAGATCCCATCTGGAATTCTGTTGTTATTAACACCGTAAATGAACTCTGAACTCGCGTCTTCCGTTCTGCCTAAGTCATCCACTCCCACAGAGCACTTCTCCCTGTCCAGACCCCCTCACTACGTGAGAATCCCCACTGACGCGTTGAAATATTTTATCTTCACTTCCCGCAGAACAGGAAGACTGCCAAATTCTCTCCCATTCTGTTCTCCCAAACTCAATTCAATTTCAATTCGTCATAGGCACATTGGTTCGAGCTGCTACAGTTTCGATCACCGGAAAACCAGACAGTATGGGACATACAGCCAAGCCTTGGAGGCGATTGCGTGTACAGTTAATTCGGGAACTGAATAGCTACGCACTGAAGACGATAGCTTTGATGCATGAGCGTCACTGACCGCGCGATTGGGCCATTCCTGCCAGTATCACTAACCATTGGTGAGTTGAGTCCCGGGGTGCCCATCCAGGGAGGCGGCAGTTGTCGACTCGCCTAAGTTTACTGATTAGCGTTTTCGTACTTCGTTGCCAGGTCACACACTGTCCACCTCTCATTTGCTTCCAGTCAGCATAGGGCTGGACAAAAAGAGCTCTGT
Source organism: Clonorchis sinensis (assembly GCA_003604175.2). NCBI lineage: Eukaryota > Metazoa > Platyhelminthes > Trematoda > Opisthorchiida > Opisthorchiidae > Clonorchis > Clonorchis sinensis. The sequence continues at coordinate 28,576,334 of CM030371.1, forward strand.
GAAGTAGACGATCTTATTCTCTGAACTGTGCAAGTCTCCAGTTAACGCCTACCTTCCTACTTTTTCCCAACTCTAATTTATGTGTGATTAATTGTTTTGTATGTTGTTGTCTGAACTGTCGTTCAACATCTATCAGGTACAAACAGGGCGCCTATTGAAGAGTTCTAGTCAATAGTTTTGTTTACAGACAACACAGAGAGAGTTGAAAGAGAATTACTCGTACACTTCAGACACCGGTCCGCACCGTGCTGGACTCGGTGTTCAAAGCTGCACGCTCTTCGTATCGGTCGCGATGAGGGGAATCGCCCTAATGGATAAATGCCATTATGTAAGCCAATCGACTAAGGCTCAAGTCACGTGCCCCATTACTGGGACAGTATTTAGCAGCCGCGGACGCAGTGCAAAAGTTTGCTGGTTTGGGCATCCATACTTCACTGTATGATTGCAATGATCATATAAAAATCCATGCGATTAAAAGCATGGAAACACAGCAATCTCCTTGGAAAGAGAGGTCACTCCACGATGGAGCTCTCAAAAGCGTACCCCGTCAAACATGACCCAATTCGGGCTCGCCCCTCTCTAAGAAAGCCCTCTGCGCGATGGTTTGTATTGGGACTGGTATAGTATCCATATTTATTGGTGAAAGTAGTATTGCCAGTGGTAGTGTCATCATTTTTCCGCATTATTCTGGGTTATACTTAGGATGATAAAACAGGGCCATTCTATTCAGGCCCTTAGTGGTGCGGCGGAACCATCTAGTCGGGCAGTTCGCGGAGTAACGCGGACCGTGGCTTACCAAATGCTTCCATCTAAGCTAGGAGAGCCTAGCAGTGCTTGAAACTTCGTGGTTCCTCGGGGTTGCATGACACCCCTTTTTGAAAAGGTTGCCAAGCCGAACACTGTCGTCAATCGTAATATGGACCGAGGCCTGGAATCGATCATAACTGATGGTGACCATACGGAGGTGTGAATGCAGCATATTGCTCTAAAGATCAAATCGGGCATCTGCCGCTATCTGTCTACCGGTAGGTTCTACTAGTTTTCCATTGATTATTGTCTTTTATTGACTAAGAGACTTTCAGTCTCACGTTTGAACTTACAGTTCTTCACGTCCGATTCCAAGCAGGATGCAAGAAAAAGGATTTGATTATATTACTGCTAAATCCCACCCATCAACAGTGTTCATCGTGACATAACGATACCTTGTTTCATCGATTGCATAAAATTGTGAATAGTTAGCTGTTTGAGTCTCAACAGACGTGCACTAATCACGAAATTCAGGCAAGTATTGTGACAAACACAACTATTGATCGATGTAAACTTGACAGTCAAAACGCACACTCATTATGAATACAAGCGCAGCACCTGAGACAGGGCACACAAGGACAAACAGCAGGAGCGAAGTTGAGTTGTTTGATAGATCCGGGGGAGATAAGTCACTTTTGTAATGTGCCATCAGTCACCTAAACGATAGGTATGCCTTACTCCTCTCTTTTCTGCATATGTAACCTAAACGTGAGTGATGTTCAACACAGATGGGCACCGATTCAAGTATTTCAGTAAATGTGTTGTTCACTTGCCACATGGAGATGGATTTTCGTTGCATTACCCCAAAAGGCTAACCGCACATAGCGTTGAAGGATGTCATATCTCGAAGGTGATTTTGGCAAGGAAAGACAGAAAAACGATTTGGGAATGCGAACACCGATCGTGTTAGAGGGGAATCGTCATACAGAGGGTCGTAATGGAAGTCGGTTTCAATCGCCAAAATGAATATGGTCCAACGCACGCTCGACGGAATTCCAAGACTAGACTCATGGGAGTGGAGTTACTATCGCAAAACACCCGGTATACGTGTTCAGCTCTTTCAGTGCCTAGCTGCCATGCCACCCAAAGGAAGCACGAGGGCTGAGATACTGTCAGTTTACCCAAGCCTAGACAGGAGAAATCGAGATGCAGAGGTCGAGTTCGAACCACGGGTTCTAACCACTGAGCCACCTCATCCCCATACCCGATATATAATCAGGTTTAAAGCCAGCCGAAACCGGTCATATTTTAAACAACAAACATATCGATCATGTGATCAAGAAGACGTGGTGGACAAACAAAAAATAAACAGTTGTCAAGCGAATACCTTGTTTTCACCAGTTTGCAATTGTGAACGATAACCGGTGAATCAACAGCACCCGAAACCCTCTGTTAGCTAAGGCCGAGCTCGAAACAGCTCAGCGGTGAAGGCGCGAATTTACTGATCGGCAGATTCGAATCCTAGCCCTGAATTTCGACTGTTTCTGCCCCCCCCCTTGGTAGCCTGGAAATATCTCATCCCTCGTACTTCTTTCCAATATTAGCCTTAAGAACAGAGATGAGAAGCGGTAATCGACAGTAATTCCTTGAATACATAATGAGATGTAGGAATCCAAGTGCAACTAGTAAGACAACACCAACAAGTACGCAGTAGATCGGTAGCAATGACGGGATTACCGATTATAACCATTCGAAATCATCAACGACTGTCGAGTTCACAACCAATAACCAACGAGAACTGTGCAAAAAATAGAATAGATACATATAGTTACTGAAATATACTGAGTAGATAACCGATGCCAAACGGATGAAACGGGGAATCACGGTTTGATGCGTTCAATCTGTCCTAGAATTCGTTGGTCACACTTTTTGGATGGGTGATCAATCATGCGAAGTACGGTCGAAACGACAGTCTGACAGTTCGAATCGGAACACAGACACGTGCCACGATGGTGTATTAAGGTCAGTCGGTCGCAGATCGATCAGGCAAAACAAGTCAGAAACCAATTCCCTTAAGTTGGCAGCACGCCAGTGTGGATGCAACTCAAACCCAAGAGGAGCCGTCGTCCTGTGTCTACGTAGAAGCATCTTGCAGTTGTTAAAAAAAATCGCCAAACTTCAACGTCACCTGAACTTTTCGGGAGTGTATGGGCCACTGACCATCAATATCTGGGAACTAAGGCTCCCCAGCGCAAGGTCTGCCCGACTCCCTGGTGTTTGGACTAGGACACGAGAAGACAGGACAGATAACTGATATATTAGTGGCAGTTATAGAGTTAGTTTCTAACCAAATTGTTCGCCACCCTTCTATGGCAAGCAAGAAATGGTTTGTCGTCATTGACAGTGACGATCTGATCACAACGGGTTGGAAGGCTAAATCAATTGTGTCTAATTTCTGACAAGGAAGGGATCCTCAGACATGGGTTGACATCCTCACCGTAATTGATCTATTAATTCTATTGGGCGTTTCAAAGCAAGTTGCAAAATATTCCGTCACAGAGACTGAGCCTTACCGTAGGGTGAAAGTTTGTGTGTCACCGTGACCTACTGAGCTGTACTGAGGGGTTTCCATGAGACATTCACAGAGTCTCTCATACCAGGTTGGTCAGTGATCAGAGAGCTGACCAGTCTCCTGGCTCTCCAGATTGGGGGTTAAAATATGTGTGGTGACTTGTTCTACAAAAACGGTGATACACTCACACTTCCTGCCAAAACATCGCTGCCTTGCGGTCAGGCTTTGGCTGAGGATGCTAAACTCCCTCCTGTCTAGGTCTGGGAGATCTGGCACTTTCACAGTTCACGTACAAGCATGATACTTACAACTAACAATAAACTCATGCCGCATCGACCGTCGCGTGGTGCCATCAGCCGGATCGCCTTACTTGCTACTACAGCAGGGCGAGTAAGCAAAAACATGCCACTGCTGACGCCTTCCTTTTTACACTCTCACGTTCTCCGTCCTCCACCCTCCCCCACCCAAATTTGAATACTTTATCCGCAGGTTCCAGCCCTAGGACTGACCGCATTATCCACCGTGCACCATACTCAGCTGCAGCTTCTGCACGTCCGACTTCAGTGACAACCCTAAACACTTCAAGGTCTGTCTTCAAACCCCAAAAGCCTGTCTAATTAACCATCTTTAATGTTCGTATACTGAAGCAAACAGGACAACAGGTGGGTCTTGCACGTACGCTGGGTTATCTCTGTATTGATACATTTTGTCTATAAGAAACAAGGATACAGGAGACAAGTGCTGTAATTGCACTGACTGCCCCATCGCTCTCTTCCAGGTTTCGGCTGAGCAGCTCTGATGATACAGAGGCCGCTGCAGCTGAATATGCTGACGTGGGTATTGAGTTGAGCAACCAAGCGGGAGCGTCTCTACTTGACTGGATACCCGTTGATAGCCGCCTCTGCGCGGTTCCTTTGGCAACGTCTTTGAACCTAGAGGAAGTGAGGTCCATCGTACCTTGTTTATTGTGTCTGCTTACGCCCAGATAGACTTCAGCTCTGAAGCTGCCAGACAGTTTCTTTGATGTTCTGGGTGCTCCTTTAAAACGGGCTAAAAGCTCGTTATGGTTGCTGATGACATGAGCGCCCTGAAGCGCTGCTGAGGCCCGATCGGGTGGTCTTCTTCAATCGGATACGAGGCACACGGACAACGGAGATCGACTGTTTCAAACATGTGCCGAGCACAGACTGTTTCTCCGCAGCACGAATTTCCGGAACAACGGAAATCGCTTGCGACGCGGTGCCCACCAATGAACCAACCCTAAATCCAAATAGATCACATCGCCATCAGTTATCAACGGCGAGGGTTGGTCACTGCTTGCCGCTCCTTCTGGATCACCATGCACTTGAATGCTGCTGCTTTTCGTTGCAAGGTCTACGCAAAACGTGCACATCTTGCTTAGCCTTTGAGAAGCTAGTGGACCCAGAAATCAAACGAAACTATCAGAACCAGCTCGTCGGACGCCTGCCGGACGGTCCGATGTCGGAAATGAACGGCCACTGGGAAAAGGTATCCGAAGCGGTACTCAAAGGCGGAACTTCTGTTTGCGGTACAACCCAGCCAACCTCATCCAAACATTGGATCTCTGATAGGACCGCGTCTTTGCTGGAGTCCCGGCGACAGATTTCTCCTGGACTCAATCGCAACTACACCTAACTCCAGGTAACACTGAGTATCCGTACAGACCAAGAAGCTTGGTGGACCCGAAAGGCTGAAGAAATGGAAGATGCAAAGAATGCTGGAAACGTCCGCAAGCTGTTCCACTTGATTCGTTCGACTGGTCCTCGGAAACCTCATGTCAGTGAAATAATCAGGGACAAAAGTGGCTGCATGATATGCACCAAAGCATAACGTTCGAAACGCTGGGCACAATACTTCGAACATCAACTCAATTGGTCACCTGGTACCTACAGTCCGGACTGCCGGCCTTCAGCAGGAAGGTGGACGGTGTACACAGAATCCCCTTAGTCTCAGAAGTATCCGAGTGCACGTCTATACTCAAGCGTCATCGTGCTCCTGGCCCTGACGACCTTCCACCTTCTCTCTTTAAAGATGGCGGCGAATTCCTCAGTCATTGCCTGTCTAGCCTAGTTTTATCTAGCAGGAGAATCATTGGAGATTGTGGAGGATTTTACATGCTTACGTAGTTGTGTTAGTTCTGACGGAAATGTGTCTGATGAAGTCATTGCACGAAACTCAAAGGCCCGAATCACGTTCGCCAATTCGCGTCAAAACAGTATATCACCAAATTTCAAGGATTGCATTTACTAGGCTACAGTAAGGGCTGCATTGTTTTACGGTTGGTAACATTACCGCTGCGGACAGACGATGTGGGGCACCTCCAGATTTTTTACCAACGATGCCTAAGAAGCGTTGCTGGTGACGGATGACGTCAACGAATTCGTAAAGATGTAATTAGAAAACGGGTATTCGGTTGTGCAACAAGTACTTCAATCCCGGAAAACACCCAGCACCATCAACTGCGGCGGCTCGCCCATATGCTGTGTATGTCGAAATAACGTCTGCCGAGACTAGTGTTGTTAATTGTGCCTCCTTCCCAATGCCGTTAAAACACGAGGTGGACAGTGTGTGATTTGGCAGAGGGGTGTGAAAGATGTTACGATGAGTTTGGGTGTTTTTGGTGCAGCACTTCTTCTAGAATGGAGGGCCCATGACCCTTCCTGCGGCTGGCTGGAGATATTGCAAGAAATGGCGAATGACAGGCATCAATGGCGTTTGTGTTGTCAGTTTTATTCCAGATTGTCTGACTGAGCACTTGGAGGTGTATGCACCTAAGAATGCTTGCGAGAGACCAGCACTAGGTCCCTTCCCTCACTCACTCTTTCCTCTTCTCTTCATTTTAAGGCTTGAAATATAATTATATAAACTGTGTGGTTGTATGCCCGTGAAACATCAGTGTCAACACTGATGTTGCTGTCTCTGATGCTGATGATGACGGATAGATTCTGCTGCAAAGTGACAGTACCGACGGGGTTTTGTTCATTAAATGGAGTCCTATCTTGCACTATCGAACAGAACATGTTTCCTTGGTGTAAGACACTAATTGTAAGGTTTCTCAAAGCTGCTTGACAGCCCAAAACAAGTTTCGTCCCTTTGTAGACTCACCAGGTAGGTGCGGTCTCCGAATTTCCATCAACTTTATATTCTGCTTGAACCGGAATTGGATGTAACTCGTGAAGTACGCTCATTTGCAAAATAATTTGGTTTTATCGGGGGGTTCAACTGAATTCCAGCTGAAGATCTCGTTTGTGATATTCTTCAAGTGAAAGTGCTGCACAAAGGCCGTCCCAATCCAAAAGAAAGACGTCTTGTGAGAATTTAACCCGTCAACAAAATGGTCTTCAGTTCTAACGTCATTTTCGCCGGTGGATCACGCGGCCGTCACATGCTTCTGTTTTGAACCTTTCCCATCATTCGGGATAGTTTCAGAAAGTTGGCGATGTGCTTCAGTTAGAACCTGAGGCCAAATGAGTCGGTTCGTGAGATCTTCCAGGTAATACCTTTGTCTCAGCGAGGAAAAGATATTGCACCTGGTCTACAAACCACTCCTTCCTGAAAGCCGTTCGAGTAAAGAAACACGTATTTCACTTCCCACTCAGGTGTGAACCTAAGAGACAGTTGAATCTGCTTGGATATCAGCATCAAAGCAAGCTAAAGCCCTTTTTCATTCGTCACAAGCATCAATAAGAACACGGAAGTTTAGTAGCGCTGACCTATTTCAAGCTTGCGCGTAGAAAGAGACGTTAAAAATAAAATTCAAAGGTACTGTGGGAAGTGGTAGAACCCAATGACATTCTAGTCTAAACAAAAGCACTAACAAGTCCAGTATGGACCAAAACATTGGCCTTATTTTCAAGACCTTGTTCCTAAAGCCATAGGACATGTATACATAGGTGTTAAGCAGTGCACGCATCCAAAATAGGAACTTACCGAGAGGAGAGTCCACATCTAACGCCTTGGCATACTTCTCGAAGCACTGTCCAAGAAGGAATTCTGCGTGTGGATAAGAGTTTGTAGCTGGATTGTTATGCGACCCTTCCGCGGTGGGCGTCGGGCGAATGCGAATATTAGCGCCTGGCTCTAGGCATTCCATAGACCGCTTCTTGACCTCTTCGAAATAGCTCTTGTACACATCGATTAGCTGAAGGACGAGAGGGATATAAATTTTGGATACTTCTGACGGACAAAGCTCGGAGAAGGGTAGAAATAAAGAATAGTGACAACGGATAAACACAATCAAGCCTTATGTCCGTTTATTTGCGCCAGAAACCCACTCATGCTCATTTAGTATCCACAAGGTTGTGCAGCAGAACACTTCATTCAACGCTACCTTCACTTACGATCGCCAAAGGTTCCGCAGATCTTGCTCACTATGTAGGGTGTGACATTACAGCCAGTTTCTGGATACTGTTTTCACCGGCCAATTCAGTACTTCCACTTTCACCGATCACCTTTTGAACAGTGAAATATCCCAATTGAAAATACCATTTTACCCCTCCTCCATTGCGTTAGTAGGGGGCTCAGTGTGACAACAGCATCTGATCCAAGCTCTCTTACTTGTCAAGACTCAATGGGCCCTCATCATAACACTAAGTGTTATGTTCGTTCGACGGCCAAGCTGACATTTCGAAATTACCAACTTTGCCAGTTGTGGAAAAGCCTACCTCGTTATGGCTTTTTGCAAATAAGCCACACCCCAAATTTAGATAACACCATCTCAACCAGTAGAGTTAGGCGCGATACCAGGAAAGACCACGATTAGGGGAACACGTGTTTATCAAGCAATTCACAGTCTAGGAGTGCTCTTGCACTTGGATTGTGTTATGTTGTGTTGTAATGTAATGTGCAATCAAATCTAAAAACTTAATCATTTCAATGAGACTGACTCCATTCTAAGTATAATTCAATAGGATCACTTGGACGCGGGAGAATAAACCCTCCGGTAAGCCTAGTCACGAAGAGCAGTAGGCAATGGAGCACAGTCGAAATTCGTCCGAGCCATGGAATCAAACCTAGAGTTGATTGTTCCACTAGCCATTTTCAGAACTGTTTTTGGCCTTATTATGAAAAAGGATTTTCTACAGGTTAGTAATCTATTTTCAAGAATTTCGCTGGTGTATTTTTATGGACCCAAGCGACAAGATCGGGTGAAATATTGAGACACCTCGGGGACCACCCTCTGAATTACGGAGCTTATAACCCCGGTATCTTCTGGAATGCAGCAGTTCGGGAACCGTATCCCGAGGCGCTTGCGTGCCACAGCCGAAGGACTGGTCAGTAAATTGTTGTGGTTAACTGCTCTCTGAGGGGTACATGACTGTTTATTCAGAATCTACTATTTAATCCAGGTGTACAGACTTCTGGAGCCGGTTTGCACATCACCACATATGGCGTACAGGTTCGAATAAAGCAGGTACAAAATTTATCCGGAAAAACAAATCAGGACACGACGTAAGGAAAATGCCTGTATGCTAGGGCGCTTACCACTTTTCGGTAGGCACCAGTAAGTGCCGCGACCAGGCCTTTACGAACGCGTCCGGTCAGTTAAACGTGACCAGGACGTTTGTTACTTTGAATAGGAAAGCCCTCACCTGTGACACCATTCCGGTGCCTGGCTGCCATGCCAACCGAAGGAGGCACGAAGGCTGGGATACTGCCAGGTTGCCCAAGCCTACACAGGGGAAGTCGAGAGGCAGAGGTCGGGTTCGAACTACGGACCTTCCGGTCAGTAAATTCGCGCTCTAACCACTTGAGCCATCTCGCCCCTGTTACTTTGAATACTATTGTCTGAGCTCTTGGTCTCGTAATGCTGTGATTAGCCACCTTGATATCATAGCCTCTCGATCACGCAGTCCCATTTTGATGAATTTGCATCCCCCGGTTTCTCGTGGAAATGCTTTTTTGTACCCGGTACAGTGTTTGTGCTCGCCTTAATCATACATATTGGATCGTTCATCCTGAAAAGACCATCCTTATTCAGACGATATTAAATTATCTAAATAATTCCACCTCCCAGTTTGGCGTGTGCTTCACGCCTGAAAAGTGCCGCCGCAAGTCTGGGGGTCGGACACGAATCTCATGCTTGCGGATGAGCCGATTGAGGTAGCAGGCAAATTTGTCCATCTCGGCGGTTGTATCAGTCCCAGTGGTCTAGGCAAATACGCTATTTCTACTCGGAGTGGCAAGGCCAGAGCACCTTTTGTGAACCTGCATCACCTATGGCGTAGGTGTGACATCAGCTTATCTGTCACCAGTCGAGTTTACAATACTATGGTGTGCTTCACAATACATAGGTCAGAGGTCTGGCCGCTGCACGCTGATAACGTTAAAACCTACAGTGTTTGACCGTCGATGTCTTCGGAGAACCGGTCGATTGTGGTAGGAGCATGTGATCATTAATCCTGAAGTACACTAAATGGTTCTCGGAAGACACAACTCGCCCACGCTAGATGAACTGGTCGCATTCCATGGGTTGCGCTGGTTTGGTCATGTGCAGCGGATGCCAGTCGACCGACTTTCTCGAAGAGCCCTTTTTCGCACAATCACACGAAGGGTGCAAACGAGCCAGTGGAGTTCAAGCAATGACTTGTCAACGAATTATGGTCATTACCAGTAAACTCAGCTGCGCTCGTCATTGCTATCTCCCTAGATGGGGGCTCTGAGACGGAACAATTCAGTGTTCAGAGACATTGACAGACATGGCCCAGTCGCGCGCTAAATAGTTTGAATGCATTCAAGCTGTTGTCTTCGATGGATAGCTTCCCGTCCCAACCTCCCCAGTGAGAGCTTCACTGACACACCTGTATTGACAAACCAATTATATCAGCTACTGACTTCAATGCGTCGTCTATTCCTACCTCCCCAAATCATTGGTGAACGAAACTATGGCTACTATAACCACGTACAACACGTACGCGTTTTATGCAGCTGACTAATATACTGACATTTCCGGATGTGAGGATGGTGTCATCAGCGTTCTCCAGACCGACAGTCTTCTCACCAGAAGCGAAATGAACACTGGGGTTTTGGAGACCCTTCATCATTCGCGTCATCATTTTATTGGTCACAAAATCGACCAAGTTCGTTGACGACGTTAGTGCGAAGTGGTTGGACATGATCCGAACTGTGTCCACAGGAGGTTGCGTTTCCCTCGCAAGTCTTTGAACCTCCTCGCTCATCCGTGGTGAATATCGAATTTCTAGGAATATTCCTTCATTGATACGTAATACCTATAAAGGTCTCTCAAGTTGGTGTCGATGAAGACTCATCTACGGCCTGGAGCAGTAAAGTCGGGGGTCCAGTAAGGCGCTTGAACTGTATTTTATTATCTTATCTGAACTGTAGGACGCATATCTTGAGGTGCCTGGCTGCCGTGTACCCGAAGAAAACACGAAGGCTGAGATACTGCCGGGTTTCCCAAGTCTAGACAGAAGCGGCTGAGATGCAGAGTTGGGTTCGAACCACTTGCCTTCCGATCAATAAATTCGCGCCTTAACCACTGAACCAAGTGATCTATTGCCTGACTGTGGCGTGTTTGCTGGGGTAGGTTTCGACAGGCAGACACTACAATCAGAGCAAAGCGCAACCTGTGGGTGAAGCTTGAAAAGCATAGCAAAGGGCCTTAGTTGCAGTCATACGCTGTTTGCGAGATCAGGATGGCAGAGACCCACCACATTAAGATTTGACGGTGTTTACCGATGTCGAGCAACGACTGACGCTGTTGTATGTATCTTCTTGTTCTTAATAGTAGAAGACCTTTACCGGTGGCCAGCTGACGGGGAAACTGGTATCCATATTGTGAGTTTTCGAGTAGTGAATGGAAGGTCCATAGAGTTCTGGAATCCGATTGCTTTACTACCCGGTTAGTGGACAGAGGATTGAACTGGTATCGGCTACTATCGGAAACGTAAGGAATAAATTACACGACTTATTTATACTTGTCGGGGAAAACCAACTATACACATTATCACCAACCGGAACTACTATGGCACGCACACTCCTCAAACCCGCTGTGCTGACAAACTAATTTATGGTGAAAATTTAAAAACTTTTGTCACCCAGTACTCTAGGCCTGTTCAGCGGTGACCGGCTTGCCAAAACACTTCGGGCTGTGTTACCTTTTGCCTATTAGCAATCTAGATATGGGCTATGGAGAGCTGCTTAAACTACTTTTGTATCCCGTCTCCATTCTGTACCTGATATATGCATGAGAATAAGATATATCTTGGCCTTCTACAGACAGTTGCAAATTCGCTTGCTTCATAGATTCATCATAATCATCGACAGCATGACATCAGTGCTCAACACCGATGCTTCGCTGCCGTACAAAAATTTCGTCTATCGCTGAACAATGGACCTGGCCACAAGGATGGGAATAAACAGGATCCAGTCCTTTAAATAACGTTTCATGAAAATACCTGGGCACTCCTTGAGCTTGCACCGCAAAGATATATCGAGGCTGTTCCAGTCCTCCCTTCGGCGAAGCGCAGGTTCCAAAAGGTTGCCAAACCTCCTCTGACCATGGAGAATTGGCTATCTGCGTTAAACTAGGGTGCTCACCTTGGTGCGATTTTCCTAGACTTTAGTGAAGCCCTCGGCAAAGCCCCACACGACCTCCTCTTGCAGAAGCTATGGGTTCATTGGTAATAACTTGCCGGACTGGATTCGCGGACTTCTTGGCAAGGTCGAAGAACTTCTGTCCTCCCCTGCCGTCATGACATGCTGCGTATCTTAAGGTTCTGCACTGATTGACGGACTATTCAAGATCTGCAATAATGACCCTCCCGAGACTATCAGTGTAAAATATCTGCTGTTTATCGACGTAAAGTCGTGGACAAATATTTCCCCGCTCGAAGGAGCAGCACGACTGCAAATGGCGTTTCGTCCAGGTCTGAAAAGTGAAAGCTGTGAACAAAGAAAACTCGATTATCTTGTTCAATGGCTATCAAGGACCCTTTCGTGACTATCACATTGGTGAGAGACGTGTGTGAAGGATATAGTGAATGAGGAGCTGCCTTTGATCGCGTGGCAGTATTTGTCGCTTATAAAAGCTTTACATGTCACCTGTGGACGCGTACGTGTCTACGACAAATACTGTCCTGAGTTCACCACATCGAGTGCTGTAATTCAAGTGTCTTGTCTTCTCTTTAACTTCGCAATCAATATGCTCCTTAAAACTTCTCTACCCGCCTTTAACACCTCGAGGATCAAAATACTCTCATGATGTTTGCTTGCGGACACTGAGCGCGCCGATTATATTGCCCTTCTTGAGACAGGAAATTTAGAAGTGCTAACTAGTTTAGATAACCCAAATAATTACATTGCACAGTTCGTTATACATCTCGCTCTTATATAGTACTGCCGCGAGATTCGGTGGGGTCAAACCTGAACTGTATACTTGCAAACGAGTGTATCTATTTCGTGTATACGCCTATATATTTGGGTAGCTTCATAAATCTTGGTGGACTGGCGAAAAGCGAAATCAATTCCAGAATTTGGAAGGCCAGGACAGCGTCTGCTAATCTCCGCCACTTGTGGCACCGATGTGACATGAGCTTGACTGTCAAGAGTAGGGTGTAAATGACGCAGTCCAATCTGTCATGCTTTATGGATAACAGACTTAGCCACTGCATGTGAAGATTTCCGAAGGCTCCCTGCGTTTGACCCTAAGTGCCTCCGAAACGTTGCGCCAGTCTGGCGTGAACACCACTAGTGTTTCAGTGGTGCTGAAGTGGGCCAGATGGTTTTCGAAAAAGCTAATGCTCCCTCGGTAGATCAGCTGGCCACATCCACAGGTTACGCTAGTTAGGCCATGTGCTCTGTATGCAAGGGGACCGGTCGCCTCGTACGGTCATGTGGGCCAAGCCTTGTATCGGACCGAAAAGACCCGCAGGCGGTGAGTACATAGCTCGACAAAGAAGCATGAAAACCCTACAAGTCAACTCAGTCGCGTTGGTAAATGCCGTATTCCCTGATGGAGACCTCGAGACGAGACAGAACAACAGTTAGTGACCCTGTTTGATCACGCGGCCAAGGGTGGTCTTGTGTCAGAACTATCCCCCCCACTGCGTAGTTGTCACCACCTACCACATCGGATGAGCAGAGCCGTTTGACGTCAGTGGACTGATTGGGCCATCGTCCTACTGTTCGAAACTGGCAGCATCCCAGCCAGTGTACAATAAACGGCACGAGTATAAATAACTACCAGCCACATCGGTCGTCGCGTGGTGCCATTAGCCCAATAGCCTTGCTTACTACCTACAGTAGGGTTGATATGCGGAAACAGGATACTTCTTGTACTCCTTCGTCTTCCAAATATTCGTCCTGCTGTTGGAAACAACTCCGTAGGCCAATTTTTAGGGAATGGCCAATCCGTTCGCTGCTCATTGCCGTAATATCTACCGTTGACTCGGCCACTACGGTTGCAAACACTTCGAGATCATTCTTCAAAACCTGGCGCTCGGTGCATCCGGTAGTCTCAGAATTCGCAATCCGCTCCCGTATGTACGCTATACGCTTCCTAGTGATGTGCGCTGCTTCTTTGAAACGAGGATCTAGCACCCAGGTACGGTTGATGAGCTGACCTCCCACGCGGATTTCTCTCGATTCCGGTTGCGCACATCTGGTGGTCCAGAAGCTGTTGTGGCAAGCTCTTCTGGGGTAAGCGTTTCTTGAGTCACAGAGTAGAAGGAGCCCTACTTGAATTGTCGATTCTTTTGGCAATGTCTCTGGAAGCATCTCGCAAACGCGTCAATAATCGTTGCTGTACATTCTACCTGGGTAAACTCTAGCAGTCCCAAAGACCGTTTTTGAGTGTGTAACAGTTATGTGCCGACCATGAAACTCCGAACCAACGGGAGCCGCTTGGCCACATGGTGCAACTCGCTTGCGAGTCAGCTTCCAATACAGATAGACCATGAAATAATTATCTATAGGTGGCGATGATCAATCACCGGGTTCCGCTCACGCGCTTGCGCGTTGCTCCTTATTTGCGTTGAGAGCATGTGAAGTGTACGCACGACACCTGGTGATTGAGAAGTCCTCGGAATAAAGTACGAAGCGAAGTACATTCCTCTACAAGCGTATATCTTCGGTCATTCACACTCGACGCATCATACGACAGGACCTCTCTTGTCTACGAGTTTTCTTGCTAGGTCGCATACCTACATACCTACATTCCGTCGTCGAAAATGATTAGTCCCCGACGGGAAAAGAGTTAGCCAATCGTGTCTTCGAATTGAAAAAGCCTTGGGCACAGTTTTGCGAAGGACTCAGTTAAACCGTACATTTGTTTCACAGTAACCAAAATTATAAAACTAACCGCTGATAGCTGTTTGTATTCCTCGCCGACATCAGTACCCTTCGCCTTCGTGAGTTTTTGCGTGAGATACTAAAGCATGTCAGTGACTGGGACGGGTTTTTACTTGATTGCTTCGCTCTATCTTTTTGAACAGCGAGTTAAGCGGCATGTTGCGAACAAAGAAAGAGGGGACGGAAAATCAACCTTGAAAATCAAAAAGTAGCAAAACCTTCCTTAGGTCGAATTCAACCTCTTTGAGCTCTGTGGCTCAATAATTTTGTATTCAGTTCACGGAACCGCTGACTTTCTTTTCCAAAGTCTGCACATACCTACACTAGGCCAGGGCCTCTTTCAAGGCCCCCATATCGGGTTTCCCCATTCCTTTAGTGCTGAGCAAAGTGTGCAGTATTAGCTAAAGCACAGCAGTTGCGTCTTGGGCCGGTTTTTTACCGCACTGAGGACTTGTATTGGAGTGAGATTCACGGATTCATGGATTGAAGATCGTGACTTTACCCCAAGTTTCCAAGATCGCTTTTGTACTTGTCGCTCAGCGGCTACCCTTCACCTTAAAGGCACAAGCGGAATAAGGGTGTAGCAGTGCTTTCGAAGTTCTCAGCGCGGGACAGTAAGCTTACCAGCGCAAGCACTCGCATGAGAAATTATCTAATAGTGCCTTGAACTTGGTTCTAGATAGAGCGTGGACAACCGTCGGAGGAAGGTTATTCCACGCAGCAGCTACCCGAAGTGAGAAACATTTTGCCTGATGAAAGTGTGCACACTGAGCTTGAAACTCTTCCTAACATGCCCCCACCGTGTTTGCTGGGTCAACGGTGAAAAACCTGTTTGGTTTGGTTGAAATTGGGTCTCCTCGGAGGCGAAGATACTCCAGAAGAAAGAGGTCGAGCACCACGAGACGCGTTACACAGTCCACGGGTTTAAAACCGGCAACCATTTTTCGTAGCAGCTTGCTGGACCTGCTCAATGAGGGCTACGTCCTTCTTGCGTCCTGAGTAGGCAACTTGATTGGCTTATCCAAAAAACGGTCTCACATAGGCCCCTAGAGTAGTTGGAAGTCCATTCGAGTAATACGGGAGAAGGTGCGCCGAATCATCCGTAGAACAGCGAATGCCCTTTGGGCCGATTTCTCATGGTGCAATGTGAAGGACATATTTAAATAGAGCCAGATACCCAAATCCTTTGTGACATCTGTCTTCGTGACGTCTTCTAGTCCATTCTCACCATGCGTGACAAAGCGGTTCGCTGAGTCGCCTCTGAATGACATCTGGACGCACTTTTCTTCATTCAGGGGATAGTGCCAGGGCAACGACTACTACTTTGCGGCGTTCACATCAGTTTGTGGGGTACTGGTATTTGAACCCTAGGATTTCAAGTCGACCTCAAACAGTAGACACGGACTTGAAGGAATATCTGAATGGTCATCGGCGTAGATCAGGAACAGAGGTGGTCCCAAAACAGAGCCCTAGGGAACTCCAATGGAGACCGGTGCCGAAGAAGAGTAGGTCGGAATGTTCCATCTGATTAGAACGCTTTAATCCAGCGTTGAATTCCACCTGAATCCCGTGTGCAGCAGCGGGACGTGTGGGACTCTATTGGAGGCCGTTGAAAAGTCGAAAAATATGGCATAATAACAACAATGTTTATGCCCAACTTGTGGGAGGCATGCCGGCGGACATGATCATAAAATCGCTCCATGTGAGTCCCCGGCCCTTAGCTTGGGTTAGGCCGTCCATAAATACGAGATCGTTGGCTACGCAAGAATGGTTTCTGAGGGATCCGTGTTGCATTGGAAATGTCAAGCTGTTGGTAATGAGGGAGATGAAGGTGGCGCGCTTCAGAATGCGTCCTATCACCTTGCACGGTACGCCGGTAGGCTTCATAGGCCTGTAGCCTAGTGACTTCAAGGGTCCAAGCCAAAGATCCGACAACGCTATGCGTTCCGCATCTCCACAAACTCGAATTGTATGGGAATCAAGGAGAAACGCAGGGCTCAATTGGGGCTTATTACCAGTCGGCTAGCAGTGAAATTCGACTCGGCCCACAATTTTTTTACCGGTCTCCACAGGAGTCCATCAGGGCTCTTTCCTGGAATCAATCCTTTTTCTACCCTGTGTCAACGACCTTCCTGATCCGTATTCGGGACAGCGTCTTCTTTCTGCAGACGAACACACATCTTGAAGTTCCGACGCCGTCGCACTCCAAATGCGTGTTGACACCGCAAAGCGGTTATCCAGAGCTGGGGCCTTCATTCGAATGACGAGTAGCGCGTCGAAGTCTTTCGGAGGAAATTCAGAGGACGCCTACGTTTTGCTAACATGCCATATTAAATTACAAGGGATCTAGTAAAACCGATACAAACACGCAGAGTTTAGTGTGGAAATCAGATGTATAAGGGCTAACGGGAGTGAACTTCCGAGATAACTGGTTAATCTGGTATTTATTACATGAGTTGGACAGTACCAGGAGAGAAGGACGTGAAAGAAAACTAGTCACCAGTCCCCGAAACACTGCTATCAACTTTAATCTGTAAGTGGTGCATTGGTGAAGACTGTTGTGTCAACCACTGGGAGCGGCAGGTAGATGTGTTCTTTGTTTGGTTGACGAAATGGGCTTTGGTGCGGTGCAGCCTTTGTTCTGACGAAGGCAGATACAGCTATGCTCGTCGATGTATGAGAAGCTCTGACTTTCGTCTCGTTTGTCCTGGTTGAGGCTAGCCAAGTCAAACCACCTCTCATTAAACAGAGCGAATAGAGTAGCCCAGGGCAGGTTCCTCGAAAAAACCTGGTTTAAGTTACCTCGGGAAGAAGCCGGGCCAGTAATGTGGCCTGTTCTGATCAAGCAGGCACTGCGTGTAGTTGCTGCTTCAAGCAAATCAAAGAGGTGGGAAGGTATAGTAACGGGTTGGTTACTTTTTTTAAATATTCGTTTTATTTATTTTTCAACTCCATTGCCTGTACCTCCGCCAAGCTCGGAGATGATTTGGACCCGATCCATAAAGAAGATCAGGGGGTCCACAACAGAAGGCGACTGCGTATGACTCAGTATCGCGGTAGGATAATGCACACGCATCATAAACTGTAGGGCATGCCGGACTGTACGCTATGGTAATCTTCAAGGAATAATAGAGGTTGGGTATCTTTTTCAGAAGTGTCTTCGAATGCTTAATTCTGTGCGCTCCGCCCCAGAACACCGTGTGGAGTCCAGGTCCGCACTTATACGGTTCTGTGCCGTGTTAATTAGTGCATGCTTTGAACTTCGGCGATGCCCGGTTTGGACGACCTTGTTGGCTGTTATCCACTCCACCTGGCTTGTGATCTACAACCACGGGATCCCCAAACAGATCCCACATCCGCTTCGTTCCACCTTGTTTCCCCGGAAGGCCTGAAATTAATCCCACCGCCCAAAGAACTGCATACCCCAGCCCACTCACCACAAATTTGACGTCCGTTACGGGGCTGTCCAAAAACTGAAGCATGTCAGGCCAATGATGGCACAGCACTGCCATACCCAGTTTGATAGCACACCCGCAACCATTCCATTCTTCCTCTCGACCATGCCCTCCCGCCCACTCGTTCCAGTAACGGCAAATACGCCAAACTCCCCACCTCATCCCAGCTGCCTCCATGACATTCATTCCAAACTGCTGAAACGTTGGTCCGAATTTAACCAACTCTGTGTTTCTGTGCTTCCCACAAAATTCAATAACTTTCTATACAGTTCGTGTTCCGGCTTGCGTGTTGTTACCATCTCACTCTTCCTAAGGCTTAGTATGCCCGACTCCAAAACCTCGACACCGGTGAGTCGCTACAGTTTTGCTGCACACCATGTTTCTGTTATTCCTGTTAACACCTATCCGCTTTGCTAATCTCTCCACCACGTCATCCCCACTTACATTTTTTTGACCCTGACCATGAGTCCAACAGTCCAAGGCCACGAGGCCTTAACGGTGGTTTTGGGTTTTAGTTCAACATGACCGGCCGGACGACACCAACTCTACCGCTTCACCTGATCTGACGCTCTGGTTCCTCATTTTTCACTGTTACACTTTTTCTTGTCATGTGTCATACAGGAAGCCTCTTGTTTAGCCTTCCTCCGCTTTGTTTTTTGCCCGCCACCTTCAAATCCTAACGATCTGAACTTGCTCGATATTCTCTCCAATAGTGCATGACAACTGTGCATCCCTGCCCGTGCCGATTTAGTGGAGATCATGCCTACTGCGTATAATGCTCACCCTCAATGTAGCTCCCCCTTCGCCTAACCCCCTTCGCCCACAGTCCCCGCCAGCCATGCTTTTATTCCGATTAACGTTATTATCATACCTGACGGTATGTCACCCACAAATCGGGAAATAAACATTATTATCATTATTACCATTATCAATATGTCTGTCTCTTGTGCACAAAGTATTGTTCAAGATATATAACAATTTCTGTGAGCTGCCGTTTTGAACACGGTTGCTCGGACGCTTTATAAACATAAACATAAAAATAAGCACATGTAATTCCAGTGCAAAACGAATGGACTGCATGCTCTGTATCAAACAATCATCTACTTGGCAGGGTTCGAACACTCCGATTTTATCGTCCATTACGTTGACACTTGAAATTTCCCGCGTTTATTCTGTCCCTATTTGTAACCCCTGCCCCACTTTTGTGTTTAGTGAGTGTATATGAACTGGCGGTTTTTGCTCCTACCACTTCAGTCCTTTGGTCTTGAGGCCATCCGGCCATTTGTGGTCGACTTTATGCACGTGTGACTGTCTCACGTAGCAGCCTGTTTGCTCCTTTTGTTTGTACATTTGTAGTCCAATTGAACCATTTGTTTTGGACGAGTATCTGCTGTTGAGGTTTGTATACTTTGTGAATTTATGTCTTACATTAATAGTACCGTATAGAAACTCAGCCCCGACTTTGTTTTGCCTTCTAAGAGGTTCTGGTATTACGCGTCACCCGAAGATGCTGTTTGCCCCTTACACTGATAAAACTATAACGTAGAGCACCTTTATTCGCCCTGCCTGCTTGAGTCAGCAGATATAGGTTGTACCGTAGTGACCAAGCCACAACCCTCTGTAACTTCACACAACAGGAAAACCGGGCTATTAGTAGGTACGCATCATCATTTCGTTCGAGTTTGTGAACACGTGCTACAAAGCTGCTAAACTTGGGCGGCTTTAGTTGAGGGTGTGGAAATCAGTTCCTTTCTTGTTCTAGTAAACATCTTGGTCTAGTTAACTATTCACGCAGCGGACTGAGGCTGTATATTTCTCGAGCGACAACGTCGGTTGGTTTTTCTCCGATATCAAGTGCCTGCCCAGAGTAGATGACGACGCATCACGATTAATTGTTAGTCGATTTGTAGCATAGATATAAGAACTAGAGGATATGTTATGGACATCGTAGGAAACTATCATGGTGTTTTTCAAAAAGCAGTACACTGGAAGTATCCCCTTTTAATTGCTCCAGTTAGCTCTGCAAACTTCCAAACATCCGCCAACGCTAATCTTGGTATTAACACGGACTTAAGGAACGCCACTCGCAGCGCACCAGTCTCTGTCGTCAGTAATGCTTTCTGGTCATCAAAAGAGAGACTATTGCTGCATGCTGAGGTATCTTTGAATTCCGAATTGTAGAGCCGTCGTAAAGGCTCGTGGATATCCTGACTATGCCTGGTCAAACAATGACTGATAACCTTCTCCCCCGCTGTAATTTTCGTTGGACCAAGCAGTATCCATTCAGGCAGGGTCTTCACGGCATTAGCCTGTGATGTCGATTTTTATAACCGACTGCCCGCATCAAACGACTGGCTTGCACTCCCTAGCTATGTAACGGTCTTCTAAGTACGCAAAGCATCAATTATGCCCCCGTATGCACTCCACTTATCAGGAAATTTCATGGATTGAAGGCGCTCGCAGCCATAAATTGGGTAGGACTGAACATAGCGAGCGGGGCCCTGGACCATGTTCTGTACCTGGCCCTATAGTAATTATGGAACTCGTGAAACCCTCTTACCCATGAGCTTCGTTGGTAGAAGTTACCGGCACAAGAGGGCGTTTCACGTTACCTCCATAAGCCAGTTGCCCAAACCGACTTTGTGCAACCCTGAGGCGCGTGTCCACAAACTCTGCCAAGTGAGTGAACGCTGGAGTCCGGCCAGCCATCGATATTCCATTTGCCACATCACTTCACTTGTGTTGCAGTGGTGAGGGGAGAGTACGCAATAATCTCTCCAAGTCGACAAGCGAGTGCAAATTTTAACCGCAGCGCATCTGACCTAGCGCGATCTCACATACTCGCACTTTTACACACCAGTCCAATAAAAATTTGGCTGGTCGCGCTGTCTGGTCTGTCGCGCTAGTCGAAACAGGCTTTCAAGTATAGAATGACCAAAAGGATTGCATAGAAGTTCTTGAGCCCTGCAGTATGCTACTCCCGGCAGGAGCATCACACATTCTTCATTGGCCGCCTTCGCATCCCCTTGACAATATTGCATCAAATAAGGGAGCCGCTGACCGATGTCCTCCACCTCGCTCTCAATATATATCTCAAATTTGCGCGTGAACCTCCAGTAATTACTTGGATTACCATCATATTATGATAGTTCCACCTTGTGTAGTTCCACAGTGGCTGTCACTGGGCTGATTGAAATGACCGGGTTTTGCCAGGGGATGACCGTTTGATATCAGCAGCATATCTCAAGGGTCATTTGCGTATCTGAAAGGGGCTCAAGCAGTGCGTTAATCGATCAGCCGAGGCTGTTGGTTTCCACAGTTTATCTGATGAGTCCTCTTTGGTGTCTGACTCTCTATTAGCTAGCTCCGTTCTGTTTTTTGCCTCTAGAAGAGCCCGTTGCAGTTCGACTTCTCGCTTGACCCGAGTTCACTGGAGCTGAACCATTCTAAAAGCTTTTGAGGCTACGCTGCTTTTGTGACTTACAAGCACCGGAGCGCAAAGCAAGCTGCATTGTAATTGTTTCCTCCGCAGCGCCAATAGGTTTTGCAAAGTCCTGAGCTCCCATTTCGTTCACAATGGTTCCAGGGGTTGGCATTTTTATTCTAAACAAGTCGCCGTAGGATCTTGAGTACTGTGACAGTCAAGGAGTATCTTTGGGTGACGCAAAATACCGGGACTTCCAGAAAGGTACAACAAGGTCAAAGCTGGGTTTCTATACAGTACTATAAACGTAAGACATCAATTCACAAAATATGCAGACCTCCAAAGCAAATACTTGTCCACAACAAGTGATCCACTTGGACTACAAAAGTAGGAGCCAAATGAGCAAACAGGCTCCCACGTGAGACAGTCGCACATGCGTAAGGTGGGTCACAAAATGTCTGCATGACCTCAAGGTCAACTGAGCGATATGGTACGGACAAACGTACGCTAGCTCATACACACGCATTAAACACAAAAGTGGAGCGGTGGTTACAAATGGAGACAGCAGAGACGTGGGGAACTTCAAATGTCAAAGAAATGGATGATACGGATAGTCTGCAACTATGGGTATAAATGAAAGAGAAAGCAAAACAGAAGTCCACAGTTTATAATAATAATAATAATGTTTATTCCCAACTAGTGGGCGGCATACCGTGAGGCGGGATCACAGGCCTGATCGCAGGCTTGACTGGAAAATTGCGGCCTTTTTTTTAGAAGATGAATGGAACGTAACATTAGAAAGCAGGGCCTACGTGTTCGGGCGACATGGAACTGGACTTTGTGAGAAAAGCTTGTATACAAGAGTATATGAAACCAAGATCTTTACATTCTGCATAATGCTTGGCAATTTTCATCTATTGTGAACATAGCAGCTGGGATGAAGCGGCGCCAGAAAGTTAAATGGGACTTTGAGGAAGAGGGGCTTAGGCCATAATCACTTGACTAGCAAGACAGCAAATCTGATCATGCTGGATCTGATAATAATAATAATGTTTATTCCCAACTAGTGGGTAGCATACTTTCAGACAGGAGCATAATGTTACAGTCAGAATAAGAGAGTGACTGGTGGGGTTTGTGGGCACTAAGAATTTTGTGGAAAGGAAACGGTGACAAACAGTGGGCACTATCCGAAGTAGCGTTGGTCATGCCTGAGGCGGCATGGGTAGGGAACCAAAATTACAGGGGCTCGTTTTTTCCTATGGTAGGCATATCAGATGAGACAAGATGCGACCGTTAACAGTTGAAAGTGGCGGGCAAAAGCAATACGAGGGCGAGCATAGCAAGAAGCTTCCCGTCTGGTATGTGGCAAAAACTTCAAACTGCAGAAAAACTGGAACCAGAATAACGAATCTGGAGAGGCAGCAGAACTGCCACTATCTGACCGGCCGATTTGAACTAAAGCACAAAACCGTCACTGAGGTTTCGTGTTCTTGGGTTTTTGGGCGTATGGCCAAGGTCACGAAAAAGCGTAAGTGGGAATGGTGAAGTGGGGGGATAATCAGTACGAATAAATGATAGTGGGAAACTCAGAATCATGGTGTGCGCTAAAAATGGAGAGACTCACTAGGGTTGCTGCTGGAGCAGGGTCAGGTGTAAAAGTTATTCGGGGAAGGAGTTCACGCAAACGTACAAGAAGGAACGCGAACTGCGCGGAAACTGACTGACTTGGCGAGAGTGCAAAGTAAAAGACACCGGGTGTTTAGACCCAACAGAAGGCTCAGCAGATTGGAATGAACGCCCCTCGGAGGCGGCTGTGTCCAGATGAAGACTTTGACCGTGGTCGCGGGTAAGGAAACGAACGGGCGAGAGGGCGCCGTCAGAATAAAAAGCGAACGGTTGTGGGTATCCTATCAAACTGGGTATGGCAGTGCCGTGCCGTCACTGCACTGAGATACTGCAGTTTCTGGACAGCCCCGTGACGGACATCGTGATCGAGGTAATTGGGCTGGGATGTACAGTTCTGTGGGCAGCAATATGTTGTGAGTTTTTCAGGGGATTCCGAAGGGAGAGCAAAACCAATGCAATATCGCAGGTAGTATTCGTTTTTTGTCCGGCATGAAGTACCTTAAGGTGTAATGCACAGATCGGGTACAGTGGAGGACGGTCCAACAAGACGTCCGTAGCACGTATTATCACAGGTCGAAGCTAAGATTGCTACTATATGCTATTATTCTACCTGAGACAAAGGAAGGTTCGATGTAAGTTGGCAGAGTGGTGACGTGGTAAGGGAAACCAAACACGTAAGGACTGGGCGTGCAAGTTCTGGGATGGTGGCTAGATTTCCTGGAGGTTATTAGCGAGTTGGACAATACAAGGACAATCTAGGAGGGAAGGTAAATGTAAGGGGGCTGGTCACCGGTCCCCGAAGCACTACTATCAGCTTTAACCTATAAGTGATGCGTGGCGAAAGACTTTCGACGCTAGCCTCGCATGCTGGTACTGGAGGGTTTCTTGTGTCCACTCCTGGGAGCAGCAGGTATGTGTTTTTTGTTTGGTTGACGAAATGGGTTTTGGTGCGGCGCAGCCTCTGTTCTGACGAAAATAATAATAATAATAATGTTTGCACGTTGACATACGCCATGGGCATCGCATAGTATCTTCAGGCTATCCCAGATATGTTGTTTTTTTTACGGACGAAAGGCCAGTTTATATCTTTAGTTTATGGCGTTGCAAGATAAATAACTCAAACGAGGCGGGTCCAACACCAGCGGCACCAAACAGAAGACAGCAGTGCTCTTTTTTAACTTCTTGGCTCAGAACCAGCGGTTATGGGCGATGCACCCGTGCCACTGGAAGGGTGGCGGGTATACGAACGCACCATAGTGCACCATGGCAATACGTACCCGTCAACCACACGTGGTTTTCTTCCCTCGTGCATGCTACCAGATCTACAAGGTGGAAAACCATCAAAGCAGTCATAAGTGTGATTTGTACATTATTAGGATATTCCAGCTACCGGTTATTATTATCCGGTCGGGAGGGGAAGCTAGGCCAGTAGAAACAGCTTAGGCAGTTCAAACAAGCAAACAGCAAACAAACGCTGGTAAGGGCAAGTAGTGGAGGAGAGAAGCAAAAAGACAGCTAGCAGCAAGACAACTGGAATGAAATGGTGATATTCGGGGCGAGTGCAGTAGGGCTAAACGGCAACTTAGCGTTAATGGGAGATACCATGTCAAGCAGAAGCGTACCGCGATGTGGTGTGTGTGTACAGAGAGCTCTGCAACAAATCACCGGTTGGATCTGATATATATATATCGGCGTATAGCGCGCACTAGTGCTGAAGAAAAATCTGACTTTTGTTTGGTTCTGTCAGTTAGTGTTAGGCCAACAGCACCAGTCACTAGACAGAGCCAATACGGTGATCATGGTTAGGAGCTTGACTAGAAGGAGGTATAAGTTAGCTTGGAAAAAAGGAGAACAACCAGGCCAGTAACACCTTTAGATCGAATAGGTGTTCAAGCCCTACAGCGGCTCGAGGCAAGCCAAGAGGATAGAGAGATAAGATAACGGGATCTTTTACTTGTCCACCAGCTGTATCGTGGCTAAACTCAAATGCAAGAGTTTTAGCAGATGGAGGAGTAATGCAAGCGATTTTTATATCTCCTCAAAAAGGACAGGTATACAGCGGTGCCGAAGACGTCGTTGACATACGGTAAGAAGAGGAAATGGCTGAGCAGCTCTCCTCGACTGACTCCGCTGGCGATTGATAGTGGGGATGACTGTTTGCCAATAAGTTGTGTTATCTGTGCGCACCAGATAGGTAGAAGGTGAACCACTGAGATAAAAATCCAGTGATGCTAACAGAACTAAGTTTCTTCAGCAGGGATGCATGATGGGCCTATTCAAAAGCTTCCTGGGCACCCAAATAGATTGTTATGAGTGTCCGACATCGTGGGCAGCTATGACAGTGTCAGGAAAGTGAAGCTGAGAGCCAGTAATGAGTCGCTGAGACAGGAATCCGTACTGTCGCCCATCTACGGCATTTGCGGCTACGAGGAACCTGGTTAACTGGCCTTTGGCCAGACGTTCAACGATTCGTAATAAAAAGGGATTATGATGAGTCCCTTTGTAGATGGAGGCTGTCTGCTCATACCCGGATTTGAAATAAGGGCGGACAACAATTGTTTACTAGGAGGGGACGATTCCAGAATGATTGAAAAGACTCAGCACAAAGAGTTCGACATTTTGACAGCCATGTCTCAAGGCACATGATAGTATGCCGTCGCCCCTGGGCACAATGGAGTCCTTGAGGGTTTAAAGAAGGGCTGATACTTCAACTAGGGAGATGGTTACGTTGCGAAGCGATGGGTGGTTACTCTGTTGCGGAGAGTTGAAATTTGCTGCGGGGATTGTGGGTTTGAATATTGGTGGAAGGGGCGTGTAGCAGCTAGCAAAGTAAGCGTTCGGGTGGCCAGTTATATTGACAGGATCGGTGATGAAACTACCGTCGGTGGAACGCAGACAAGTAACTGGGTGACCGGTTGGGGTACAACGCCCACAGAATAGGTGGATGAGCAACTCGCACCGAGAAGGGGTCCTGACAGTGGTGCTCTTTTTACGACATTCGAGGGATACCCGTAAGGACTCCTGGTCATCTGAGAGCTTGTTGATGAGGAGTATTAATCAGAAGTCCCGAAAATTTCGATATTCTCTTCCGGCGCGGTGTATTTTATTATCCAAGGCTTTTAGTAACCTGTCAAGGGAGAGATGCCATGTTGAAAGCCTTTGATGAAAAAAGCAAGGTAGAAAGAGGTCAGTAGGTTTTTGGTAGATGTCACAAATCCGTTGTGTTTTTTTAGAGGAAGAAATCTTCCAAGTCCAAGGAGGCCAGCGAGGATGAAAAGGCCGGTAAAACATCTTGAGGCAGGAGGTGAAAGAGACTAGGAGTTAAAGGAATAGTTGCGCCATAACTGGTTCTGTTGCACGAAACAACGCAGTGATCACTTCCTGGGAAGCATGGCCCAACTGTGGCCGTAGCCAGATGACTTTCATTTGAGAATATTAGGTCTAAGTTTTGTATGCCGCAAGTGGGGATACGTACAATCTGGCACCAGCCCTCTACACTAAGTGGGACAAGCAGGCGTAACGAGTGGGGTCTAAAGTGTGAGACCAAAAAATATTCGGTTGGTTGGAGTCACCCAGCACAAATTTGGAGGAACGAGGGTGCATATGTGCAGCGGAGATAATACAGGGCGGGTTAGTCATAGAGGCGGGAGAGGATACCGGTGTTGGATAAATACAGCCCACTCGTACAGGTCATTTGGCCCATACTGTGGCGATCCAGGTGACCGCTGGAATCCCTTCCAGGCTGGGATCATCAACGGGGGTGGCACGAAGTTCCGACTTGGAATAGACGGCACCCCTTTAGCTTCACCTGTCAGAGTAGTGGATAATATAACCAGGGGTTGAAACAGCCGTGTCTAGAGTCTCAAGTGAGAGCCATATTTCAGTCACACAAAATCAGACTTGGTCGTGCAATGGCGATAATGGCTCGGAGATTATGGACTTTTGGCAACAGTGAGCGAGCATAAACACCATCACTGATGGGTCCATTGGCGGACAGACCGTACCAATTAGGAACTTATTAGCCTCGCTTACGGTGGAGTTTGGTACTAAGGGGGATGGGTGGGGGAGGTAAAGGTCGTGATGTAGAGTTGACTAGGCGTGTACTCGTAATCAGTCGAAGTGTATCCAGCACTGGGGATAGAATGGTGAATAGTGGGTGAAGTGGGTTTGAATCCAAGACAGAAGGAAGAGCATGGGGTTCACTATGGAGTAGGGAACTTCTCTGAAAGTATAGTGTGCAGTTGCCAGGAAAGTTTGGGACGTGCAGTCATTCGCATCGTCGGGAGGCGCGGAGGGGAATTCGGTGCAAAATAATGTGGCGGGTGTAGGGGGTGGATGGCGTCCGAAAATGGTCTACATTTAGGACGGGAGTGGGTGAGCAGGATGGTGGAAACACATGAGGGGCTGAGCTTGCCGCTGGTATTTGCGGACGCAAGGTTTCACCAAGCACGTGGTACGCGTGGTTTGGTGTACTTGTCATGGAATTTTGGGGAGGCCGGAGCAAGGTCAAGTCATCTTGTGAAAAACAAGAGACAAATTCTTGGTGGTGCAGTTGAGGGTGCGTTACCTATCGCGGCCTTGACAATAAACGCTTGAGTCCGAAGGCGTAGTTTGGCGGGGGCGGAACGTGGAGGGACAGGAGGTCCGGGGTCCCTGACGAGAACAAGCACTGTCAACGACTGTTGTGGTCATTGCTTTGGCCGGGAAACCTGCCGCGTTAGTCATCTCAGGACCTGGAGAGAGTTCTACTGGTCTGATGGAGACATCTGTAGTTTTCATAGTGGTAACGCAAAAGTCAATATGCATGGGCGATGGAGGGCTCAGGGTCTTGTAAGGCTATGACCCTGGAAGCTGTTGAATAGTTTGGTGTGGGTTTAGTGCTGGGAGCAATCACGGGACACTGCAAGTATAAGGGTACAATGGGAGCGCCCACGTAAGTACTGAAGGTTGATGGCGCAAAAGATTTTGGCGCGACAGCACATGGGAGCGGGTTTACAGGGGGACAAGATGTCCGATGGTGTGTGATCAGACGTCTGTGAGTTTCATTCATAGATACATCGGTAGTCTGCACGCTTGTGGGGTTGGTCGTTTTGTTGATCATGTCTCCTCCTTGGGCGGGGGGGAACTAAAGACCACATTGTACGAGAAGCCACCTGACACCGAGGTAATTCTGAACTACTAGTCTGCTTATCCGAAGACGGTATTAGATAATATTGCACCACAAATATTTAGTCGAATAAAGACCCTGGGCACAGGAGAATGCTGTCGGACAGCGGTCCAAACTAAATTACGGAGTAAACTTCTGGATAGTGGATATCCAGTTAGTTCGATTAGATATCAGCTCCTATGGCCCGCGAAATCCAATAAGGAGTGGATCCAGACCGCTTTTGGTACATACAAATCAGGGACAACCGAACTCCTCCAAAGGATTCGAAGCAAGTCCAATATAAGAGAAGCATATTAGAACGAAAAAATTGCGCTCTGCACTGATACAATAGAAGAATCGCCTCTCGACGAACAGAGCCGAGGATTGTGTCTACGAAACTAGGTGTAACGCCACGGAGACAGACAGCAGAGCGGGGGAACTCGCCAAGCATCCCAGTGTAAATAGAATATAATGCGCAGAACTAGAAGGCGTGTGGGGAACGGTTTTAGATCCGTCGAGCTGGCGGTTGGTGGTGCGTGTTCACCAGAATGAGGGTCCATCAACAGGAAAAGGGTATATCTGAAGTGTATGAACAAAACCAAGCAAAAAATTAACATAATCTTATCCCACCAACCAAGTAAATTTTCGTAGCAGTTATAAAACCATACAGATCAACAAAAGTTACCGGTGGCTCCTAAGATGAGTCATCAGTTTAAGTGCTTTGGACAGAAGGGCCAAGGGCCTAAACCTGATCAAAAATTATTTGAGACCCCCTACCCAGCAACCGTAAGATTTGGGCAACCAGATTAACCGCCTGCTTTGAAGCTTCATCATCTACCCGTTCTGTCTGGCAAAACCTTTGTCTCAAAAGTAAAAATTGCCCAGTTGTAAAGCCACCGGTTTTTTATCAAGCCCAGTTGAAACGATTGCCTTCACCTTGTTCGAACAAGTTGACCCAACTAATAATCGGCAAATACATGGCAGGAAGACTTTCAATAATTAAGCGCACTCTCCCATTAGACGGGTAGCTGGAGCTTGAGTCAATCTTCTCCTGGCATTTGTAGTGGTCTGGCTACCCATTAAGTTACTTTACCAGGAGTGTGTGGCAAAGAAATAAAAATAAAAAGGCCAGATTGAATATACAATAATAAAGAGGTCAGATGGAACAGACTCACTAATAATTGTTCTCTTTAAAGTGGTTCGTCGTTGGCCCAGGTCAGCGAATAAACAGTAATTTACTCATGGTTGCCCAGGGGTCTTCTTCTGACAGTTCCCACATATAATAGATTCCGAAGATGGTCTGAAATGTTTTGATACAAGAGTTAGCACATGAGACTCGCAAATGACCGCTGCAAGCGCGAGCGAAATCAGAAGAGAGAGTCGAAGCACGTGACCACGTTTGTATTGCGTGAAATTGTACAAGTGCGCGTTTTTGTAGTTTTTCGTATTCAAACAAAAAACGGTTGTGCAACTGACAAAATACGTTATAATGTTACAATGTTATGTTATAATGGAAGCAAAATAAAGGTACAAAACACCACACTACTCCCTCACCACAGCGATGACCGTGAAAGGGGAAAACGCTCGAATAATGAAAGTAATGAAGCACAGTTTGCTCACTTCAAGTTTCGTAATCAGCTAAGTGCTGAGGGAAACGGTACGTTCGAAATTGGTTTTGTTTTTCCCTCGTGCTAGTTCGTGAAAGAATTCTTTCACTGTTCAAACTATTTACAGAGTTTATACGTGTTATTTGTTGAATTTTTCTCACATCAACATAATATTTACGTGATAATCTCTGTTACTTTGCACCCAGTTCCAACTCTGCATCTAGTCGCACTTATGTCACTAGTCAATGCAGGCTGCTCTCTGCAGTCATCGATGGTCCACAACAGATGTGGGCGAAATGGCTGTCCGTCGAACGTGAGACGGGGTATGCAATGCCACACCTGCAAGGCCTGGTGGCACTTCAAATGCACGGGTTTACAGGACGACCAGGTAAGCCAACTGGCTAACTCTCCTGACCCGTTTGTATGCGCCAGCTGCCTCTACATTAAGGGTGCAATGCATTCCCCAACTAGGGAAAAAGCCATAAAAAACAAGACCAATTCCTCACTACCGAATCACACAGACCAGTGTAAGTGCTCCTCGTTAATCGATGTACTCGCGACGAAACTCGAGCTTCTCTCTAAAGCTCTGACAGACGCAAACACTAAAAATGCAGCGATCTGGACGAAAGTTGACAAGGAACTTTCCTCGCTGAACGAGTACCTTGCACTATCCACCCCTGGTCTGCTGGCTGCGAAAAAGGTTATCCAGCTCTCCGATGCGGCAATAAAGACCGCCACGGCGTCTCTAGTGGACAGACGCGTAAGGGAGAGCAGACTGATAATCTGGGGGTCATTCTCTAGAAAAGTCACGCCAACGAAGCAGGCACAATCGCTCCTTGGCAGTGTCCTCTCAAAGCCTGACCACGAATCGCTTCACGCAGACTGGTTACGCCAGAAGGGAAGCAAGCGAACACTCGGGCTTCTCGTTACCCTTTCCTCGCCGTCGGCCGTACAGAAGGTTTTGGGTCGGGCTGTCAGCGTCCAAAAGGCAAATCCAACGATCAGGCGTCTATCTGAGGATCGCCCTCTAGACGCACGGAAGCCAGGCCACAGCAGTTCTAGGGAAGAGATGCGGAAAAAGCTTCCGGATGGCGCCATTTCGGCCGATCCCAAACTTAAGGCCAAACCGATTGTAGTTATAGCCCCTTGTGCTCCTGAAAGCACGCCGAGGCAAACGACCGCGACTCCGGACAGCAGTTTCTACTCAACCACCGCGGACCCCTCGAATTCTATAGGCAGTGACGCTCTGGAGGAGGCAAGTCTCACGTGGACGGAGCGCCCAAAGTACGTACAGTTATCAGCACTTCTTTCCGTAACAGACGTCAAAGGTGCAACAGAGAACTCCGCACCCAAGCTACAACCGAGCTGGATTGGGTCAAACGAGCGGAGTCAAGTGGTGAAGCCTACCGGCAAACCAACCACATGCGCTGACGTCGACATCGGGGAATGCTGCGAGAACCGTACATCCACTGAGGCTGTGAAATTGCCAATCTCTAGCTCCACTCCGTCTAAAGTAGCCTCTTTGATTGTGGACACAACTCTTGCCCAGGACCATGACAATCAAAGCCACAAGCCTGACCACGGCGAGCCGAACAGTCCCTCATACACCCAGTTGGCCACGCTGATCGCGGGTGACTCGGATGACCACACAGGCGCGAAAGAAAGGCGACTGCGGCCAAACAAGCCATATACAACTCGCCAAATCAGAAAACTGCTGGCTGGCTTCAAGGTGCAGTCCTCTGAGAAAACCAGCCTCATGGGAGCACCACCAAAAGAACTACCCGGTGCTGCCACCCAGCGCTCAAAGCATCACAGAGGCACCTTTCCGACCAAATCGCGCCAAAATGCCCAAGAAGCCAAACAGACGCGAGATCGCCCATTGAGCAACAGCGAACCTGGCCGTCCAGAAGAAGTTAAAGAAAGGGCTACAAGTAGCAATGGTCGAAATTTTCGCCCACGGGGAAAAAAACTTCGTCCACCAAAACTAATAGGCCCGCGCAAACCGGGCTCCCACAGGGCGAAAAAAACCCTGCAAATGAAAAGCAACCCACGAAACCACCAATCGAGGGAGCAGACAAATATGCCTCAGAGGTCCCTTCGGAGCCCTCGACTCAAACCCGACGTGCAGCTATTAAGCCTGCTAACCTCCCTGGTTACACAACTCTCGGCTCCTCACCTTCGGAGGCAGCAGAGACAGTGTTGAAATGCTTGTCCACAAACTGTCTTAGCCTCTTCAACAAACTTTGTGATATTAAACAGTCAGTTTGTCTTGAACAGCCGTCCATTATCGCACTCACAGAGACCTGGCTCACACCAGATGTCTCTGACGCGGAGATCTCAATAGACGGCTACTCTATTTTTCGAGCTGACTCAAAACGAGGGAGAGCTGGTGGGGTTGCTTTATACTTACATGCGGCCCTGCCAATCCCGATTGTCCTCTCTGATACCACTCCTGCACCTTTTTGTGATGCACTGTGGCTTCAAGTCCCGCTGCGCGGGTCCGATTCTCTCCTTCTCGGTGTGGTCTACCGTAGCCCCTCGAGTCCTCCGGAAGATGACCACTTCCTCATACGAACCCTTGGGCAACTCTCCTCCAGCTACCACTTCACTCATCTCCTGCTGGTAGGTGACTTCAACGCTCCAAAGGCCCCCTGGACGGAGCTCCAGTGCGTCGGATCAAGTGGACCCTTTGCAGCGGCGTTGACCGAAGTCGTTCAACAGAGCGCTTGGACTCAACATGTCGTTGCACCCACCAGATACCGCGCGGGCCAACAACCGTCCCTCCTGGATCTGGTCATCACCAACGAAAGACATTTCGTTGATCAGGTGACAATTAACGCTCCACTGGGACATAGCGACCACTGTGTGCTCACCTTTGATTTCATCTGCTATTGGGCCAGAAATCCCGAACCCCAAACGTGGATTCGAAACTTCTGCCGTGCAGACTTTTCGGGAATGCGCATCTTTCTTAACCAAGTTAAACTGGGGCCAGCCTCAGTGGAAGACTTATATAGGACTATTGTCCAGAAAGTTCACGAGGCTGACGCGATGTTCGTCCCAAAAAAACCAGCACGCAGTCGGATGAGCCGTAAACTACCCAAAAGGATCCGGCGTCTTCTGGAAAAGAGGTCACAACTATTTCTCAAAAAGTTGACTACAGGAGACACAGAAGATGAGCTGGCATTTCGTAAAATGCGGAACCGCTGTAAATCGGAAATCCGCCAATGGAACATACGAAAACAAGCCACCATTCTAGACCTCGCCCGGAAGAACAGAAATGTGCTGTTCAAATACATGCGGCATCGCCGAAGAAACAAACCATCCGCGTTCTCCCTGAGGGACAGGAACGGGGAACCCACGAGTGACCCAATAGTGGTATCTGAGTTCTACAGAGATCACTATGCAGGTCTGTATTCAGTCCCAGCGTCCTCGTCACATCCAACGTTGTCAAGGCGTACCTACGAACGGCCTCTAACCGACTTGGTATTCACGGTGGAGGACATTCGTCAACTCCTGCACAAGATCAACCCATTCTGCGCGTTGGGGCCCGACGAAGTCCACCCAAGGATCCTGAAGGAAACGTCGTACACACTGGCAACTCATTTCCATCTGCTGTTTCGTCAGTCGCTTGACGAAGGCCACCTTCCCTCTGTTTGGAAGGAAGCGATTGTCACGCCAATCTACAAAACTGGTGACCGACTATCGCCTGGCAGCTACAGGCCTATAAGCCTCACTAGCGTGCCATGCAAGGTGATGGAACGCATTCTGAAGCGAGCCATTCTAGATCACCTTACTTCCAACAACTTGATTTCTCAAGCTCAACACGGATTTCTCCCAAACCGTTCCTGCGTGACGAACATGCTCGTATTTATGGACAGCTTAACCCAAGCCAAGGACGAGGGACTCATATCGGATGCCATATTTTTCGACTTTTCAAAAGCATTTGATCGAGTCCCACACGTCCCTCTGCTCCACAAACTCGAGTCTTACGGGATTCAAGGGAAAATCCTACACTGGATCAAGGCATTCCTATCAGACAGATCATTCCGAGTGAAAGTAGGCTCGACCTACTCTTCTGCGGCGCCGGTCTCCATTGGAGTTCCTCAGGGCTCCGTTTTGGGACCTTTGCTGTTTCTGATATACGTCAATGACCTTCCAGATGTTCTTTCAAGTCCATGTCTACTTTTTGCGGACGACTTGAAATCGTGGAGTTCCAATGCCAGTGCCCTCCAAATTGATGTAGACGCCGCAAAGCAGTGGTCGTTGGACTGGCACCTTCCTCTGAATGACGAAAAGTGCGTCCATATGTCATTTGGAGGAGACTCAGCGAACTCCTTTGTCATGCATGGTGAGAAAGGACCAGAAGACATCACGAGGATAGATGCCAAAAAAGATTTGGGTATCTGGCTCTCTCCAAACCTGTCCTTCTCACTGCACCTTGAGAAATCGGCTCAGAAGGCATTCGCTGTTCTACGGATGATTCGGCGTACCTTCTCTCGTATTACTCGCACGGACTTCCAAATACTCTATGGGGCCTATGTCAGACCGCTCCTTGAATATGCCAACCCGGTTGTCTACTCAGGACGCACGAAAGACGTAATCCTCATTGAGCGTGTCCAGCGAGCTGCTACGAAAATGGTTGCCGGTCTCAAGTCCATGGACTACGAAACGCGTCTCGTGGTGCTCGACCTCTTTCCCTTGGAGTATCGTCGCCTCCGAGGGGACTTAATTCTTACTTACGCCCTGTTTGAACAAGGCTTGGCCAACAGGTTTTTCACCGCTGACCCAGCAGACACACGGCGGGAACATGGTATGGAGATTTTTAAGCTCAGAGCGCACACCTTCATTAGGCAAACTTTTTTCTCGTTTCGGGTATTTGCTGCGTGGAATAACCTTCCTGAGACGGTTGTCCATGCTCCCTCTAGAACTCAGTTCAAAACACTATTAGACACTTATTTACGCGAGTCCTCGCGCTGGCAAACATACTGCCTCGCGCTGAGAACTTAAAGAGCAGTGCTACACCCTTTTTTCACTTGTGCCTTTCAGGTGAACGACAACTGCTGAACGACAAGAACAAAACCGACCCGGGAAACTTGGGCGAAAGCCTCGCTCCTGTGTGTCAATCCGTGAATCCGTGAACCGCAAGCCAATGAAACCTTGAAGCTCTTAAGGTCACATGGTATTTGGGCGCTTGCATTTTTCAGTGGCCCTAGGGCTGCGGGGAGTCTGACGTTTCTTGTTAACTCAGTGATGACACGCATGTCAGTTTTATTTCTCTATGCAGTTACCTTTGCACTTTTAGGTGGAAATCAGAGGGAGTTGGCCCGTGAAAAACAGATGAGAAAGGAACAAGCAAAAAAGAAGTCCACAGGTGCGGCTGATAAGGAAGGGAATAAAGGGATGACTCTGGAGGAACGTCGCTTGAGGTATCATGTGATTGTCGATGAGCATTTATCTGCAGAGATGCGAGGGCACTCCAAGCCAAACAAGAAGCAAAGGCCCGTGCTGCCACGTCTGGTAGCTCTGGTTGAGGCGAATAAACAGTTCAATGTATGCATCTCATTTGTGTCTGATGCCAATATAATCAATTTCCTATTGGTCTCGTAATACCTGAAAGCTGGGGTCAGTCAGTCACTCGGCAACAACTGTAAATGGGAATAAGCGCGCAGGACCTTTTTACTCCTCAGAGTCAGCACCAATCCGTGTAGCAGGCATACGGCCAAGAGATGTCCGTCGGTCCCAGATTACGGATGAACTTTCAAAGGTAGCCGGTTACAGGTGGTCTATTTTTCGTAGCAGAGGGTTTGAATTCGTGAATAATCGTGTCGGCGGTGCAAACATTATGGTGGAAATCCATCCAAGGGTCCAGCTAACTCATACTCGAAGCCACCTAGTTGGAGAACATCGCGAAAAACACAACATCAGATACAGTTCCCCGGCGGTGTGCTACGCATTCCGAAATATCATCTATCGAAACGAGCGTTTTTCTCCGTGCCTCCTTTGCAGAAAATGTGAAAGAGACTAATAGGAGTTTTAATGCTTTTGGTGCGGTCCGCCTTCCAGGATGAGGTCCCACTCACCCTTCTGGCGCTTGGCTTTAGACACTACAAGAAATCGCGGCTGCTTGATGTCAGTGGCTGTCAGGCATCTAAGAATGCTTGCGATAAACGAGCGCCAGATCCCCTCCCTCCTCTTATTTTCACTCTAGGGTTTTTACCATAATCAGATAGACTTTGTGGTTGTACGGCATGGAAACATTAGCGCCAACACTGATGTTGTTGGCTCCGATGATGATGATGATGTCACCTTGCATGTCATTTTTGTCCAGTCCTCTTTACCTATACGGTCGGTCATAGTCTGTTGAACCGGGATCCGGCCGACTGTGTGTTCTCATCCCTTGCTAGTAGCTTGATACGGGGTCAAACAGGTTATGGTCCAGAAGGCCCCCTGTTTTTTCGAAATCCTGGAGCAGCTCCAATGTCGAGAGTCGCCCGCTACAACGCTGTGGAACAAGTGCCGTTTCAACCCACTCAGAGACTCAGGCTTTGAAAATATGGAATTACTCAAACCCCACTTGATTGTCCGCAGGTTGTGCCCGGAACATTTAGCGGTGGAAAAGCAGTCTCGGAGATCCTTGAAGGGGGATCGCCAACTACATTTAACCGACTAGAAACATGACGGATGTCAGTAGTGAAGTAAGCGACGTGGTTCATCTATCTGTTCTCTGTGGACCTCTGGGCGACTAATGTATGTGGTTGCCTTGTGACTACTACTACTACTCTCCACTTTCCATTTAGCATTTACGCGACAAATTGTGGGGTAGGTAGCTAAATGTGCGCCGCACGCAGGTTGCAGACACCTGGAGAACATTGCTAGCGACCCTCGCTTACCTTTTGACAAGTGGCTGCGTGGCTCCGACAACGGTGTTGAAAGCCTCTGAAGAGTGACGGTCGGGTGTCTGGGTCGTCTTGGTTCAAGCTTTCACATGCGTTATCCATGAATGTTGGTGTGTTGGCTATATCACCCGAGACGGCTTAGTGGTTAGAGCACGAATTTACTGACCAGAAGGTCCATGGTTCGGACCTGGCTCCTGCCTCTCGAGTTTCCCTGTCTAGGCTTAAGCAATCTGGCGGTATCCAACCCTCGAGCTTCTTTCTTGTGGCATGGTAGTTAGGCTCCGAAATGATTTTACAGCCGAACGATTATGTGTAAGACCACTGCCAGTGGTCGGTATGCTGTGACGCAGTAACTCCGTAGGCTTTTTTCTAGCTCGCGCTTGTTGATGTTAAGGGCCGTCATGTTGGCTGAGGAGAACCGAAGTCTGGCTCAGACACGCTTGTGTTCGTCGTCGGAAGCACGTGCTACATTATTGTCAATGTGTAGGAAAACGAAATTGAGGCCTTAACGCACATCGTTGTGGAAAGTTGAAAGGTTTTGGATGATGTTACTTTGTCGGAAGAGCATACGCTGGGATTCGAATAGGCCATGAAGTGTAATTTTAGTAGTAATTGAAATGTCGGTACATCCATCAGGATCTATAGATAGGCCAATGCAAGTGCTGGCAGTAATTCACCGGGCTGCTGGCTTTCCGGTTGTTACCGTCTGGGCTTGGACAACCTCGAGTTTTACGACAGCTGTGTACCAAAAGGGTGCCACATCTGAACTATTTCCATTATGTTATTGCGCACAGGGTCGATGTTGCAGAAAGCGTGTATCTTTTTGAGGCCCCCAGTAATGTTTATGTGTGTTATGAGTGAACTATCATGTTTGATGGAGTTGTTCAGTGCTGCGTAATCGTCACATGGACCCCAGTCCCTGCACTGCCACTGGAGTACCATGTGAAATGGCTAGAGTCAGATGATGCCTAGCTGCATAATGTTTTACTCTAGCCTTTGCTACATGAAGCACATGCCAGCGTGCGTGGGCAATCATGTACTGACGGTCCCTGAGTGGCACTGTGGTGTTCACTCTTCAGTATCACCATTTTGGGTTCATCTGTCGATCGGGGCAAGCAGAAAGGTCACCAATGTTTACATGATAGAGGAACGTGAAAGTGATCATAAAAAGTCTTGATACTGTCGGTTCGACTCGCCTTCTAGAATGGGGACTGCGTGATCCCCACTGCGCCTGATTGGAGACGCTGCTCGAAGTGACTGCTAATGAATGTTGTTGTCAGTTTCTATCTAGAGCTTCTGGAGGTGTAGACATCTCGGAATGGTTGTGGTGTTGCTCAACTTTCTTCCACTTTTATTCTTTTCTTCACGCTAAGACTCTCAGCCAGTTTGTGGTTGTGCGGCAGCGGAGCATCAATGTTGAACAGTGATGTGCTGTTGATGGTGGTGTGATTATTTGAATTGGAGGAGTCTGCGTAACTGTGCACAGAGTTCGGCAATTACGTTTGTTTCGGTTCGTTTGCAGGACACCTGGCTAACAAGCTGAATATTGGTTGGATGACCGTGAACCTGGATCTACCGGCTTGGGTCTGTGCATGCCGACCATGAGATAGAATTGGTGCCGGAAATCTGTCCAACAGAGCAAATAGAACGTCAACGATCGTAAAAACCCAGAGGAACTGCCCGTGAAGTCCAAAGTTGAAATTGAGCTGATATCGACCGAATGAGAACGCTCTTGGCAGCCCTAACTTTCTGGAATCTCGTGGGTTGGTCACCAGTGCTAGACGGAGTTACACTGGTCTGTGTTCCCATATTGATGAAGTGGTTTCGTGTTGAGGTTGTCTCCAACGTAGAAAAAGCGACTAGACGCTTTCTGCCATGGAGCCCGTCCTTCAGGTTTTCCTGGGGCAGCATTACCTCAAGTTGTGGTACCCACAGGTGTTGTTTGGCCCCGGATAGCAGGACCACGTCCTGGAGGACCAGCTAAATGCCACGCAAGGCGACTACCTTTTAATCGGTTAATTGTCCACCGATAACCAGGAGTTCGGACGCTAGCTCGGGCCACTGACTAACCACCAACTACTGTAACATCGAGACAGAAGGGCGCGAGCGACGAGTTTGCTCGGTATATGATCGACGCCGCGGGTAACATCCCTAGGACCGCTACAATGTATTGCTTATGGCGGACCTTTGATTCATTCCCTGTTTTTTTGTTTCAGTAAGTAACAGTCGACCTGCACCATACCGCTGTTGTATTTCTATCAGAAACGTCTACCAAACAAGCTTTATTGTTTCAATCCATTCCCTTGTAGGTTTCAAGTTGGGGGTTGTTATGATGGTACGGTTTGCCTTGTTTACCCGGTTCATGGGGTTTTCCCTTCTTCCCGTCCACAGAAACCGCTCTTCAAGGGAATTGCTGACGCCTTATTCCCAATGAAATCGGGAGTTGAGTCCGGTTCCTTTTGTGCCTGTAAAACAGTATTGGTAATACGACTGGAGATCTGAGGTTAGCCATAAAACCTCGGTAGCCATGAATATGGTGTAGAGGACTCTATGAAACAGGGCAGTTGTGGTGCATCCAAGCTATTGCTCCCCTCTCAATCCCCCACTTAACAGTCCACTGACAGTCCTGTATTTACGTACCAATTTATCAGCTCCCGCCTCCAAGACGCAGCTACCTACCCCATTTGCCCAAATCATCGGTGAACGAAACTGTGGCAGCTACAACCACTGTACGATAAGTACGCGGTTCTCACAGCTGAGAATGATGATGTAGTGATGCAGTTTCCTTGGAGCCCCAAGGTACGGATTAATACGCGCACGTAATCAGTCATTTTATGGGTGCAAGCAATTGCGAAGACTGTGTTTAAGGCACGAGTTACTTACTGTGGGATCGGGGTGCGAACCCTACTTCAGTGTTTCGATTGTCCATGTCTAGGGTTTGACACCCTCGTGCCCCGGAGTCGCATGACAGCTATCATCCCAAAGGGCGCCGCATCTAACTGATGTGATTCGAATGTATCGGTCAAGCTTATCCAATTCAACAGCAGCACGACAAAGACACCGAGCGACAGAGTGTTATGATGGATGTCTGGTTCTGGAGTTCGGTACTATGATGCTCGTACAGGTTGGTCAACTTTTGAGCACACTTTTTATACTGTGTTGCTATGACCATCGTTTCCGAAAATGTTAACAACTACGGGTCTCTGTTGCGCAACTTTATACCACAAGCATGCCCAGTGTCAATCAGAAGACTGGCGATTACCTGGACTGAGCGCTTGTAGCATCGACTCGCCGCACCATAGAGGGCCCAGTAACTAATGTGTAAAGTGTCCAGATGTCCTCTTAGAGGGCTGCCAACCAGTTCTACAGATATAAACACCAGCGTAATTAAACAGTGGCATGCAGGACAGAACGACCAGTTAAACTGTGGAAACCAGACGGAAACAATTTTACTGATTGAAATGGCCGAGTGCATTTGGTTAGTGTGGTTTACGGCAGACTGTTGTCAATCGACACAGCTACTCTCAAACTGCGGACTCACCACATCCTCTTTTCTGTTCGCCTTCACAATGGCCAGATAAAGCTGGTAGTCATCGACTGCAAAGCGTGACATCGGTTATCCGCCATATCGTTCGATGTCTCCAGCCACGCACAAGGAGTGTCATGTGGCCCCCATCCTTCGTGAAAGTGTTAAACCCAATCATTCACGTGCTGTCCATTTTCACAGACAAAAGATTCGTTTTTATCAGTGATCATTTTGCCCACTTGAAGTCTCCTTTTGCTTGTTGCACGTATCAGCTGGAACAGTCTACACAGTCAACAGCGTACATGCAAACGCATTCTATTGTCCAGCTTCCTTCAGAGTTCGAACGCTAAGGACTCATGAACTGAGCCGCGGGGTTGACTCCGAAGTGTCTGTAGTTGTGGTGCCCGAGTCAACGGTATATACTGCAGCTAACAGTAACGTGCGACGATCGTATCTGCCAGTCCCTAATAATGGGCCCACAGAGATATCTGTAGAAACGGGCTGAGGAGGGCGAGAAGATAGAATATGTGAGAGAACCGAAGGAGACGTCAGCGGTAGCATATTTTTGCTCATCCTCCTGCTATATGCAGCAGGCGACGACCGATGGGGCATGATATTATTTGTGAGTGTGCCATTTTCGCCTGCTGTGAAAGGAACTTAAGTGGAAAACTCGATTTAAGCTGTATTATCGACCCATACATCGTTTATTTTTCCGTCTGACAAAAACAATATGAAAACTAGCATCTTGCAATTGGTTGGTTTCCTTTCTTTTGATATGGGTTATGAGGTCCATTTTTTAAAACACCTTAATGTGAAAACAATGTGCGATTGTTCTTTACATCCATTCCAAGTATAGAAACCGGACTCGAATTTCATACTGTCACTCAATAACTCTTCAACTTCACTGGTGTAGCTATCAAGCGAAAAGAGCACCGAAGATTCGTTCCTATTCTTCAATTTAGGGTTACACTGTCAGAGTCTTCGAGATAGCTCAGTGGTTAAGGCGCCAGCTTACGGAAGATCCGTGGTTCTAACCCGAACTCAGCATCTCAACTACTCCTGTCTAGGCTTGGGCAGCTGGGCAATATCCTAGCCCTCGTACCTCCTTCCATTGGTGTGACAGCTAAGCCCCGAAAGGATGCTACAGCTGAACGATTTTTACTTTCAAAGGTTTTCCGATATTTATGCATCTGCTACTCCCTGAGGTGCTAGTTGCTCTCTACTCAAAACACGACTATCGACACTACAGGGAATCCACAGTTTTCGTTTCTGTCTACTAAGACGGTGACTTATCAGTCGACCGAAAGCGTCTTCCAGTTGCATGAATAGTATCGTGTATCTTGGTAGCTCCGCAACACAGGACCGCGACGGTTCTTGGTGGGTTGATGGTTAGACAGCCCATTCCATTCCCAACGCTAACCAGTATACACGGTAGTTCAACCAACCGGGGTATCAGTGCCTATCGCATCTTGAGATTGCCTGAGATTGTGGCAACCCCCAGCACACCATATTAACTATTTATGGACGAATATACCAGCCATCGATCCAAAGCCATTCGCAAAGTTTCCGAAACTTTTTTCTCACTCCTGACAATGAATAGGATTGGTCCTATCAGGCTAAAAGACGTTTCGGAGACGTGTGACCGAAACTTTCTCCGAGGTACTTTCTCCCGTTCAGTAGAGCGAAATACAGTCCGACTTGACGCCAGCGATACTCAGCATGCCAAATTCAGCTGTCAACGTGCAAAAGTGAGACAAAAACACGGAGATAGTGAGTTTGTTTCCAAAATATGGCAATTAACAGACAGAACAACAGCTGAATTCTAACCCAGTCGATGAGAACAATGAGAAGTTATGTGGTACCGAGATAATGGCTTAGGAACAACTGCAGGTCAAGAGTTCGACCACAGACTGCAATTAGCCTGGCGTTTTAACTGATGACTGTGGGCTGTCTTTCTTGCTAATTGTCGTGCCCTGGAAACAAACCTATTATCGCGTTTTGTGTTCCACTTGTTTCACCTTGACAAACAACCTTATGTGAATAGAATTGTAGTTAGCCTGGCGAATATCACCTCTGTAATGTTTTCTCACATGAATTCCCAAGAAGTTGTGCAACGAACGAAGTGAGCCATAGACCCGCCAGTGTGTTGAACTACACAGTTATTAGATCCTCCAATTGCAAGTAGTATCACACAAATTCCAAGCCGACCAGTACTGTCAGCCGCGGTTTCTCGGTCATCCTCAGTTGTTCTGTCCCCAATTAGGTGTTCAGAACAATCTTCCGCTCATCCCAGCAAAGTTTTGATTCAGTACGGATCAAGTGACCGATATGAGGCCTTTCAAAGTCGATTGATCGGCTAACCGTGACTAGTTAAAGTGTGTTGTTTACGGCAGCGTTGTCTCCTTGAGGTCATCAGAGAACTGGCTAAACCACAAAGGTGACAAGTAAATCCTTTTGGTGAAGTCTCCGTGGGCCAGTGCAACCGTACAACTTAAGAGGGCATTCTTTTGGATGGGAATAGGGAATTACGGGGTTTCCTCCTCTGCAACCCTTCTTCTTAAGTACTCGAGACTCAGAGAGGGACGATTTCTCGTTTCTCACTTCTCAGGAGAAACACTACAATATCGTTGCCCCCACCGCCAACCCAGATTCCTGAGTTAGTCATTTCGAAGGCTTTCTACCACGAAGACGGTTGATACACTGCCGTTATCACTGACAGCAATACACTAGCCCACCGCTTGACTGGGCCAAAATTATCCTGGTATAAACACTGACTGAGCGTGATACAACCGAAGAATGGAATTTAGCAATGCGTGGTAACTTAGTATCCCCCGAGTTCCCACTAACCATCAGTGTTTTATGATAATACATCTTCGTAATAACTTATCCTGCCTGGTTATTCTGATTCATTTTCAACTGAATGACATGAGTACTATCGTTTTCGGAAAGGTTTGGTAACAGTCGGTAGATTTATTGCTGGGCAATGTTTCGCTTCCGAAAACGATGACTACTCAATCGGTTCCAAGCGTTTTTCAACTGATTGGACATCTTGACGGAACTGTCAGGTTCGGTCACCATTATTCAGGCCTTCACATACATACAGGAGTACTGGAGCGTCCGCCTCACACAAAATGGAAAACTCTGTCCCACTCTTATGGAAGCCGCCGGTGAAGACCTGGTCACAGTGGGGGTTTCAATCGCAGAAACCATGCAGGATTGGTTACCGTCCCATATTCCGCGACCCCCCGATGGTGTTTCCTCAAGTAGGCACACTGTACCTCCGTATTCTGACTAAGTTGGTTACTCGGCTCCATCCGCTCAAATGACCGATTGGATCTAATCTAGTTGTGCTGGCTTACTGAATAGGTCGTCCTCATGTTTCGACTGGCGATGATGACTCCTCGGATATCACCAAGGCACAAAGGAAAAGCTAGGTAATATGATGTCGCGTGCGTTACTATAGGCTTCTGCTTGCATCCAGCGGAAACAAGGAAGGGGGCCTACCGAACTTGAAGTTGGGTTTTATGGTTAATAGCTTGACGCGCCCGTGTTTGGTGAAACGGGCCGGAGTAGTCCTCTGGTAACCCGATGCCAACGGACTTTTCGATGCAGGACTGGGTTGCATGGTTGGCTGTAGATGCGGTACATCACAAGTGTTCGTCGACGGTATGATTTTGTCATGAGATGTGCGCGCCGTCAAAATTGATTCACTGGGCCCCTCCCAATCCATGGGTACCCTCAGTTTGCTTAAGTATTCCCATTGTTTGAAAAAGAACACAATGACGAACAATAATGTTTTCGGGATCTCATCATCAGGCCAGTACATATCTAATTGTTAAAACAGGAACGAAAAATGAAATACGCAGCGAAGATTGGCTAGTGAAATGCAAAACGTGGGGACTCGAATTACTACGTCACATCTAATTGGATGCTGTGAGGCAGTGTAGAGGGCCGTTGAGCGACTTGGCCGGATGATCCGTGTTACATGACCAAGGCAGACGTAGTGATCGTACGAATGGTTTTTGACAGCAACGTACTGGGTTTCGCCAACGTATTGTGACTGCTGCGGTTGTAGTCAAGCGATGCCGGATCGATACTGACGGTCTACTGGATACCAGGTGGACGACGTGGAATAAATCGTATCGATCACGTGACCGGTGTCAATTATGTGGAGCGCGGTTAGGCTTTTGGCTGAACCCAGCAAGGGGGATGCTCCCGTATTCTCTTTTAAAGTCGCCGTGTCATGCGTCCAACGTACTCCCCTGAACAAGAGCAAGAGGAAGAATACACAACCATATCCTGAGTAAGGACTGATGTCTTGTCTTTGAGTTTGAGCAAGGGGTTGGTTGTAAACCAAGACTGCAGAGTTGCAACCGGAAACGTGCATTGTAGGGAGTGAAACAGGCGGGGATTGACTGTCTGCCAACAAACCGCATATATATATGGTCAATTCAAGTAGATTGGCTTCTTTCCAACGGTCGTGATAGGTGGTTGGATAAGACGTTAGAAAATACTATTGGTTATAAATATCTGTGGATAACCATTGGCTCGGAGTACATTAGCAATGTGTTCGGAGT
Source organism: Clonorchis sinensis (assembly GCA_003604175.2). Classification (NCBI taxonomy): domain Eukaryota; kingdom Metazoa; phylum Platyhelminthes; class Trematoda; order Opisthorchiida; family Opisthorchiidae; genus Clonorchis; species Clonorchis sinensis. The sequence goes on from CM030371.1 coordinate 28,621,241, forward strand.
CCACTGTATTCTCAGAGCAAATGCACCTCGCTCGGTTCGTTAAAGTGCGAGTCAGGATTCGTTTCTCCCTCAGTTGTACAAAATTAGGAAAGTTTGTGTTCTGTCCCATCCAGGTTGGCTTTCTGTAAACAGATTTCTGGATTCAAACCAGTTAGCAACACTCACTTGTTTTGTCCAGTACTGCAGTTTGAAACAATCGAATAATCAGAGAACTACCGACTTCATGTGCCGCACAGCCAACCAAGTAGTGGACCAATCACAACAGAATAAACCGAACATCCATTGATTTTTGCCGTTTTGATAAAAACCCACCATCTTGCATTAATAAAGCAAGGTTCTCTTGGAATGAAACGAGACTTTTTGTTCGATTTCTTGGAAAACAACACTATAGGTCAAGTACACTTGTTTGTGGAAACCGTAAAAACCAGAATACGCTAAAGTGGTTTTAGACAGACAAACACAGAGCCAGATAAGGTCACATTTGAACTGTCGGTCTGGGAACCAGTGTGGCCGTTAATCGGTAGAAAGTCTCATATGAAAGACCTCATTTGTAGTGCACTTTACTAAAAATCGTCAAAACCGTTGGCTTCACGGACTGAGATGTGCAGGTCTTGAGATTTCCTCAGGATGCCTTTTTAACAGTATCTTACAGAATCGGGCTTTCTTACTGTGCGCTGATGCACTGAATTAAAATCCTGAACATCAATACTTGTCTTGGATCTGGCATTCGAAATATAGTGTCCCCTTCCCTAGCGAGAAAAGCTCAGAAGGCCGACGAAAATGATCCTAACTGTGAGAGGGTCGTTGTTGGAGTGCGCTTCGGTGAACAAAATTGTTCCCATTTGATGAGTGATCTCTCGGATGCAACACAACATCGGTAAATATCAGTCTTGTTCTGTCATAATGCGAGTGACCTAAAGCAATTTCCACAAGTCGTCTGGATGAGCAGACGTATAAAACGATTTAGGTCGAATGATTTGAATGCCTGCAAAAATGTTGGAACGACGGCTGCAGCCATTGAGTCAGATGCTACTTCGGAAGCAACAAACTGCGTTCTATATCCATGGGCCTTGGTCATATGCCTGCAGCTGTCACCGAATGCCAGATCGAGTGTAGACTACTAAGCACCGACGACAGGAGTTTCGTGACTCACTGTTTGACGGTAAAATCACCAGCCCCTAGTATCATACGTGCAACCAACCATAGTTCCTACTTATCACTTAAAAATAACCCCCCGATATAGACTGTTATGGATAGGAGCCACTCCAATATATGCTGTTTAGCATGTATGCATTACCAGCGTTTACCTGTGGTGCGATCTCCTGGTGAATGTGACACCTCTTGAATGTTGCTTTCAAGTGTGGGTTTCCCTGTCCGTAAAGGTTACTGTGGGTCACCGGGGTTATGATTTCTTCACATGACTCTTTGAAAGTTCCTAGCATTGATAAAACGTAAGCGCATCAGGTTGGTTTACCCTACCATATGATATCGATCGGCCAGTCGGTCGAGTTAACAACTACACTGTGGGGAAGAACTCCACTGCGTCTGGCTCGCTCCGGTCATAACGGGTCACCTATTTGCTGCAATACAATAGGTTATTCTATCGATTTACAACTTTATGGTGTTGGGACCTCTGGAAAATGAAAATGACTCAGTTGGCGGCAAACTCAAGGAGACAGATTTTAAAACTAGCAACCAGGCCTGCAGTGACCTGGCATTGATTGGTAATGCCTATTGGTCAGTTGTGAATAAGCCCACCCTAGTTGCCAACATCCAGACGTACTGGATTTAAAGGCTTGAATCAAAATGGATTCGTTCAAAAGCTGGCCAACGTGTAACATTTCTACGAAAAAATAAACTCGTTTACAAACATTGAAACTGATTATTTCACTCCAGGGGTTTCAGATGACTGGGTCCTTGTCCTCAACTCCAGAAGGATCCATTTTAACAGATTCATCGTTTGAAGATCACTGAAACACGCCCTATTTGCTTACTGGTCAACATATGCGTGCTGCCCCCTGTGTCACGAGAAATATGTAAATCGTCGAGAGGGTCAAGAATGAGGAGCACGACGACTGAGAATGACTATTTCAAACGCTGCTTTCAATTTGGCGGGAAATATGAACTAAAATTATGGGTGTAACTTAGTCTATGACCGTGAAAAGTGGGACTGTTGTTTGGGCACAGTTGATTCCACGCTACTCCACATTAGTGCGAGCTCCTGGGAGCCGTGTTTGAATTTCAAACTCACAGTCTGGGGCACGACAACAGCGCAAATTGCACTAAGTTGATGCTTTGGTTTGAAACTGGTTCCGGGGAAGGCACCGTTCCTTAAAAGCCATATTTTTGGATGAATTGTCCTATAAGGTTGCCATGTTTATCCAAAAGGTGATTGACATTCGCCAAACGATTGGAGTTTCGCCTTTATCTCCCTTGTGAAGTCCATCACTGGTTATGAGGACAGGCACCTTACTTCTAACTTCATTTAAATGTTTTTTTGGAAAATGGAGGAGCAATGCTACCCAGCTAACTTGTGTTGCCTCTCTTGAGGTTGGTAAGTGATTTCTGAAATGCCTCTGAATTGGACTATCCAAGGGTTTCTCAAAGACCGAGGCCGTGGCGTGTACAGTTTCCAGGGTAATTGTCATCAGGCTGTCGAGGTGTCCCATCTTCTGGAACTCGACAAGTTTGAACAAATTCAAGAGTTGACGTACCACTGCTATTTTTCTCGAGATTCGGTGCTTTTTTTCGATTTAAAAGCCTGGAGCAAGCTCTTTGTGGAGATCTTAAAAATGGCAACCTACGAACAGGGGTTGGTGACTAGTAACATCTAAAACGCGAGTACCTCTTCCTGCCACCTCTGCCCACTGCCCAAGCATTCTGCGGTCATCTGTTGGATTGCGCATCGATGCTTCGTACTCACCGGTGTTGTAGTCTGTACGCGCATGTAGCAGCGTCCTATTCGCATTTGGTGGCCCACTCTGACGGTGTGCGCAGAATGTAACTATCTCGCTTCTCGCATTCCAGCAGATTACTCACCACAGGTATGAGTAAGCCCATACAGACACACTAGACATGGGCACCGTCTGATACCTCTTCAGATCCATTGGAGAACACAATAATCCCCTGAGGAGCTTTTCATATCTTTCTAAGAAGTTTCGTAAACTACTGCAAGGTTTTTTAACACGAGTGCACATGTTCCTAGTACAGAGTTGGTTTGTTAGTTTTACCAGTGAAAATAGCCTAGAAAGCACCCGGAGTTTCTGTGCCATATCAGGTACGAGGCACTTCCATCAACGGAGTGGTTTTGAGGGCAGTTCCCCATATTTGAAGGTGATGAGCTTTCTGATTCTCCGGATGGCCGACTTAATTCCCGAGGAGGGGGGGGCAATACTAGGAAGATAGTAGATAATCGTTCATCTGTAACACCTTTTCGGTGCTTAGCTGCCACACCACCCGAGGGAAGCACGAGGGCTGGGATACTGCAAGGTTGCCCAAGCCTAGACAGGGGAAGTCAAGAGGCAGAGGTTGGGTTCGAACCACGGACCTTTCGGTCAGTAAGTGCGCACTCTAACCACTAAGCCATCTCGCCCAATTTTATGAAGGTCCCATGCCAAATGGCTGAATGTGCTTGCAGACAATCAGCAACACCGGAACCCTGTGGTTCATCAAGCCTTCGCTTGACGTGACCTGGCCCGAGATGCGTTCACTGTGAGTCGCAGTGACCCTACGGACTAAAGTGAACGGAACTGAAGGACAGGATGAAGGCCTAGACGATGCGGAGGAGTGCTGCGACAAAATGACTCTACGTTAGAATGGAAATTTAATCGAGTCCGTGAAAGTAAACTGAAAATCCGGAAGCCGTTGAAAGTGCTTCTTGTGGCGTGCATCCATCTGGAAGTCCTTCGCTCGAAAAAGCGTGTTCCTGTTGGGAAAGTCCGGTAGGTTTCTTTTTGCTTGGAGAAGATTTCTAAACTGGTAGACGGTGTACTCGTCAGCTTTTCAGTTGGTCTAACTTTTCGCTGAAATAAGGAAAGTAATGAGGTCTAGGCTATCTCGAAGCCAAAACCGAAAATTTCGACCGTATTATTCTCCCACTAAGTCGGTTTTTATTCTTGGCGAAGCCCCATGCAACACTCACCGTCAGTGTTCCTTTTAAGCAGTTGCGGATACAGACAACATCGTTTTGTTTATCCGACCGCAGAAAGCACCATGTGGAAGCAGCTTATTGACAGCAGTTTTAGCGGACTACTTAGTCCAGAAACACGAGATTTATGACGCGACAGGACTAGTTACATCCTCATTGAAGCTTCCTGACCGTCCGATTAATGAGTCATTGTCTTCACAAGGTGATAAATGTTATTTCTTACCAGCCGGTGGCATCAAACGAAGTAGAACAGACAGTTTTGCGGTTAACATATAGTTGGTTGATCGTAAATTACAGCAGTAGTATCGTGTGTTTGTTCGACGAGGCAATCAACAGCCTCAATCATTAGGACAGGCCTTTGTGTAAAATGCACCGAGGTGCACACTGAGACAAGAATCGTTCACCACAAACCCACTCCCAATGTGTGGAATCAGATTATTTTTAGTCAGCAGGTGACAAATTTTACCAGAAATCAAATCAGTTGACTTAAAACCAGCAAATTGAAAATGGGAGCAATCGTCCTAAGGTACTGCCTGGTTGACAATATTTTCCAGTCTTGCATATCACTTCGCTTTGCTGTACTGAGTGCGTGGATGAGACCTTGACTGGCGTTTCGTCAGTTATTTTCAGGAGTAGCTACCAAATCAGCTTTTGGTGTCATGGATGTTTGTACCTCTGTATACTCGTTGTGTTCAGGAATTTTTTATTAGTAAGGACCACGAGTTGGCCAGTCCGGCAGTTACATACGACTGAACGCGTTAGCTGTATGAAGCAAAGCGTCCTCTTTTCCAATGGTGTAAAACTCATACAGCCACGCTTTGAACACGTCCACTCTCGCTGTCATACATCTCAGTGTAGTTGTATACAAACTGCCTTCTTCAAGCTGTGATTTTTCTAAAAAAAATTCCTGGTGATAGAGGTTGTACAAGGAAGGAACAAGGAACTATCAGTTGAACGGTAAGATTGACCCTAGAAGTTTCCGCCATGGATGTACAGAGGATAGGAACTGCAGTTTGTGACATTCACGCGAACAAAACGGCTCGACAGCTAACCTGTGGATTTCGCACGAGGCACTCTGAGGTCTCTAGGTAACTGCTAAAGCCCCACAACATACAGTTTACTGACTTACTCAAGGTGTTGCCAACTATACTTCGGTACTTTTGCTTTTCCGTGCATCAGAAGTCATTCTGAAACCAGCCAGGCGTTAGTATCCATATTCTAGTTACTAATTGAATAATTGATTTAGTTTATTGCCTCTTTTGTTTATCCAAATCGTACAGTAACAGGTAAGTTTAATAACAACATGGTTGACAGAACAACCAGCCTGCCCCAATCGGAGTGGCTCGGATACAAGAATTCAACTTTTAGGGGGCAAACTGTACTGTTACTTCTTGTACTTCTGGCCGTTTTCTTACGCGGTTTCTTTTCGTGTGCCGGTCTGTGATGCCGGCTGAAGTCACAAGGAGAGTTCAGATGTTGGTAAAACTCAAATTCCCGTGAACGGAACCATAGACATTGTGTCACGCGTTAACCAGGCATGTGAGGATAGTCTATGTGACAACCATCAAACATTACTTTTCGTGATTACACGCTTGTTCTGCAACACTCTAACGAGATCGCATATTTCTGACGCTAGAATCAGTTTATTGGTTGCTGTTGCTACGTTTGGGCTACTTGCAATGAATTTAAAACACCCTCTCACCTTCAAAGACTGATCCTTACTGGGACCCACTTCGAATGTAGGAGAACTTGGTGATCGAGGCCGCCTCGGTTGAGCGAAATAGGAGGAAACGAAATACCCTCGCTCGCTTTACATATTTTGACGTAAGAACTGATCTTATTCATAACCCGCCTAACACTTTTGTTGGAAATTCTGACGAGATCTACAAAATCCACATTCAAGCATCGTGAATTTCTTTCGCCTTATATTTTTCAAATCAAGAGGGGGGAGGTGAGTGTTTACCAACGATGTTGATAGATGAATAAAACGAATTTGTAGTATATGAATTTTGACGCATACTTAAAAGCGTCAAGTGCCCGCGTTTCATCCTGTCATCAAAACACCCCAGTTTCACGATCAATAATGTCGTTTACATGCGTGCAGATGTCCTATTCTTGATGCGCTGTAGAGGCGATGGCGATGCACGCTTGTCTCAAGCATGACTGGATCTTATTGGGAATCATCAGCAATGCGTATCTCACGAATCTCGAACACGTGACTTCTTGGTTAGCAGTTAGGTCACGAGTGTCTGATTGGCAGTGAGGTTAACTAGCATTAAGACAGGATATAGCGCCCTTCCGTCCTTCAAACACGGGATCCAAGTGGTTCCGCGTGATGACTGGCTCCTCGAACAACGGCTTCTCATATGGGAGTTTTATTAATCTTACACGGGGTTAAAGACTTCATTGATAGGACAAAATCTGAACTGAAAAATCTAATAATCTCCTCATACTACCGACGATCTAATCTGTTCTGACTTCGAAACACCTTACGCGGTTTTCTCCCGTAATATTTTTTCTCGTATATTTTGAGGGTTTCTCCTGCAAACTTTACTTCACTGTCTTTCACACGATACGTGGACCAGGTTAACATCATTTAGCTCAAACTACTTGGCCAAGCTTGAGTCTACGCGCCTTACACTTCCCCCTCCTACCCTCAGTGTTCTTTTCATCTGTCTCCCCAAAATAAGTCTCGATGTAGACAGTTACAAAAATGTAATCTATTGCCCACTTTAATCGAGTAGGTTTGACAGGGTCGGTCACCTGGTAGTTTTTCTCACTGCTGACCGTAACATGCTGTCCCGCTGACTGCTCTCCTTTGTACAATCCGTTTGAATTTACAGTAATTCGCAGTTGAAGAATCTGATTATGAGTAGTCCATTACGAATATACATGTATCGCGATATCTCGAATATCGTAGCAACTGGAACATGAGGCGGCCTGGTGCAGCACATTCAGTTGCCTGAAAACATCGCAAACGGGAGATTCAGCTGGGTTCCAGGTGAGTCTCTCGCAAAAACCAAATTGGTATGCAAATGAGTGTATTTCTCGAAAACAGTGCAATTTGGGTTCAAGTGGAACATAAGGTTGACGGAAACTCGGGGACTGCGCCTACCTGATGAGCCCCAAGAAGGGCGAAGCCGGTCGTGGGCTGTCGAAAAATTTTCAGCAATCTTATGAGTAGTGCATTACGTATATACATGTATCGCGATATCTCGAATATCGTAGCAACTGGAACATGAGGCGGCCTGGTGCAGCACATTCAGTTGCCTGGACACATCACAAACGGGAGATTCAGCTGGGTTCCAGGTGAGTCTCTCGCAAATGCCAAGTTGATTTGCAAATAAATGTATTTCTCGAAATTTGAAGTGTTTGGTATATCCCTGAATTCGCCTGACCCTCCTAAAGGATCTGTGCAAATAACCTGTGACTTTAATCGGGTAGGTCATCAGCAGTGCTGCATCCTCTCGAACTGGAGAGTCGAGCTGAGTGCTTCTCGATTTTGTTCAAAAACCCGGGTAGATAAATTCTGAGTTTTGTATCAGCCTAACAGCTTAGTTTACAACACGGCCGAGAAGCAAACAACTTAATTTGAAGATGAAAACAGAAAATCCCATCGACGGGAAAACCTTGTAATGAATGAAGGATAATCCAAGCTGTACGATAGCTCTACACGTTGCCTGTGTTTGGCATAACAGCTGGTGCCTTCGCTCATTAATAGTACACCTGTTCTTCATCCGTACACATGAGCTGACACAGACAAGGAACACTTGTCCCAAAATTGTGCATTTTTGTTCAGACTTCAGTGAACTGAACATGTCAGTTTCAATCACATGATAAGTGAGACAACCAGAGTAGGCTTACTGCATCGAATCCATCTTTGTGTCGAATATTCGCCCTACGAACAGGACTAATTTCAGTATAGTCCATCAATTCATAACCCTGTGCACACGCAGTTGTAAATCTTATTTGTTCCCTGAATGAATGAAATCGTGGATTACAGTTCCGACAACAATCTAATGAAGGTCTTTGTTTTGCACGCTAACTTCACTGTGAAGTTGACCGCTCATTTGTAAATAAGATCATGTCAACGGGCTACCTCTGGATACTTTCACTAAATGTCTCTCCTATAACTAAACACAGTGTACAAAGATTGCCGCTCTTCTTTCGGTTGTGATTCTATTCGTGGTATGCTCAATGTGCCCTACCCACTAGCCTGATAAAAACAACAGTTCATTACTTCTTCCCCTTTTTGGGGGGCTCATCAGCTAGGCCGGTCTCCGAATTTCGAACAGACCTCGAGCACCGGATAGAACAGAGATGTAGGTAAACCTCAGCTTGCGCACTGCAATGGTTTTGACGGCGAACTCCGTTCAGTCTCTTGTGTATGGTATTTCTTAAGTGAATATATATCACCAGGATTATAAGTAGTATCGTACCGAGGAAAAATCTACGTTAGGTGTTTCAGAACTATAGCTACGGTAAATTTGTGTTACTAATTTCAAAACACTAGCTATGAAGCTAAACAGACTTCGTACAGCTGCACGCTGTATAACAGACACGCGAAAACTACGTACTGCGCTTTCAACCGAAATATGAGATGCCTCAGTCTCCCGAATGAGCTCAATCGTCTGGCCTTTATACACACAAAAAACACGCTCTATCTGGTAGTCGGCCAGTCTTTGATGAGGCTGTCACGCTGTAACAAAATGGCGTATCTCACGTTCACTCATGAGTCGTCTTCACACGTTCTAAATAAGGTTAGAAACAACCTTTATTCGTTCATCTACAGTTCACGACTGACAATGAATAATTTAAATATTGAGTAGAAGAATATTCGTCACTAAGCAACCCAGGGTCCGTTGGACAGGATTTTTGGTATAACTGGACCGTGTCTATCGTTATTTGCCTGTCTTCTTTTGTGATAGGAATTTTACTGAAAAACCCTATGTAACATCCACAGTGCTCTTAGATGGAAGGTGTTCCTTATTCAGGACATAAGCCGAACATGACCCCTGGTGTATTTCCTGACGGTAGAACGCAAAAAAAGTCAGGATCTTTACCGGGAACACAGGCACCATCTTCAAATGAACACCACAATCTCACACAGATGCATGCAGGGAGGTTTCGTCTACCAGTTTATCCCAGAGGATCCGACTACCTTGGCGTCCAGATGAGATTTCGTGGTTATCACGCAACAAATTCTGAACGAGGACTGAGTTACTTCCAAATTTTTCGTGTTTGGCAAAGGCACCTCGCCTCAACTGAGTTCAAAATTGTGAATCTCTGGAATTGGAATTCTCTGAACAGCATATCTCGGTCTCGTTGATGAACACTCAGAACTATATCCAACGTGCTCATCATATCATTGCTGGTTAGGTCCTTTATCTTGAAATTGCAACTAGCTGACTGTGCGAAGCAATCTGCGGCCACATGACCGGTTGTTAAATGTTCAAGTGCACATGAAGTCAAGTGATTCACAACCAAAAGTCAGCCGATAAGGTCACCGTGATGTGGGTGAGATGGCCAGCAAACCTAAATGACGTTCAAATGTTCCAAGCACCTGGATTCTCAAACTAACACACACACACCAAACGACTTCAACCTACCGAAGTTTATTGCTCGACCCGTTGACCCGAAAAACTATAAAATGCGTGGAAAATGAAGTTACGCTGGCATGTGACATCACAGGGAGGTGGTTTGAGTGGTTTGGGTTTGATCTCATCACCCCACGCCTCTGGTTGATTTGATAATTCAGTGGTCTTGATCAAGCGGCTGACTGAGCACTTATCATACTAAATTAACTGAGACTGTGGCTAACCTTCTTCACCCGGGTTGCACATTCAGACGATCGCGTTTCTTGTCATTCTCCAGTATGCTCTTTCTCTATCACCAACCTAAGCTGACTGACCGATAGGTTTTCTGAGAAAATTCACTTGATGAACCCAAGTGTGACAGTTGAAGCAGACGAATTTACAGCGAATTTGTCATTTGATTCGACTGATTCGGTTCACCTTTCAGAGGCATGAGTGCCTTCTGTCGTCACAGTGTGCCCGGAATTCTACCATCAAAGTCTAGTCATTTACCCCGGCACAAACATTGGGAAGACAGAGTTAATGGTGCGAACAAAATAACGGTCCTTTCAGTCCGAAAAATCCTCATAGGTAAACAGAATATCGACAGACTTCATGAGCCAGGTTAACGCAAAAACTGCAAACCGACAGGTCGGTGTTTCACACCTATTTTTTGACGATCCAACTATTCTCACTCATGAATGATTTAAAAAACACTCATTTGCAAATCAATTTGGTTTTCACGGGAGACTCAAGTGAATCTCTCGTTTATGGTGTTCTTCTCGAATGTCGTACCAACAGAAACATGAAGCGGCCTTTGTGCAGCACACTCAGTTGAAGTACACCATAAACGAGAGATTCACTTGAGTCTCCCGTGAAAACCAAATTGATTTGCAAATGAGTGTATTTGTCGCAATCAGTCCAATTTGGGTTCAAGTAGAACATATGTTTGACGGAAACTCGGGGACTGCGCCTACCTGATGAGCCCCAAGAAGGGCGAAACCGGTCGTGGGCTTTCGAAGGGTTTTCAGCAACTTTGTGAGCAGTTTCCTTCATGAAGATTTAAAAAACAGTTCATAAGTGGACAAAGTGAGAACTCGGGTAATGTAAGCACACGTTTAGCACAGGATTGGTCAGTCGCCCCTAGAGAAATACTGTGATTTTGAGATACCGATCGAAAAGTCGCAGGTTAGAGTCCCTCTGGAGATTCATGAGACACACATTGCTGGTAAATCCCAGCAGGTTGACGGAAACTCAGGGACTGCGCCTACCTGATGAGCCCCAAGAAGGGCGAAGCTGGTCGTGGGCTGTCGAAGAGTTTTCAGCAACCTTGTGAGTATGTACTAGGACATCTCGAATATCGTACCAACTGAAACGTGAAGCGGCCTTTGTGCGGAACATTCAGTTGAAGAATATCATAAGCGAGAGCTTCAGTCTAGTCTACCTTGAAAACCAACATGATATGCAAATGATTGTATTTGTCGAAATCTTGGGACATTGTTCAACATTGGTCCACTGTGGATAACGCTTAACAATACAACTTATCTGCAGCTCGTCTCCTCGCATCAACCACTTTCATGATGCACATGAAATGTGTTCACGATTCTCCGATAACAACAAATTGGACATTTTCGTTTCTCTTCCACAAGCTACACGGTCTACGCCGAACTTTCATGCAGTGGTTCAGGAACACTAGCAACAGGTTTGACCCAACTCATTCTTTCGTGCAAACAACTTCCTCTAAATATAATTCGGTCCTCTTGATCAAGATATTTGCCAGTGTGTCCATTTGTTCAGCATTTCTGAAGTTGATCGGCCTTGCTGTCATTGTTTTAGACATACCTGAACCGGAAGTCGAGCTTGGTGCGGGTATTCACACATAGATCGCTCCTGTAATGGTAACATTTCGGCCGGACTAGTTCGGTTCTTCATTACCACTGATGTTGTAAGCCCACAATCAACAGCTGTAAGATAATGTTTACTGTATTCAATTCATTTCTTTAATATGAACTAGCATGTTACACCACTGGTCTTAGTATAGCTCAACGAATCACGTTCTCCAATGAGGACAGGAGTGTTTGTTAACGGGGTTTCACTCGCTGGAGATTTATCCTTCAGAATTTTGTCACCGAACAAAAGTTGTTTTTCTTCAGCATTTCGATAAAGTTCATTTTCTGTCGAAATAGTTCTTTTAGTAGATGTGCTGGTGGTTACAAAAGGTTTCCACTGATGAAAAATCGTTCAGCTTAACACCTTTTCGGTGCCTAGTTGTCAGATTACCCGAAGGAAGCCCAAGGGCTGCGGTACTGCCAAGTCGCCCAAGCCCAGACAGGAGCAGTTGAGAAGCAGAGGTTGGGTTCGAGCCAAGGAGCTATCTCAAGTTCCACTGATGAGGGGTCTTTTGCATTGACGTTTGACTTACCATAAGCGTGACTCAAGAACACTTCATCACGGTGACTGTCTGATCGAAACAGCTCTGGAACAACATTCCGGTCTCCGAAAACTTTGGCGTAAAATTTACTACTGTCGATGCTAACAAACACAATGGATCAGGAACACAATTCTTGTTACCCAAAGCCCTGCTGTTTCAAGCAGGTATCATCACATCCCTGTATTTTCAATCAGTCATGCCTCATCACCCTACGAAAATTCGAAACAACGTGTTTGGGACAGAATGACTTCTGTGAGTTGATCGGCGATACCTTGGGCAGATGTCGACTTCACAGACACGGTAGATGGGTTTGTGTGCTCGATACAGTTAAGCGTCATCGCCGACACCGCGTCAGATATTCCGTCCGCTTTTTTGCCTTGACACGTTCATTCTATGAGGATAGGGCAGCCATCACTTGGATCGGTGAATGGAGCTGCTGTACCATTAGCGTCGCATTCATTCAGTAATGCTTTGAGCTATCACCTGCAACACGTGACTAAGCCTTCGATCCGGCCGTTTGTCGGTGTACAAGTCAATCATCTAGGGCCACTGTAAACTATTCGCAGTTGATTTCTAATGTCAGAGTAGAAGTAGATTAATACGGGTTGGATTTCTGATAAGAACCGCACAAAACACGTCTGAGTAAACCTTCCTGAAATCGGCATCGAGTCCACATGACACACGTGAAGCCAGATCCCCTGATTTCACTGTTCGTTTCTAAGTAATAAGAACCGTTGCGAATCCTTGAGTGATTGATCTGGCTTTCTAGTCGGTTTAACACGAGTATTATGGTTTATTCAGACAAAGTTGACCATTGTGTGGGCACATATCATCCACATTGAGTAATATTTGTTTAGGCACATATCATCCACATTGAGTAATATTTGCGTAATGTCATTGTGATAAAACAATCTCACCTACACGGTGCTCTTGTGAAAGTGAGAACCACCATAGTGCGTGATACCCACTAGATTCAACCCACATTACAGTTTTTCAGCATATGATGTCTCTCCTACCTTTGGAATTTGGTTCGTTGGTTCTCGAATTTTAAAGTGGACAGTTCGGAACTCTGTGTACCTATCATAAAAATTCCAAATTAAATTAGGTGCGGTAAACTGAAACAGAATGAGATGCAATGCTCTGGTACCTGGTTTACACCTGGTTTCGAAATAGCAGCGCACACCTTCAGAAGATTGCCATGCCATCCAATCTGAATCATGCTTGCCAGCATTAGCTATTGATCTGCCATCGATCGATCTTTTGTCATAGATGTTACAGTAACACGAATGGGAAGTGAAAAATGTTCAGCCTGCACTTGGTACACAAAAATGTGTCGGAAAACTCACACGATTATTTTGGGTTTGTGCCAAGCTGAATTTTTGTATTCCCAATAACTCGAAAAGTAAAGTGGTTTACGTCAACCTAGAAACCACAAATTTCTCTACTGTCTGGCATGTGAAATTCCAGTTTGGTGGCCCTAATTCCAGGACATAAATCACCTGACAGCAGTAACTGACTCATCATCTCTCTGACAAGCGAAACGAGATTTAGTTGTGTGGTTACGAAAAACTGTCTAGCCTCCCGGAGGAGCTGTAAACTGAGGCAGCTCAACTTTCTTGCAGGAGTAATGCCCTAGAAGATGGGTCCTCGTCTCATCTTTAATAGAGGCGTGGTAATGTGGTGTCGCAGGGAACTCAAGAAGGCAGTAACTCATTCATTAGTTTGCGGACTGGTTGAAGAGAACAAAGTCATGGTTAACTGTGAGTGATTTAAGGCACAGAGTAGACAGCATACTTTCCACAGCTTTATGTTTATCCTTTCATCAAATGTAGCTGAACCCCTCACAAGTGGCCCAAAATTTGGTGACATCAAGAAGTCTAATGGATCAAATATGCTTTCAAGCCGGCTGCACTCTGCTACTAGTAAGCTTTCTCCGCTGACTGTGACATTGCCAACGCAATACACAGGAGTTTTGTTTCTATGAAGTTCGGGAAAGTATTGGGGTAACTTTTCGACAATCGAAAATCTGGATACGACACTATGACCGATGGCTGACCACACGGCAGACTAATTTCCATTCTACTGAGATACAGTCATCAATATTTTTTGATGCCCATCTTGGGTACCCAGTTTTTGTTATCAAGCCCTCACAGCAAACGGGTACCCAGTTTTTTTTTGTTATCAAGTCCACACAGCAAATCAACACTGACTACGGGAATATGGCTCCTTCAAATAGAACGCTCATTGTCAGGCGGGTGCAGATTACGCTGGCTAGCACACACACAATCCGTAGTTGCGATCCACTGATCAACTGCAGCAAGTGGTGTACGTTTGCTGTTTGGTGCGTGATACTGCGGTGGGCTGATTACAGTTAGAACCAGCAAATCTTCACGTATCCCCGACACCTTTGTTTCGTTCTTTACCATAGTCCCTCATCATCTCTTAACGGGGCAGTAGCACATTTCTGGAGAAGCTCTGTCCCAGTTAGTATCTGGTAAAGTACTATCCTTCGAAGATTGTTGGCATCCAAGATCATGGAAACGTTAGAATGCGCAAGACAAAGCCTTGACAAACATCCAAGCTTACTTACTGACGCAGTCTGTTGTCAGTATGTCGAATGACAAGCGAATGACCGAGCTCGGCAAACAGATCCGTGCCATCTGATCAGCCACCAGCAACGCAGCCTGTCTTAACAGGCAGCCCTGGAAATTCATGCACACCCCTCAACCATTTACAGTCTAAATTGGATATAAAAACAGGACTGGTAACATATACGGCAACAGTCAGCTAGCTGTGGACCGTATTAAACAGTCTAGTTACTGGTTGCATATTCTCATTGTTGAAACTCGGCTTCAGTGAGGAAGAACGGACAGATCTGCTCGTTGTACTTGGCCAACTGCAAACAGATCGAACTGGTCAGGAGTGAGATAGATGCACTACTTTGACGCCTGAAGGACAACAGTTCTAAATCACTAGTAGTGTGAGGAGTTTGGTAATTTTCAAGCGAGATTTCGTCTTGTCTGTAAAGTCAATTTATGTTGAAGAGCCGAGAAGCATTGCACAACTTTTCATTCTAATTGGGAATCGTCAGCCGTGCGCACCTCACAAAACTCCAGTAGGGAGTTTATAGCCCGCGATTTCCAGGCCAATGGATTGAACACCTAACTAATCAGTCACAAGCGGTAACTTTTGCCCAGTAAATGAATATAAACCAACCAAAATGGAACGCGAATTCCACACATTCCGCAGCAGCCTACTACGAAACAACATAATCGATAAAGTGCATCAACCGATGAGTTAAACAAACAATTTGCACAAGTGTACTTTATTGAAGGCCTGCACACTGCTAACCATCACAGCGCCTACATTGCCCTGCCTTGATTCACGGTGCCCACAGAAATGACTTAGGGATGAATTTGACAGACGTTGGCGTCAAGTATCACTCTTAACACTACTGCACTAATTGTGGATGGAACATCAGTCAACATATTGAACAATTCTTTTCAGAAATTTGGAAAAAAGTGCATGGAGGTTCTGAGAAATCTTTTTCGATTGAATAGCACAATCTTTTTGCGAAATCCACAGGCTGAACTACTTACAAGCTCTTATCCTGCACCGTTTCCAGTAAGATCCCTGCATCCTATGTGATGCAGAAATGTTAACATTGCTGATGGTTGATAAAATCTCGATGCAACCTAAACAAAACGAAGGAATATAGATGTGACGTGGTAAGGAGTCTCGGTCCATTAACTTCCCCTGCTGTGCAACTTGATCAGGTTGTTCATAAATTCACTGACTGATGCAGGTATTTTCATTCTCGTATTTTACAAAGTTCCCATAAATGATTCTCCAAAGCGTTTCTACGCAAGTGTCATGTTTACGCGTGCCAGCTGTGAACTAAACAGCTGAATTTCGCGCGTTAACGGATCCTTGAAAGTCAGTTTTTTCACGAACAAGCGAAAGATCGGAGGCGAGGGCGGCAGGTTGTACTCGCGATAACTTAAGTTTCATACTACTCACTCCGTTGTGAGTAGCTCGTTTTGCGCCGTACACTCTAGTAAGCCGTCCTTCAAGCAGGTGTTGTACCAACAAGTATGGGAAACGCACTACTATGGCTTTGATCCCATTGTAGCCCTTAAACTCAACAGGCCCCTTTCTGGACTGACTATAGTGGTCTGGGTGGTGAAACATAAGCAAACCAGTGACCACGAGTCTTCCAGTTGTGGTTACTTAACCAAAAGCCCCTTGAAGAATGCACTCGATTTTGACATGGCTTCATACCAAAAAACTACTATTCAAACTTTTGCAATATAAAATTGGCCGAGAGCTCCTGTGAAGGGACCCTGAATTTCTACTGTTCAGCTTCACCGGGGTTGTAATACATGATGCCATACCCGTGGAATTATGCACCGATCCAAATCACATTTGGAATCCAGCCACTGCTTGACCGCCGTAACTTACTTTCAAAAAACTTGGCAGCCTGTATCCGCTGGTAAACGCCAAACCAATAATTGACTTCAGTATGGAAATAGTTGAAAGTAAACTGCTGTTAGTAAAGGGTCTCATATGAACCATAGTTTGCACTTCGTCATCATCATCGCCATCATCAACAGCACATTCGTTTTCACTGCTAATATGAGGTCAATGGTCTGGGATAGTGTACAAAATTTCGTTTATTCCTAAATAAACCTTTGGCAGTTCTAACAGAAGTGCTTTCATCTTTTAGATGGAGGATCTTGCAATTTGTTGAAAAAAATCAGTATAAAAGAGTCACCTTACATTCTAGACCTTTATTCGTAATGCACTTTTTGGAGTGGGGTCTACTGCAGTTGGGCCTGAATACACCTTGCCATAATTTCATGGCGGTTTTGTGTTGGCTGATCAGATGGTAGTTGATCGGTTCGCCGAGCTTAACAGTTTGTTTACAAACGTTTCGTCTCCAGTCGAGGAGACATCGTCAGTGCGCAGTTGACGACGCACTGACTCCAACTAGAAGTAGGAGGCCTTCCGTATGAGGCTTTTTGTATAAAATGGCGGAAAGTTTGGACAAGGCGTGTTGACCAGGCAAAATCTTAGTTCCATTTGGACTGAAGCCGAGTTTTTTCAAGTATGAAGAGATTTTACTCTCTTCATTTTCGTGTACACCAATAGCGAATCTTCCCACGAAATGTTTGGTGTCTATTGAGGATGGATTAGTCCTGTGTCAGCAGAATTCTATGGAATTTGAGAGCGTTCCACTTGTTTGTTGGGCTGCGGTTGGTCTAATCTGCATTCGCGACATATGGCTGGAAATGTTTAGTCAACCGCTGTCAGGATCCTACCCATGTTGGATTCCTGAAGACCAGCCGTATGCCTTAAAAACTGCTAATTATTTGCTGGTTGACTGCAGTGCGGTTCAAAAATACGAAAATCAGATTAGAAATATTCTACTCGTAGTTACATTCCGTCCTGGATTTGAAACCGGTTTCCAAAGCAAACACTCACGGTTGAGCAATCGTCCCTGCTTCTTCTGACTTAAGGTTGATTCCGGCCGCTTCAACGATGTACAGGACGATGCACAGACTTATGTAACCATACAGTGTGAAACCTCGCCCGTCGGGAAGCCCATCCGACAAGACAGCATTTGGTACTATCTCTCTCCCGTCACAGCCGTTACAGCCTGCCTAAAAGCCTAAACGCCATGGCCTTACACTCTTAAAGGAATAAACTCGTGGGCACATTCACATAAAGCATTTATTCGGAGACATGTAACTAGTTTGTATCCGGTTCTATCTTGAGCCTTGTGAAAACCGCAGATGTAGCCGACCGTTTCTGGAGTATTCCTCACTTTCAGCTAGCCACTGTGATCAAGTGGCTAACTGACGGCCTTTATTCGGCATCTGATCAACGCAACAAACCAAGATCTCACGTGTCACAAAGGTGAACGAGTACATGATGAATTTTGCCGACTGGATCAAGCCAAGTCCAAGTTTACCGTGATCTAAATAAATTGTACTTTTCAACAGCAATCACAAGCAATCACAAACCCCTGACCGCCATTTATACTTCCAAGTTTCACATCCATAATATTGAACCCATATAATGCAACCGCTGATTATGTTTTGCGTTGCCCTTCACTTGTGAAGTACTGCTCCCTTCGCAATATACACCCATGTACACACCGGTCTCGCTTTAACGGGAGATTCGGTTGAGCCTCCCGTTGAAAGAAAACTAGTTCGCGGATTTCGTGCACTCTGGGTTCAAGTAGAGCATATGGTTGATAGAAACTAGGGAACTGAACCCAGATGGGCCCCAAGAAGCGCAAAACCGATTATAGGCTGTCTAAGTGTGTTCAACAACCTGTGAGTAGTTTCTTTCAAGAAGACGATTCGTTCCTTTGGTTACTGGGACCTTACAAATTGTTTCATCATCATCATCATCATCGACAGCATGACATCAGTGTTCAACACCGATGCTTCGCTGCCGTACAACCATGATTTATTTGAAAGCCTTATTGCGAAGAAAAAGAATAAAGATGGACAGGGAGTGGACTTATTGCTGCCTTACTACAATCATTCCGAGGTGCATACACCTCCAAACATTCACTCAGGCAATCTGGATAGAAACTGACAACAAGATCGCCACTGACATCGGTTGGCAGCAATATCTTGCAGCGTCTCCAACCAGGCGCACTGGGGATCACGCGGTCCCCATCCTGGAAGGCGAGTAGCACCGACAGCACCCAAGCGTTTCGTAATCTCTTTCCCACCCCTCTGCCAGGTCAAAGGTTGGCCACCTCTTTGCTTACGCCACTCTGAATTGGGCACGGAAAATAGCACTCTCTTCGGCAAACGATGATTAGGCATGCGCAACACATGTCCCAACCAACGCAGCTTCTGGTGCTGGACACATTCTTCAATGGAAGTACCCGTTGCACAACCCAAAACTCGCTTTCTCACTGCTTCGTTACGGATTCGCCGACACCATCCCACACGAGCTATGGTTCTGAGACAACGATACAAAGCGGACCTGTAGTTTAGCCTATACTGTTTGCTGCCTCTTGGACAGCATGACTGAACTCTTCTTAGTTCAGGAAAGAGCTGAAATGATGGTATAACATTACCCACCGAGGGAGCATTGTCGTGGATGCATACCAAGTACCCCAAAGAGGGTATCTCCTCCTGAAAGGGGTGACTGATAACGACCATGTCGCATACTTTCCACATTGTAAGAACACTTAAGAACGTACTAGCATGTTTGTGAATACACAATGTACTTTTTCGTTTTTCCCAGAATCAGTGTCTTTGATTCGCTCACCAAGTATCGATATCTAGTACTGACATTCGCCAATATAAGGCCATTTATATGTATAACGCTCACCAGCCTCAGCATCTGCGTCGATTTTTGTGCCACCAATTGAAATCACAAAAAAAATACTATTTTCCATAATAATGCACTTTAATGACCATAGATCACGTGAGCCAGACGGGCCACAAAGCTGACCCTAGTGATTCGTTCACGAAAGACGGCACGTGACACGGGCTTGGCAGGCCCAGCTGCCGCTATACCAACTAAAAAATGAGCAGCCAAATTTGCACTTTCGGAAGAGACTGACTTGACTGATCGATTTGCCGTCCTTATAACACGTCTTTCAACTAAGCTGACTAAACGAGCCCATCTACATCTCACTCTTTTTAAAGCGTACATTTTCACATGAAAAACGAAAAGACTGCATCCCGCAATATATGTTTTCCCCCTAATTTCACAAAATCGATAAATAAAACTCCATGTTTTAGACAGGAAAGTTGAGATCAAAATAAAGAAAGGGTAATCGGGGGCTGCTTCGTCCCTGAATAACGTCCTTTTTTGGCCTGAATCCTGTCAAAATGCACTTGATGCTATGGGGGTACTAGGTATCAACACCGCTTGTGATCGGAAATGTTGGACGCAACAGGCTGTTTGAAACTTTGTTCAGAGACAAGTAGCACTTTTGTTCCCCTTTATGTACCGAACGATTCGTTTTGATGACCCGAACATGCCCACTGTTCTAGTCCCGAGAGCTTTCTACCTCACAAACAAAGAACGCAGTGGGGTAAATTCCATGCCTTTCTATGAAGAGCCAGTAGACGGGGCTCTTTTCTTTACGAGATGTTTCCTCTTAAAAGAGTTTGCGCACAAGCAAGTACAATGCAAAGTTTGCCGGTTGTCAGCTCAGAGTCCCAAAGTCGATGAGTCAAACTGGAAGGTAAAACATCGCTGTATCGCACTGAGAACCATTCGGTGACCGATGGGATAGTGGTTGCCATGGTCCGTAGAGCACCCGGACGATCTCTCACGTCAGTCATTGGTGCAACCAATCAAAAATCAGTTCATGTGATGCTTATGTTACCAAAAATGGGCTTAACTAAGCAAACTGCATACCATGGTTTCCAGCTTGTTGGATTTTGAAAAATTAGAAGTCTAAATAATTCAGAGAACACATGAAACAATAAGCTCTTGCTACACGAGTAGGAAAAAGACTTAGTGCATTGTATTTTAAGATGCACGACTGAAAATGTTAGGCATAAAACTAGGTTTGATCCAACCCTGAATAACTGCTTGGCTGTCACATTTAACATGGATCTTATCTAGTGGCTTATACTGACTCTTTTGGGGTTATTCACTAGAGGGGTCAAATTTGCTGTTGGTAACCTTGGCTGACCACTACTTGCTTCCAAACATGAGAGGAATTGAACTCAATTTTGCTCTAATTAGAGCGAGGTGTGATTTGAATGCTCCACTTCTAAAATGACAATTCACCAACCGATGGATTCTCATCTCCTCACAGCCCAAAGAGTTTTTTACCGGATGCGTCTCAAAGCTGCACGCCACAGCTTACAGTCGGTAGTATGGATCAGCATGCCAGACTTTCAATAATCTGTCGATATATTTCATCTCTCTAGACATCTGCGACTATTTTCAGGTGTTTGCATATATATATATATATATATAGTAGATCACGTACTCTCAAAAATCTTGTACATTCTTGGGTGTTCTTTCAGTGTGGAAAATATGCAACATGGTCGTTGTCATTCACCCTTTTCAAGAGAACAGACCTTCTTCGAGAAATGCACTCATTTGCAAATCAATTTGGTTTTTGCGAGAGACTCTTCTGGAACCCAGCTGAATCTCCCGTTTGTGATGTTTTCAGGCACCTTATGAGTAGTGCATTACGTATATACATGTATCGCGATATGTCGAACATCGTAGCAACTGGAACATGAGGCGGCCTGGTGCAGCACATTCGGTTGCCTGAAAACATCACAAACGGGAGATTCAGCTGGGTTCCAGGTGAGTCTCTCGCAAAAACCAAATTGATATGCAAATGAGTGTATTTCTCAAAAACAGTCCAATTTGGGTTCAAGTAGAACATAAGGTTGACGGAAACTCGGGGACTGCGCCTACCTGATGAGCCCCAAGAAGGGCGAAACTGGTCGTGGGCTGTCGAAGAATTTTCAGCAACCTTATGAGTAGTACATTACGTAGAACAGACCTTTTTGGGGGTTAGTTTGCATCCACGACAATTCTTCCTCAATTGGTAATGTTGTATTATCACATGAGAAAGGTTACTGGTTAGGAAGCGAACTTACTGACCCGTGGTTTGAACCCAATCCCAGCATCTCGACTGTTTCTTCTTGGATTTTGGGTTTTTCGAGTGGCATGGCAACTGGACAGCGGAAGGATGTTCCAGTTGGAAGGGTAACATTATTATTTATTGTATAAATTGAGTATGACTGATGCAACTCAAATGTGTCAGCTTAGTCTGATTAGGTTTTTCCAAGAGACGGACGAGTTAGACAACCAGGATAATAAACATTCTAACACGAGGCAATCTTGACGTAACACACTATTCACAAGGTAGGGGAAAACCCTTCGGTAGTCCCCGACCAGCTTCGCAGGTCTTCTGGCTCACCTACTAGGCGCATGCTCCAAGTTCCTGTCCACCTTACGTCCTACTTGGACATCAAGTCGTAAGTATCTGGCAAAATACACTCACTCACACACGAAATTCGGTTGCGTTACAACTATGTTACTTTGCAAGCGAGTGTATTTTCTAACGAACCAACGTTTTTCTTTTGGGGAGAAAGGAAGAAACCAAGAAACTAAACAAAAGATCGTAGAGCAGAGTTCCTTATCAAAAAAGAAAGAAATTTGTAGGCCGCCTCCCACTAGTTGGTGATCACAAATGATGAAATTGGACCCCAAAGATCATTAATCAAACGAATAGTTTTACGGCACATAACGACAAACGAATTCCCACAATTTCTCCGGCCCGGTAAATCAACAAACTTGAAAATCGATCGCTGACTGACAAACTGTTCTGGCTAAGCTTAGTATGACCGGTAAACCTAGTGGACACATCACCATTCGATAGAGAAATTTACTTCAAGGTCTGAAATGTTTTTCCCCACCGTTGCGATTGGAGAAAAAAAACTTTGTTCACATGGACCCACGACACTACGACAAGCTAAACAAACGCAGCAGAAGCCATTTTTTAAAATACAAGTCAGTATTGGAGATTCCACCTAGCACCTGTAACAGCCATGTGTTTAAGCATTGCATACGGGTCCATATGGGCACAAGAGAGAGAGAGAGAGGGAAGGAGAACGTGGGTTTCATGGGCGGGCGGGGTGGGTATGCAGCAAAACGGTTTAGACCCACCTGGTGGACGACAAATTTCGCGGACAATTTCACAAACAACACTGACTATTCGCACTCGGAGAGGTCCTTCGCGAGAATACACTTTTCCCATATGATGATTTTAAAAGAGGTCAGAAAATTTTTTTTTTCTCCTTATGCGGTTACTTTTGACATAGTTCTTCTAAGTGTTTTGTAAACGATTTCCGAGAACAGTAATAGCCAGAATGCTACTTTAAAAACGTGGGAACCAGTCAGAGTAATGCAGTTCCTGATTCCTGATTACTGCGGTGAAAAAAAAACAACAAGATCATCAGGGTGAAGTGTTCAAAGACGAAAATGTTTTCCAAATAACATTAGGTCGACAATTTGTCACTCTGTGTAGTTCGGGCTGCGTGGATGACCGAAATATGTCAAAGAGATTTATTAGGTTCACCATTCGACAGAAGATTCACATTGGCCTTCACTTGGACAACATCCACAAATTTGCTGGACACTTCCCGGCGGGCACATTCAGCTGAAGGATCACCTAAACGAAAGGTTCGGCCGTTGTGTCAGTCGTGTCGTTTGTTCGCACATGAGCGTACTTTGCCTCGTCTGCCTTTAAAGCAAATAGCTTTTTTTCAAAATGAATGAGCTCTAATGATCTTCCAGACTGCTGCCGAAATCATTGCTGACCACCGATGCAATGTGACAGTCATCAAAGTAAGCAGCAGACAATATCTAATCCCAGGCGATCGAAATCTACCTCAACGGCTTATCAGCAGCTGAGGAGCCATCCTGAGGATGACTCGTCTTGGGTAGTTTTGCACCAGGCTCGCGATACATTGGTCCGGACAACTGCAGACGTCGTTGTTGAACAAACAAGGATCTACAAAAAATGTCTCCGCGGTATTGTCTGATATCGTTAATAGGTACTGTGTAATTCCTTCTGATCGTCCATGTGTTTGAAGTGTGAGCAGACACCTTGAGCCTGAGACGACCTCAAACGGGCCAGGTTTTTTCTTGTCACTGGCTAGGCTATCAACTTCTAGCCTCTTGATGAGACTGATTAATAAACTTTTTCATAGGGCGCTGTGCAGCTTTGCGAGTTCGACAGATGACCTCGTCTTGTGCCTGACCATTTGGTGTCGACACTTAACCCAGTTGCTTATTCAAAAGATAGCTTTTGTGTTTTCCTCACCGCTGACGGAGATCGCTCTTAGTCTGACATCTAGGCTTATGTTGAAGAATTTCGTCTTTCCCGTATTTATCCCTAGCTAAACGAGTGATGTAAACCGGCCGAAACCGTTGAGGACTGTTTTCAGTTCTGTTTCTCACAAGGACAACTTCAAACTACTTCATGTCTATGAGCTATGTGGTTGGGCTTGGTTGAATACCCGGAAGATCTTGTAGGGCGTTCTCCATTGTCCAGTCAAGCACGAAACTGCGGCGGATTAGCAACAGTGAGCGGCCTTGCTGCATGTGATTTCACTCAAATTCACTTGTCTTTTTGCCGTTCACATGCATACAGGCTTTCACCCCAAATTGATAAAAACCGATGAAATCCAGTAACGTATCTTTTCCAGATAAGCCCCGCCAAAAAATTAACCCCCGCCACCCAAAAAAGATTAGAAAAAAGAGGATATGAAACTTGTACTTTTAGTTTTTAATTGAAGAGGGTGAAATTGGGACATGTTCTTGATAATTTGCATGATAAGTTCCGTCTTTCGGTACCTTTGCCTCCAAACAAACTCACACAAGTAGCTGTCCACTAAAGATCGGTGTGTGCCGCATTGGCGTTTATTCTGCATCTTCTAGACGTGCCAAAGAGATTCGATGGTCTGTGTGTAAGCTCCAGTCGTTGGATCCAAAAAGTTTTCTGTATGATTAACCGTTTCATGAGTATAATTCATGTCAATCGTCGTTTCAATTCCTTGGTATGATGCGCACATATCGGAGATGATGATCGAGCCGGGAGCGATGCAGACCTGGATTGTGTCCATCAAAGTGGCCGCAGTTCGATCTGGCAATGTATACATGAACACCTCTTTGGTTTCCCGGCAGATCCCTCCGAAAATCCACTGCTGGGGAAAAGACTCGCCCTGTGTGGTTTTTACGGCGAGATATTAGCGTTTCATCGATCTCGACGATAACTGTTGGAGTCTGCAAAAGCCGCCAGGCGCAAACTTCGCGAAGAAAGTTCTTCCAGCCAACAGCGGTCATGTGGCTAAGAGATAATTCCTCTGAGCAGAATTTGATTTTTGCCAAATGTTTGGATCAGCAATGAATGAATAGGATTACTGTCCTAAACTCCATCCCAAACCGCTCCAGCCAAGTTCCCTTTCGAATACCGATTTCTTGCCGGCACTGTCGGGCATTACACCTCCACCTGTCAGAAACAGTTGAAAATGTCATTTGGTGGCCATTGTTGCATAAACGTTGCTAATGGATCACTCCGTGGCTTTGCCGTATTGCCGTCTCCTTGTGATGAACGAGAGTTGAAAGCGTCAGAAAGTTCATTTAAGGTTTTACGTCCGAAAGGAGAAAATTTTTGCACAAAATGAGCCTAGATGCGGATAAGGAATCGTTTTCATCAAAAATAGGTCAAGGTTGTGTGCGTACATTAAATTGGAGCTGGCAAAAAGTGGCGGGGCTTAACTTTTCGCACATGCACTTTTTGCATTAGTGGCGGGGCTTATCTGGAAAAGAGCCCCAGTAGCTGCCCCAGCATAAAATCACCTTCCAGACGTGGCCCAAAACTGTTCAAGAATCGGCTAACTAGGTCTTTGTTGGCTCCTGGCTAAGGACAGTCCCTTAACAAATAGTTTTCAAACACAATCCCCTTTCTGGCAAAATCTACCTCTGTTCTAGCTGATTTCGTACATCCCTAACGCCCTTTCGGCGCACAGCTGTTGTGTAACCCAACATAAGCCCCTGAGCAAGAGAATGCCAGATTGCTTAAGGCTAGACAGAAGCCGTCGAGATACTCTGGTTTGAGCTTGACCACAGGCCTTTCGGCCCGTAAGGTTGCATTTTACCCACTGAGTTATCTCGAGTTCCATGTGACCTTCTCACGTGATGTAGGGGTAAAACAGCAAATATTACCAAGATGTGCTCCACTTGGCCTCTTCTCACTGCTAGCTGAAAGTGAGAAGTCTATACTTTTAAATTAATACTGATAATAAGAGAAAAGTTCAAGAATTTGCCGAAAATTGAAACTCCCTTCATATTGTGGGCTAATTCTGGTCTGGTGCAATGAGTAGTATAGTGCTACAGGCTGAGAAATCTGTGTGCATTAGGGGGGTGTGCATGAAAGTTCAGTAGTTTGGACAGAAATTCAGTCACTCCGATGCTACAAGATGTAGTCTACTGTCATTGCAGCAGAGCGCTCTCTAGATCCGTCTATAGTTCTTCAACAGATCGTTTTTGGTGAGTTGCTTTGTGTACGAGTTTCATTTGTGTTCCTGGTTCTTCAAGAAAGCCATCCTAAGACATTTTGAAGGTCGTATTGTGCACTGATTAGGTTGACGGAGTTTGGAGTTTGTTTTGACCAAAGTATGAGCCGACGCGAAATAGGACATGCAGTCTTCTACCGACGGAGTGCTTTGTGGAAATACTGGAGAGTAACCATGTGGAAGTGTGGCGCGGCGATCATTCATTCGAATACCAAGTATGCAAATGCTCTCTATGCTGCTCAAAGCAGATGCTGAACACGACAATTCAAACTAACTAGAGACTTGCTGTTCCCAAAACGTTGACCGAGGTCACACAGTTCAAGAATATTTTTGCACTCCACTTGTTCAAGGAAACTCGCAACACGGAGTACGACTGATCACTTACTTAAATGCTCGTGGAACTCACAAGATAAAGTGCAGAGTTCACAGCTGCTTCTTTTAGAGATTTATTACCGATCTTCTTAACAAAACTGCTGCAAAACATGATTATATTCGTCCGCACGAATAATTCCGGCGAAATGGTTCCATAAAGACCACCATTGTCGTTGAGGCCACTGTGGTGAGACAAACAGACCGCTTCTGGTGCTACCTGTGTCTCCAGGCTGCATGTTTTAAAGGGTCAGATGTAGCGGTGACGACCTCGCTTGGTGATGGTTCGGCTTCTACTATCCAAGACATTACTAACGTTCCAACAACCAATGTTTACTTTTCTGGGTCTGATGAAGACAACGTGCTTAGTGTTTACCTTCCTGGTGAACTAACAAAAGACATGTCGCCCGCTTGAAGCACCATAGGAGGGATAAAATGTGGTGGAACTTTTGAGTGAAATAGAAACACCCATGAATTTCGTGTACGGTCAACGTCCCTCAAGAACTGCGTTCGTAAGTTCACCCGTAGTCGCTGTATAACTAGTTACAACCTACAAGTATAGGGCAGAGAGCCCATGGACAGAACGGTCAATGTAACCATTGGATCTAGATAATGTCAGCCACCAAGACAAACACCTATCGTCAGCGGCTTGAAATGAAAAGTTAACCAACTCCAAACCAGTCGCCGGAGTCCGCAGTGCGCGCATAGATCATTTCGCCAGTGGAAACAAATCGCTGAGCTCGGTGGACAGATAAACAGTCGCCTGACCTACAACCAATTAACTTAGCCGAGCTACTAACACAGAAAGAAAACCCAAGTTTGCCCTACTCATAAGGTTGCTGAAAATTCTTCGACAGCCCATGACCGGTTTCGCCCTTCTTGAAGCTTATCAGTTAGGCGCGGTCCCCGAGTTTCCGTCAACCTTATGTTCTACTGAAAGCCAAATTGGACTGTTTTCCAGAAATACACTCATTTGCAAATCAATTTGGTTTTGCAAGAGAGGTTCCTGAGTATTGTATTACGTATATACGTGTATCGCGATATGTCGAATATCGTAGCAAATGGAACATGAGGCGGCCTGGTGCAGCACATTCAGTTGCCTGGAGAAAACGGGAGATTCAGCTGGGTTCCAGGTGAGTCTCTCGCAAAACCAAATTGATTTGCAAATGAGTGTATTTCTCGAAAACTCAACTTTGTCACGCACGTGTCTGTAGCGAACTAGGACCTTATCAGCGTGTTCGAACAAATTAACAAGCAAAGTAACCAATACAAAATCACAAAATCACAATAAGAAAAGAATGAGTAGTCAAATGAGGACTCACGAATGCGTAGATCCAATAGTCCACTACACCGATCCAAATGCAGTAACCGGCTGCGAAAGAAATATTCACTCGTAGCAATTTCCCACGGAATGATTCACGTGTGAGTGATATATTCCACGATAGTAAAGTTATTCACGGCTGAAAAATGTCACGAGGACTTATTGTGACGTTCAACAGTTGACGCAAACACAGAGATCTAGTCCCACTGGTTCAGCAGTCGGCAAACAGTCCAACGGAGCGTAAATACACTCGTTCAGCAAGAAGTCAGCAAGTCGCGCCGGAAAATTGTGTATTCGTAACATTAAAACAAACGTCATGATAAAATATGTAGGACAGTTACAAAGTGTAGTTTAAGTTCAGGAAAAAATCGTAAATATGTGACAACGGATTACAGACAGTACATGTCTAACTAGCCACCCCTCAGCATCCACTGTAAAAATGGGACTTGCTGAAATGAGAATTGCTCCAACTTGGCACTAGGACAGCAAGAAAATTCACCATCCTAACACAACTGACTACGGTGGTCAATTCCGGTCAATTCAGCATTTTAGCGAAAACAGCTCCCCGAAAATTTGTCACTTGCTGTCCTGGCTGTTTTGTTCTCATGATATTGGTAGTTAAAGGCTGAAATTAACTGAGCTCAACAGAGAAGAATACGGCAAAGTGTACGACAACAACTCTGTCCCTAAAAGTTTAAGAATCCCACAAACAGCTAGAATTCTGTAATTCTTTAGGTTTGCTAGTGAGCCGATTCGAGGCCTTGGCCAGCCCAGGGACAACGAGTTGGACTTACCGTGGAGATTCATGAGATGTGAGTTTTTGACGTTTCACAAACGAGCGATTCAGCTGGGTTCCAGGCGAGTCTCTCACAAAACCAAACTGGCATGCAAGTGAGTGTATTTCGCTAAGTTCGTACAATTTGGTTTCAAGTGGAACCTAAGGTTGACGGAAACTTCGGGACTGCGTCTGCCTGATGAGCCCCAAGAAGGACGAAACCGGTCGCGGTCTGTCGAAGAATTTTCAGCAACCTTATGAGTAGTGCATTACGTATAAACAAAGACACATTGCCTATAGTCAGTCCTGTTTCATAGGTATTAGACGACCATCTCCTTGCGAGTGTCACAGCTAATAAAGCTTGCTCGCACCAGAGCAACGCGTGCTTGTAGTGGCGTAGTGTTCTCGGTGAAGATGCATCAACCTAACAATTCG
This sequence comes from Clonorchis sinensis, assembly GCA_003604175.2. NCBI lineage: Eukaryota > Metazoa > Platyhelminthes > Trematoda > Opisthorchiida > Opisthorchiidae > Clonorchis > Clonorchis sinensis. The sequence continues at coordinate 28,650,385 of CM030371.1, forward strand.
TCAAATTTCGTTTGAAAAATTCTATTCCCGACTACCTTCAAACAGTTAAAATTATCAGCTGTCATTATAGTGTTCCAAAAAAATGTAAAACTCTGACTCAAGGTTCATAACTTGGATGCCTACTACAGTTTTTTTTCAAGTTGGCTACTAAGATGTGTACCGGTCGCAGTCAGTGGTGTAAGTACTATTTTTTCGTTGCCTTCCCGCAATTGAAAGCGAACAGTAAGGATAAAACTTCTCATACAAGCTTTAAGTAGTTCAGAATACTTTTAACCCCAGTTTGAAGCTCTCAATGCAGAACCATTGTCTGTAAACAAGATGGCCGCTTGTGTGAGCTAATTCACGCTGGTGACTGTTTGCAGGTGGCGACATTTCGAGTAGTCTTCAAACCCAGTAAAGTATACAGCATACAACAAAAAGAGTGCTTCACTAATCTTAACTACGAGGAAGGAAAAAATCATTCACGAATAAAGAAAATGACCCCCCCCCCTTAAAATACATTGCCTCGTGATAGAATTATATTGATGACCGAGGTTACGTTCACATAAATTTTATGCGAAAGAACGCGATAACGCAACGAAATGTAACGACTCGCAGATGTATTGAAAACGCTCTGCCCCAGTTGTCTAGCATCCCATGAGTAACTGAGTCAGTCGGAAAACGCTCTGCCCTAGTTGTCTAGCATCACATGAGTAACTGAATCAGTCATTTCTGCTGAGTCTTTGAATACGTTTCCATAAGTCAAACATTTCTGTGTTTTGTCCCTATAATAATTAAGAACAAAGTTTCATTCGAACGAACGAAATCTCCCTAGAACTTCCAGCCTTCAAAAACCTAACCATTCTAATGCGGACATTGGAACCCGCTTTTTGGAAGACATCGTAGTTAGCTGATCTTCTGTGAAGCGCATCACTTAATCATACTTTAGGCAGCAGCAGACTGCACTTCAAGATGCTCCTGCAAAAGCGTGATTGCATTAATCTCGACGATTTTCTCCCACATCTATAAACTAGAAGGCATAGTTTGCAAGTCTTCTGATCTATATATAATCATTACATTAAATTGTTTTCTATCATAAGTGGAAGGATGTAAAATAATTTAAAAATTGGATCGTAAGCCATTTTTACGGGCCAAAACAGACGCCACTTCGTGATATCTAGTTTAAGCTCCATGATTCTTCGTTTTTGGTCTGTTTGCCGAGCTCGGTGATTGAATCGTAAACATTTCCTCATTGAGGTGACTGTCAGTGATGACGTCACGTCGACTGGTGATGAAACGCTTCCAATCCAACTGCGGAGTCTGGTAAACAGAGCAACAACTAGGTAGCACATCCGAGATGCTTGTATTCCAAAAGGTCGTAAATATTCCGAACAACTCAATTAAACATACCTCTTATGGGTAACTTACCAAAAATCTCTGTATCGATGTGCTGTCAAGTATGTTTTTGAATAAAATGTGACTTTTATCAAACTCCTGCTCTACGTCGTCCATCGCGAGTTCTTGTTTCCGTGTTCCCTTATTAGACTGAAAGGTATCGATTTGAGCCCTTCAGTGTGTTGCTGCTGTCCTGTTTGGATTACTGGTGGATGTGACCAAGGGGATTAGAAGGGGGACCACGCACGGTACTGGGTGTAAGCAGATGTGAGTGAGCATGAAAGCAGGACAAAATAACGGCACATGAAAACAAACGTAAATCGTCAAGCAAAGGTCGAGCGCTAGCTGTAACAGCTTGCGATGATGAACATCGACCGTTCCGTTTTTTTGCATGATAATCTGGTGCAATTTGACACAGTGTTCCCTGTTCGCGTGGAGCACCGCTGGACTGCATTCATACCGCTTCTTCCATCGAGACAACACATAAATGAGGATTAGATTCGAACGAGGGTCGGAATAGAACAAGCCTAACGCATGACGTAATGCGGCAGGCATTTGTAACGCTCCGCGAAACATAATCAGTCATGCAAGACTGGTCATCATCATCATCATAGTTCAGCTGTAACACCCTTCCGGTGCCTAGCTGCCATGCCACCCGAAGGAAGCACGAGGGCTCGGATACTGCCAGGTTGCCCAAGCCTAGACAGGAGAAGTCGAGATGCAGAGGTCGCGCTCGTACCGCGGACCTTCCGGTCAGTAAGTTCGCGCTGATCCATCTCGTCCCAAGATTGCTAGTACCCTACTTCAAATCAGACAGACCACAAAATCATTTTCCAAAAGACGTTTCTTGACATAAACTACTCTTTACTACTCTTTACATTCTACACTTTGTCTCACCGTTTTGCTACATTTTCGTAGTTTTAGACAGGAAACAATACCCGACTCTGATCTGCACTCAATGCGCACACACCTATTCTACTTCTCGAGTCTGCTTTGCAGAAGCCACAAGATTGATCTTTTTGGTAGGATACAAAGACTTCCTCGGAATAGGCAGCAGAATTCTGTTAAAAACTCAATAATTTCTTGCAGTGGGCGAGTAGACCCCGGTCCGTTTCATTTGTCTAGTAAGGAGAGTGAGGTTAAGGTTACGGATAAACATCCGTCGGACTACCAAAGTGCGGAATGTTTGACGTCCCATTGAATGTAGACTCTTTAGTGCTCACCAGAGTGAAGATTTTGCCGATCCAAAAGATACAAACTGCAAACTTCTATCTCCCTTTTTGTCCATGTTCACAAACCCCTACCTTCTCTGTTGTTGCGTTCTATGAGACGATTTGTGCTTCAACCATTTTCCGAGTGCCAATGTCTCGATTTTGTGACTGGATTTTGTGGTTTTCGACAAAACAGCGCAGTTTATTATTATTATTGCTACTAGTATTATCATTATTATTATTATATATCTGCGTTCCTCTGAGAAGATCAGTTCCAAAGAGAACACTCCCGAGAAAAACTCTGTTGGCTGGTGCTCTGAAGTTTCCTCCAACGGCTATGATCTTCGTAATGCACTACTCATAAGGTCGCTGAAAATTCTTCGACAGCCCGCGACCGGTTTCGCCCTTGTTGGGGCTCATCAGGTAGGCGCAGTCCCCGAGTTTCCGTCAACCTTATGTTCTACTGAAAGCCAAATTGGACTGTTTTCGATAAATACACTCATTTGCAAATCAATTTGGTTTTTGCGAGATACTCACTTGGAACCCAGCTGAATCTCTCGTTTGTGATGTGATCTTCGTATGATCTTCGTCTAAAACTGGCTGCATCTCAGAGGTCACAACGATCTCCTTCTTACCAGACGTCTTCACTTAAGAAGCCAGTCAGATAGTACGGCACGAACGGTGTGACTGAGTGAGACTTGGTCCCACTGCTTATGAGATGCCTGTATCTGAAAACGTTCGTATCCGAAAAGCTCATGTTCAGAGTTTCTCAGAGTTTCATAAGGTTCGCAGTGTTGCTGATTAAGAAACTAGGACAAATTTACTGTACGGTGGTGCTCTGCGTCTCATAGCAAGTTGACTGCATTTACAGGAACGTTTCACGGAGATCTCTTCAGATCATCACTTTAGAGGGTTTGTTTCGGTGTCACATCCAATTGGATAGTCGGAGGCTTTCTGAAAAAGTGTTTCACATGACAGACTATATTCATAGTAGGATGGGTAAACGCAGTAGCCGCAAACCGTGCTTGTGTCTGACTAATAGGCACCACAAATAATTTTGGCGATTTTTTCTGTCAGCAGGGTCACCAAAATGTTTCAAACCTGGACCCTCTAGTTTTAAACCTTTTTTCCTACGGTCCTAATATCCCGGTGACTCAGCCTTGAATCAACCTTGAATCAGTTCTAGATGATTTTAGAATTCACAGCATTGGGTCAACGTTTGAAGCTTCATGCAAACCAATCCCGTCGCTCGAGCATGATCACGTACGACTGTTCAGAAGTCATGGCAATTCAGGGGCGTCCAGTCTGAGTGGGCGCTGGTGGAGTAGTGGTCAGACGCGCGCCTCTCAACCCAGCTGTGCGAAATTCACATTCCGGCAAGGTTGCTGAAATGCACCGCTGGTTCGCTCTCTAATAAGCGCGGAACTTGAGTCCAGTGCTTCCCCCTATGGTATGGGCTCACCAGAACAACTGCACTAGGAGAGCACGAGGACTGTTCAAAGGAGAGTGATGTGATCTTGAACTGTACAAATCCTTGAACAACATGCAACATGCCACCAGTTATCAAGGTTTCCGTTATAGGGAAAAAATATTGCCTGACTTTTACTCAGTGAGGAACTGAAGGTCTTTGATAACGGATGACATTAAGTCTGTGCTGGACTAAATCATTTTCTTGTCTGATGCTCTTCCCCTAGAAAAGCCGTCTACATAGGTTTCCAAAGTCTTATTTCTCAGGTGATTTTTATCAAAGAACTTTGTAGCACATCTTGCACACGGTTTTAGTTAGATTTCTCTGGATAAAAACTGGGTTCCGACAAATATTGTGAGGTTATGATGGAACTTACTCCCCAATTATGGGTCCTAGTCAAACCAGCTGTTGACGAACTCAGACTATCATCTAACTAATGGTGAACAGTAAAGAAGTTTTGTACGAGTCGTCAGTCGTCACAGGGCTTAGGATTTCAGCGGACGTTTAATGTAAAAGTATGATTGAATCCCCAAGAAGCGCTTCAGACTCATCATGTAGAATTATAGGGATAGGACAAGTGACGTTTTGAGTCAGGTTTTCGGGCTGTCACCTCTAAACCAAGCATCTCCCCGCCAGTTTGTGCAGCTCGAATTGGTCAATCAAATGACCTTGTATACTGCCCCTCTACGTGAGTTTGTTGGATCTTAATATAGACAAAAGGGCTCGAACGGTTGAACTTGTCGGGATCCAACCAGACATTTACAATGAACGTTTCAGCCAACCATTGTTCTCGCACTTCCGCAATTGACATATTGGCATGACATGGTGTTGGTTGTAGGCAGACGCCATTATTCACAAACCATATTTACAGGGTGTCTCATAATAAACGCAAAAAATATTATTCACGTTAAAACTTTAATATTAATTTAAACGTTTATCATTGTTTATACAAACATACATGTATTGTGGAGGTTTACTGTAAATATACTGGCATTACAAAAAATGTCGAAAAAAACCTCCCCTTTTTTTATAACAAGTTGGAGGCGGTATGAGATGTGAGACACAGCATGTTTAACTTCTTCAAGCGTCACTCGTGCTCACTCCTCTTCAATTCTTGCTCTTAACTCCACCAAATTCTTTGGTTTATTTTCATGATATACGCAAGCCTTGATAATTCCCCAAAACCAATAATCCAGAGGTGTGAGATCGGGTGACCTTGCGGCCCAAAAGTTTGGAAATCCACGAGCAATGACTCTCTCATCAGAAAATTGCTCTCGGAGGTAATTTCTCACTTGGTTTGAGTAGTGGGGTAGAGCGCCATCTTGTTGAAAGACGGCCGATGACTTCTTGTGCTGCTTGAGTTGCGGGATAACATGCGTCTGCAGCATATGTAGGTAACTGTCACCGGAAACCGTAGCATCAAAGAAAAAGGGACGCAGGAGACACTTTGAGGAGAATCCAATCCACACACAGAGATGAGGGAAATGGAGATTATGGGTGTGGTACTCGTGAGGAGCTTCACGGGACCATATCACGCAATTGTGCTTGTTGATTATGCCATCCACATAAAAACTTGCTTCATCGCTCCATAAAATGTTGGGAACGATTTCTTCATTGTCCAGCAGCCAGTTAGCGAACATGACCCGTTGCTCCTTGTCTTCTTCCGTGATGTTTTGTAATAAAGTGAAATGATACGGGTAGAGATGAAGGTGGCGTCTCATAATACGATGCGCGCTGGCGCGGGGAACGCCGGTCAACTGAGACACCTGAGTTATTGACGAAGATGCCATGATGCTGTGAGACTGAAGTTGCTCGACGGCATTCTGTATAATCGGCGCTCTCTCATCACTCAGAGACTTTAACCCTTTGCCAGGAAAATTCAATCCAGATCAAGTGGACTCAAATTTCGCAATCAAGCGTGTAATGGTCGACACGGTGAAAGGATCTTTGATGAGACCATGTTTGGTTTTTTAACCACGAAGTGCAGCGGTGGCGCTTTCACCAAGGGAATAATAGAGTTTCACAATTTCAATGCGTGTACTGACATTCATGCCAGCACTCGCACACAAAACCTCCTTTATGTGGCTACCAATAATGGCTACGTTTACTCACCCAATCAAATTTTGAGTCTATTATGAGACACCCTGTACTCACCCGAAACTCAAATGGGAAACACTTAACGGTATAATTCACCATTTAGGAGGACTTCATCTCTTACGAAAACGCAGAAAATGGCAACTGTTCCGAGAGAGTGGGTTATCGCACGCTGTTCTATCCTACCAATTATCTGGGAACACTCAGATAACAACCCTACTGCTGGTCTATGGAATTATAATTTCGGACCGTCAGCTAACAGATTTCAAAAAATCGATCTCTAGGTTAGCGACAGTTGTGCTCTCATAAATGGGTTACAAACTTGTAGGACCTTCTGTGGTGCCGCTTTGTTGGGAGTGAATTTTTGGCCAAGGCCTGGCAATTCCATCTCAATTTTCAGTTCATTTTACTTTTGAATGATGTGTGGAGGATACTCTTACTGAGATGTCTTCATTTGCGTCCCAGATGAACCATCAGTTGAACTTTCAGGTCACAAACGTATCTTTGTCTGTTCCACAGCATCTTCGTCGGATGGAGATCTGCTCGATACTATCAAGGGACAGGACAGGCACAATCTGTGGACGTTGTGAGAGAGATTAGCTCTGTCAGTGTTACGCTCCGAACACTCCTGTTGTCCGTAACCTTTGTACAGAGCGTCGAAAGCTTCTGACGGACCACGCCCATTTGCACACTAACTTCGTTTCAGCTAAAGACTCACCTGAATCCCAGATGAAGCTCCCGTTTATGATATTCTTCAAATGAATGGTCTGCACAAAGATCGTCCCGTTTTTTGGTTAATACAATATTTGGGATATCATGGAATGTTTTGATGCTTCGCGATGTCTAACAATCAACCCTAACCGGAATCCAACCATGAAAACCAAGGTTATTTTGTTAACTTTGCACAGAGCAAAACCTGGGCCAAATTGGCAGCTCGCAATAAGCCCGCACGTCCGAATTTTTTTCTTTTTTACTGACCACCCCCGAGAAAACTTTTGAGAAATCATTCAGCTGTAGCACCATTTCGGTGCCAAACTGCCATGCCACCGGAAGGAAGCACGAGGACTGGAATACTGTTAGGTTGCCCTAGTCTAGACAGGGCAAGTCGAGAGACAGAGGTCGGGTTCGAACCATGGACCTTCTGGTCAGTAAATTCACGCTCTAACCCCTAGGCCATCTCGCCATCTAGGTCTCCGAAGAGAACAGGCTACAAGTCCATTCGTAGCCTGATATCTCTTTGGGTTTATAGTTGAAGTCAGCACTTTAGTTGGACTTGGACGGTGATTTTGATTTCCAATCTCTCCCAATGTTGAACCGATTTTGAGCTCTAAAAATACTGACTTTTTAGGTGGCCTACTTGAATGTTTTGTTTGAGTAGAGCTGTATGATGAAGTTGAGCAAGTTGGCGGATAATTTGTTCACCCAAAAATGGTCACTGATCAGAGCAGTTTGCGTTGGGTCGGGAGTGTGTGTAGGTGGCATCGTTTGCCCTAAGAGAGGCTCCTCAAGAGAGACCCACTGTCTGCGTTTGTTTGTTTCACGCTGGAGTGCTTAACCCAGCTTGCATTTTTAGTTATAGAAAGGTTAGTTTTGGATAAAGGTCAGCCGTTTGTCATGGGTCATTCACTGAAACACCTTCATCTGGATGTCTACGCGCACACTACTTACCAAATGATCGTAGAGAATACAAGTTTTTAAATAAGCATACTAAGTTCTCAATAAACCTAAACACGGCGCAAATTAATGACACCCAGCTTTACCGATGTACGAATACATGTGTACGCTCTGGTGTGGTCGGACAAACAGGTCTTGTACCAGCAGACATGTGTAAACACACGGTCTAGCGCTTCCGTCTGTCACTCACGCGCTGCGTATTCACAACCTGTCTTGTGTGCAACATCGCTGCCACCGTTATGGACATCATTCGCCAGTTTGACTAGATGCCTCGATTGGAACCAACCGAGTAGCCGAATGACTGATTGTTGGTGGCGATGATTCGCGGTGACATGTTGTGACTAAGTAATGTTATTATTGTTGTTGTTGCTGCTGCTGCTGTTTTCAAATGTTTCCCGGACAACCAGGCTATCGGCGTGCGTTCAGTTTTGGATTGCTTGCGTACCTAATGGGAACAGAGCTTGCCTGGAGGCAAATGTGGGATATAGTTTCTGGTGGATGTTTTTGTCCTGTGGAATAAAATTCTCAAAGTGTATGGACCTAAGTGCGCACTTCTTTCAAACGGTAAGTAATTTTGTTGGTGTAATCCGATGTCGCCCGTAATTTTTTAATTGTTGTTGCTATCTCACTGTTATCACACCTTTAACATGAATAACATGATTACTACACTGATGGTTATCGGTCTACGTGGGAGCCCTCTCCAGCTAAACTAAAAATGTCAGTAATGGGCCTGAAACTTTACAAATGACCGGTACGGTCGCATTCTAATAAGGCTTTTGTTTAGCCTTCAATCAATCTTGTCCGCCGCAGTAACCCCCCCCCTTCAGCACATGATCCTCGAAACCGATCATCTAGAACTGTGTTGAAGTAGATTGGGACCTTTAGAAGGCGACTTCCAGACAAACACCACCTACGTGTGGGGTAAACATTTTTTCGCAAAACAGAATATAGATTACTGCTAACACGTTTCAGTAGTCTCGTTTTGCTCTACTGATAGGTCTTCTGTGAGATAGCCATTTTCCTCATTTTCCACGACTCAAGGGACGTCAGGTTCTATTTCGAGAATGATCGGCTCGTTTTTCTCTCTGTATCCAGTACGCAGTAACAGAACATCTGTATATCCGAACGACATAACAGGTCGTGGTACGTCGTTGTCGGATGCATAGATTTCATAAATGGGTATCAGCTCTGACAATGATCACTGCTCATAAACTTGCACAAATCTCTTCGACAGTCCACAACCGGTTTTCTTCTCTCTTCGGGCTCATCCGGTAGGACATGCCCCCCCCCCGAGTTCCCTAAAACTTGATGTTCTACGTGAACTTAAAGTGGATACAGCTCACCAAGTGCACTCATTTACACAACAATTTGGGTTTTACGGAGACTCAGCTCAAAATAGTGTGCGATGACTCAAGCTGTAAGAAACCTATCGTTTACTTTCAAAGTTAAAGCCAGCGGCGAGAACTGAGGACCGGTAATGTTTCGTACGGTCTATGCCAGACCCATGCCCACCAGCCAATTTGTCCCCGTTATCTTAGTAAATCCGAGATACCTGATTATTGTCACAATAGCGTCCTACACACAAACCCGTCAGTGTCTCCTTCTGAAAAAAAGCACTCCGCTTTTTCGACGGCCACGCTTTTCCCATGATTCGTAATTCTGTCGACGTAAAGGTGACGGATGAATTCTTTAGTAAGAAATGTTGCGTACCACGAACTTCTGCCCAAGGTCACAATCGAGAACTAAAAATTCGGCTATCGATTTTTTGGAGACCTTAGATTTTCAGGTCTACCATTGTGACCTGAGTAATTTCTAGATTTAAACAACTGGCCAGGTGTTGATAGCACTTGAATATTCAATGATCGTTTGTGAAAAATTTACCAGAAGTTGCTCCCGGATACCTAAGGATTACTTATCTTGATACAGTTATAATGGACCTCACCCTATGATTCGGGCTTACACATATTGGAAGGTGAGAAGAATGTCGTATAGTACCGACTGCGGGTAATAAATACTGTGCGTCTCACCAATCTCTCCACCAGCCTCTTTCGCAGGCCGAAAACCGGATTTGTTATCTTAAAATCTTCTCTTTGGCTACATTTAAGTTTACTGCGAATTCGTTTTCTTGTCAGACTCTGGTAATCTTTGTGATTAAAGGACACGAGGGGTAAAAAGGATTTTTCGCTTTCCTCAGGAGAGTGGATATCCCCAGGGGGAGACAAACCACACTATACAGTACAGTGGCTAACAGAAGGCTTTATTTTCACCCCTCCAGTAGACTGGCCTGTACTGGCAGAAGTCCCAGCTAGGAGAACTAGTGTACCAAGTTTGATAGATAAATTTGTTTGAACTAGTGTAAACTCTTTTTTAAAGGGACAACAAACTTTTCAGAAATAAGAACAACTGACAAGTGAAAATTCATTTCCTGTCTAATGTTGTAGGTAAAAGATGAATCAGTTCAACTTTGTAATGTTTACTAGATGTTATAAATTTCACCGTATTCACCTAAAACCGTGCAACCATGCAAGCTTTAGAGACACTCGCGTTTACAGACTAACACGGGGTGACACAGCCATCTGGGTGTCATTATCGCCAGTCCTATAATTGCATTCCAAAATATAATTGTTGCCGGTCATTAAGTGGTACCCATTTCGATGCCGATCACGCCTAGTTGGCGATGATACGCTTCCGGAAATGTCTGGCTGATTCCATATCTTCTGATGGAATCAACCTAACCTAGCCTGGGGAAAATTTGTATGGAACATACTTCCAATATTTGTGTTGGGTTTTTTAGATTGCTACCACCACGTTACATGACCGAATTATCATTGTTACCTTCTCTCGCTTGTTATAAAAAGCCAGAGAAGGGGGAAAAACTTTCAGCCAAAAAACTATATATTATCAAGAAACTAACTTCTTCGATGAGTACCACTCTGTACAAGTATTGTCTGAAACATTAGTTTGTTACTCATTTCAAAATCAGAACAAGATGCACATTACCACGAACCAATAAGCAGCTCAGAGGTCGGATAATTTCACTGAATGTGTGAAACTCCCTTGTGAGAAGTGGTCACTCGAGAAGCCAGTCAATAAGTGACCACGTGATGTGCTCTCCGTGATTGGAGGACGAGCGCCACCATGTCCTGTCTAAGTGAGAGCTAGTCACACTGCTGATCAGTCTCTTGTGGCCAAACAGTTGAGTGTTCCACCACTGGTCGGCAAGTCATGGGCTCGAACCTCCCTGAGTTTTGTGAGATGCGCACTGCTGATGATTTGCAACAAGGGTGAAACGGCTGCACAGTGCTTCTTGGCTTTTAAGCATAGACTGGCTTCACTGAGAGGATGAAAGCCCTACTGAACAGTACACGATACCTTAACAGGTAACAACATTTTGCCAATTAATAATTCTAATCGAGTAACTTTAACGCTTTGGAATGGAACACCATCGCGGCTTTGTTTGGGAAAACTAAACTTTACCTAGGACATTGTTTAAGAAGTTTTAGGGAATGTTCGTCTCTGTGAAGATTGCTCACGTTATAAACAGATTTCACCTACCGAGCATTTCCTAAAATCCTCTGCACAACTACCAGCGAGGTGCAACTAAACTGAACGCAAGAAACGTGTTTTTTAGTTCAGTGAGACGCGAGTTTTAGTCCTAAAGGGTCCAGTGCCATTCAGATGATAAAAAGGCTTTTGGTGACCTTTTTACCTCAACGTCTGGTTATTGTGACCAAGGAAAAGAACGGAAATTAAAACACGCTACCATAAAAAATTCCTGAATGCAAGTAAAAAATAAGCTAGCTAGATAATATTCCTTCAAACGTCACAATCTCTAGCATAGTAAGCAATCCTGGAATTTTTGCGGGGCGAACGATATGAGGAACTATACATCCGACTCCGCTCCGTGAGACCGGGGGGGGTGTTCCATGCAGTCCTGCGTAGATGAAGATGATGGACCATGGAAGACTTTAATGCTCAGAGAAAGCGATACTTTGATGGAACCGTTCATTGGATTGAATACTGGCAAGAGCTATATATAAGGTATACTTCTCTATGGTACCCCTGGTTCTGACCTCGCACATTATAAGAGGCTATCATTTGGAAGACAGCAACATACTTCACAATGGTTCTCGCTTGTAAACCACATGTCATTACAAAATGTTTCATTAAACCTTCAGTGTTACTAGATCCGTTTGATTTTTGTTCACTTGAATAGCCAAGCTAGTTCACAAGGATTCTGACGTGGAGGACTTAGAGTAATAACCGAATTCATACGTCTAAAAATGTCCTCGAGGATAAACTCAACGGAATGTCGAAACCACCTACTAATAAGTTACAAAACGGTGCGCGTAGATTGCCCTGACGGACATGCTACTCATAAGGTTGCTCAAAACTCTTCGACAACCCACGGCCGGTTTTTTTCTTATTCGGAATCTTCAGGTAACAGCAGTTCCTGAGCTTTTGTCAACATGAAGTTCTATTTGAGTCAACTTGCACGGGACTCGCCAAACACAGTCATTTGTACACTAATTTAGTTTTACCGGGTTACCCAAATAAATCCCAGTCAAACATCTCATTCGTGATATTACTCAACTGAATATTCTACACCACGCTAACTTCAGTTGGTACGATAACCGAGATACTATAGTATAATTTATGACGGAACGCGGATGTCGTAGTATTCAGCAACCCTATGAGTAGTGTTCTGTCAAGGAAATACGCTGTGATATCTCAGATATCGTTATAAGTGGAAAGTGTGAATCACTTTTAGCCAAAGGATTCCATAAACGAGAGATTCAGCTGCAATTTACCCGAGTATCCAGTCAAAACCAATTGAATTTGAAAGTGGGTGTATTTTGCCAGTATGCACACATGTTTCTTGAACCTGTCAATAATAAACATTTGAGTATATTACTGTCGTCGTAACGATGAGACGTCACGTGATTTTCTTTCAGAAACCGGTCGACAGCTTTTTAGACCGTAAGATGAACCGGTAACAACAGAAACGCCAGAAGACAAACTGCTCATAAATTGGCCAATTGATTTGGATCGCCAGTGTTAACTTAACCACACCAGAGATCTCTGTGTATGGCCGTCGGTTTGTTCGCTGAGCTGCGCAATTTGATTGCAAACGTTTCATCAACAATCGAGTCGACGTCATCAATGAGTTTTTAGGGAGCGTAGCGGTGGATAGGTGACTTTGCCTTTGTATTACCCCTTTTTGGCCTGGGTAGCCTACCATACAAGCAATCCGAAAGAAGGATGCGTTCACATATCAGTGCTTCGTGCATCTCCAGAAAACCACAACGTTGACGCTGCTGAATTTTTGTTAGATCTCACGGTTCGCACTTTCTTTACAAACCGTGGTTGTAAGCCAGGGATGGTCAAGTGCTCATGGAGAAAGCGCAGTTCGTGAAGAACTACAATTGGTGGCTGCATGTTCTGTTCACCTGCTTGTCCAAAGGTCACCTGACTGGCCCTTTCACGCCCAAAGTCCTAATAAGGGTGACAGAATTCTACAGTTGAGATTTTCTAGAGCTGGAAGCTTTCCTTGCTTCAAACAGTAATGGAAGGATTCTGTCAAATGAGTTCGATTAGCTCAAACAAACTTCTAAAACCGTTATTTTTGGATGTATTTGACGACTGAGCCATTTCCAAAGTGAGCAGTTGCTGGTTTAGTTTAACCTGGTTGGTTAAGTCGAGAAAACTGCTTCTTGTACCTGAAAATAGATTTGTGAACGCTGCTGCATTCTAAAAGATTTTGAAGGAGTGTAACCTGCGGATGAAAAGTTACAAAAAAGTGAATTCGCAAAGCAATGCAGAATACTCACTTGTCATTCAATACCTGTTGGAACCTGACGAATACATCTGTACGTCTTCCTCTGATGAGATTATTTTTTGGGCTTACTCCCGGCCCTTTTCTTCTTTTATTGTTGTACTTTCTAATATAGGAGTGCCACAGCGGTGTAGGTGACTGTTTTGCAAGCTTTTTTCAGTCACACCTCTCTGGAATTTGACCAGCTTATAAGTTGGACTTAAAGGGTTACTTGGCAACGTCCCAAGTCTACACAAAGAAGCAACCGCTGCTCGCCGGGGCTAAACAGTGTGGAGTGGATTGTTCTGGTTTTTTGTCAAGCTTTTCTTTTGGACTTTCGTTAGTATTCATGAGGCCCTGGACTCGACATCTTCCGTTATCCACCCAGTTGGATGGCAAAGCTCGATTCATCGTTTGATGTCTCTTTCGAGAATATAATTGTCCAACTTTGCGCTGGTTTTTGTTGTGTTTTTTAAGGTAAAATCAACTGCTTGAATGTGTACATCTTATACGGCTTTTCATAACCTTGTAAAGTCTGATTGTGTTCAGATGATATGCATATTTTTTGGAGAGTTCTACTCTATTTTCCTCTCCTTATATGACAGGCAGTTCCATAAGTTGCACAGTCCTCCAGTATTGACGGTTTCGCGTCAATGACAGCGAACTCACAACGCCTATTTATAAGTTTTAGAAACAATCTCGATGAGGTCGATTGTCAGTTTGCTTCAGCGGTAATAAGTGGATATTTCACAACCAATTGGCTCCTCTGGTCACAAATGGCTGCTTAGATCGAGTTATTGTAAAGCTGGATTTCCATGAACACGTCTCACGGGGACGAAAGTTCCAGCTAACAGTATAGATTAACTGCGACTAAATGTTACAACCATTGAAACCTTCCACTTGATGAGCTTTTTCGAGATCATATGCGTTGCAAAAGCGGTATTTTACAGCTTGAGAAAAAATTATAAACCTCTCAAATAGTTTTCAGTAAAACGTAGAAAACCACGAAGAATTCTGTTCATAGGTGCTCAGTACTGAACTGTTACTAAATATCTAGAAACAAAAAAACACGCAAAAAAAAGTCTCCTCTGATGTGCGGTACTCAGAAAGTAACTGAAGGAACCTTGGTTGGACAACAAGTTGTGGCAAAAGTTGACGAGATCGGAGACGATCTCAGCTGTCCAACAATCGGAGGTTTGCTGGGCTATACCGATCTGGTCGTTCCTTTAAGTTTCAGCGTCCGCGGAGTTCAGTTTTGCGCAACCGTATTGGTGTCGAAAGCAAACTGTTAGGTTGATGTGTCCTTCAGAAAGGGTACAGACCTGTTCGAAAAAGACTTTCTCCCCTGTGTTGTTTACACTTAAATTCTTGAAATTCCGCGCAAATCGGCTCATTCGTTTCGTTTTTGTGGCCAGGATGCGCGCAATCACCGCAGAGTTGCATCATTTGCAATTTCAAAGTTCGTTGTACGTTACTGTAGCCGATCTTTAGAGCAGAAAATGCCCGGTGACGACATAGAAAGAGTACATCTGTTTGTTGTCGTTTCTGTGCAACCCTGATGTTATCTTTGAGCTTGGTCGTCATGACTTTTTGACGAACAACCTGAAGTTGTGAAACCACTTCCCGTACACGAATAAACGATCGTAGGGCTGCTTAAACTAACTGTTTCACCGAAAACGGGTAATAAGACTGTACCTTCTCAACACAGAAGCTGTGATGGCAGTCAGAATGTGTAAGAAAGTGAGAACTAGTCACAATGCAGTTCAGCCACTCAAGGCCAACTTGTGGAGTGACCAACCACTAGGCGGAAGGTCGCGGGTTCGAAACTCCCTACCATGGTTTCGTGAGATGCGCACTGCTGACGATTCCTAACAAGGGTGAAAGAACTGCACAGTGCTTCTCGGCTTTTCTGCGTAGACGGGCTTCGCTGACAGGATGAAATCCCGATCGAAGAATACTTCTGTTTCAAACTAGCTTGTCCTGCGTTCCAACCGGACTTTACGTCAGTATCGAAGCTGTCTAGGGATTCTGATTGTGTAAACCCAGTACAATCTGTCCAGGTTTGATATATGGAACTGGTGAAATGCCATGAATTGCGGCAGTGCGGTTGAATGGCTCTTACTCTGTAGTCTGTCCGGGAAATTTTTCGACGCAGGCCTTCTCCAAAATTTCTTTGGCGCCATGGGATTTCGGACAAAAATGCTCTTAAAAGGTCCATGTGAAATAAAACATCTATTGCAACCAAAATAACACTCTTTCAAACCCTTTGAAAATCTATTCGTTTATGTTGTCTTTCGGAGGCACTAAAGTCTGAGGGGGTTCCGCGACATAAACGCCTTAAAATTTGATAAACTACTGGTGTCTTTGAGAGTGCAAGGTTGTTTATTTGTCGTCGGTTGAAAATGATTACTTCAGTGCAGTATTATGTTTCGAAAAACGACTTCCAGTTACACTACGACCATATCTAGGAGTATACCTCAATTGGACAACACGGTGAGAGACTGAAACCCAAACTACTTTCCTCAGGAGTACAGGCCATATCCCGTGAAAAAATGATAGAGTTCATTCCCATCTGTTTGTCATTTGAACATTTTTCATGCGTTTACATAATCTTTAGTAGATAAGGGTAAACAATCTTCTATCGTTATTTCCCTTAGGATATACTACTGATTTCTGTCCAGAAGGACAAGCTTACTTGAGTTTATGCTTTATACTTAACTGTGAATATTTCTAAAAATTATTCAAAAATACACCACAGAACGGAATTTTTTGCTGCTTGTTCCGCCATTTTGAGTCCTGCATCCGCTGAAAAACTGGGGTTCACTAGGGATTAGTGACAATCGATACTCTCAGTTTTGAGTATTCTGTTTTGAAGTATTTTTTGCCATTAGCGAAATACACTCGTTTGTAAACACATTTGGTTTTCTGAGAGACCCACCTGGAAACCAGCCAAATGTTGTGAAAACCAAATTGATACGCAACAAAGTGTATTTGTCGAAATCTGTTCAATTTGGGTTCAAGTAGAACATGAGGTTGACGGAAACTCGGGGACTGCGCTTACCTGATGAGCCCCAAGAATAGCGAAACCGGCTGTGGGCTGTCGAAGAATTTTCAGCAATCTTATGTCCTATTATTTCACCGTTTTTTCAGAAGGTTTTTCGGTTACATTAAGAACTTACTTGCCTGGAAGAAAATAGGTAGCTCATTTGGTGATATTAATTTCAGCACATGCTAAACGCATCTTAGCTTCCAGGCGATTTTCAAGCCTGAGGGATGTGCGATTGCCCAAGTTTGGTCGGTGACTCAGCGACTGCTCTAACTGTGTGGGTCAACTAACTTTAGTGCATTAGAAAATGGGCAGAACGGCTCAGACAACAGGCAGTTACTGAAAGTTTGGAGTGGCATTCCACTGTGGTGGGGCCCGAGAGAGCCCGAATTTCAACTCACCACAAGCAAACTCACTTGGATCATTCCTGACTACTTTTACACCGAATAATATGCGCCAGAGGATGAATAAAGCCAACTCGACCCTGTTCAGTAAATGACATGAACTAACAAGACATACACTTCAAAGCAGTCTACAAATGTATACCGGATAAGTATATTCCACGGTAAGTATAGCGCATTCACTCTGAGACAGGTTAACTCAACGATGGGAAATCACACGGATATATATATATATATATATATTCGATGACTCTGCTGTTTATCTGTTACTGCAATGTTTCAAATAAAAATGTTGGGAGATGAAATATTCCCAAGGTGCGTTTCTTGTTCTTATGCACCTTGTTTCAGAAATCAAGTCAATATTTAATAAACTAACAATCATTCCGCTTCAACATACTATACCACCCGAAGGAACCACGAGGACTGAGGTATTGCCAGGTTGTTCAAGCCTAGAGAGGAGATGCGGTCGAACCTTTCGACCAGTAAGTTCATACGCTAACCACAGAGCCATTTCGAGTAGGCTTTTTTCTGATCAATCGACTGCATCAAATCGCAGCAAACACAAGAAATTTCACAAACACAACATATGTAAGTTGGGTTTTCTCGACAGATTGTTCGCTTGAACCGGTACCCTTTACTACGCTCAGAACGACAGATAATGAGTATGGAACTTCTGCAAACAAAATACAAATAGGTTCTTTTTTCACCCGGACCATTAGTACTACTATAACCTTTAGTAGTAGTATTCGCGGTGGTGGTAGTAGTAACATCGCATCGAGTTGAGGACTGTTCAACTAACCACTACCTCACTCCATCCCCTCCCCCACACACATAGTCGTGTACAGGTTCCAACCACCCCCATGTCAATTGACCGAATGGCTAGCGGTTATCACAGTCAAAATCATGAGTTCCGTCGCTCAACCTACAAGTGCCTGCTCGTACATTATTCATCCGCTGATGTCTGTCCATCAGACCCATCCATCTGTTCCCGCTCGCTGTCACTGACTGACAAAGAGTAGCATTCACGATCGTAGATCCTCATCTGGCCGGACGGAGTAATGCAGCTACAGGCTATTGTTCTCTCTGCAACACCGTTTTTTCCGGCCAGAATTCCGGCCAGAACTTGTACGCGAACACAGGCAGCGGAGACTGGTGGGTGGAGACGTTCGCATCGCATAGCGAGCAAGCTGATTAGATGACCCAGTAATTCCTTTCGGACAACAAGACTTTCTAGAAAAAACTCGCTTTTTATGGAACTCCTGAAACTCAGTTTCTATTTTTTGTGCTGAGCATCGTTTCCGCTAACAAAGGCTAACCTTTTTAAGTTAAATATCACTCCCATCTCGAAGATACCTGAGAATTTATTGCAAAATTACAACCAATTAAAGCGGTTCCCTGGCTACTGGAATATTTTGAGGCAGTTACTTCGAAGAATTAGTAGGACAATTGCTCGTTTTTCCCACTGGATTTGAATACTGTGATTATTCGCAAAGACGCAATGAACTTCAGATTCACGCAGTGAATTTTTCGAATACAGGCTTTATCAATCGTCAAACGTGCCCTACATACTGACCAATCATAGTTGTTCATTTTAATGCATAAATTAAAACGTCCTCCGAAAGAACTTAGTTTAATTCGAGGGACCATTTGACTGGGTTTGACATCGACACTCTGCTCGTTTCCGTGATCAGTAAAAAAGCACATCCTCTCCACAAAACTACCACCATCGGTGGAGAAAAACTGCCTGGTAGAGTCGACCAGATTATGTGCAAACAGGACTTTCTACCTTGTTAGTTTTTTCTCCATCGGTTCCACACCACCTAAGATTTCGTCAATGCTCCCCAAAGTAAAGGTGTCGCCCCGTAGCAACATTCGGAATTTCCAGTGGGTGCTGGTTGATTTCTATGGTGCTGTCTTGAAGAGCTCTCGGCGGATTTTGTGCGCCCCTCCACTTCTAGCAATGAGGGAGGTGATGGGATCAGGATAGGAGGCATCTAGGTCGGCTTTTGCTGTTTTGTTATATCTTTTAAACAATCTGATGGCAGTGCCGGGGGTTTCGATGCTACTCATACGAATGTTAATCGCGAATTTTACACAGGTTTTCTATTTTTTGATGATTTTTCAGAAACTAAAGGGGGATTATTGACTCTCGTATGCTTACAAACGTGAGGGTTGCGTGTTTTTTGCAGAAAGCTTGCCACTGACCAATCAAAATGTGTTCCATCTGCTCCAGTCGTGACCGGTTTCGAGTGTTGTGCAGGTAGTCTGAAACCTGGCAACTGGTTACACAAAGCCTCGGAAACTGAGGCTCCAGTAAGGCGTCGTTCTCGTGCTGTGTCTAAAATCTGCCTACACTGCACCCTAGTCACTTGTTTTCGAAATACAAATGTTGAAATTCATAGCCTGCCACCGGCTAATGATGGTGAAAGTGCAAGTGATGACCTCATGCGCAAATTTGAGATGTACTTTTTCCTATTGATTTCATGTAGGCACCAACGATGACCTGATTTTGTTCGCTTTCTTGAACTGGGAACACCGAAAAATATCAGGATGCTAGGGAAGGTAGTGACGCATTTTGAATTACGCCTGACCGCCCGCAAAAGCTTCATTGAGCTCGCTCTCCCTAATAGGTCGGCTGAGCGATGGTGACCTCCCTAATGCTGCCTCGGTAAATCATTCAACAAACCACTGTATTCTGAATGTTTCATTCAGTGACGACGGGGATGGGCCGCCTGGGGCTTCGAATAATCTACCGACCTTTATGAGTGTGTTCCGAAGGGAAGAAACCTAGAAGAAAATATTATCGACAATTATTGCGAACCAGTTGTGGGGCTTTGTGGGATAGGTATTTTGTTCATATTCACACCACTCTCGTTTGAGTGGTGTCTCTCGTCCTCCTGTTCTGGCGTAATTATTCCGGTGAGTACACACCAAAGGGAAGCACTGGACTCGAGTTCCGCTCTTATTACAGCTCATCAGCAGTGCATAGCCAGTGGCCGTGTCGGGATTTGAACCCCGGACATACTGACAGGCGAGGCGAGCGTGTTACCACTACTCCACCAACGCACGTTGGACGCATCTGCATTTTTCACGTCTGAGCAGGCGAACGTGTTCACTCCTTAGCGATGTGATTGGTGTGCCCGACTCATCGAACTACGAACCGGTAACCGTCCTCGATGTGACGATCGATTGGCCCGCCAGTCAGGAATTCCTAGTCAGGTAGCGTCACGCACGCTTGAACCCCACTGCGAATCACCTGTAAAAGTTTGTTTGGCTAGGGGTAGATTAAATGGTCAGCCAACCTCATGCCTGCCTCATCCTTTGACTTGTTCGGACTTATGAGATGATCGTTCCTAATATGCCAATGAACCGGAGGTCTCCAAACTTTGGCTGATTTCGAAAAGATGAATCAATTAATTCCTTCCGTGGATCAAGCACACTTCGAAAATGATATCTAGCAAGTGCACGCATTTCCTATCGGCGAACAGGTCAACATCCAGCTGATCAACAACTGACATGGAAACGTCCATCGGCTCTGCCTACGTAAGTCTCGCCGCACTCACAGGTGAACTGAAATACACAAGCGGATTTGGCCCCGATAAGTTTCACGCCTCTAATTGAAAGTGATTGGCTGAGATTTGGAACTCAATCTCCACAGCTCTGCTTTGGTGGTGGAACCAGACAGTTGATTGTTTGAGTGGTTGCGCTACCTAGTATAAAGGGGAGCTGGAAGAATTGGGTCTTTTTGGACACAAAGTCACTGTCGGGTGATTTTGGTACAATTTCAATCTGTCGTTTGACTAGATGTTTGGGATATGCCCTTAATTCAGCTACGACCGAATCTTACGCGCAAATTCTGCGTTCATAAAGGAACAGAGGTTGGCGAATTTGCATTTCTGCGTCACAGAAATGAATACACTCCTCTTGTCGTGTTAATTTTCCGTGTACGTCACGTTTGACAGGTCCGTCTGATGTACGTGTGATGAGTATGTGCTCAACGGGAGACGACAGTCACCATGAGACCTTGTTAGTACTACTGAGACATTGGACAATTTTTGTGGCTAGAAATTTCATCACATAAAATGATTTCGTAATGAATTCGACAAGTAGTAGAGTGTCCAGCTGGCAGTAGACGAATTGCTGTCTGTAGGAAGGATGAACTTCCAGTAGACCAAGAGTGCTGGGAACAAAATAACACCCTCATCAACACTACTGCGTTGATTTACAGTATTTTCAAGACAAAGGTGAATACAAGTGAAACGAATGAAGCAGTTGGTCCGTTTGTAAATGTGCGGTAACCAAGATGACAACTTATTGGGTTCGTCTGAAGGCCGTACTACTGGAATGGTGTGCCACTGTGTAGCGTAAAAGTACTCACTACAAGAAAAGTTTATCGGTGCGTGGAATTCACCGTCACATGTGCAAAAATTTCAGATTCCAGAGTCATTAGGTAAATAATTCTTGGCTCCTCGGTGATACAGCCAATGAACTTGAGACGAAGACATCCCATTCTGGGGAGCAGCACTTCCCAGATCATATACCAACGACAAGTCGGACGACATTTTTAAAACATGTTTTTGTTTATGTAAAATGTGGGAAGCGACTAGGAACTGTCCTACTATCCACTTCTTCTTGCTCTAATAAAGAAGAGGCGTACCGTAAAACGTTTATTTTGAGTATATTGACGTCTCGTCGAAGTCAAACATCTGCTAAGAATCTGCTTATTATACTGAGTGATTAACCACAGGAAATATGATCCACCATAATTTTCAAAAAAAAAATAGGTTCACATGCATTTTTACTGCCCAAAATATCATCCGTAGTACAGCCAGTGAGTGTCACAAGCGGTAACGCCAAATTACACAGGGTTGTGTGCAGTTTGTCATTAGGTTTAAACGTCCATACATAAAACACGTAGGTAGCCCCTCTTGATTTGACACGTTTGATGAGGTAGGGCCAGAATTCTACGCATTCTCTAACTAGATTCTGTTGTTTTGAGAACTAGGACCTTTCCGCAAGCCATGCTCTGAATGCCATCTTCTTGGTCGATTCCCAAGTGCGGAGTCAGCGTGTGCATTCCCAGTGAACTTTGCGCAAGGAGCAGTTTTTGATTATATGGAAAAAGGCCACAGTGTTACTCCTAATGGTGGAAAAAAACTAAATTCAGGGATTAGTGAACACTAATAGGACATGAAATCAATAAGGACCAGGAAGGATGTGGAATGTGCCAAGAGAACCGCAGTCGCTGTCGGTACACTCCCTTCCGTACCGTTTCTTCTAATGTGCTTAGGTAAAGACTTCATGTGTGACATTTGGAACGACTGACGATGAAGTCTTTTTGTAATCAATCAACTGTAGAGTAAAGAACCCCTGAACCGTTCATTAACTCAATTCTCTGCTAATTATCGGCATCGGTGTTACTTTCAGTAATATAGACACAATCGGTAGAAATTTGTGAGGTTCCACCTCTAAAGAGCAGCTTGACTTGGACCTGTACGGACAGCTCCCTCCTCACAGAGATCTCTGTCTCTCTTTGTGACCTTTGTGAGCTGAAGAATTTTCTGACTTCAAAGAATTTTTGATCGAACAAATGCCATTGGTCAGTTTAACCATGATCGATAACACTGCTGCCATTAAGGTCACATGAACCACGGTAGAAAAGTAGATTCGATTATTTTGCGCATACAAAAAGAGAACAGAGTTGATATCGCGAAAATGTGCAGCGCAACAGTCCACCATCAAACGAACACGAATGAGTAGCATCCATGCATCCTCAATGGCCTCTTAAACTACTCATTAGTAATGAGTAGTTTTGCACAGTCCACCTGTAGTCCCACTGAAATTATTCTGAGCAGTTCACAAGAAAATGGAGGCGCTCCGGCTGGTGGGCCAGTCAACCGTCGTCCGAGCACTGACGGTATCCTCTTGCATGGTGGCGAAACGTGCTCAAGCCATTTGCCAAGCTCGGTGAACAAATCAGCCGCCGCCTGATCAACAGCCTACTGTTGATTCTTTTTAACCCTGTGGTAATGTCTTGCCACGAAAAAAGCACTTTTTCGTGGTATTTTATGCCGTAAGGATGATCAGACTCATTCTATGCAAAACAAGTTGACACCATCTTTGTTTTCGGGATTAGGGACTCACTTGAGTGGTTTCACTAAGACATAACATTTCTTCGGATAAGACTGGCGTTTACCTTATTTTGAATTCGCAAACACCGAATGAGTAAGGAAAGTTCGCAGCCATTTGAGAACCACACTACACCCTTTCTGACACCTGATTGGCTCATTACGCGTGAAATGGTCCCTACATATTTCACGTGCATTGTATTGACGTACGGGCTTTCCGATCGAAAAAATCCATTTCTAAATTCGTATTCAACTCTCATCTGTTTCATCTGTATTTTCGTTGCATATACACTCAGCCAAAAAAGTCGGTCAGTCACCATTAGTATGCATACGAAAGTTGCTCACGTGATTTCACTGGGAACCGAACATATATTTGGTCGTTTTCGTTGTTTATCTCTATTCTTTGGAACCTTATTAAACCAGATAACTCGCGGGGTTTTCGCCACAGTATTGTTCAGTGTGTACTTCTACCGATTACCAGGTTTTGTCCGATTTCGAGCCATGCTGTACAGTTGAACCATTTTGTTTGAAACGTGGTTCAAGCTTTCCGATCGAAAAAATCCATTTCTAAATCCGTAGTCACCTCTCATTTGTTTCATCGTTGCATATACACTGCTGAAAAAGTCGGTCAGTCACTATTCGTATGCATATGAAAGTTGCCCACATGATTTTACTGGGAACCGGACATATATTTGGTCGTTTTCGTTGTTTAGCTCTATCCCATTAGAAGACCTTTTGAACCTTATTAAACCAGATAACTCGCGGGGTTTTCGCCACAGTATTGTTCAGTGTGTACTTCTACCGATTACCAGGTTTTGTCCGATTTCGAGCCATGCTGTACAGTTGAACCATTTTGTTTGAAACGTGGTTCAAGCTCAGCGAACAGACTACCACCTGATCTGAGACCAATATTCATCCATCCTTGCTGCCGATAATGAAAAATAGTTACGTCTGGTTACGGGATCGAATGTGAATCCACATCACTCTCGTTTGAACAGTCCTCATCTTATCCCGATCCAGGTATTCTACTGGGTTCACATCAAGAGGTGAAGCTTTGGGCTCGAGTTCCACTCATCGGCAGTTCATGTCCGTGGCCATTCCGGGACTCGAACCCGAAACACCTGAAGTGAAAAAATGCACCTAAGCAACATGATGACAATAACATGCTTTGATATGTTCGATCCAAGCATACAGTTTGCCTCAAGCCCCGTAGTTCGAACGTACAGGCCGTCTGAAGTGACGGGGTCAGCGAAGTGGTCAGGTAAGGCAACCGACGAGATACACATCCAAGCCCCCGTAAGAACTCACAGACAAGAAAGACGGAACCGGTAATGGGCCATCGAAGAGATGTTTTGCCAATTTGTGGTCGGTTTTCTCTAGGAAAACATACTGCGATATATCGATTACGGTATCAACTGAAACATGATATGTGCAGAACAGGGTATTTGTGCACCATGTTCAGTTGAACAGTACCATAAACGTGAGATTCGACTGGGACTTAGTTGAGTCTCCCGGTAAAACCAAAATGGTGCGCAAATAAATGTAGTTCGTAAATTCCGTACAATTTGGGTTCGCGTAACACACACGGCTGACAGAAACTCGGGACTGCGCCTACCTGATGACCACCAAGAAGGGCGAAACCGGTCGTGGGCTGTCGAAGAGTTTTCAGCAACCTTATGAGTAGTGTATTCCGTCCAGATAACTTGCAAACCAAATATGTGTGCATCTCAGTTTTAAGTGTTTTGTGTGCATTTTTTGGTAGTTTGCATAAAATCCCCTCCAAGTAAGATGGCTAGTCTGGAATGTCCACGTCAGCTGTTCTTGTAGGTCAAGACATAGTAAACCCTCCAAAACAAAGGTCACTCACAAGAGAGGCTGTATATTTCTTCTGTTTTTTGTGCTCTCCATCGAGGGACCTGCAGTAGAAACACTTGGGACCATCACAGAACTGATTTTTAGGTTCACCGCCACAATCTTATTGATTTGCACCGTCTTCACAAATCCGGTTTCGTGTGAATAATTACTGAGCAGATGAAAAGTTTTTATTCGAACTAATTACTTTTCATCTCTAGTGGCACGCAGCATGTTACAAACAAATCCACAGTTCACCTTAATAGGTGAATTATCAACACACGTTTTGATTGTGGCGTCCCTGGTTTGTTTGCAACTATTTTCGTGATTTGTTGGCTCGGTCGAAAACACCCGCAGCGTAGCTGACCTTTACCTTGGAAATCACAAAGTACCTACTGCGGCGAATAGCTTTTCCATGTGCGTTCATGAGGTCTTACCTCTTCCAAGTAGGCAAGCTGGACCAAATAGTTGTGCAGCGAGTTAGGCAGAACGTAAGCTGATCCCCATAAATACACTCATTTGCAAATCAATTTGGTTTTGCGAGGGAATCACCTGGAACCCAGTTGAATCTCCCGTTTATAATGTTTTCAAGAAGGGCGAAACCGGTCGTGGGCTGTCGAAGAATTTTCAGCAACCTTATGAGTAGTACACTACGTAAGCTGATCCCCTTAACTGGGACAAGACAAACTAACTTGAAAACAACTGCCATCTTATGCTTAGAATAGCGCGTGTGGGGGTACTTTACACGTCAGTTTATAATCGACTTATCGATCAGTTGCGAGGACAAGACAATGCGTTTTCAAGGGTTCCAACTACTTTTAGCAAATTATTCAACGATTTCATCTGATTAAAACAATTGAAAGTTTTAATAATAGGCTGTGATTTAGTAAAACGGACAACAATAGGTCAGATTACACGGATGTGAGTGAGAACCCAGGAAATATTCACCAGCGAACTAGTCGTTCTAGCTGTTATTCTTGTTCTGAGCAGATTTTACTTAGATCTGACAATCAGCTGACTACCGGTGAGTGACCTGAATGTTCCGCCTCGTAGGGGATCTGATATTTACCAAGCTCAATGCTTGAAGAGTAGACATCTACAGTAAAACTCGGCACTTTGGCAATTTCGTTTGCATTTAGACCTATCAGGTGGATATAGAGGGATCGGACGTTTGAACATACCGTTGGTAGCTTCATGCAGTTTTGACCCTGGACCACACAGCTGCCAACCAGTTTCGTGTAATTGCTCGCAGTCAACAAACAAATTACATGAGTTGTTACCTTACAGTCATGGTTTGCAAGCTCGAATAAAGTTTTGAACGGGCAGTTTCTGTGTATCTCACAAACGTCCGGTGTGACCTCACATGCGAGATAATGTGTACTTTTAGCCTTTCATCTTTGGAAGGCGATGGTTTCGAAGCGGATCCAACTTGTGCCTGGATCACTCTTGCTTAAGTGGATTACCACGTGCCGGTTTCCAATCAAGGTTAGGTAGCTTCAAGACGCCATGGCAGTGTGGGTTACCCATCCGTAAGATTTAACTCTGATTTCACTCTGACATCCAGCTCTATCAACTGAGTTTGCATAGATGAAAACTCTTAACTAGCTATACTATTAAGTTGATTCAATACGTCTCTGGAGTTTTGGAAACTATCTGTTACCTCAAGAACCTCAGCTTCAGGAGCATCTCTCACCAATATTTGTGTGAGATGACATGGAATCCACACGCATATAAAGTTAGCAAGATTTTCTGTCCATCTGTTCTTGCATTGTGACTCGGAGTGCTCAACAGTGCCGATGGCCAAATTACGCTCTAAACTGCACTAGTTTAGTGTCTTAGTCCAATTCTAGCTTCGCTAGGTGGATGCATTTAGACGGAACGACGAGAAGGGACAAAGTGACTGGGTTTGGAAAGATAGGTCGAACCGCATGTCGGACGCATTCTGTTGTACCCTCAAAAGGCCACGATCTAAAAGTGGACCTTTTCCAGAATGACAAGAGTTCAACTGTTTTACAGTGAAAAGTGTGAGGCATACGAACAGGTCCCAGCCCGATTTTCAGCAACCTTGTGAGTAGTACATTGTGTAAGCTGATCCAGAATGACAAGAGTTCAACTGTTTTGCAGTGAAAAGTGTGAGGCACACGAACAAGTCCCAGCTCAAAACTCTGCACACGCGTAATCCACAAATATATACTTAACGGTGTTTGAGAACCCGTGTACATTTCACTGTGAATGATGTACCTGTTTGTCTGAGTGGCAATTTTTTGTTAGACGTCCAAAAGCAAATAAAATTGGTAAGACCGTACTCATTACACTGGACAGATTTGATTGTGGAAATTACTGTGTGGATGTTGATAATTCGACGGTAGTTGAATTGAACCGGCTACTTGTGTAGACCAGACTGATCGTTTTCTCTGAGGACATTGTTCTCTTTTTGGCAGACGAGACTAGAGTTCACCACTTCAGCATCGAGAGTGGTACACAGCGCACCTTTCGTTGTGATGCCAATCACGAGGAGGACGAAAAAGGTCCCACCTTGAAGATAGACTGCTGTGCTCACTAAAGCTCTATCGCCAAATGACTGATTCAAATGTCCTCAAATGAATATTTTGTTAAGTCATTTATTTGACTGTCAGTTTCTGACCAGATAACTTTCAGGCGCGTGTTGTTTGATTTTCCAATCTTTTGAAAACGCGGCCAGCATATGGACATCTGTCTCCAGTACAGACACCCTCAGCTTGATGGCCAATTAAAGTTCATCCGTGACCTAAGTGTCTCCTTTTGGGGCTCTCTACTTTGAGCCAGCGACAAACTAAACATCCGCATTTAGGCACTGACAAATCAGTAAACATTAGGACCAATCGCATGCTTTGCATTTCGAAACCTTTGGTCCAACTGGTACAAGCATAATCACCCACAACTACACCGAAAGGAGATCTTTGTCCAAAGCATTGGGGAAAAAAAACATATTTTTCGAGACACAGCATGTTGATTGAGGTTTGTGCTATTTCCCAAGATCTTAGTAACCAGCGTGTTGCAAGTGTACCAACTAATCAGTAGTGCGTAAAAAAATTTGACTCTCTGGACCAGCGGAACCGAGCATTTCGAAATATGATGCAAGAGACATTGCCTATGACTAAGGTTTATCGTCCGGGTGGGGCCCAATGTAGGGGCTTTTATCACACTGCTTTAAAAGATGGCCATCAAGTGACGCATTCCGGTCTATACGTAAATCCTAGAGTTACTAACTTCCCTAAAAACTGGCCACAAACCGTATCATGTTATGGCTTGGTCCATAATCGTACCCCCCGAATAACTCTGCGTTAAAAACATTGTGAGTGGTACATTGTTTTAACAGTTGATAAGCCGCTTGCAATAATGACGGGTTAACCATCATCGTGTAAATTAACACACTAAGGTGAGTTTCGAATGTTTTCTTTTTGAGTGTGGTACATGCAGGACACTTGTAGTAGAGTATCGAGTAAATCGAAACAAAAACAAAAACACGCAAACACAATCATGCCGCTTCATCTGCATTAGCTCTGTGCAGCTGAACAGTACTCAAGCGCCGCTCATCAATCAATAATGTGCACGAAGAAGCTTATGCTCGCCACATGCTGCCAAAAACGGATAATTTGACTGCTGGATCGATACCTATCTGACCTGTGTTCACCACAACAACGAACGTACGTACACATCGATGGAAAGTGTGGACCCGTGCTGTAAGAGACAGAGACGCTGAACAAGCGCGCCTAACCTCTGTCGAACTGTCGAAGTGGCGTGAACTTGAATGTGTTCGTACTGGCGTCAACCTGCATGCGGATTGGATGTATACCCTGCCTCAGATCAGACCAGGTTTCAATATGAGAATCGTGAAGTTTGCACGGGTTGTTTACTTAAGTCTATTGGCCTGATCCTGAGAAACACAGAGTCTTGGGCAAAGTATGGGGACCAGACGATCAGCCAATAACAGTCCGAATCTAGTTCAAAGCACTCTGACCAATCAGCTCGGTGTTTCATAGTGCAGGATCAACAGTCAGCGTAGGCCAAGGTCATCCAGTTAGTGAGCTTTGCTTGTTTTAGTCAGATAAACAATAGGAGCACTACAAATAAACAACGGCCACCTGACAAAAACTGCTGAACAAGTAATCAGGAACCGAACTAACAATCCCGATCACAAGAGTTTGAACAGCCGATGAAGAGTTTACAGTTTGTGCAATAAAATGAGAGTCTCCAGAAGTGAACCAAAGCCTTGTTCTTGGGTCAGCACATGATCTCAAATGCACGATTTCACCGAATGCAACAAATCCGCTGATGATCACACTGCTTAAACCGCTACGGCGCCCGACCACAACAAACCTGTTTTTTTATCAGGCCCTCAAGTTCAGTTGTACATAGCTTGAGGTTTCAAAAAGCAGTATTGTAACGCGGATATAAAATCGTGCGGTTTTTTTTTCATTCGCAACTTACGTACAATTTGGGGTGCAAAATAGCATCCGGCTGAGTAACCACCTTGAACATTGACAGCATCAACCGATAACAACACTAATCAACATCTCTTTGAAAGTCTTCCAAGGCAACTTTGAGGTATTTCGTGAATTTGTGTGCGTCAGGGTGCAACCGCTGGCGATTGTTAGAGTGGAGTAACGGTGGTAAACCATCCAGATTTTGGCCACGTCTTGTCCCACGAGGTTGGATTCGAAATGAGGGAAATTACTTGCGATCAAGGACAGATGGAGTGGATATCCCGCCGAAATAGCCTAGAATCGGCGGCTTGATAACTGGCCCTTTCAACAGTGGTAATATCAGCCTATTTTATTATGATTTGTGCGTTGTCCAGGTGAAAACAATCGGTTCAAAATCAAACTTACTAACTTTGACCTTTCTAGATTGGAACAAAAACCGATAACGAATCGGAACCATACAAGTGTGCATCGTCTTCGTTTCCGTGCTGAACAAAACCGATCCTTACTGAATACTATGTGGTATTCGGCTGGTTGGTGATAAAAATTCCTAGGAACCGCTGGCCTGCATCCGACAGGAACATCACGAGCTTACTGCTGAAAGTACTATTTGATTCTTGCTTGACAAACGTTTTCGTCTGTGGTTCACCTTTCGTGAAACATTTCTTGTGGATGTAAGACGACTGCACCCAGCTGGCATGGCATTTACTGTACGCACCCAATTGTAGGATGTCAGCTGGTGTTTTGCGTTCCAAAATCACGTGATCGTAATTTGAAAAGTTTGCGAATTCCAACCCATTGGGCTAGCATTCTGTAGGCCCGGATGTTAGTAATATTGAACGTGTGTACGGTAGTGGGTCGTTTCGCCTTTTTGCTGCAAATAGAATAATCCCAGATTATTTAAATTTGAAGTTATGTTTGCCTTCCGGGGGTTGGTTTAATGGACACTTTTGTCAAGCTTCTGCGTCTACGGGTTCAAGTAAAACATAAGGTTGACTGAAACTCGGGGACTGCGCCTACCTGACGGGCCCCAAGAAGGACAAAACCGTTCGTTGGCTGTCAAAGAATTTTCAGCAACCTTATGAGTAGTGTATTACGTATATACATGTATCGCGATATCTTGAATATTGTACCAACTGAAGCGTGAGGTGGCCTGGTGCAGCACATTCAGTTACCTGAAAACATCATAAACAAGAGATCCAACTGAGTTCCAGGTGAGGCTCCGGAAAAACCAAATTTCTTTGCAAGTGAGTGCATTTCGCTAATAAGATGTTCCTTTTCCAACACCTTTGTGAACATTTTGGGCTTTTCCTTTGAAACTATGTAGCGGACGCCGCGTTAAACCTGTTATTGCGTACTGCACACACTTTCCGTGAACAAAGTTTAGCTGAATAGTTCTGAATGCACGATTCCTGAGTAAGATCAACCTTAACGAAGTGCTTCTACCCAGCATACCGATTGATTCCTTAGAATGTTATACTCAATCAAAACCACCCCGCCAGCAGACCAGTAAAACTTCAAGTTTCACTACCTTGTAAATGATGACAGAGTAGAAAGGAACAGACTTTTACACTACACATGAGAAAATTTTCGAACAGCTACTGGGTCGTCGTTCGATGGTTCGGACACACCAATCACATCACTCAAACGGGAACACGTTCGCCTGTTCAGACGTGAAAATTCAGATGCGTCCAACGTGCGTTGGTGGAGTAGTGGTAACACGCTCGCCTCGCCTGTCAGATGTCCGGGGTTCAAATCCCGGCACAGCCACTGGCTATGCACTGCTGATGAGCTGTAATAAGAGCGGAACTCGAGTCCAGTGCTTCCCTCTGGTGTAGACACCGGAATAATTGCGCCAGACCGGGGGGACGACCGTTCAAACGAGAGTGGTATGAATATGGACGGTTTTCGAATACTTTGTAATCGAAATTAAAGGAATTGGATCTTGTGTGGAGGTGTCATTAACCCAGAGCTCTCTTCGGAGTACTTCAAATGCGATTAGTCCATTAGCTTTGACCAAGGTGCCTCAGGTTTGTTTGTAGCATAAAACACATTGAGAACTGGCAACAGTAGTCATCAACTGCCAATATTTGGTTCATTAAGAGTGGACACAAATGCCTACATACGGCATAACGAAGAACATTGGTCGGATTCAGATATTTCGTATTTGAGATAATGGATTCAGTTTAGAAGACTTGCTTTCGAATAAAACGCAGAAATATTCACCTCGAAGAGAGAATGCCATGTTGATGTTGCAACCCAAACGTCAAGCTCGGAGAACAGACAAAGAACCAAGAGATTGCCGTAGTGAAGGAGTCTTCACTGGTGCAGACTTGTCATTAGAGACATGTCGACAGTCCAGCCTTCGTGTATCTGGTCATGGTAAACAGTGCAGAAAATCTGAAATCTTCAAAAATACTGCACCATTAAAATAAGTTTATCTTTCAGCAAAATGCACTCATTTGCAAATTACTTTGGGGTTGACCAGAGACGCAACTGAGTCCCATTTAATTCTCCCATTTGATATCATCCAGGTGAATGTGCTACACAAAGACCGCCTCACGTTTCATATGGCGTATTCCATATTTCGCAATATACTTCCCTGACAGAATACACTACTCATAAATCTACTGAAAACTCTTTGACGGCCGGTGGCTGGTTTTGTGCTTATTGAGGATCATCATGTAGGCTCATTCCCCGAGTTTCCGTCAACCTTATGTTCTACTTGAACCCAAATTGGACAGATTTCGACAAATGCACTCATTTGCAAATCAGTTTGATTTTCACAGGAGACTCAAGTGAACCTCTCGTTTATGATATTCTTCGACTGTGCTGCACAAAGGCCGCCTCATGTTTCAGTTGGTACGATATTCGAGACATCGCAGTATATTTTCATAAAGGAAACTCCTCACAAGGTTGCTGAAAACTCTTCAACAGCCCACGAACAGTTTCGTTCTTCTTGTAGATCATCAGGTAGGCGCAGTCCCCGAGTTTCCGTCAACCTTATGTTCTACTTGAACCCAAATTGGACAGATTTCGACAAATGCACTCATTTGCAAATGAATTTGGTTTTCGCAAGGCCCCCTTTGTGCAAGAGATTAAGTTGAGTCTCCCGTTGGTTTTGACGGGAAACTCACCTGGAACCCGGCTGAATCACTCGCTTATGATGTTCCCAAGCGACCGAATGTGCGGCGCCAGGCCACCTCATGTTTAATTTTCTGCGATATTCCTGATACCGTGATACATTGTATGGACGTAATTCACTACTCATAAGGATGCTGAAAACTCTTCGGCAGCCCTTCTTCTTTTCACGGCTCATCAGGCAACACTTTGTTCTACTTGAACCAAATCTGTACTACATTTGCGAACCACACTTATTCGCACAGCAATTTTTTTACCGCGAACCCGAATGAATTCCAGCTGAATCTCTCGCTTATGATGGTCATCTTCAACTGAAGGTGTTGCATAAAGGTCACTTTCTTCTAAGCTTCATTCAGTTGAGGGGACATCTGAAACCTGGGACATCTGAAACCTGCCTTGTTTACTAGTATCCAGCCTCGTTGGAATTCCACACATTACTAAATTTAGTGACTGGCGAAAGATCGATGCGAATTTTAAGTGATGAATATTTCCTATATGGTGAGGCAAAGTAGTTAGCAACGGGAGCATGAAAGTCCCGTCTATGACCCTCCAAGGTAGCAAGTTCCAAAACTTACCTGGTCGAAACATCATATTTCTCATCTCGCTTTCTTGTCTATTATTCAACCGGTTCAGTCATTTTCGAACAGTCTATGGGCCACAAAAAATAAGGGTTTCGCACAATTCACAGAAAACGGCTACGTTTAAGACCATCGCCGGGGATTAGAACCATAAAATTTCGATGAGGAGGGCGAAGGTTATTTTGAGAGACTCTTCTAAGAAATTAGAGGATAAGCTTATCCTGAGCTATTTTGAGGAGATACCCAGGGTTGAAATTAGGTCATCAAAGTTCAATCATTGCCACACAACAACCAAGGCAACTGTGGTGCGATAAACCCATTTAGGCACAGATGACGTTTTTCTCAAAATTCTGTTAACTAGAAAGTTTTTGGAGAGAATTTGGTATCTGAGTAGATAATTCGATCATCCCCAAACAATGTTTCAGGCTCCCGGAGTGGAGGTTACACCCAAAAAACATCTTTTCATTGCCGGAGTTTAACCCTGGAAACCAAAAATAGCGTCGTCCTGAATACGTAAGTTCACCTTGAGTGATGCTGCTTGTTGACCTCCACCGTTCCAGTTTTGATTAAAGCCAGTCACTGGATAAAAATTCTTAAAGTTGGTGTTTCGGAAAGGGAGACGTATAAGAAGGTATGCGGTGACGACCACTTCTCTGTTGAGTGCTCCGGGATTGATAGAGTCAGTCTTTTGTTGTAATGCACCAGTCAGGTCCGTCACTATGTCGACTGAGCTATTTTCCTTGGGATGTTTGACGTAGACAAACTGGTTTCAAACTGGCTTTCTGTCTGGTAGCTAATAGCTTATGGATTTTTACATCTCAGTTTTATATATTTATCCAGTTTATACGTAAAATAAGCTCCTCTCAGTGCAGTGTGCCGCAAGGCATGCCCAGGCACTGTGCCCGGCCGTCAGAATGGTATATTTACGCCTACTTCTGGCGATATAAGTAGTTTATAATGTTAGACAAACGATGACAAGTGTCTGTCGAAATATAGGTAGGTAGCTTGGGTGTGTTTACCAATGGTTGATCAGATGGCAGTTGATCTATTCGCCGAGATTGGCAATTGGTTTGCAGACGTCTCATCCCCAGTCGAGGAGCACTCGTCAGTGCACAGTTGAGTGGACCCACTTTGGATGACAAGTAACATTTTCAGGTGTTTTTTGTACTCTGCAACCACGACTGAATGTGCATTGCTGGGCACGAAATAGGAATCTGCCTTCTGAGATGAAGTGATATGGTGCTTAACTTGCTCAACCATGCAGCCATACCGGCACTGAGGACACGTATCTCTGATACGGAAAACAGTTTCTGTCGCTTGGACGATGAAATCTCTCACCAGGGTCCTAATAGTGTACTTCCCTTCATTATATTCAGTAAGAATCCGATGCTCTCATTCTATGATAACAGACGTCCCTAAATAGGCGCGTTTGACTGAGTATGTGACCTAACTACACCAAAAATCAATTCAGTGTCATTTCTTCAGTGGACAGAACAGAGTGACGAACCACTGGACCCGGCCGAATGATGCAAGCAATGTTCATGTGGAATGGAGGAGACTCGGCTTATACACGGTTTAATGTATGTAGGTGGAAGTTTGAATTGCACACCAGCGCAACTTACACGGGAACTGTTGTTACCATAGCTACAAATTGCAAGAGAGCTGAGATGGCTCCCGGAGTTATAAACATGGTTATGTTTGAGAGACCGTTCAGATTCGAATGTATAAAAAGACAGTTCTAATACATTGCAATGATAGAAAGGGAATCTACTTTGTACTCCCCAACTGGTTAGCTAATTAAACTTCGGTGTACTGTGCTTGAACTTTGCAACATTTTGAAGAATATTCGCCTCACACTTATCTACCGCAAAAGGTCGAGGATGCCTGTTAAAACGAAGTTTTTTTGAAAAAGAGGAGGATTTTGTTGCGAAAATTGTGCCGCGTTAAAATTGGGTCGTTAAGTCCCGATTTAGAACATCTGTCCACGGTTAAATTCATAGGCCTACGTGTCTTTCCACTCGACGAAGGTAACCTTTCGCGGTTCAAGATGTCATTATGGTGGGAGATATTGCTGCAAATAAAATCAAGATTTGGACATTAGCTGATTGTGTCAAAAAGTGGACAAAACTCCTATTTTCAATTTGAGTTTCATCCTGTAGTTCGAGCTAATTTATGCTAAAAAGCAGCAAAGCACTGTACAGTCGTTTTATCCCTATTAGGAATCCTCATCAGTGCGTATCACACGAAACTTTGGGTAATTTCGAACCCGGAACTAGCCGTTCGGCCAAGAGCGGCTGACCACACGAAAAACACCAGTTTTCACCCCAGCAATTACCTTAGTCCCTATAATTCTCCCATGTAAGCCGGTGTTCCTCCATTCCTGAGTTAGCTTCTTTTTGTGAGCGCACGGAAAAAAATATCGCTTCGATTAACCAACCCGGCTTTTCCTAACATTTCCGCGCGATTGCTCGTAGTTTGCAAATTGTCATTACATCAGTTATTTGCTGTTTTGACACGTTCACCTCGGTATGCTTAAACGAGCTCATACCCAGATTCAGCTTCATTTGCTCGAGTGGACAATAAGCTAAGAAGCAATGCGTTTTCCGGATACCTTGTTGATTAGAATGGCTCTGATCAGTAAGTTTGGCGCAAACCAACTAGAAGCCTTGTTCCAGTATGATAGATCTAACCGAAAGCATTATCAGATATCGTAGCGACATCTTCCAACTAGCCTACCGATCAGCGAAGGATTTATCCATATCGTCCGTACTTGTTCACAGACAGGTGATAAGGTGCGTGTGCTTGGTTTCCATACAGTGATGAAAAAATAATGCTGTCCTTCAACAAACCTTCCTTGTTCACTTCGGTTGATTCAAATGCGACAAGAACGACACTTGCTGAACTTCTGGACAACCTGGAAACCATAAACGGAATGCATGAGAGAGGAAAAATCTGTGAACTACTCGATCCGTGCTTGAGATGAGTTCTCTGGGGAGTGAGATTGCCCAGTGGTTATAGCGCGAATTTACTGACCCGAAGGTCCGTGGTTCGAATCCGACCTCTGCTTCTCGACTTCCCCTGTCTAGGTCTGGGCAACCTGGCAGTATCCCAGTCCTCATGCTTCCTTCGGGTGGCACGGCAGTTACGCACCGAAAAAGTGCTACAGCTGAACGATTCTGCAAACGAGCATCAGTGGGAGCACCAACCGCGGAAATTACAATGCAAAAAGCGGAGCAGACTACGCACTCAAAATCAAACCACAAATATTAGTGCGATATGTAGATGATACATTCGCCATTATATAGGGAGAATGAACTGTTACGAGTAAATCAAATGCTAAACGACGTGCTTCTCAACATCCACTTTGAATTGGAAGAGAAAGACGAATTGACGTTCCTAGATGTGCTCGTCCCTTGAACAACAGACGGCCAACTGCAAACCCAAGTACATAGGAAGGAGCGCTGATGGGCCAGATTCTGAACTACTCCAACAACCATCCGAACTGTTGCAAACCAAGTTGTGTTTGAAGGCTATTCAAGCGGATCGAGACAACAAAGTCGAAGGCAAAGGAAAAACGACGGCTTTTTCAGATAGCCCAGAAACAATGGCCACCCGAAGAATTTCATATGTAGATGCTTACGAGATCAATATCAGACTGCTATGTCAACCTAACCAGAACGTAGCCGAAGTGACTGCAATGTATTTAAATTGGAAAACATTCACCCTCAAGCCTGCAAACACTTTGAGAGGAATCCTCTAGAAACTGACTAGAAGACTGGGTACAATGAACAAGACAACCGTAATCTACAAGCTTTAATGTACGGGCTGCGAAAAAACCCTACGTTAGCCTGACTGGAAGAATACTTACCACCAGGATAGACCAGCACAGGTCTACAGTCAGAAGCCGTGGTCTAACCTCACTTGTTTCAGCTCACAAGGACAGAGAAGGACATCATTTCAATTGGAATAACGTCCAATTACTTGCTCATGCTAGAACAAAACGGGGGTAAGAGTTTGCCGAGGAGCAGTAATCCACACAGAAATCTATTAGTAAACACATTGACATCGATCCAGTCTACCAGTTGCTATGATCAGAAGAACTACACACATTCGAGAATCCAAACTACGTGAAAGATTGAAGATCCCAAAGGACCGATCGGAGTAAAGAAAGAAGACTACTAAAAATAGGCTTCTCAACCAGATGGTACAGTGGAAGAAATCCAGACCACGAAGTAAGAAGGAAATGGACCTGTTACAAGGGGTTAGCCAAACTGTTGAATTGAAGACCCCCAACGAAACAACCAGATAGAGGGAAACGAGACCACATCACAACTCTGATTCCAAGCGGACCAATCAAATTACGCGAATGTCACCTCGCCACCAAACAAACATTTTAGGATTATTAGGTGCTGTTTAGGACTCAGAAGGGATCCAAATGCTAAGCTTGGTGAACAGACCAACAAAAAACAACCTATCACTGGAATTAGCTTAACAAATCAACCGTCAGTTTTTCGGGCCACTGAACCACCGTGTTTTTTTACACCGAACACTGAACACTTACAATGCATTAGGGAGTATTGATGGGAAGGTGTGTCATTAAGGAATGAAATATTTCGTCAGTCTCACAAACGCCCATGTGATCAGGGGATACGGTTCGACGTAAAACGGTCCAATGTGAAAAACAGGAATTTCAACATCCTGCATCCTAGGGGGGGCCTATAAAGAGGTAGAACTAACCGCACTTTTATTGAGTTACATGGTTGAAATTTCCTTCAATCAGAATCGCAACGCAGGGCTTCTTCAACGTTCTTTTGAAGTGAAATCCAAGATATCGTAGTATTTTCTTCTTGCTTGTTCCTTGTATGACTGGCTTGCATCCGGATCAGATTCGCCCATTAACAGTGGTCGAAGCCACTGAACGCCTGTGCATAGTGGGAGGCCACAGACGGTTTCCGCGCCAGATGCTGCTCGTGAACCCTCGATATCAACCTGAGAGAATAAGATCGGCAAGGGAACTTGCAAACGCCTGTAGCAAGCCATCAACCGGCCGGGACCAGTCGCACAAAAGTGGATATTGGCACCCGTTTTTCACTGAGGTACTGGCTTTAAGTAGTGTAATATATCATGAAAAGAGCCCATTTTTGGCCAAATGCACTCACTGGTATGTCAGTTAGGCATAACAGAGTCACCTGAATCCCAGCTGAATGCCCCGTTTATATTGTTCTTCGGGAACTAGGCCTACCTGATGAGCCCCGACAAGGGCGGAACGGGTTGTGGTCTGTCGAAAGTTTTCAGCAACTGTGTGGATTGCATCCATAGCCCTGCATTAGTTTATGCGAGTTACTCGGGTGCATAGTAAATATTACCGCTCTGGTGGGTTAGGACGGATTTCGATGACCGAGCAATAAGGGTTGACAAACATTCATAGCTGAGTTGTGAATGTGTGGGTTGACTAGTAAAACGTCAGACTCAGAGTCAGGGATTTAAGGACACATAAACAGGCAATGTGCATACAAATTAAGTACAGCAAGGCACAAACCACCTGCAGTGGCTTCTAACTCAATGAGTAAAAAATTGGAGGAGCGGACAGGCACGTTGGAGACGGAGACGCCCACTTAAATGTTTTAGAGATTTGGACTTACACACTAAAGACAGCAACTCGAGTTCAAGAGCGCCGCTGTGTACGTAAATGAGTCATTAGGTTACCGTTAAATTATTGGTGTAGCTCGTTTAGGGTACAGGACAGCTGCCGGAACGACTGATCCGCAGGTTATGGCTTTCATGCTTCAGTGGCAACTGATGGCTGGGTCTTCTTTAGACCGTTTACGCCCTTCACATCGCTGGATGGAAACATTTCTGCGAGGAAGACGGTTCTCTAGCCTTTAAATCACTCAACCAAGCCGGTTCATTCCCCTTCTATCATATACAATCACGCACTTTGTCAGCAATACGGTGCAGCTGAAACTATTCGTAAAGAAGAAATAGAAATAACTCTGAAGAACTTGGGTTTTACGACAAGAACAGACAGATCTCAACACCTTCTGTCATAAATGCGGTTTTCATCGAATAGGCCAACACAGAACAGGAGCTGTATTATGTGTGATGCACTACTCATAAGGTTGCTGAAATTTCTTCGACTGCCCACGACCGGTGTCACCCTTCTTGGGGCTCATCAGGTAGGCGCAGTCCCCGAGGAAAACAGCGCAAACGGGAGATTCAGCTGGGTTCCAGGTGAGTCTCTCGCAACAACCAAATTGATTTGCAAATGAGTGTATTTATCGAAATCAATCCAATTTGGATTCAAGTAGAACATAAGGTTGACGGAAACTCGGGGAATGCACCTACCTTGTGAGTCCCAAGAAGGGCGAAGTCGGTCGTAGGCTGTCGAGAAAATTTCAGCAACCTTATGAGTAGTGCATTACGTATACATGTGTATCGCGATATCTCGAATATCGTAGCAACTGAAACATGAGACGGCCTGGTGCAGCACGTTCAGTTGCCTGGAAACATCACAAACGGCAGATTCAGCTGGGTTCCAGATGAGTCTCCCGCGAAAACCAAGTTGATTTGCAAATGAGTGTATTTATCGAGTGGAGCTGTATTGTTAAACTGCCATCCAGGTTGATTTCATTAACCCAGTTTGCGCTCGGGGCAGGTTTTTGCATACATCTCGCTGTATGATATGGTGTTTGGTCAATTTGTTCAATTTTGGCTTCACCGGATCTCCGGTTTGTCAGACTTTGATTAAATTAGCGTCGACCATTCGACTTACAGGAATTGAATTCAAGGAATTTAATTGGAAACCATCCGTGGGTTGAGTTTGTGTTCCTCCTGATTCCAACGCATGACAAGTTAACGCAATTCAGCACTTGCATATCATGTTTACTAGTCACAGTAAGAAGCAACGAGACCAAGATAGTTATGAGTTCCATTCACGCTGGGACAACACCGTTTTCTAACCGACGAGGAGTGTGCGCCATTGCATTAATGTGAACATTAACTGGTGAACAGTATTCAGCCACCGCTCGCTCCTTCCAGATCCGTGTACGTCGCTATTCCGATGTGAAACTTACTCACAGAGTGGATATCGGACCAATGAGGAAACGAAACTCACATACTAGGAAACTGGAGAGCTTCTAGCGAAGCGAGGTGTGCTCACAGTCATGACGGTGGAAAAAACGAAGTCGAATATTGCACTTGGATTGAAAATGACAATAAAAAATGAATAGCACTCATAGCGCCCAAGAACACTAACCGATTCTGAATACACTTACAGCTCTAAACCCTGCTTGTTTTCTTGACAGAAGACACTGCAAATAAGGGTGTTTTCCGAAGATTTGCTTGTTTTTTTACGAATGCGTAATAGCAAAGGAGTATCGTGACCCACAAATTCATGCTCCTATAAAGCTTCCCGGACATTTACAAAACGACGTCTGTTAATTACTGTTCCAAACTCTCTCTAACACCATAGCGACCTCCATCGAAAGAACCGATTTTTCAACAACATAATTAACTATATTACACTATATTAGGGTGAGAAAAATTCACTCCTTGTACATCGGAGATGCTTGTGCTTTCTACCTTCCTCATTTCTCTCTTAAAAGCATCTCTTAAGTTTTTTTCACAGCTGGATTCAGTGCGTCACTAACAAACTTATACTGTCCATAAAATCGGTGCCTTATTAGCGTCTCACAACTGCAACAAGCAGTTTTAGGCAAACATACCTCTCATCCACTCTTTTAGACGCCAATTTGTCCTGTCCAAACAGCCTTCCATGCTGACTGTGTGTCAACTGTTTTTGGCGAACAGCTGCTTGTTACGCGGTCATTAGTCAAGATAATTAACCCTAGTGGACACCCATTTGCACCGGAGGTCTGAGTTTAACAACTGTTCACAGAACTACCCTTAAGTTCGGACGGAACCTTCGGTGTTAGGACCTACCTGAGCGGATGAAGACACGTTACACGTAAGCCGGAACGAGATAGAGAACTAGATTTCCAGCTGTTTTTTCTGGTAATTGAAAACGCGAAGGCCAGAAATCTTTCGCCAGAAAGAAGAAACACACTGTATTTGGTGGGATGACGGGTCAAAATCGAGTTGTGACTACAGGCAACCACTACTGACCACAAACACAACCGATTACAAGTAGCTCGTTGATTACTCCAATGTTTCCTGCATTTAACGAGACTGTGTCCCCATTGTTGTTGGTGTTCTAGTTGCCTTTCAAAAACTGAACATCCCGATCCACCAAACCAAATTAGACCGGGAATGCAAACGGGCAGGCAGAATACCACGGCACTTGGCAGCTCCAATGGGGAAATTGAAATTCCCTGTCGGACGAAGGTCACGGATAATTTACTGTCTTATTCAGAGGAAGAAAACAACTTTCACTGGCTAAGTCCAACCTGATGGGCAATGTTTCGCAGGATCCAGACGTGGGCAGAAAGCATCCCTGTCGTTTTTGTTGATAGTTTTAAAGGACACCTTTCTGGTGCCTTGCTGCCAAGCATGGCGAAGGAAGCACAAGGACTGAGATAATGCCAGGTTGCCCAAGCCTAGACAGGAGCAGTCGAAATGCAGAGGTTGTGTTCGAACCACGGACCTTGTGATCAGTAAATTCTCATTCTAAACATCAAGTCATCTCTAGCCCTTCCGAACACAGTCGATCTCAGGAAATGTGATTTTGTGTCAACACATCGTCAGCTTTGCAAAATCACAGTAGTTTGTACCACTCAACTTAATTAGTGAGTGCCTGGCCTCTAGTCCGAAACTAAGCAGCATCAGGAAAGTCCAGGTACATGGAATCTTTCATACGATCGAGAAAACAAATGCAAAAATTGCCGTGTTGACAAAAATTACATGACAGCGTCCTGACAAATCGGAGTGAAAGTGTGCTAGACGATTGTATTTTACTGATCAAGAATAGAGCAGGTCTCCGTTTTTTGAGACAGTCTACCTCAGCTGTTTTTGACGTAAGGGCGTTGTGCCCATTTCGGCACGTTCGTGCGTTCATTCGCGAGGATTAGTTTGTATTCAGTAGTTATCGAATTTGGAGACTCTGACTCGATCTGGAGCAGTAATTCCTGAAAACTAACGGATCGCTCCACTGACACACAAGATGCTTAAATGCACCGAGGTCAGTTGTCGATCGCTTTTACAGTGAACGCGGATGGTGTACAGCGTTAGCACCGTCAACTCAGTCTTTCAATTTCGCCGTCAAACCCAATTAGACTGCTGACAAAGTGTTCTGATTGATTCCCCCCCCCCCGCCAGAAGACAATTCCGTCAGTATGTATTGAAAAGGGGCCGATTAGGAAAC
Organism: Clonorchis sinensis; assembly: GCA_003604175.2. Taxonomy (NCBI): domain Eukaryota; kingdom Metazoa; phylum Platyhelminthes; class Trematoda; order Opisthorchiida; family Opisthorchiidae; genus Clonorchis; species Clonorchis sinensis. The sequence goes on from CM030371.1 coordinate 28,692,948, forward strand.
TCAGAAGGCTGGCCCCTTTAATCCTCAAAAAATGTTAGAAACACCATGCGGTTTGTACACATGGGTCTCGTTTGAGAAGTGAAGCGTTGATAAGCGCTATAGTGAAATTACTGTCAAGTTATTGTCGACACATGTACACAAATATACTAGTGAAATTACTGTCAAGTTATTGTCGACGCATGTACACAAATGTATATCTCTGGGGCAACCAAGTGAAGCATTCAGTATGAGTTGGCTTCCTTTGGTGTCTTATATTGGCCGTGTCTTACGGTATCTTATGAAGACTGTGTCTTCGGACAAGGGTTTCACCAGCAGTTATGCCACAAAATGAAATCCATACTCTCAGACCATTTGACATCTCAGAAAAAACTTGTCCGCTGTGCCATTAGTTAGGTGTTTACTTCGTGCAGGACTATCAGGAAGGTTTGTGACTGATTAGTCCCCAAGAGCCATCCGATGTGTCGAAATGGTATCGCTGTCAAGTCAAACTGTACAGCTGCCCTGGTTGCGTGTTATTTCTTTGTGGGGACTTAATGTACACCTTAGAGCTGTCCCTGTTTGTGTGAGGGCTGAGCACCTGATCAAAATCATCGGGGAACGCTGTTGCAGTCTTGTCAGACGAGCAGTCCCTCTCTGGAAAGGATTTTCCTGGTCTGAATGGTGGGCTATCACTTTTTTAACCAGTGATTTGTTTACCTCTAACCGAAGACGTCAACAGTAATCCCAGGTGCCACACATAGGTGGTTTTTTTTTTAAATATTTTAAGAACGGACGGGTAGGAAGGAGGTTAATTTTGGGAGATTAACATCCACAAAAGTTGCTCACTATAGTACCGCAATTGGGGGGGATGACGTTACGAGCAGTGAAGCATCAGTGTCAACAGTGATGTTGCTGTCTTTGATGATGGGATGACGTGTGGAAGTACACAAGGACAGCAGACCTTGGACTTTTGCATGCAACCACAAGTTTGTCCTCATTCACTCACTCACACAACTCATCAATGAATTATTCACGGCTTGCGACTCTGGCAGTCATGCACTGCGCACGGCGGCTGTGACTAGGACTGCGTTTAACTGCGTGACAGCTGACGGATAGGACAGATCGATGGGGAACGCCCAATCAGCTAGCTGTCTTTACCGATTCCTACTCCGTCTTCATGTCGATCAAAGCGCTTCATCACGGCATTCATCACCGTATTCCACATAGGTATTCCCAAGACGATGTCAAGAGCTACGGAAGCATTAGCATCCGCAATAACAATTCCGTGGCTATAACTGGTGCACAACCGACCAACAGCGTGGTCGGTCGGTAGCGCTTCTGAATTCCGTTCATGTCCATTATTCATTGTGTTGCGGAGGAAAAACTGACATATATCAAGCGTGTGTCAATACAAAGCCAAAATTGACGGGTTTTGCTTCTCACTCGCCGTCTGAACCAGTAGACCCCACGTTTTGCGCTGCCTGGTAAGCTGCCCTTATTTCATTTGAGCTGTCTTACCTGGAATTTTCTAAATTTTGGGTAAACGATTAACCGTCAGCCCAGACAAATGATGAACTGTCATCTAGACGTCAAAAGTTAAAATATGTGTGTGGTTTGCATGCACAGCGGAATTTAGAAACTCTGAGTGACAGGATAGGATGCGTAAACGAGGCTCGGTGATTTCTCCTTGAACAGTACCCATTTAGATAGAAATCTGCTTGATGTTTGAGGAGTATTCTCTTCAACCACATTCGCAAAGCAAAATCAGGTCACGGGTTCCCTCCTGGACATTCGTGAGATCCACACTGCTGATGATTCCCAATAAGGATGAAGCATCTGGGCAGTTTGGCAAAGATTGGCTTCACTTAAAGGACGAAATCCCAGTTCCAAATCAAAATAACAATAGACTTTTCTCATCGGACCAGTATAGACCACGAAGTGGTAAGTCTGAGTGCATGGCTTTAAATGGAAAGACTTCCACCCCGGACTAGAGTACCAGACGTGCACAGTTTATACCTGTTAACCAGTTAGCGAATTTCCCGTTGTTATGCTTTCCCAACCGACTTTCTAAGGTACTCATTGAATTGTCTGAAGTCCCTCTGCTGGCAGGGGCAAAGTAACTCTCTAGAAGTGTGCGTGTTTTGTCAAGTGACCTTCATTCCTGATAAACATACAAGCATGGAGGCAAGATAAACGATTGCATTGTAATAGACTCAATCATTCACAAAACGAAGTCATACAAATGCTCGGTCTTTGTAGAAATCTATCTATACAGATCCCCTAGGCCGAGAGACCAAGCTAGTTCAGTAGGTAAGGTGCGAACTTACTGGCTCGAACCAAACCTCTGCATCTGAGCTGCTTCTGTCTAGGCTCGGGCAGCTTAGCAGCATCTTCACCCTCGTGATTCCTTCACGAAGCATGGCAGCTAAACACCAAAAAAGTGTTTCGGCCGAACGATTACTACCATTGTTACTGTTATTATTAGTAGTAATTGGATAGACTAAACTTTTTGCTCCCAAGACGACTTAGTATTTGGAGGTTTGTGGTACCGGGTTTTGTTCGAAGGAATACGTTATCCACAAGGAAACTCGCTTTTTCAAACTTGGGAATCGTTCCTTTCACAACTTCAACTTTTTTAGGACTAGTTCTTTCGTCCCAGAGAGTGAATACACAGTAAACCAAGCTCTTTAATTCTGGTGCAAGCAAGCTGGTAGTCTATCTTGAAACATCTAGACAAAATGGAACGCCTAAACTCAGAAGGACCCAGTACATTTTACGCAAATCGAATTTAGGCGAAATGACCTTGACGCCACTCGTGTCCGGTAGTTTTCTTTTGGCTTCTAGACTCAGTTGCAGTTTATCAAGCGTCGTTTCACTGATTTACATAGAAGGGGCACAACTTGAAGCCAATGATATCTTCAATCGAAGTGATAACTCTTGCTGTCCCCCGAGTTATGCCATCAGCTCCTCAATATGTCACCCATACTCCAGTTGGGTTTATTCCCACACATACACCTCATTGATCAGTATGCGTCATCGTGCCAGTAACCGTACCGTAGCAGTAACGTCCGTGTTATTGACCACGTTGTAAATTATCATCAGACAGCACTGCACTACTGCTGTTTTGACTTCGGCTAAACGCTGCACTGACAGACTGGGGTGTGTATCGATTTTTCCACATTTGATCAAAACTCATGACTTAGCCCCCACGCAGGATTCGAACCAGGAGGAAAGTACTGTTTTTGATTACAATCCGAAACGCTTAGTTGCTCATCACGCTACCGGCTGAATGTTCAGAGGGAGGTGGTCAGTGTTCGATGAACCAAGAACAGGCTCGTTTGCTGTTGCAGTCGCCTGCAGGAGTTCAATGTTTAGCAAACTTTTTAGGATAACCTCACCAAAGGACTAAGTCGAAAGGGATTAGCTTCACGTTCCAAGATAATAAAATTTTGAATTCCGATTCGTAGAAACACTGGCTGACCTTAGTTTAACAAAGTAATTTCAAGCTCCTACAGGAGTAAGTCCTGACCGAGTCTACAACATCCTTGACCCTATGCTGATACCATCGCGCTGTAGATGCCTAGTCTTATTCACGACGAGCTGTTAGTACACAACGACCGCCTTGTTCGACTCTCCCAATGCTGCACGTCGGAAGAAGCCCTTCGTTCCAAACAGAACTGACAAAATGGTACGTGCGGCAGCGGCGTTGGATTGGAGCATATCGGTTTCTTTCGATACTGTAAGGCTATGGATTGACATAAGGGATAAGATTCAACACATGTACGCTTAGTTTACTCTACTTTGTAAACGACGCCAGGCTCGTCAGCACCCATCATAAAATAACGTAGAGTTGCGTTCGTTTTTTTTAAAAAAAAAGCGGAAACACCTGTGCGATAAATTAAAAAACTGATCGGAACATCTCTGACTACGATAATCACGAGGTTTGCCGCAAGCGGCGCACTCCGGTTAAGCAAAGCATGAGAAATGACCAAGAAACGAAGTCATCTGAGACACCAGGTGATGCTCCAAATTGTCTGTTTACTTAAGGAAAAGAAGAAAATCAGGAGCTCACCCTCCCCCCACCCACACACACACACACCGTTGCGCTCCTACCGATCAGCAGGCTGAGGATGACATCAATGAGCAAACAACACTGTCTAGTTTTCCGTCTGAGAAGATATGACTTTTGAGTGCAGCGACGTGCAGCAGATTTTGTGGCTTTGCATCTGAGGGCTTGCATCCTAGAATCACCAACAGCCAACCCATTGCATGGACTCTTCATGCACTCATTGGACAAAGGCCGGTTGCTCCTTGAACAGGGAATCAGCCAGTGTAGAACCATTGTACAACACAGCTTCCAACACTGTGGATCACGTATCACAAATCATCACATTGACGTCCTCTTTGTCGACTTTAGGAAGCACTTATATGGTCCCACGATGATGGCTTCCGGTAAGATTATCTTCTTATGGAAGTGGTCAAACACTTAATTGACGGCTGCAGGATTTTCTCGAAAGAAGCACAATGCAAATCGGTGTTAACGATGAACATCTGAGTATCTATAGCGTATCTACAGTGAGGTTCCTCAGAGATCAATTCTGGGTCCGGGGCCCTTTAAGCTTTACGTGATCAAACCACCACAATATCTTGCTTCTAGACGACTATAACAACGAGAAATTCAAGTTCCTGTGCACTGGAATCCTCCGTCTCGCGAGATCCTGTCCTTCTGGAGGGCGTATTCTTTGTGAAGCACTGGATGTGTTTGACTCTGGGGTCTGGTCACTACGGACTTGAGAACATGGTTTAAGCAGCCAACAGGATGATGTGGGCCATCCAGCGCAGCTTCGACCGGAAATTTCCCTGCCCGTTTTTGTGACGCACGTTAGTCCAGTTCTGGAGTACAGATAGCCATCAACATCTTCCCCCCACGAAAGGTGAAATATTCCTGCTGGAACAAGTCCACTGTTGTGAAACGAATTGGGTTGCAGGCTCACCGTGGGAGGCTACGCACCTTAAGGTTGTACTCTCAAATCGACAGGAGGCATAAAGTTGACTTTTTATACACGCGGACGATAGTTCACTGAGACCCTGGCGAGTAGGTGAAAGATTTTTTAAGAGTTTTGATGGACAGATTACACGTGGACATTGGCCGAAGCTCAGGAAACCGCGTCTGGTTCCGTCGATCACAGTTTCAGCGAAAGCGGTCGATAAGTGAGACGGCTTGCCAAGAGAATTTGCTTATACCAGCAAGACTCAGTTTTCTGGCACAAAGAACTGATGGATTCTGGTTTCTCAACATGTCAACGGAGTCCACCTGGAACCCGAACACCTGTGTGAGACGCCCTCATTCCGATCGAGCGAGAGGTGATTGAGCTTTCACAGAACTATCATTGACAGACTAACAGGAGACTCGGGGACTGCGCCTACCTGATGAGCCCCAACAAGGGCGAAACCGGCCGTGGGTTGTCGAGAATTTTCAGCTACCTTATGAGTAGTGTACTACGTATGTAACTAACAGAAAGTTTATAATTTAGTCAACTTCACGCTTTCTGACTCTAAATAAACTAGTAGCTGATGGTATTTTTGTGCTTCATTGTGTGTAAACATGCATCTTTCATGTTCAGTTTATATGTTGGATAAGGTAGCATTTTCATGGAGTATACCTGTTGAAGTTACTGAAAGTAATTTCGAACTTATATCTTCATGTGACCAGATCTTCGGGGGAGATTCGCTCTGCAGTTAAACATCAAAACAGTAAAACGTGTCACCAATTTTAGTTAATGAAACTATGCTTCCTCAAGAGCCTCATCCAGTTCATAGTGATCTGCCACACCCACCAAGAAGTAGTGACCCCAGAAGCACCACCCATGATCCTTTTGTCAGCATATTTGGACATCTGCACTGCACACAGGCAGATTCGCATCGGTTCTGTGTCCTCTAGCAACGACAACCCTCTCTCACATCTAAACGTACACACACACAGGCCCTCTGTCTCATCGAACTGTTTCAAACACTAGGTAAGCTGCTGAGAGCCTGGGAGGCACCCCGCTGTGTTAGATGTTCCTTAGTCAAACTGGATTTCATATCGATCAATTGCAGTGACTGGTATGAATCTTCAGGGTACTTACCTGTACGGATAGTTAGGGTGTATGCAAGCAGGTGTGCATCTGTGTGCAGACCTGCCTCCTGATGTCAGCTATGTACATCACCAGTGGAAGCATGCCTCACTACACATTGTGTGGGTATTTTGTAGGCTATTCGAAGCCAATAAAAGTGTCCTGTTTGTGTTCGCTTTCACCAGTTAACTTTATCAGTCCGACTGACTGACAGCTGACTGGACGATCATTCAGGCAGGTAGTTTGACAGTTGAGTTTAAAGCGTGGGTTATTCATATATATATATATATCACCCTTTATCTCCTTAATTACAGCGCGCCACGTGACCTGACCCCTTTAGAGTATAGCTGAGTGGAAGATGGAGCAAACCTAGTTGTCAGAATGCAAACTTAAGTATGAAGGAGACAGTGTAATCATTTGGATCAGTTACGCAACCACTCGTGTGACTCATCCTGAAAGTCAAATCTCTCACTAAATATGGATGTAAGAATTGTCTGATTCATAGTAGTTCGACTAAAACTGCTTCGGTGGACCACATTGGCACAGCTAGGATTTTTGTCCGTTGGAGATCCCCTATCATAGCAAATGAGTTTCTGCTCCCATAAGATACATTTCAAAGCAGAAACTCCATTCACATCCAGTTCAACTATTCATTTTACAGTGGTCTTGTACCTGTTTCGACCCGGGGGAGAAGTACCGAAAACGTGTGTTCGTCAGCTCGGCGTCCGTGACTCTAAAAGAAACTTTTTTGTGGATAGCCATTGCGCTCAAATTGGAGACCAACTTTGGGAACCGGACCCCGGGGAAACATTTTCGAATGCTTTACTCATAGTGTTTCAGCTTCTTAATGCAATGAGCAGAGTGCGGTGTTCTTGTCAGTCTATCGCTTATTGGTCGGTTAGCTTGTAAACAGTTAGTATAGTACATTGGTTACGAAGTCCTGGAAACTCAGAAGCGAATGACTGCCGACTGCGCAATAGTCCTATGAACAAATCAAGTCTTCAGAAGAAAACCGGTTTCAAGTTATTTTCAAAAGTTTCACCTACTCCCCGTAATATATAAAATGTACATGGGTGACTTTAATGAAGCCAACTTGTAAGGCTCTCTAGCAGTGTAACGGTGGATGCTACTGATGAGGCATGCGAGTGGTATGTCTTCTCGTAAATCCGCTTCGCGTCTCTTGAAAAGTGAGATCTATCACGGAATTTGTGGAGTCGCTTTGTAGCATTTGCTTGCATTTGAGTAACAGTCAATGAATATCCAGGAATGTCCAGGAAGACGCGTTCAGGGAGAAGATGGATATTCAATTTTCTAAGCAAGATGCATATGAGAGTTTTGCTCCCCTGTCCAATATTCTGTAAGTGTTGAGTTGGTGTTTCCTTAATAAACAACTCCGCAGCGAAGGCCTTCTTCCTTTTCAGCAGTAGAATGAAAACCGAAACCCAGAGTACCCAGCGTGAGTACCCAGCACACGAAATGACCGAGCCCGCTCGCTGCTCAGTTCAGTTTGGTTGATCTCTTCAACCCACTGTTGTGCTTCGGTCAGCCTGAGAACCATGCGGCATTGAGACCTTTCCGTTTTCTTCCATGGTGTTTCAATACTGAAGTACTCTACTGAATATCAAAGATCTGGTGAGAACCACGAACCAGAAAATCATGAGACCAATGTGATGTTATTTCAGGCAGCTACGCTAACTCAGGTGACATGAAAAGATGTCACCAGACAAGATAGAGAGCAAGTCGTACGTTTTTAGAAAGGTTGGAAAGCGCAAACAGGTAACGCCGGTTTTGAAGACTGGTGGCTCCAACTACTTGCGGAATCCGGAGGGATACCTGGAGCGTCTACGGTAGAATGAGAGAAATCAGCCCACCTGCCCAGCCATCAACACACCAGGTAACGAAGCCAACATCAAAAGAATAGGTAAACCCTGTTTTCACCTAGAGTACATTCGCTGAGGTTTGCAAGGGACGCTGGTTCGATCCCACCACGGTTGGTGCCTTTCTTCGACACTAAGCTGAGGTACGTCAAATGGTCTTAGGAAGAAGGAACTCTCCCGCGAGGGATGAATTACTCACGCTTCATAGGTTGCGCTGGTTGGAACATGTACTCCGCATGCCAGAAGACCGTCTGCCCCGCAGGGCTCTTTTCGCCCAGCCCTGTGCTGAGTGGAAGCGACTGAGAGGTGGACAGTGTATGCCTGGCAACAAAGTACGAAAACGCTAACCAGTGAACTTAGTCGGGCGGGGAATTGCCGCCTCGCTGGATGGGGACCCCGGGACTCAAATCACCAGTGGTTAATGACACAGGCAGAAATGGCCCAATCGCGCATTCAGTGGCGCTCGTGCATCAAAGCTATCGCCTTCAGTGCGTAGCTGCTCAATTTCCGAACAAACTGAACACACCTTCGTCTCCATGGCTTCGTTGTATGTCCCACATTCCCGTTTTCCGGTGATCGAAACTGTAGCAGCTGGAACCAGTGTGCCTATGGTACACGGTTTATAGCTGATAAATTGAACTGAATTGAATTGAAGCTCATCATCACCATCATCGACAGCATGACATCAGTGTTCAACACCGATGCTTCGCTGCCGTACAACCATGGTTTATTTGAAAGCCTAATTGTGAAGAGAAGAATAAAGATGGACAGGGAGGAGACCTACTGCTGCCTTACTACAATCATTAAGAGGTGCCTACACCTCCAAGCACTCATTCAGGCAATCTGGATAGAAACTGACAACAACAATCGCCACTGACATCGGTTGACAGCCACATCTTGTAGTGTCTCTAACCAGGCGCACTGGGGATCACGCGGTCCCCATCCTGGAAGGCGAGTAGCACCGACAGCACCCAAGCGTTTCGTGATTTCTTTCATACCCTTCTGCCAGGTCAGATTTATTCATTTTAGTGCTGTCCAAATGTGTGGGCGTTTTATCTATATTCGTTTTCCTTATGAACATAGGGCTTCATCACACCAAGTTCCTACCCTTCCCCTTTCATTACACTCTTTAGTAAGGCTTTCTTCCCTCATTGTTGTATGGCAGTTAAGCACCGGTACGTGTTACTGATATATTGCTGTCAACGATGATGGTGATGCTGGTGACGATTGTAAGGGAACGTTCAGTAATCCACATGACATCTCCATAAAATTTCCAAACCGGACCACAGCAAAAATCCAAGGTATGTTCACATAAATCCAGAGCTGAGATGATCTGAGCTATGTGTAAACATCCGGGGCACTTGGAAGATCTTGACCTCTTACGAAGGAGTCGCCACCCGATTTTGTTGAGAAACTTTAGAGTTCTTGTTGGTAGGCAGAGAGAATGTTATGTCCGGAGAGCAGTACACTTTCACATTTATGTTTCTCGCCGTTAAAAAAAAGCAAGCCTCTATTTGTGCAATGTTATTGACAACCCTCAAGTAAGCTCATATAAACAGCGTACGCTATATGTATACATTTATAGTTTGTCCGGGACAAGACGTACATGTCAGTTTCACAGCTATACCGTGTTAAATGGTAAAACATCAACCAAATGCAATGGTTTGATAACTGATGGACAGCCCCGGTTGCTAAGCTGTGAACAGTTTAATCGGTCTCAACACTCACGTAATAACCCACCACAGTATCTTTGAACTACCATATAAATCCGAGAAAAACTCATTTGAGAGGCGCTCTCAGCCTTTTCTACCACTTACAGTAGTTGTCAGAAAATGCATCCGGCCGTTTGCTGTTTGAACGCAGTTTAGTCGATACACTGTATCGATATAGAAGCTTCTATCTAGGGGGCCAGATGATGAGAATTCCGGGAGATATCGGCTCTGTAGTGTGAGTCTGATGTTTAGGCGGACCTGACTGAATTCTGTCAGAATCTCATTGGTGCTGAGTACATTTGAGGTCAAGGTGACTCTGTCATCGACACAGCGCCTAGAAATGGTAAAATTTCAGCCGATCTCCTTCGAGCTTGCTCATAAATGCGTCAGCTAGTAACGGAAAGTGCCATCTTTCTGTCGGTAGATTTTATTGTTTAACGGAATTCGTAAATTTTACGCAGAATTAAAAACTGCGCTGCCTTTCATCTGCCAGCAAAACAGCTATCATCTTTCTGAGGCAATCAGTCGACGCAATTATTGTCGTGAGAATTCTGTTGAAAACGTCATCAGTGGTTTGTTCGCCCTATGCAATGGCATGCTAATGAGCCATGATATGAAACACCGGTTGAATGCAGCCCCACTCCTGTGTCACTGTAACCTCCACGGTTGCCTCCGAAAATACACGCGGCTTGAAAAGTTGGACCGCGGTGATTGTGGCAATCACGGCAAAAGAACTAACGACGACATGCGAAATACACTCATTTGCAAACAGATTTGGTTTTTGCGAGAGACTCACCTGGAACCCAGCTGAATCTCTCGAAGAATTTTGAGCAACCTTATGAGTAGTACATTACGAATAACGACGACATAATTTAAAAAGATAGAATATGCTTGATCGTGCACAGAACAGCTAAAACTTTATGGAGGAAATGAAAGTGCTACCCGCATGACTGTAGGCTTTCTCGTCTTGCCTAGGTACCAAACCGATGACGCAAATATGAAATTCAACCAGGCACATAATCAGTCGTGAAAGTCGTATTACCCCACTGTGTGTGTGCAGTCGCTCCGAATGTTACTGGAATAAGCGGAAGAATACATAGTCATTTAACCGTATATCTGTCATAGAGTGTGAGTTGATGGCTTCACATATTTCGTTAAAGAATGACAACCAGGAGACCTAAGTTCTTCGTAAGGTATTAAACAGGGGCTTAACTGGGGTACACACACCCTGTGGACTTAATTCAACAACAGTGCCAGCCAGGTTATTCGGCCACAATCCGTACTATTGCCCAGTAAAGATTACTTTCAGCCCCGATAACGCCAAGCATGTCAAGTAATCTGCTTTGCTAAGAAATGACTTCATGTGGAAAAGGTCAACCGAGCACCACGATGTAAAATGGCACAATAACCCAGGTTGGAATGGTCGATCAAAACTTACGCTAAGCATAAGTTGCCGTGAATCAAGCTCCATAATTTCAAAGTCTAATGCGACAGGGTTAGCAGAATAGAATCACTCAGCGCGCTTTTATGTGCACACCAAAATGATGGATAGCTAGTATGAAGTCTCCGGCGACTAGTGTGGGTGGCCACTTGTACAGCTCTGTTGTACCCACAAATTCTATTTGATCAGAAGTGTCAACTGGAGTTGGTTTCCACACTTTCATGTTTCAGGGTTTGTTTTTGAGTAGCTCCGCGTTCTGTTATTGAGTTATCACCTGGCAGAAAACCTGGCCCTGTGTGACATTCACTACTGATAGCCTCAAACCGAGGGGTATTTCGTTTGAAAACGGTTAAGATAGTGTAAAGGACAGACTTTTGGTGGTCTGTTCTATACCGCACCATTTTAGGTAGTTTTTACACAATTGTTCCCCCAGACTAGGTTTTCCAGATACACATTAACGACCTGAGGGTGTCAGGAGGCATTGTCTGTGTCAGAAAGGTCAGATTCCTGAAAATAATTCCAGAATATCGGGAACCTATTGAGACCCAAAAATTCCACCAAAATCTCAACTGGGAAGCCGGCAAGCATCCAGGCCAGTCAATCACTCCAATCACTTTAACAAGAGCCGGTGAGTGTGTAGACACGCCACAGAAGCACGACCGGCTATGATAAGTGTTCAGACATCTCATAGAAGCACGGTCGATCTTGATCGATGTTCACTAAACGCCGATCAGTCAAGCTGGATCAATATCACAAAGTGCCCTTTAAATAGCGCAAGGTCGTTGTAACTTTCGCACTCGCTTGTCACAATAGAGCTGTTGTGTTCTTTGTCGGCGAGCCTTTTTTCCGGCACTAAGGCACTGGATTGGGGACAGCATTCAGACCTAACAGTCTGTAAAGCACACTCCGTAAGGTCCGCCCGTCGCAACTACCAAATCTGTTTGCTAAAACCCCTCGTCTTCCTGTCTTGAGTATGGTGAAAAACCAGAGTTGCCATCACACCCAGTTTGTCAAGGATTTGGCCCGTGAATTCATCCAAGCGGCCTGCATATGAAGTCAGTGAGTCTGCAACTTACGAAATCAACTTAGTCGTGGTGAGCGATCTGCCAGAGGAACACAAAAAATAACGTTTTTCGTCAACCAACAATCGAAAGGTAGCAGTGTTCACCCGCAGCGTGGGACAGTCCGTCACCTCGCCTGTCAAGATAACAAAAAGCATGATGGGACCGGTTGAGATGCATTGCTATGGCTGTATCCTGAAGACACGATCTTCTCGGCCTGTCGATCCCGGTTGCAGGTCACAACGTGCTACCAAAGCGACCATAAACGTGCAAATGAGTCGGAGGGGCGGGTCGTGAATAGCTGAGGAGATAGACGAAACGGCGGATACTGAAACGACAAGCATGACGTTTTTAGATGGACAGTGATGAACGACAATGTATTCCGTGGTTGACGTGCTGGTGTGCGTGTGACCAATATAGACATATCGTGAAAACAATCGTCACTGCCACCATCGTTTCAACACTTTCATTGTGTTGCTGTATCTCAGTCGTATCCGGTGAGACACATGAACCGACAGGTTGTCATCACCTCGATGATGTCTGCGTGCCAATTCACAGTTTTATGTACTGCGTGATGGAACTACCTGTCTTTGCTTGTTGTGTTGATGAATTGGAGTGCAGTATTTTTTCGTCTGTCTCCCATCCAGACACGCTCACCTGAATATAGTATATGATTGGACTTTCGGAACGACAGGGTTAGAATCCAGAATACAAACCTGGTGAATTCTAAGCACCCTGTTTTACGCAATCTCTCTCGAAATGACTACCCCGAGTGAATCCTTTTAATAGTGACCATCTCTCCAGCAATTGTTGTTGGGCTTAGGAGACTAGTTTTAAAATTCGAAAACTAGAAGGACCACCCCCCCTACCCCCTGCAGAGACCATTGTTTCATATTTTTGGACGCATGCCCTCCCTACAAAGACCACAGCTACTGCACAATCTGGCCGGCTGGATGGTTTGTTTTCCCTTTTGTTGCATCTAGCATTCCCATATGTGACTTATGTGTACAGTGATAACTTGTAAGGTCAATGAGATTATGAACAGTCCTGAGATCTCGGTCCCTACGCAGAACATCCGAATGTAGCGTTGGGACTACCTGCAGCTAGCCGGCTGTCAGAACAAAACGTCGATCAAAGTTGATCTACCACTAAAATAAACATCCAGTGCCTACAATGATTGTTAATTTATGTAACAGTCTACCAAACTGCTGTCCCTAGAGCGCGCACTCCGCCAATGACGGTGATTTCTCTGGATTGTTGAAAATCGACCGGAGTTAGATATCTCTTCCCCAAATTGATTTCGCTGCCCGACTGCTCTAGAGGGAGGATTACAGTATCAACCTATTCACCGCACCCCGCTACAATGAACGCTTCCCTATAATGACTACTTTTTGTTGGCTTCACCAAGCTCCTTTTGTGGCCGGAATAAAAAAAACTGTTCAGCTGTAACACCCATTCGGTGCCTAGCTGCCGTGCCACCCGAGGGAACCACGAGGGCTGGGATACTGCCAGGTTGCCCAAGTCTAGACAGGGGAAGTCGAGAGGCAGAGGTCGGGTTCGAACCACGGACCTTTCGGTCAGTAAATTCGCGCTCTAACCATTTGAGCCATCTCGCCCCCTGCGGCCGCAATAACATGAGTCAGTATCATTCTGGCTGCGGCAGACACCCTCGTCGTCGACGGCATTTTTCCTACGCTGAAATTCACTTTGAAAATCCAGATTTTCTATGGATATGCTTGATTCTTGGATGAGTTTCAAGATTACAACACCATCTGGTAAGCTCGCCTTTCTGGTTTTGTCAACGCTCGCAATAGAGGAGACTGATTCCAGTAGACTCTCTGTTGAGGATAATTTTCAAGGAGAAGCAACTCAACAAGGAATTGACTCGGACGCACGGATTTTTTGCAGTTGTAACCCCCTTCGAAGAAACGAACATATCTGGTCAGACAGTAGACAAAACAGTTGACTTACTACCCAAAAACATCGTAGTGGAAATGTCCTATATCATCCACAAAAAGCTGGCAACATCCGGTTTTCTTTGCGCAATCAGGCCGTGACGCTTTGAAAAGGGTCATCTGTATGACCAGTTCCATATGCAAGTTAGTAATTGATTATCTCCCAGCTTCATGGGGGGGCAGGAACAACTTCTTCTGATGACTTTACAAAATTCGGCTGAGAAAGGCGTCTGTTCGTTCCATTTACGCGTATCCTACTGTAACCGCAAACGAACCGTTGAGTGACGCATGCAGAAGAGTGGTCAGGAATAGCCTTAAATTTACTGCGCAAAATAAGTGCATGGTTGCAAGCGGAAATGAGCAGCTGCAAGCAAGCGATTTAGGAAAAACTTGAAATCTTTCTTACGTTGTTGGCGAGATGACCGCCCTTGAAATTTAGACACAATGGGGTTTTCTTTCCAAAGGTAATCCTAATCTTGTCAGTGTTGTTCAGTTTAGAGTAAGGGATGCTGAACCTGCTGTCGAAGAGTTTTCAGTAACCTTATGAGTAGTGCAATACGTCCATGCAATGTATCGTGAATTCTCCCATATCCTACCAAGTGAAACATGAGATGACCTGGTGCAGCACATTCAGTTGCTTAGATACATCATAAACGAGAGATTCAGCTGGGCTCCAGGTGAGTCCCCAGTCAAAACCAAATTGATACGCAAATGAGTGTTGTTCGCTAATTTCGTGCAATTTGGGTTCAGGTAGAACATAAGATTGACGGAAACACGGGGACTGCGCCTACATAATGAGTCCTGAGAAGAAGAGCGAAATCAATTGTGAGCTGTTGAAGAGTTTTCAGCAATCTTATAAGTAGTGTATTAGGTTATGAGGTTTGTTTGTAGTCACAATAAGTTATCTTGTTCGGCGATACTTAATGCAGTTGAGTTACATGAGAAGACGCTCGTTTGCAATGCTTCAGCTGGTCCACATTTATTGTGGAGGTTCACCATGTTATTGCAGTGTATGTCAGTCACGGAGATGTACAAATATTCCCTCCAGAATATTCTAAAACACCCGGAAAGAACGAAGTTTCATCGCCCTCATGTGAAAAATTTGGAGCACAGTCCAGTCTAGTCACTATCCTCCGGACGAACACCGCCGTCGATGAGACTGAAGAGGTTTCCTTTATGCTAACTGCGTTAACAAGAGTCGTTACATTGATCATACTAGCAACAAGGTAGGCCTCATGGACGGGAGAGATCGGACATGCCCCCAAATGGCGCCTCTCTTATCCCCCAGCCGCTGGATGCATTCCAAGAACGCAAGTATGAATCAAAAGGCACCGGTTGTTCGGTTGACCGGCCCTTTCACCGATTCAGTGTGCAATTAGCAGCTCAAAATAGTAATTCTCTGCAACAAAACCCCTCTGAAGAAAATTTACCGTGTTCGAATGTCTGCAAGAATGTTGTCCTCTAGCTACATCCAGTAAGTAATACCCCTCCCCCGAGAGAGCCCAGTGAGCCAATCAGATTTCAGAACCACGTACCTCAACGCAACAAAGATCACAGATGCATAAAAAATTTGCGAGAAAACTTCCTTTCACTCGTAAGTCATACTGGGATGTGTCAGGTACTACTGAGAACTTTATAAAAGCCAGCAGGAAACGCGAATGTACCCGACAACAATGGCTATTAATTGATGACGAACTGATTGCAAGTTTGGTAGAAAACCAGCGACTACCTTTTTTCATAGTTGTCACTTTTCATTGGAATTAATGTATCGATGTATAAGTGTTATTCTCACGAAGAGCTGGGCAACAGCGGTTCCAAAACACATCACCTAAATGGTGGTCAACTAAAAGCCGGTTCGGATCATCACTTAGTCGCATATTCCATTTGATTTATTCCTTAGCAGCGCGTCCAACGCATTCTTCTGAGATGGAAGCCCTCAACCAAACTCGAGGGCTTCCGCTTAGATTTAACACTGCCCAGAAGGCACCTGCCTCCATCTCACTTTATTGACTTCTGTTGTTTACCACGACAAAATCGCACGTCCTTGCTCTTTGAAATCCACTTTTGCTAACTGCCACTGCCGTACATCCATTGTTCCCCGTCGCCACAAATTTTATTCCTCTATACGAAACAAGGGCGGATCCTAGTGTAGCCACCTGAACAACATATGTCAGAGGCAATCCAGTCATCTGACTTGACACGCTGACTGTCTATTACTTGATACTGGTTACCGGGTTGTAGTCAGGATACCCAAACAAGTTTAGACAGGACTCTTAGTGAAGCGAACTCATGTCAGCAACGTACCAAAGAACAAAATGTTCACTCCGACTGTCGCTTGACCACAGGGGGTGGGAAACAAAAAGTTCATCTCCATGTCCAGGTGAAATTCTTATTTTCCTTGCTTTTCTGTTCCGACCAGTCCAGTCTATTGCATTTTGGTGGGCAACGTAACGTGAGTTACAGCAAAAACTCAGAACACAGCGCCTTGTTTAGATGGTTGTTTACAAGACACTTGAGAAGAAACATGACTGATTTTTTGGGGGTAACATTCGTTTTCAGGGGTAATTAGCCAGGTGGAAGCAGTTTTCTTAAATCACCATGTGGAAAACTCTGAAAAACTAAATATCATTATGATTTCCGTTCACGATGGCTTAAACCAATTGCATTAGTCTGAAAAGTGACGTGTTTTTCGTCCTTCTGAACTGACCGTAATTCGGGTGGTCTTTAGTTTGTCTTTACTTGTGGGTCATTTTTCAACAGTGAGAAGAAGTACTTACCGGGTGAAAATGACCATCCCGGTAAGTGGCTAAATACCATGACGTTATTCACCAGCGTAAGGTGGAAAGCTCTTCGCCGCGAAGTCGTTTACCAGCAAACAGCAACTAAACGGCTGCAATCTATTGGACAGGGAAGTAAACGTCTCACATACACCTCATTTTTAACAACTGAACATCCTATTGCGTCTTCTTGAACTTTCATGGATAATCATTGACTATCAAGCAATTGTAAGCGAACGCTGCCAAGCAGTTCCATAGGTTCCGTAATAAGCCCCACCTTCCATTAGACACGAAGCGGAGTTACGAGAAAGCCACATACTACTCGCATGCCTCATCAGTAGTATCCGCCGTTACACCAGTAAACAGCGCGGGTCGAATGAATGAGGCGTTTTTCACAGATGAGTGAACTCCAGATTTGTAGACATAGTGTCATTATCTTACACACAAGTCCACTTGGATATATCTTTATTGTAAGTAATACTTTAAGTATCGTAACTAGTACGTAGTATAGTAAATATTAAGTGGTAGTATAGTAAGTAATACGATACTATCTTTCCATCAGTGCCTGTATTCCATGGGGCTGAGTAAAGCAGGAATACCATTCTTAAAGAGGAGATTCCAGAAATCTTGGGAAACGGTCTTCTAATGACATAGGTCTATCCAGGTTTTTCTTACAACCGTCTACTTTAAAGCATGGGATCATCATTGGCTGTTAAACGACATTTTCAGCAATCAACTTCCTTCAATGTGATAAACAGTCACGTTCTGATTTGACGAAAGAACCGGCACAGAGAAAGCTAAGGGAAAAAATGGTTCGTAGGCACCGGGATTTTCAGGAGCGTTCGTGAAACCTCCCGACTGTAGGTCTCCGTAAGATTCAAACGTCAAAGAAGGATTATGTTTATACGTAATGCACTACTCATAAGGTTGCTGAAATCTCTTCGACAGTCCACGACTGATCTCGCCCTTCAGGAAGGCGCGGTCCCCGATTTTCCGTCAACCTTATGTTCTACTTGAACCCAAAGTGTGCGAAGTTCGATAATCACGCTCATTTGCATACCAGTTTTTTTTCATGGGAGACTCACCCATTCAGTTTACCCAAAATAACATATTGAATAAAGTTTGACGGTTTGGCAGGCCAAACTTCACCACTTTGTCCCCCTGACCTAAAATTTAGCTCATCTTGTTTATAAATTATATAATTCTGAAAAAAATGCCCATTTGTTCCTCTTGACCACAATCTCAAGGTCATCATTCTACTGATGAGGACTTATGCGCAATTGTTTTATGATCAGTCCACATCATGGAAACCAATCCGCAAACACAGTGCGGTAAACTAGATCATCTGTTTTCGATGCTGTCAGTCTCTTATCTCTACCTATTCACGCATCCGTTTCTATTGGCACGAAAGCCAACAACTGATGAAGGCCTGTCAATCCAAATTTTTACTGAAACTCCGCCTTCACTCGAATCGTGATTAACTGACTGACTGACTGACAGATGGATGGACGGATGGATGGATGGATAGATAGATAGATAGGTGGCTGGCTAGGACAAATGACTGACTGCTCAGCCGGTGAATAAACCACACGTGGAAGTGTATGATCAGCTGTTGTTGCGTTGTTTTTGTTGTTACTGTCAGTGTTTATCATTGAATGCTGCCTCGGTTGTTGACCTGAACACTGGATCGGACTCACAGTCGCGTTTATGAAGTGGGGAATCGAATCGGCATAGGCAGGAAATTGCGGGGTTTCCAAACAGCCGAGCAAGCATTCGGGTTGTTAAATGCTCAGGTCACAATGGCCACGGAGACTTGTGTTTGTTGCTCGATAAAGCCACAAATTGCGTCGAATAGTTCGGCTATGACACGTTTTCGAAGTATGGATCGTGCGAAACGTGATGCTTTCAAACCAGGTCAGTGGCTCGCCTGAGTACTTTTTTCAAATGGTGGCATTGTCAGGCGTGTAGTGGGCACTCTTCATAGGAAGACCTGAGAGGACTGTTGGTCTGTAAAGGAGAACTTACCTGTTCCAATAAATAGGTGTCAGAGCAAGAACTGCTTCTTGGTGGCATCCCCTGCGGAAAATTAGATGTCCTAAACTCACACTCATGATGACAACCCTTTCGGTGCCTAATAGCCATGCCACCAGAAGAAAGCACGGGGGCTCGAATACGGCCAGGTTGTCCAAGCCTAGACAGGGGACGTTGAGAGGCAGAGGTCGGGTTCGAACCACGGACCTTCCAACCAGTAAATGCGCGCTCTAACCACTGAGCCAATTCGCCCTCACAAACACATAACTAATCACTGATACGCTTAGGCTTTTATGATCAGTTAAGTTTAACTCACAGATAATGTATTTACACTCCTTCCGATCTGTGGTCTGGACGAATCGGTGGAAAGTTGAAACAAATACTACTGATAATGGCTGGCCTGTTAGTTATTTTGCCAACCTGGGTTGAGTGAGAATCGTAGACATTTAATTCAAATGAATTGGATATCTTGTGTTTGCATTTCCGTTGAGCGAATCTCGTCTCACAAATAGCATCCACACACTTCTGTGAGCGATTGTTGTCGATCACCAGCCAACTACAGCTTCAGCCTTCGTACACCTTTAAATGCTTTATCAGTGTTTTTCCCTAGTTCACAGGAGATCAGATCTTAGGTCCAAAAACTGGTGCAATTCGCACAAGCTCGAATAGCATATCTTTCTCATTTCAAGGAGTCAATGGAATTCCCAGGACGATCCAGTCCGATGCCTAAAGTGTCCCAATGTGGCTGGATTTCCTTATATCCCAAGGGATTTACGACTCCTCGGGTTTCGACAACCCCCCGTGTCGTTGATTCGAGTCGTCTTTAGACGTACCAAGAATACTGTCCTAACATATCTTATCAGGATATTTTGGGAAGAATACCAGGAAGTCCTTGCAAGAAGAATGTGTGGAAAACAAGCTGGTTTGTTGAGGGGATCTGGTGTTGTAATTGCTCACTCTACATGTCAAGAACTCGCGCGGTGTTGGCATAAGTTGATTAGGAACGAGACGTGACACAAACCCTGCGAAATGTAGTCCAAATCAGGAGCGAGTTTACAAATTTATTCGTCTTTTTAGCAGTTTGTAACCCAAGAAACTGCACAGTGGTTGGAGAATCTCAGCAATAGAAAGGTAGGTAACTAGCTTGAACCTCACTTGACACCGGATGGATTCAAACGCTTTCCGATGAGTTTGTTTTTATCGGTAGAACTTGCTACCCGAACCTCTGTACAAAGAACACTCCGTTACAAGAACCATTTTCTGCTGATTCCTGAGAAAAGGATCAAACTTGTAGATATTTTCAATCAGTTCAATCATTCGAGTAGCTTTCCAGAAGGGAAAAACGCTTCGCTCAGTCTTGGTGCAATTGAAAGATCCCCTCCCGGTTGAAAGGACTAGGGACTGCGTGTATAAAATTAACTGCAACAATTGCACGAAGGTTTACATAGGACAAACCGCCAGGGAATTGCACACCAGAATTGGTGAGCATAAAAGGAGAATAAACAAACCACCAAAGAATGCGGTAGAATAGCAAATGCTGGTCAAAGACTCAGCGATGGCGGTGCATGCCTTAGATACGGGACACAGAATAGATCTAGATAATGTGGAAGTTTTAAGATGAGGATTGCGATTCACACCGCAGCAGCAGATAGCCGAGGCGGTGGAAATCACCAAGCATCACAGCGTGAACAGAATCGAGGGTGTAGAACTGGCGAGCGTATGGAAAACAGTCTTAGATAAGCGGAGTTGACACGTGACTGTGTGCGGGTGTCAGTGCACGTAGAATCATTAGCAAAACCCGACCAAAGTCCACAGAAATCCTCTTCCTTACGCAACTATCGTAGCACCAATTCAAGAGGGATCTTCACATGAACCGAACCGGAAGAACTAGATCCCAGGCTGGACCGAACTCCATGCAGGCTTCCCCATGGGCCTAACACTTGGTCACCCACCCTAACACAAAAAATCCCTCGACCGATAGCTAACAGACATTTAGCTTGACTTAGCTGATTGGTTCTCCTTCCGCCTTAAATCTCGACCAACCTCGTAACCTAGTTACTTGGCCCGACGAAGCTTTTGTTTCAAAAGCGAGACGTTGTCCAGCAGTAAACCCACTGATTGTTACCAAACTTTTCCGAAAACGAGGATCAAATTCGATTTATTTTTGCGTCCATTATCAGGTGACCTCATCCACGGCTGGTGCTCTATCTCCCGAAACTCAAGGCTGTGATATATTTCTCAGTAAATCGATCAAAGGCACAGTTATTTGAGAACTCACTGTTCAATGACCGATTCATATGGTATGCATACGAATACGACATTTTTCACCCAGCTAGATCAAACAGAAATGTCAGAACTCGATGTATAGGCATCCTTGTTTGTTTGTTTGTTTCGAACAGCCTACGGATCACTCCAGCTAGTTTTTTACTGCTTAATAATAACACAGTTATCGAGTAAAAGAATAGAACTTTCATTCTTTTTGTGTATCCACATGGTCCTTGCAACCATACCTACTTCGTCTTATACAACGGTGTATCTTTTCGGGTATCAATCAACCAAGGAGTAAATAAGTAAACAAATAAATAATTGTTCGGCTGTACCAACCTTTCGGTACCTAGCTACCATTTCGTCTGAAGAAAGCACGAGGGCCGAGTTTGCTGTCAGTTTGCCCAAGCCCAGACAGGAGCAGTTGAGATGTCGGAGCTGGGCTCAGACCACGATCCCTCCAGTCAGTAAGTTCGCGTCTCAAGCACTGAGTTACCTCGAACTCGGAGCCAGAAGCTGCTGTCTGCACATTGTGTTGAAAATCAATGTGGTCTAAGCAAATTTCCGTTATGAGTCATTCTGCTACCGAGCAAAACCACGACCAACAAAACAGATGGCATAATTCTGCATATTTGGGGCGTTGCTCTTCTGTGAACAGGCTTTATGCATCCATTTCGCTTAGATTTCTGCACACACACACAAAAACACCAATGAAATTGCATCTGATCGAACTAGGACGAAGCATTCAGAGTGAACAGCTTTTTCAGATATTCAGTCACAGATCACATAGACGCTTTGATCGCCTTATCTTACTGAGTATTTCCAGTGATCATCACAGTGCCCTAATGACTGAGCTGACGGTTTGGATCCGAACTATATTGTCACAGACGTAATACACTACTCATAAGGTTGCTGAAATCTCTTCGACAGCCAACGACCGGTTTTGCCCTTTTGGGGGCTCATCGGGTAGACGTGGTCCCCGAATTTCCGTCAACCTTATGTTCTACTTGAAATCAAATTGTACGAAATTAGCGAAGTACACTCATTTGGTTTTGAGGGAGACGGCAGTACCATTCAGTCTTCTTTCAATATGGGAATTAAACATTTAAATAAAGCAAGAAATCTTGACGGAACACACTACTCATAAGAGTGTTGAGAACTTAGCGAAATACACTTATTTGCAA
This sequence comes from Clonorchis sinensis, assembly GCA_003604175.2. Taxonomy (NCBI): domain Eukaryota; kingdom Metazoa; phylum Platyhelminthes; class Trematoda; order Opisthorchiida; family Opisthorchiidae; genus Clonorchis; species Clonorchis sinensis. The sequence goes on from CM030371.1 coordinate 28,715,346, forward strand.
ACCAATTTGGTTTTGCGAGAGACTCACCTGGAATCCAGCTGAATCTCCCGTTTGTGACGTTTCCAGGCCACTGAATGTGCTGCACCAGACCGCCTCATGTTTCATTTGCTACGATATTCGAAATATCGCGATGCATGCATGGACGTAAGACACTACTTATAAGGTTGCTGAAAATTCTTCGACAGCCAACGACCAGTTTCGAAAAACCAAAGTTGTTTGCAACTAAGTGTATTTCGTTATACTGTCACAGATTTTGGTGATTCTAGCTCATTCTGGTGGGAAAAAGGTCGAATTCCACATCATGTGACTTCACACAGACGAAGTAGGATACGGCCTAAACACAGTTCACATCAAGGGCGTATAGTAGGGTGTAGAAGTTTGCACAGTTCAACCTAGTCGACTGTTTTTTTTTTCAAATAAAGATTAGCATGTAAGCCGCAGCCCTGAGAAACTCGGATAAATTAAGTTATGGAGTCTATCCTAGTGTTACCGGTAGCTAAGTTCGATTTTCTATTCATTTGTTTCGTGGGCGTAGGTGAATTGGCGTTTGCGAATGTGAGCCACCTGGAAAGTGGAATTCTGCTGAATTCCTTTGACTCTATACCCGCAATCAGCTCAGTTTTCACGTCACTATTTCTTAGTGTTGCACGTGTTGCACATACCGGCACCAGTGGCACCGTGTAAATGCATGCATCCAGCGCACACCGATAAATTAAACTCAGGAACCATGAAAACAGTGGTCCTCTCGGACTCAAACCAGTCGTGATGCAACGTTCGTCAATTTTCAATTCACTTTTTTCGCCTTATCCAATGTATCGTGAGGTAATCTGATAAACTGTGGATCGCAACGCAATGCTCAAACCTGTCTTTCGCTCGTAGGTGAATTAAACTGCGTCGATGATACACGATACAGACGAGGATATCTCCAGAGTGAGGCACACATACATACCTCCAATAAGGTATAATTAGGGTGCAACAGTCATTCGTTATGGTCAGCTGAATTCAGTTGACCAGGAAACAACTCCTTCTATAATCGGCAATTTGCAGGGTCGCTGCTGCAGCAGGTTGATTTTAATGAGTGTGGTGAAAAACGGGCAATTTGAAGAAGTCGGTCGAAACACAGCAACGACTCGCGCTACTATTTACCTGAACAGCAGCATCTGAGCAGCAGTTTTAGGGTAGGAAATGAATACTCAACAGATAGGCGACAATCGAGTGACGCAGTAAGCACGAGGCCAAACACGCAGCTGGTCAGTTCAGGTGCGCGTGTTCATGGGCCTGTACGGCCCCGTCTGGAAGGTTGATTGACAGCCGGTAGACAAGTACCACACTTAAGCGTTCGAACCAATCACTGCTCTAAACACGGATGCACACATACACACGTTGTGGATAAGTGCCGTCTCTTCCGCTAAGCGCAAGCTAATATCATCCAATCATCTGCCGAATTGCGAAGAACGCATGTGTACGTTTATGCATCTCTACATGTGTTCCGTCAGCCTGGTTACCGGGGCCGCGGTGCGCACAGGTACACAACGCGGAACGAGCAGACAAGCATGAAACGGGGACATTGCGTTCGTGCCTATGCCGGTTGAGCGTCTGAAGGGAGGCGGGGAGGCGAAAGACGCAAATTGTTGTTCCGCCACCCCTCTACTACCGACTATTCTGTGTACCCCATGCAGTCACAACACGCGTTCACACACCGCCATCACCCATTCATTCAAATTCACTTAGAGATGATTGACATGTTAGCAAGATAGGCGTGTACGCGTGCGGCGTGCGAGCGTACGTGTGTGCGTACGTATGCACTGTCTGGGCCGTGGAACGGAAGCATTCGGTTGGGAGACGGGAGTTACGAAGCGCGTTGAACTAGACATCAGTGCTACTTGCATGTGTGAGAGAGAGACAGAGGGCAAGAGAATATGTCCGAGAGCTACTGTTGTGTGTGTGTGCACGTGTGCACTGTTTGCAGCGTTTCTTGATGAGCTGTTTCCCTGACTAGCACAAAACCGGACGTGGATTGTAGCAAGTATTCGGCAACTTGGTAGACACGATAGACCTTACACAACGCTTTTTGAATTATAAAAATTTGATAGATCCCACGTGCTGCTTCCCCAACTTTAGCGTTGTCGTGGTTATCACAATACCATTCATGTGTCACTGCCCGACAGCACTTGTTACCGTTTCTTTTACATTTGTACCTACGGATTCTTGTTCTGCGAACTGCCGTTGGATTCTTCGGTTACGGTACCATTTTCCCACCGACAACAGTATCCCGCGGTGACGATGCCCCGGAGGAGGCGCATGCCAAGCACCAATCCACATTATTCCCTTGGAAACACTACCGGAACATTACGACTGTCACCAGTGCAGACCAAGTTGTTACAGGATAGTGCTCAGGATACGCAGGACTGTCACGTATCCTCGACCACAACAAGTTTAATGCAAGAAATTCAAAGGTAAGCAAATCTTAGTTGTTGTTTTTTTTTAAATTTTGTTCTTTACAGTAGCACAGATAGCCTTGTCAATAACTTTGAAATGACCAAGCAGTCCGTAATGTGATCTTTTCAAAAAGAAAGGGACCATCAAAAAGGGTAGACTCTAAGACAAAAACAGCGGCGACTAGAATGGGTTTTTCCCCTAGCACATTTCAACCATCCGTCTCGTATAAGATAAACACAAATAACTGGAGTAAGATAAGGGAAAACGTGCGGCGTTTCGGATGTTCCGTCAAGGTCTGATATGTTCCTCCTCTGACGAAATAGCCATCAGATCACACACACACACACACACACACACACACACACACAGTTTGTGGTCACACTAACAGCGAGTGAACGCAAAGTGACAAGCTCCCAGGGGTGTTGAAAAGTTTCAGTCGGACTTGTAAACAGGAAAAACCCAGCGTACTTTCAGATGACCGCTGTCGTTCATCTACTTAACACTGTGCGGAACGACACAGTCGTCGACGTGACGACTGAACTCGTTCTACGTGGGAGAATCTGTACCGGGAGTTGTCGCAGGGTATCTACATTCGAAACTCATCCCGTCAGAATTTACACACGCTTTAAAACCGCATTTCGGTAGGTTACGGGAATTTCTTTTGAACAAATATTGGGACTTCTTTCACTGTTCTCGGGTTTAAACAAACACGATTCCTCGCTAAAACCGTGATAAAATGCTCACCTCGTATGTCAGGGTTGAAACCCCGACAAGCCCAAAGTAATAGGCACTGCTAATGAGTTCTAACAAGAGCCAAACTCGAGTCCATTGCTCCCCCTGGTGTGGGGTCACCAAAATAATAGCTCCAAGACATGATCAGGATGGCGGGAAGACGAAACACATTTGTATAGCCTACGGAAGTCGAGAAATATCCATAGGTACTGCTCTATAAAAATGTCCTAACTTCTTGTTCAGATAATGCGGATCTCACTCGGTTATTGTTTGGAGGTAAAATCTACTTTATTTGAGGCCGGAGAATGATTTCTGTCACGTGATCGTACTTTAGGTTGGAGGTATTGAAGTGTCACGCTGTGACGATGCCTGCCTTTGAGACGGTGAAGTTTTTTGTCCCTGTCAGCTGTGCTTTGTGACTTTGTGAAAAGGGGATTTTCCTAGCTTTTCGTGAGTATTCTTATTCTTTTTCCGTTGTGTTAGAGTTTGCAATGAGCCACTCAAATTCCCCCCTCTCTTCGTTTACGTTCAATATTGTGATTGACGCCTTCGTGGGTTGTGCGCTCAAGGGCACAGTGAATCTGGTTGACAAAACACATTTAGAAAGGAGTTTTTAGACCTTGGCAATGCAGATGACATTGTGTTTTATTTGACGACCATAAAACCATGCACACTACCCGGAAGTGGTCCCCTGTTTCAGTGTTTGGTGTGCAGCTTCAGCACTTTTCACTCCCGTCTAGCCCTTTTGGAACCTGGCACTGCGACATTTCCTCTGGGGAGGTCGATCGGGGGGGATCGCATTGTGGCTTGAGCTGGATTGGCATAGAGTTACAGTAACACCTTAGTTTCGACGATACTATGATCTGGACATGATATGAACACGACAAGAGAGAGCTGTCCCTGAGACTGCAACGGAAACAATATATAAAAGTCATCGTTTTTAGTAATACATACTAGTAGTAAATACTCGTGTTTAACTGTTGTCGTGTGCTTTCTCACTACTACGGTTTCACAAGATTAAGAAGCCCAAGAATAGTTTGTGCCAGGGGGGAAATTGTTTTGGGGTGAGTGTGATAAGTGTACTTTATTAATTTGTTCTAGTAACGATATTCAAAATCAAATTGACCTGCCTCAGTCCATGATTAGACCAAATAATGTATGTTCAGCAAGTACACACTGAGGACGCTTCCCGTGAGATAATGCATGGTGAAAAACCTCTGTTCGTGGAGACCTTTCGATCGGGCAGTAGTGGTAGGTAATGAGTCGGTTGTAAGTATCCTTGTTGGGGGGCAGACTGACGCCCAAGATCGTTCGATTTTTATGCCCCTACTCTGATAGGACCTCATCTATTTCACAAATATGTCACATTTCCGAGAATTTTTGTCATCTGGCCGCGGTTTCCACCTTTAGTGAATGAATCGTGGTGGGTGGTAATCGGTGCAGTGTGTTCTTGTCAGGGCGGACTTTGTCCGTTAAGTACACCGTCTCCCGCGGATTTCACCGAACGTTAGCGGGGACGATCAATCTGCAGCCATACTTTGGAATAACCATCCAGGAATGAGGTGTCTTCTTACAAGAGGCACCAGTGGAGGGCAAATTTAGCTCAATGATGAGACACCTATTCATCAATCATGGTCATGCTTCCAGTTTTACGAACACCTTGAAAATCAATTTTTACTCCATTTATCCTCTAAGCCGTCACCCCGATTAAAAACAACCGTAAATCGCAAGACACTACTTTATTTACTCGCATCTTCCCGCAAACGAGTAATATTATTTTCTCCATGCTCATTGCTTTGCAGTCCGTCAAACAATGTTCATTCAACTCGTTTGCAAACAAGTTTGGTTTTTCGGGAGACTCACTAGAAACCCAACCTAATCTCTCGTTTATGATGTTTTCAAGTAATTGAATGTGCTGCACCAGGCCGCCTCATCTTTCAGTTGGTACAATATTCGAGATATCACGATACATGTATAGACGTAAGACACTACTCATAAGGTTGCTGAAAAACTTTTGACAACCCACGTCTATACATGTATCGTGATATCTCGAATATTGTACCAACTGAAAGATGAGGCGGCCTGGTGCAGCACATTCAATTGCTTAAAAACATCACAAGCGAGAGATTCAGCTGAGTTCCAGGTGAGTCTCTCGCAAAACCAAATTTGTTTGCAAATGAGTGTAGTTCGCTAATTTCGTGCAATTTGGGTTCAAGTAGAACATAAGGTTGACGGAAACTGGGGGACTGCGCCTACCTAATGAGCCCCAAGAAGAGTGCAACCGGTCGTCCGCTGTCGAAGAAGTTTCAGCAACCTTATGAGTAGTGTATTACGTCTACAAATGTTCATTCAAGTTGTCCATGATTTCTTCCTTTGTCAGTAAAATCCCACGGCCGTACTATGAGGAAGCTTTGTGTAAAATAAGGAGACTTCAACGTTTAAGACAATACTGCAACTGCATTGTTCTTGTCAACAAGGAACCTGTCAAGATCCAGTGCATCCAGGTCAGCCATTCAGCTCCACGTTTCAGTTGATCTTGGCTGAGGATAGTGGGGGGTTTACCCGGACACCGCTTCTTACACTCAGACGTCACGCTGATTCCATCTTTCTTAACATATTGAAGATTAGCTCACTGACCCTTTTGTGTAAACCCGATTGATGGTCTATGCGGTTGTTTAAGAGTAGGGGGAGACTGTCACGGTGCTGTATGCACCAAGCAAATCCAGTTACCGTCTTGGTGTTATACTTGTCTCATCTTGCCCAGTCGCGTGGGAATATTCAATGTTAAACCTGGTCATCGGGTATGCAGGACAGCGGAAAGTCGTTAATGTGTCAACTGAAATCCCATTGCAAACCATTAGAGAGTTGCCACTCTCTATTGTTTCGTTGACTGAAAGGCTCTTTTGGTTGCCCAATCAGCTTATTCCCCCCCCCCATTACACACTACGGTTCTGATCGTTTCATCCTGTTCAGCGTGGAAGTTGTCTCGTTCCAGAACACCTTCGTTCCGCCCTAGCTATTAGGAGAGCATTGTAGTTGTACACTCATTACACATCGTTTCAAACTGAATTCCCGTCTCAGATAATTGGGCACACTTAGAAATAAGATGAATGCTACACGCAGCGACCTTCTTCGGACAGTTTCCTGTTGACTCTAAGTCATGAGCGCGTCAGCCAAAGTTTTGGAACGAGTATTTTCGCATTCAATTTCCACGTTTTAGGCGCCTACATTTGACCTGACTCAAACTGGAGAACGATGAACCGTGCGCGCTTCTCGCTTGACTAGTTTGGGGCATATCGAACAAAAGTGCATCTTCCCCGTGTCCCCCAACCACTAGGTCATTATTCATGGCATGCAATATGCTGAAAAAGGGTCTGCTCAAAAAACTTTTTGATGCTCCAAATACTTAGTCTCCGATTTAGGAGAGCATCGCATTTCACGACCCCCGGATAAATGCCATGTTCTCAGTATAGGCCAATTGGACCAATAGTCTATCTTGTTGATTCGGATTTGAAGAGAGTTGACAACATTTGGCCCTGCAAAGACGGGGTTACTACTTAAGGTCTTTTGTCAGGTTTTTGTTTGATTTTTGCGTTGCAGGCTGAAGTGACGGTCCGCCGGTAAACTTACCGTCAATATCTATCAACTTAGCCACTCCAGAAAGCCTTTGGAAGACAAATCCCCACCATCACCGAGGGCCTGTGCTCAGCCGCTTTTTCAAAGTGTCTGATAAGGGGTTTCCAAGGTTGGCGTCGTTTAATATAGTGGTTATTCCAGAGCGGTTGTGTTTCCTTAAGTCAGTGGTGCTTGAGTGGTGTTTGTACACGAAATGAGCCAAAAATGCACACAGACTGCGCACAAAAAAGCAGCTTGCACCTTTTTTGCGGTGATCTGAACCTACGTCTGACCGTCTGCCTATTTAGTCCCCTTCAATAAGCTCTCTGTACAAAACTTTATCGATCCAGTCATCTCTTGTTTCTAAGTAACGGACCCCAGCATATAGCAAAGACCACCCATTTTCATGGTCTTACCACCCAGCTGTACTTTACAACTCAACACCAGCAAGTCATAACTCAGCATTAATTTGAACATGGCTTTTTCGTTCAGTCATGCGAAAATCACGAGGAACACTGTTGTACGGCAGATGGTTTTCTTGACTTTTAGAGGTTTTGAAAAGCCACGAATTCCGACCGAGTTCACGCACTTTCCTTGAGGGTGTTTACTTAAAGATTGTTCTCCTCTCCCCAATTAACAGAGGAACCGATCAAAATAATCAATCTGTGTTTGTGATGGATGACCAGGATGATGTTTTATTTGAAAAGTTGCGCTTGAAAAGAAACTATTACTCCTAGAATAGCCATCGTATATCAATAAGGTCTTCACGAGAGACTCAATTGAATCTCTCGTTTATGACGGTCTTCAACTGAATGTGTCGCACAAAGGCCGTCTCCTGGAAAGCAACTTGATATGCAACTGAGTGTATTCGTCGAAATCAGTCCAATTTGGGTTCAGTTAGAACGTAAGGTTGACGGAAACTCGGGGACTGTGCCCACCTGATGGGCCTCAAAAAGGGTGAAACCAGTCATGGGCTGTCGGAGAGTCTTCAGCGACCTTGTAAGCAGTTTACTTTATGAAATGTGTGTTGTGTTTTCTGTTTTCTGACACGAACGATATGACTGCGTGACTTTCAGGCTTTGCTGGCTAACTATTAGACTTACACCCGGGTTCTCCGCACCAAACTTTTGGATTTTCTGAGTTCAAAATCAGTGCATTCGTGGTTTCTTTTAGTTATTAAGAAGATGTTGAAGTTTCACCATTTTGTGCTGAAATCAAGTTCCATTGTCAAACTGTCATATAGTCCTTTTAGTTGAGAATTGTTCACCAGAGAAGCCAGTTTACACCGGATTTCGTGGTATGAATTGGGTGATGCTTACATAGCCCGACTGAATGTGAGTTAGTCACACCGTAGATCAGAGTTATTCGTGATTGAACTGTGTAGTGTTCAACCACTAAGGGGTCCGAACCAACCCACTGAGTAGTAAGATGCGCATTTCTGATGAGGCCCAACAGGGGTGCGGCAGCTGTACAATGCTTCTCAGTTTTTTCAGCTAAGAATGATCTCGTTTTGCAGTAAGAAATTCCATTCAAAATTCCGCGTTTTTCAGAGCTCAAAACTTCCAGCCACAATGACAGTTTTCTGTGCATTCCTAGGCAGAGAGTTGATGGGTGACCAGTTTTTTGCCTGCTGAAATGTGTTCAAATCGGCACAGAGATCCCTCTTTACATAGAGTTAGTAAAAAGGTTATTTATTGCTGCAGCCCTATGGGCCGTCTTAGCGGGGAGTGACTGGCTATTTCAAGTCGACTTCCTTTGTTGCATGATATTCTATCGAATCATCGGTGTTGAACACTGATGTCATGCTGTCAATGATGATGATGATGATGACGATGATGATGATGATGATGATGATGATGATGCTGATGATGATGATGATGATGATGATGATGCTGATGATGATGATGATGATGATGATGATGCTGATGATGATGATGATGATGATGATGATGCTGATGATGATGATGATGATGATGATGATGCTGATGATGATGATGATGATGATGATGATGGTGATGATGATGATGATGATTCTATACATGGATTCTGGTGCGCATGAAAATCCCTAGTTGGTTCCTTTTCTATACCGATTGTTGAGTTATATCTCATAAGCCACATAATCCTAGTTAATTCTTCTTCCCCATACTGGCTGGTTAGGAGCCCCGTAATACTTACACGAAGTTATACAGGATGGGCGCAGGATTGCCGTCCTAGGCTACATTCAGTGACCGTAACTAAGTGGAATCCACAGTCTGAATGCACCACAACGCATGGACTTGGAGGGTTATTCGTCTATTTGGATAGTGTTTAATTTAACAAAACAAATCGTAGATTGTGTATCTCTGGGAGAGGCAGCAATACCATTGTATACCGTACAATATGCACGTATCTCCCCCCCCCTCATCCACAACACGTCCTGAAGTTGAGTTAGCGTTCTGGCGGTGGGAATCGGACCTATTCATTGGTCTACATTCAGTCCCAATGATAGGTTACAGACCGTCAAAATGGACTCCATGTTTGATAACTACGTGTAGCTTTAGTTGAGTCGGGCAGGTACCGATTTGGCAGTCTTTGTGATTTGCCTCAGACTAATTTGTATTCTCTTCTGAGCCGTTCATTTCGCGCGATTTTCTTCGTCTCTCTCTCTCTTTACATTTCTTGCGAATTTCCGTGTTAAGCAGCTGAAGGGTAGCAGTGGGAAGTCGCTTGAATCACGAGACTTTTGTATGGTAAACAGAGCTGACAGAAAGCTAATTTCAACTGCTAAAGGGTTGGACTCAAACAGGTAGATGTGAATTTCTCACGATGCTCCATGCTGTGTAACTCGCCTGAACGATCGATGAAATGACACAGACGATTGAAACACAAAACACGGAGGGTTGAGCTAAAAATTTTATGAGAACGACTAGGGCTTCTGGACTTGATTCCGAATTCAGAGTGGAACTCAGCCCCGTTTACCCAAGCTTCTGGATCGCGCAAACCAAGAGTTTACTGAGTGTTAAGAATCGGCCTCTCGACTACGGATTTTATCCGCCCATGTGGGAATTGGTTTGTTTCAGGTAGGGGAACAAATCTATCGTGTGATGAGTGGAGACCGCCCTGATGCTTTCGGGGCGTCGGGCAAAATTAGTCACATCGGTCAAGCGTGAACACACTCATCTGCCGTTTCAGACGTGATAACTCAGTTGCATGCGGCCTGCACTGGTCCAGTAGTGGTAACACGATCGTCTCGAATATCAGGTGTGCGCAACTCAAACCCTGGCACAGCCATGGATATGCAACTCGAGTCCGGTGGTTCCTCGCTTAGGTGTGGAATAACTACGCCAGGATAGGAAGGAAGACTCTTCGCGCGAGAGTGATGTGAATGCGGAACATTTTACTGCCTGGTACAGTCAAAAACTGCAAAACATGTCGCCATAGCACCAATATGAAGCCAGTGGGGACTGAACCGGAATCCGAATATCTGACTTTACGATTTCGTTAGGCTTTTCCTACTTGTAACCAGCATGCCAAATGGCTGTATTCATTCAGACGTTTCAGCTTGGGATGCGAATTCACCAAGGTCGAAGCTTCTACGCTCATACTGAGTACCAGTTAAAAATATCTTTATTTTAACTGTGTATAATCACCATGTGACTTCTATTTTATATTTTGTGAGAATCTTCGCCTTCTGCTCCGCGCATCAACCTCCAAACTGCTTTTTTGTTAAGGCTTACTTCAATCTGGAGGAGTAGACCTATCGTTTCGTGTAGTTGCATCAGTATGTGAAACCCGCAAGTTCTCAGGACAGAACCACCACAAACTAACACATCTACGTCAAATAGGAAAATACCCTGCCAATTGCACAAACCCAGCAAAACTCCCAGCGCTTTATTTTCAAATGAAAAGGTCAGTTCTTGTTCCGAAATAATAGCCCGTATAAAGCCTCCGTTTTTAATGGACTGTCGGTTTGTGTATTGTCAAACGTCCTTCACTCATGCATACACAAACGCCGAATATGCAGGTCTGCGATTGCCTTGCGCTAAACACACGGGTGGACCTAAAGTAGGCATTCTCTAAATATCCATGAAACCGGTAGACGAGGAGGCGAACAGGAGAAAAGTAGTGTGCACTGCGTTTGCATTTCGAACGTGACTCAAACAGGGACGAAACGCGTATGCCTACTCTCGGACTAAACGTATTTCTATCAACCGAAATCAGGAGTGGCGCCAGACAGCGATTTAAAACGACGGGGACGCACCGCGAAAGATGGACGCGCAATTATTGCATCGGTGCCACTGGTTTATTCAGTGCATTCTGTTTTGTCTCGGAAAGACAATGTGTGAATTTAAAATTTTCCTCCATACTGGCACCAGTTTAGCTGAAAAAAGCAGGAAGCAAACCCAGGTTTGGGGTGTTGAAAATAATTTCGAGGTGAAAGTGTGTGTGTGTGTGTGTGTGTACAAAAAATCACACATGGGCGAGAATGAGGTGCACTGAGTAGAATTGTCTCTCCGACTGGCCAAATTTGCCCGAGAGCACCGGACCCGTTCATTCCCCTCTATTTGCAGTGAATCAGACCGGATGAACAGGAAAACATTTATTTATATGACTATAACATACACAATTAGGGGGAAAGAAACATACCCGAAAAAGACAAAAATGAAAAATACGACAGAACCATAGGAAATGTACGGGTAGACACATTCACCAGTGCATGCTTTTGTCCAATGAGAAAAAAAGATTGCATCCGCAATTTTGAGTAACATGAGGATAATATGCGTCCGGTTTACTTCCAGGATCTTGCGATAACGATATAACATAACCTATCTGAAGATAGGTTTCCAGTCTCTATTTTGGGACGGCGATATCTCGATATCCGAAATGGAAGGATGGGGTCGGTAGGAGAACGTTTGTCAGTGCAAGTACAGTGCTCCCCCGCCCAACAAAGCACACCAAATTACGGCTCTTCTTGGGAGTGATTCTGTAGAATTCCCTTTTAGAACCGAAGTCGACACTAACTGGCAGAGAGGGGAATGCATTGGGGAATAGCTTTATCGGTTAGGTGGGACTAAAAAAGGAAAATCTTTATCTTGCAGAACGAGTAAAATGTAGAGTCAAGCACCCCCCGTCACTGATTGCATTGTTAGATTGATCTGGCCACCCTTGGTAACTATGACAGAGCATTCAGAACGTGAAGGCTTTCAGTGTACGTAGTAGCTTTTGATCTTTTGTGATCTCTGTGACAGGCTGTCTTTTGCTGCGCTGCTTTATCGTTGATTTCTACAAACCTTGTTCTTCGTCAGTTACATGGGATAAGTTAAAGATACTTGTCTAGCAGTTCAGTAGTAGCACGATGGAATTACTACTCCAAAGAGCAGCGCCCCATTGATTTGGTGGTTTACGTTGGAACCCAGATGGTTAGTGCCACGCTGTATGGACGGTCAAAGTCGGTTTGGGATAACATGTGTTCCAGAGATGCTCCCAAACTGAGTGACCAAACTGCTATGTTCTTCGATAAACCTGCAGTAGAAGTGGGAAGGTTCACTCTGCTCTTGAAGGTACCCTCTCTTAATGGCCATTCTGGAGGGAGGGTGGACAGTGTCCCCATAAATCGTTGTGGTGCTTTGATGTAAAATGGCACCAACCGTTTAGATTACTTTGCACGCTATAGACCTTCCAGTTGTGGTGCGCTCCGTAGTAGACAAACCAAAAAAGCCAAAACCGGCTGAGTGTAAATGTGCTTTGTGGTGGTGACGTAACACACTACTCATAAGGTTGTTGAAAACTTCTCGACAGCCTACAACCGATTTCGCCCATCTTCTTAGGACATCGGGTAGACGCTGTCTCCGAGTTTCCTTCGACATTGTGTTGATTTGTTTAGGGTTTTCGCGTTTATCAGAACTACCTTCTTCCTATGTCCAGGACATGACTCTTTCATCAAGGCCAAACTAGGTCTCTCGAATTCCGAATGAAATCGTCCCATTTGGTTAAGGTAGGCAACTCTAAAAATCCAAAATTACCATCATTGTTATTGGTGCCATCTCTGACGCTCTTGACGATGATGGACAACATTAAAAAAATTCGTTTTTACCTCATCCTTGTCGCAAGCATAGCGAGGGAACAGAACGGAACCTTCATGAATGAGAGGCTCAACTAGATTCAGTTGAGTCTCCTGTGAAAACCACTTCCGTGTGCAAATGAGAGTATATTTCAAAATCTGTCCAATTTGAGTTCAAGCAGAACATAGGAGTTGACGGAAACTCGAGTACTGCTTCTGCCTGGTGAGCGCCGAGGAGGGCGAAACCGGCCGTGGGATGTCGAACAATGTTCAGCAACCTCATGTTCAGAACAGAACCAAATTGCTGTGTACTGGAACCGACTGACCAGTCGGTGAGACGATAGTAAGCGAACCACTACCAAAACACCCTCAAAGTCATCTTTCAGCACAAGTTGTGAACCTCCGAGATGATTAACAGGTATCGGCAGAATGAAGGAAATCGCTGTAAGCATTCGTTCTAAATAACGGTCCCTTCTGTAACCGAACCTTCTCAAATGCAATTACGCGCCTCCACCACCACTCAGAAATAGAATCACTCCTCCCCTCCTGTATGACTGAATCAGCGTTGCTCTTTCAATCTCATAGTGTAAACAGAGTTCTGTATCATTTAACTGTGCGAGCCAGCGTATCGTGGAAACCTGGTCAGCAGTGAAAGAAACTCCAACTGCCGAAATCCTCAAAATAATTCGCGCCACTCACAGACCAATTATTGTGAGGCCCGAAAATGCCAACAAAATCTTTCATACGGTGATTAAAAAAAGTGACATTTTTCCAATGTTTATGTGATCCAATGGACGGAACCGAATGTTTGGGGCGAGATGGCCCAAGTGGTTGGAGCGCGAATTTACTGACCGGAAGGTTCGTGGTTCGAACCCGACTTCTGCCTCTCGACTCCCCCTGTCTAGGCTTGGGCAACCTGGCAGTATCCCAGTTTTCGTGCAACCTTCGGGTGGCATGGCAGCTAGGCACCGAAAGGGTGCTACAGCTGAACGACGAAGTTCAAGTCAAGCATGACCCCTGTGGATGCGTAAAACTAGCAGCCAACCCTCGTCCTCATTTTGTTTGACCCGACCGATTCCTGAGGCAGATTTTCAGCTTCAAAATTACGTTAAACCAAGAAGTTTCGAGGTTATCCAAACGGGCACAGTCGGCAACTGATCGTCCCCTTAAATCACCAAGAAGCTCGCGGAAGACAACAAAGTATTTGCCTCCTATAAGCAATGCTAGTTATATAATCATCGAGGTCTTCCTGAGAGCCGTCCGCTGTTTGAGCACTCAATTTTTATACGACTGCTTCTGCATAAATCCTATTCGCCAAGAGTTGTAAACCGTTATTTCTTATTGACGTACGCTTCAAGGAAGACTGTAACCTACTCAGTGTACTACTTGTGAGGCATACACAAGTTGATCAATTTTTAGCACCAGCGGTAAAAACTAAGATTGTTTAAATCCAATGATTGCTCAACTTTGGACACACAAATGTCTTGGAAGCATTCACAACTAATTCAGCTCCGATCATGAGCTAGAGCAGAGCGCTACTCCCACCTCATGACAGGGTTTCGCATCACAAACCCAAGTTTGACAGCAATAGGTTTCTGGCTCTGTCACCGGTGGTGAGCCTTTTTTCCAGCGAAACGGTGATAATTCGACTGTAGTTTCTGCGAATCGTTCTGGATTTCGTCGGGAACTGTTATCTTTCTGAATCTGGTGGTAGTGTTCTTTCCCAAACGAATCGTCTCGACGTCCGTCATGTCCTACCACCCTCTTCCCCCAATTAGAGGAGCAAACTGAGTGTGACTCTGAAAAACTGGACAAAGAAAGTCGACTTCACCCGATTTATTCACCCTAGATAGCGAGTCTAACATTAGTCCGCTTTGATGTTTCACATACCGATAGTTTCACTTGACAAAATGGCTTATACCTGCGATTTATTGTTCATAGTATTGCCCCCATTTCCTATGGAACGCGTCCTTGCAGGTGAAACGATGGTTCGTACAGCATTCTTCTAGACTGTCTACAGTTGACGACATCCACACAGGCATATAAATGCCTGGTCATCAGCATGCGAGTTATCCGTTGCCAAGCTAGGGTGGCGCTTGGTTACGGCTCATCCTCACTAGTACCTCATCCTACCGTTTCCTCCAAGCAAGGCTAACGTGAAACATGAACTTAAACGAAGCCTAGTGTTAAACTGCTTGCAACAGTTTGTGTAAACATGTGGGAATAAATGTACCATCAGAGTAATTCACAGCAGGATGACACCAAGTTCATGTTTACCATGGCATACCACACATGTCTAACAACGCTCAATCAGTAATAGTCAATAACTTTGTCTTGATGACAACCTATGCTTTGCTAGAGGGATCACCTGCGGTGTTCCTTTGGAAGCTACAGTTTTTGGCGTAATCTCAGTTGCTGACCTGATCCCGATTATTTTGTGGATACACCGTTTTATTTAACCAAGAAAGCCCGTCCAATGTCCACTAGTTCATCTTTTTTAAAATCCATCCTTTCGTCAATTCGTCAGTCATCAAATGCGCACACCACCAACGCACTGGTCTTCAGGTCACTTGGTCATCTATTTTAATGACATCCAGTTTACCAGGATCGAAAGTAGTCTGTTAGCTCATATAACCCAAAACTGGACGATCAGTTGACACCCTAAAGTGACGTCCGATTAAGAACTCCCTTCTCTGAGAACCAGGTCTTACGGTCCAGAAGGTTGGTAAACAGGTGCAGCTGCTTTCTGGATCGCCGGAACAGTAGCAGAGAATGGAGAGGCGTTTGGCTAAGGCTGTGCCTGACGTCCATGATTATGTAACCGAGTTTTCGGTAGCATTCAGTTTTACGATACAGTCAGATATATCTGTTCTTTCGTGGCTCCACGCTGGCTCCGCAGCCCTACTTACTAAGCAGAAGAGGATGGTGGAGCAGGTCCACACACTGGATGCAACCACTCCATACTTTCACGACTGAATTACGGAAACATCGCCGTTTACTACCAGAGTATGATGCTCATGCGTTTGAGAAAACCGAGGGCATAACGTGTGCACCAATGAGGAAGACATACTGGTCCAAAAACTATCTTGCTTTTACCCCTGTCCGGGCTTGAACACCACGGCAGTACATCTGCCCTCATGCTTCCCTCAGAATGCATGATAGCTTTGCAGTGGCCGACTTCTACAAGCGAACTAGTTGAGTTTTGGACCGGGAACAGTCACCTGTGTCTGGCGACGAACACTTGTATCCCGGTCGAGTCCTATGGGCTGTTATTACTCTCAGGAAGGCATTCTTGAGAAAGTCAGCACCTAGAGGTGCCCCAGTGGTGTTTTCCGCTTGCTTTGGCCAGTGAAGAAGTCTCACCGAAGAGGGCCCTTCCCTCCTGGGGAAGCTAGTCTCTTCTCCCTTGGTAGAAACTCTCTCGATGGACAATTTGCTGTGGACTCTGAAAGGCCTCCTCGACAAGGGTAATTTCTTGTGGTAGGACAACCCATCAAAACCACATTGAAGGCTTGTTGCACCATACTAGTAGGATTTCGCCAGTATACGCAGATTTGAAACAGATTTCCTAAGGGTGGGAAGGAAGTTCCTATGTTGTCTCAAGCAAATGTTCCGAGTATTCAACGCCTTGACAAATACGTAATTCCCAATTACTAGTGTAAATGCCAAATCCGAATAATGTTTGTCAACTCCTTCCTCCAGACTGTTAGGAAGCAGTAATTTTTCATCTAGATAAAATGGAAAAATATTACTAAAAAGGCCCGTCAAATACCAATGTCTATTCGCCAAATACACTCATTTGCACACCAGGAGACTCAAATGAATCCCAACTGAATCTCTTGCTCACGGTATTCTTCCAACAGTTGGGCTCCACAAAGATCACCTCATTTCTCAGCTGGTGTATCGCAGTCTATTTCCTTGGGGGAAACTACGCATAAGCTGGCTGAAAAACCCTACGATCAGATTTATCTTTTGTTTGGGATTTACAGGTATTCCTCAAGTTTCCGGCAACTAGTGTTCCACTTGGATTGCAATTGTACGAAGTTTGCGAAATACACTCAGTTGCGAACCATGCATGAGCTGTTGAGGAGTTTTCAGCAACCTTATGAGTAGTTTTCTTCCTTCTTGTGTACTGGCGGAAACAGTAATGATTACTTGGAGTTGTACTTGTTTCACTCCGTCTTGCAGCTGTGTTGCGTTGCCATCAATCGGCACTGCAACTGCGAAATGTTCCAAAGATTGGTCTGTGTGCTTATTGGAGGCTAACTCGTCAACTAAGTCACACAAAACCAAGCCATGAAGGGTTTTTATATGGTGGTAGTTAACATAACATGGACTGTCAAAAAGCGATGGTTCATCGTTTCAGAAAGGTTTGGTTTACAAGGTTGCTGAAAACTCCTAGACAGCCCGGGACCGGTTTCGCCCTTCTTGGGGTTCATTAGGTAGGCGCAGTCCTCGAGTTCCCGTCAACCTGATGTTCTACTTGAACCCGAACTAGACTGATTTCGACAAATACACTCATTTGCAAATCAATTTGATTTTCACAGGAGACTCAAGTGAACCTCTCGTTTATGATATTCTTCGACTGTGCTGCACAAAGGCCGCCTCATGTTTCAGTTGGTACGATATTCGAGATATCGCAGTATATTTTCATAAAGGAAACTACTCACAAGTTTGCTGAAAACTCGTTGACAGCCCACGACCGGTTTCACCCTTCTTGGAGCTCATCAGGTAGGCGCAGTCCCCAAGCTTCAATCAACCTGATGTTCTCCTTGAACCCAGATTGGACTGATTTCGACAACTACATCCAATCGGGCCTAAACATTGTCCAGTTGACCGATAGTTCACTTATAAACCATGGTCGATGGCGATTGCACTGAGTTCTCTTGAGGAATAAAGCAGTCATATGTTGAACTAACAAGTACCTCCCCTTTGGTTTTGAGTTTCTTCTCGAGGGGAGTTTAATGGGGAAAAATTCGTACCTTAAATATGTTCACTTCGAAAGGGTTGATTTCTCGAGATACGGTTGCTGTTGATAGCATTCATGGTGGTGAATGAGAATTCTTAAGTTAGTATCAAGCAAGTTGATTCGCAAATTTATCATTTTGCATCGGATCATCAACTGGAAATACCACTAAGACTGGTAACAATAAACAAACCATATTTATTCTCCAAAAAATCGATAAATTTTAACTCCCGACCCTGAATTATTATGGAATTGAGTCATTCAGATTTGGGCCATTTCCTAAGAGCGAAAGAATTTCGAGAATGGACGGAGAATATTGGTGGATTGATAGACTTCCCCCAACTTGTGAGCGACTGAAAAGGAAACGCCCATCAGGTGGTTTGAAAAAAATCGCCACTTTAAAGCTTATTAATGATATTTTTGGTGTTTGAAAACTGGTTGCCTGGTCGCCGTTGCTGTATTGCCACTGTGGTTTGTGTAAATCACGTGAGCGTTGAAGTTATTCCTTGACAGCCAGTTCATTTCTTGCCCGGAAAACTATGGGTTCGACTATTCCTTGCGCCATGTTGGTAATCCTAGACGCGGTGAAGCGAGGCACAGTATTTATTGATTTTTAATAAAGGGTGACTCGATATAGGAGAGAATGTTCGTAGCCAGGGTTGTTCACTTGGTGTTCCAACTGATCACCCAGCTGGGCAGTTTGTTTGCAACCGTTTCATTAACAATCGAGGGGACACCATCAGTGCGTTGCTGTGAAACGGACAGAGGAGCTGTGAGCTTCGTTCTGCAAAACACTGATGATATCACCTCGACTGGTGACGAAATGTTTGTAAGCAAATTACGAAGCTCAACAAACATTTCGGCTCGGTTGACTTGTTTCACTCTAAATCAACCTGGTTGACTATCTCAGTGACTGTCGGTCTCCATAAATTGTCGACCTTTTTAGGACAGTTTTGGAGGTCAGTCTCGCACAATTTATCAGTGGAAGTCACTTCACTGTTTTTTGAATTTTGACAGAAACGAGGTTTTTTATGCATCGACAGAATCCATATTAAAGATTCACGAGACATGCCAGAAAACGCGCTTGGGCTTGCGGGAAAAAACCCTGCAATCTCCATCGAAAAACCATCCCTGATCTACGCAAGTTACATTAACACCTGTTATCGCAAATATGGTACTTTTGAAATCCAAGGTCACATCGTGTCAAAGGCATCTTTTTGGCAAGCTTTCGTTCTCAGCTATTGAATCAGCTAACCCGTCTACCATGTCTCATGAGTGTGAGCCATTGTCTTCAGGATTCATAGCAGCGACCCAACACATCATACTTTTGACAGAAGAGGAGAGCGGGTTGAAACATTTCTCCCCCTCGCGCTATTTATCTGATAGCTTCCTTAGTCCGTAGGCTTTCCACGCCCATCAACGGGGAGGTTAGTCCCGCGGCCGACCATCACGATACTTTCATGGTTACCTCTGAGATAGTTATGTCGTAGACTTATTGTGAAGGCTGCAAACCTATCAGACCATCAACTAATAACCATTGCTGTGGATACAAGAAGCTTCACCAATCCACCGGGAACCTTTTCACGGAATCGTTTACCTTGTAGAGACAAAGTGGCTATCTTGGGTGGTAACCTGATAAGATAGAGTTTGTTTTTCTTGTTGTACACAGGAGTATGGATTGAATGACAAGGATGACTGCTTGTCTGACTGGTGGTAGATCAGGTGACTGTGAGACCTTTGGCGACTTGCTAGCAGACGTTACGGGACCAGTCGTGGGGACATCATCATCCGCGCGCTGATGATATCCGCATGTTTTTTCCAACCACATTTACTGATTCACTTCCTAGCCAGCATGTATCCTCATCAGGACATAAAAGACTGCTGGAGTTATGGAGGACAGTTAGTGCTTTTGAATACCTGTCACTCAGCAGCATCAACTTGCCATGAAGGCTTTTCGATCAGAAAATCCTATCACGCGTTGTTCAACTTGACAGAATGTCAAGATTGTATTGGTAAACGGTTTGTGGTGTATAGTATCGTACAAAACGTAACACCGTTGTTCAGAACTCGACAATCAAGTCACCCGATGTTCTAAACTGGGAAACCACCATCTTAACCGACTGTGGAAATTCATTTCACAAAGAATTTTGCCACAAAAGTTCTAGGGGTCTCAGAATCCAAGAAGAATCAGTTACATCAGAGGGTGTTCGACGAAGCGAACGCTTCGGGCCTAAAATAGAGATGCTTTCTGGTTAACTCAGTGCCTAAAGTGCCAATCAACAGAAACTGTCTAAAAGGTGATGTCTTTTGACATTACCCTGGATTCCGCTACAATCTAACATGAGATCGGACAGTTTTGGAAACGATTTGATTGGCACTGAGCGCTGATTCAGCACTTGGGAGCTGACTACATTGCTGTAATAGAGTTCTAGCCGAGTTTATGCAGTAGATCTTGCGTCCTTGTTTACTGGGTCCACAATAACCGGTTTTGCGGATTTTCTGTGACAGTAATTCTTGTCCGACTGGGAAGCGTAAAATTTACTCATTTAATCCAGAGGGCGAGATTCGATGTACACTTCCATAGAAGCGGTATATTAGTACTTATGCAAGGCTATTGAACCTCTAAGTTAAAAGGCAATTTGATGTCTTAAAACAGGATTTCCATGCATGCCGTCAGCAAACACCTCGATCAGACCACCGTACAATGAGTGACTTCTACCCTTTCTATCTACCAAAAACGAGTCGTCAGCTGAACGTCGGTTATCAACCAGTCTCTCAGGCTTCTCCGCCCAAGTTGGCACCCGTTTGTCAACGTTTCGCATTGTGTGCGCACACATCCGCAAAAGCAAGGTGGCCTCACCCCCAGCGCACCTTCAACAGCCTGACATCAACGGCAGTGGCATTAGTTTACCGTATCTGTCAGTCAAATTCAAGACACCCTGGGCGACACGAGTAGCGTCGATGTGTGTGCGTCACCTGATTTCGATCGATATATGCATACAGTTCGGGTGCAGGTAGTTGTACGATTTCCGGAGGAAATAAAGCTGTACCTGGTCAAACATTTGGCCGGAAAAAATGATCCTAACGGCACGTACGTTTGTCTCACCTCAATTCTACGATAGAATACTGTGTGAAGGTTAGATCAAAGCTGGTTACGTGATTGCACTATGTTTAATTGCTTCGGATTTGACGTTTCCGTAGGTTTCGTACATTTTGCTGCTAGTATTTCTGTTGGTAATAGGGAAATAATTTTAATTGTGATGACAATTAACTGGTCTTTTGAGCATTAGATCGAAACAGATCAATACATTTTAGACATGGTGTGTTGTCGTCCCAGATACGTACGGATTCAACTTACACAAGAATAGGGGGAGGGCAACACCAAGCCACAGGAACTACTTTTCTGATGTAGGTCTGTTTCGTTTTCATACCAACCTCTTCCTATGCTTTGATGAGACTAATGTCACTAATATCATAAGCTGCAACTTCCTAGTTAATGTGAAACATTTCTATTGATTTCTTTGGGGGTTCGTTACAGGTGATGTTACCAGGACTACATGGTATTTGCTTGTGCATGCCTCCCGCGCCTTTTCACATCCAGGTTTGACAAGTGAACTATAGGACGAATGGGTGAGAGTCGTTTACCACAGTCACAACTATGGATGTTATGTTTGAAGGTCGTTTTCTTTCCTCCCGCTAAGTTAAATCAGTCTTCAGACACATATTTTTGAGCCCGGCTGCGGATATCTTAAGATATCGGTGACCTTTGGTTGTTGAGGAAGCCTAAACAAGTGGAGGAGGAACCTGATGGATGTCATATGAGAACCGAATAAGGGTATGACAACTCTCCAGCAGGAAATGTACCACTCATAAAACAGCTAATACAACGCGTACACATATAACGACCTGTAGACTACATCCTATCCTCGTTTTATCATCAATCGATACAACATCCCTTTACTCTTCCTCACCTGAGTGTTTCCGCCGGTGGATTTCGCACTACCCTTGCTGTTCTACAATCACCTCGATGTCTCTCATTATTTATTCACGCAAGCGTCCTCCATCGTGACCTGCACACCCTTCAATGCGCTTTATCACGACGGCAGCTATGCGCTCACGTGATTTGTTATCTTCCAACATCCCCGTTACACCACTTTTCATGGCAGCACAAGCTTCGTAGAAAAACCGTCACTAAGTTTTGTAGTTCGTAGAACGACTTAAGAATTTAGGACAGTCCGGAGCGTGGACACTGGGTTTCGGCCGGTATACACTTCAATAAGACGACCAGCTGACTAGCGTACAAGTAGTACGATTACCCAGAATCAGGACATGAACTGGTCTCCACGGACTAGAAACCTGAGCGTCAGATCGCACCAGTGTCTCACGTGACTTGGGCGCGCGTATCGTTTCAAGGTCGGTGCTAGAAACTCACGACCATATCCGCTAACCGTACCATCTCACTTCATCAAATCCATGCTGGAAAACTCAGACGAGCCTGTGTGCTGGAGTGGAAGCTGCGTGTAGCTTTCGAACAACTAGCGGTAGGCAGGACAAGAAGCCCTATTGATTCCCAGGTGTGCTCGTATTGCCAGGTCATTGACGATATGACGGACGCAACTTGTGTCCAGTTGACTGGCTTCTTACCGCTGATCTAATCAGAGAGACCAGCTTGTAGGGCAGCCTGGAAGAATGTGAACGGATTGCTTGCAGTTCGAAACCCTTTTAATGGCACGGCACTCCTAACCGACGTCCTGCTTAAGTACAACGGCCGTTTCGTCAGGTGTTTCAACACGAGAAAGAGTGGGGAACACCGCTGTGCTACTTGGTATAAGACTCACAGCCGACCACTGGATGAGAGTGGGAGACCGGAATTGAGCCCTAGGATGGAATGGGGTACGAACGACTCAGACAGAGATGGTTAATTAGACCGAAAGGGATTCACTGGTGACACTGTCCACATTACACTTACGAATAGCTGCAAATATAACAAGGACAAATTCAACAACATCGACCCTGTACCTCGATGGAGGTCTGGTTACATTGAGGAAGTTACATCCAACATATGATATGATGAACGCAATGGATGATGAGCAACTGAGAAAAAAGTATACGTTTTGGGAGTCATGAAGTTATAGTTCGAGGATGGACTGATCGTTTGGGTTGAGGAAACTCATCTTAACCTGTTTTGCTGCCAAACCACAGGTCGGGCACCTGGAGACATACGATCGCAGTTCGTTTTGGTTAGCAGATAAGGAACAGACGCGCACTTTGTTGGTACGGTATCGACTGCTAGCTTCGTTAGTCTTACTGCATACGATTCAATTCTGCGGGGGGTGCTGACTGGGTTGCGCTCATAGATATCAAAAGGCGGGTCATTGTTTGTCATAGTGCTCCATGCCACTTGCACCTCGAGGAGCTCAGCGCAGAAAAACTTTAGGTATGCGATCTTGATGCTATTCAGAAGCTCACAATCCTACTGAAGGTGAGTAGTATTACGAAGTTCATAAAATGTTACTCATTCGACGTTATTTATGGAAAGTAAAGATGTCAGTATTTGGAGCGGAGGCAGATGATTAGGAAGTCAACATCACCGTCGAGACCAGTGTCCATATAACTGAACACGTGTCATATATATGTGTATGATGTGGCGATAAATGAGATGTTTGTTACCTCTTTGCTGAGGGTTTTGCAATGCACAATACAGGGATTGGTTACTGTCATATTTTTCGAAACATCCGACGAATCAGACACCGGGCTTCAGCAGAATATCGCTTGGAAGTGGTCGCCACGCTAAGCGAGAGTTTCGAGATGCAAGCAATCCGTTCAGATTCTTCCGGGCTGCCCTACAAGCTGGTCTCTCTGATTAGATCAGCGGTAAGAAGCCAGTCAACTGGACACAAGTTGCGTCCGTCATATAGTCAATGACCTGACAATGCGAGCACACCTGGGAATCAATAGGGCTTCTTGTCCTGCCTACCACGAGATGTTCGATGGCTACACGCAGCTTCCACCCATCTTACCACTCCAGTATACCGGCTGGTCTGACTTTTTCAGCATGGATTTAATGACGTGAGATGGTACGGTTAGTGGATATGGTCGTGAGAATCCACGCTATTTTCGAGCCCCTCCGCCTCCAGTTTCTAGCACCGACCTTGAAACGATACGCGCGCCCAAGTCACGTGAGACACTGGTGCGATCTGACGCTCAGGTTTCTAGTCCGTGGAGACCAGTTCATGTCCTGATTCTGGGTAATCGTACTACTTGTTCGCTAGTCAGCTGGTCGTCTTATCGAAGTGTGATATTTATTGGTCAAAATCCCGTTGTCCATTCATCGAACCGTGGAGTGAAACTGTGTAGTCCGGTGAAATTAGCCACTAATTGCGTTTTCCGTCGCGAGTTATTTGAATGTTTACTTCCGGTTGGTCGAAAGAGTTGCGATGTGGACTATTACGGCATCAAAGTCCTTCCTCATGCAAATGAGTTTTATGCACAATATATAAACAAAAGTGCACGCTATTTTCAGTCAAAGGACAGGTAGGTGAGTTGAACACTTACCCAGATTTGGGCTTTCGGGTACTTCACCCAGTGTTCTACTGAAGGCACGTTGCTCACCGGACACCTCAGGTAATCACTCTTTAGTAAACAGCA
Source organism: Clonorchis sinensis (assembly GCA_003604175.2). NCBI lineage: Eukaryota > Metazoa > Platyhelminthes > Trematoda > Opisthorchiida > Opisthorchiidae > Clonorchis > Clonorchis sinensis. The sequence continues at coordinate 28,739,786 of CM030371.1, forward strand.
AATAATGTCGAACATATGCAGCAACATATCTTTCTAAACATGATGTCTTGAGTATTCGTAATGCACTACTCATTAGGTTGCTGAAACTTCTTCGAGAGCCCACGACCGGTTTCGCCCTTCTTGAAGCTCATCTGCTAGACGCAGCACATTCAGTTGCCTAAAAACATCACAAACGAGAGATTCAGCTGGGTTCCAGATGATTCTCTCGCAAAACCAGATTTGTTTGCAAATGAGTGTATTTCGCTGATGATGTCGTGAGGTTTGCCATCGTGTCCTGTATCGCTGTAACATGGTTGAACCATCAATATCATCCAGCGCGATAATTTTATATCCAGTCCATGAAAATAAGATGCGTTTTGGTTGTATAGCACAAGTCAGTCAATGAGTTTGAAATCACCCCACTAGTCTTCTCTGCCGATTGATCTGGTGCGCGGTTCAGTTATTCGGTCTAGCTGACTAATGCTCAGGTCGTGTCAACACCAGGCTTACAAAAGCGGGCAAGGACACGCTATTGACCTTTGTGAACCACAGAGATCGATATCCAGTAGTTCTGCGTATTTTAGTAGATTGGCTTCAGTGAGTGGCTGTTTACCTATAAAAGACGCTGTTTGAGATGGGAGCTTTGCAAACTTCATGGTCTGTCAACTCAATCAGACTGCGTCGCTATTCAAGACTTCGACATATCAAGCCTCTGAAGACCGTCTCCGTCGATAATGCTTAAGACTGCACTTAGCTCGACAGCAAGTCAGTTTAGTTTAACAACAACCAACGGATAGATGCAGTTAGGTGGTGCGATGTGGGAGCAATGAATGACCTTGGCTAGAACGATCATCTGTGACCACTATTGTACCTGCTTTGGAGCTCACCAGAAACAGTAATTCAAAAGTACTTTTGGTTTGGTACCAGAGCTCAGACCAGTGTACAAATATCCATGCTGATACCAGTGATTAACAGCCCTTGCATACCTTTTGACGAATAGGGTTGATGGTATTTGAGGTATACGTACCGCTCCAGGTGAATATTAGTGTGCACATGAAAGTTGATTTTACGTTTGTACAGTGAGCATAGTTGTTCGCTATAGGACTGCTGCTGCCTTTTCTAAAACAGGACAATGTGTGCCATCAAATTAAGGCTTTCGGAGCACGCATTGGACCAGATCCTTCATAAGCTTCGACGTATTCTTCCCACCCAGATTATTGGCTTTTTAAAATTGGGTGAGTACAGCCTAAAAGGACGGCTGAACACAATATGGCTGGCCCCTATCTATGCGGCGTCCCCACACGATTTTCCGGTTCACATTTTTATGCGTACGGCAACAACTAACTTCACTGGACTGAAACGACAGATGTAATCGGGTGGTGCCACTTTGTAAGCACCATAACTCAAAGCATGTTGCGCGAGTTTCACTTTGGCAATATGTTAAAAATAGACATACCAGTGGTTGAGCAATTCATACTCATGGTTCACAATCACTAGGTCGCCGGAAAAACGCAACAACTGTGACTAGGACTCCGGAACTAAGAGATACAGTAAGCACCTGAAAACCCTTGCTTCCAGATTGGTCACAATAGAGAGGGGCCAAAATGCACCGTACTTCGGAGCAATCATGGATTTACAAAGTTAGCGGCTTCTTCAAAGCCTGAAGAGTCGAGTGTGGTCAATTTTTATGGTGGAAATTGTTTAAAAAGTGTTTTATGTGTGTTTGAGTGGCTACTTGATATCCAGATTAGGAATTTTCCAAACTAATCCACTACTCATAAATAGTCTGACCAGTTAGCCTGTCCAGCATTTGACGGTCACCTAGCCGTTGGCTGAAAGCTCTACAGGATGTCACTTGAGACAAAGAGATGTGGTCAGTTTCAGAACAACATCGTTTTCACCCAAGCCATTTCATCTTATTCATTCTACACCCATTTGAGTAGCTCCAGTAAGGACGAGGTGCTTCATTTAGCTACGCTTTCCGCGAGTCTAACTGTAGGTATTGCAAACGAGTATTACATTGCTGATGTCCTTCGTTTAGCTAACTGGTGTTGCCGTTCTCAGCTATCGCCGCATCATCACTCAAAACAACCGAAATTACCGCTGTGTTGTACTGGAACGTGTGTGTGTGTGTGTGTGTGTATGGACAGAGCTAAGTGCGAAATCTAACCTACACAGAAAGCTCTCCTCCTCAAGTCCACATTTCCGCCATCATGAAGACGCATTTTGAGACAGTGGTTGGCTTAGTTTCTCACGATAAGAGCTGATCCGCTTGCTGGTTCATATAAACACGTGAGCAAGTATTCAGCGCATCAGTATTACGTGGTATGGCACGTGTGGGATGTCGCGTGCACACTACTGTTCCTAAGTGTGTGTGTGTGTGTGTGTGTGCGGACGCGCGTACGTTCATAAGCCTTCGCTATTCGTGTGACATTGTTGCGACTACACGGGGTTGTCAGCGCGAGCGGCTCGCAGAACGAAAGGAAGCGCATTCTTTCGTACCATGCGTCCACGACTACATGAATCGTCGCTGTATCGTTTTAAAATATGGTGCAGCGACGGTTCAATTTTCGGGCATGCGATTCATGCACAAGCCAACATTCTGATTGGTTAGTTATGCACAAGCCAGGAAGCGCGCTCATTCAAATTGCGTTTGCGCACAAGCCAAGAGAAGAACGAGTTAAATGCTTAAACAGCATAAATTAAGAAAAGATGGATTGTCAGGACAGACGAGAAAACAGTCTGAAACAATGTGGAGAATTTACTGCAGGAGATCTCTGCTTCTTCGCGTGGGACTGTACAATTTGACGTTTATAAAGTGAATACGTAAACTTAACATTACAAAACGTATCCACGTGCTTTAAAATGGCCTCCATCGCACAACCTTTTCGTGATTACCTGCACTACTTTTTTTCAATAAAAGTCAGTTAGAATGTCGACATTTGTGTTTTCGGAAATCTTGATCCGAACTTAACTACATATCCAATACTTTTCGCGCTCGGAACTTTAGGTTGCTTTCATCTTAGCTACTCATGTTTTTATGATGTATATGACTGTTAGCAAAAGCAGTAGTGTCCTGTAAAGAAGCGTGCTAACGGGGGAAAGTCGAAAATAAGTCAGGCGAAGGCCCCGGATTCGAGCCGCGAACACACCGATCTCTACGTCCAAGCTCATCCCAACATGCATTGAGCCATGGGTAGCCATTAGTGGAACATCTTAAGCAGCTAAGCCTATGTTCGGGTATTGATCACGTGACTCGGTCCAGCCAATCATTTTCCTTGAGTTTGGCTTGTGCATGAATCGACTACCCAATTTTCGCTGGAACAAGATGCATCCGTAATTGGGTGCCACCGGCAAATTTGTCGCTTTCAAAAACGTTTTGTGAAATGTTAACAGGTTGTAAAGAAAGGAAAGTGGTCAGCTTCACTCTGCACAAGAACATAAACGAATTTATTAGATTCTCACAGGAAGACTTAGTTCGAAGAACTTACTTTGTTGTACTTAGCGCTACTAATAAGGCTGCTGAAAACTCTTCGGTACTACACTGCCCGTTTTGTCCTTCTTGTGACTCGTCATAAACGAGCTATTCAGCTGGGATCCAGTTAGCAACAAGTTTGTTTGCAAACTGTTGCATTTCACCACTTGTCTACTGACTGATGTGCAAGTTGGAGGATTATCTGATGAGCCGGAAGAAAAAGGGCGAAACCGGTCGTGGGCCGTCGTAGAGTTTTCAGCAGCCCTATCAGTTGTCTGGTACGTCAAGAGAAAATACCGCGATATCTCAACTACCGTGCGAACTGAAACATTCGGCGGCCTTTGTGCAACACATTCAGTTGGACAAATATTATACACAAGAAACAGTCTGGCTTCAGTCGAGTCTCCCGTCAGCTTCAACTAAAACGCACTTCCCCTGGGACGCTACAACAGTACGACCGACTTTCAGACCATAGAGGAGGGTGATGTCGCTGATCTAAACATCACGGTTAGTTTTACCAGCTAGTCATTGTGCTCACCAAGTCGTCTGAAGTTGCGGTGATATAGACATTGGTTAACCTGACCGAAGACTGCAGACATGAGCAAAGCCAGGTCATCGATCAACAGGTATCTCATCAAGACAAGGCACACGACTGAACTTCATTCAAGTTTATGGGACGAACCATTCGTCAACATAGACTGAAGTGTCTGGAAGCAATATTGGTTGGCCTATTCAAGCAGAGAAAGACTGGAGAGTTACGCTGAAACTGGTATGGTAACGTTGCATTTTAGTTTCATATGTACGATACCTCTAGCCTTCTGGCACTTGCGAAGATCTTCTGAATAGGACTTTGGCGGCTGATACGCGCCTCCATGTGTTCACCGTCGAAAAGTATAGTTCAGTAGAGGCAAGAATGAAGACTTTGTCCACTCCAAGGAGGTGACGCTTCTGGTGGTTTCGAATATCTACCGTATACTGTACTACTCATGAAAAGATATTACTCACAGGTTAGCTGACTGCTTAATACATCCAGGTTTCAAGGATCGGCGCACAAAGCCCCAAGATATTGCCACCGAAAGCGAGTTTTGTCCCATAGTAGTCAAATTCTGTAGACATAAGGATCGTCAACTTTGCGAGGTCCCAGAGTGCGCCACATTTGCAATCAAGATCCTAAACCAACGTCAAAAACAAGAGAAAGTCCTCGACAAGATAAACACATCACCATGAATTTCATAGAACACACCATCGTAGTTAAAAATCAACTCGCACGCACAGTAGAAACGCGTATAACTGTGGCAAAGGAAGACCTCAGGGGAGAACAAATGAGAGTGCACACCAAAGAATGGTCTCAGACCCAACAGAACGTAAATTCCGCGAACAAAGTCAACGGTGCCTGTAACGAGTCATAGGACTGACCAACTGAACACCTTAACATGAAAATCCTCACGAAACGGTAGAACTGAGTAGTGAGTGATTCTACTGCCCACACCATGCTGAACGTCTACCGGCAGCTTTCACGCCTTATTGTTGTTCCCAAGGTTGGTATCTACTTTGTTCTCCAGGGGGTTACGACCACGCAGCTGAAGAATTCAGTGGTGACATCAGTTATTCATCTTAGTAGGTTAAACTTACCGGTATCTTTTCTTTCGAGCCGAGATAGCTCGGGTGAGATAGCTCAAGTGGTTAGAGCGCGAATCTACTGACCGGAAGGTCCGTGGTTCGAACCCGACCTCCGCCTCTCGACTTCCCCTGTCTAGGCTTGGGCAACCTGGCAGTATCCCAGCCCTCGTGCTTCCTTCGGCTGGCATGGCAGCTAGGCACCAAAAGGGTGTTACAGCTGAACAGTTTCTTTCGAGCCACCTACACGTCCGATCTCATCTGAAAATTATCAGAATAACTTAAGCTTACGATCCTTAGAAAATGCTGTTCATGTCCCAGATAGTTCCATTTGTGATAGAATGTTTTGAGTGAGAATATTCATTCGACATACGAAAACCTCGTCCGCAAAGCGCCTGCGTCTCTGAGAGAGTACTTCGTGCTCCTTTCAAGTGCAGATTTGTTCACTTCCTCTGGGAACGACTTGAATTATACAGTGATGAATATTTGATCTCGTCTGAAAACGGAACAGCCCTCTTTGTGTTGTACGTGTTTGCAATAGGCTAGAAAATCCCTAATCCCGGTGAATTATTTGTCCATCGGGAGCACTTAAGGGTTTGCATACACAAGCAAACAGTGCGCTTTCATGTCTGTTCAAGCCTGGTCCATCTGCTTTCGATGGACGGGTACTTATCTGTCAAACAAACTGTGGAAAGCAGTTTTATTTCCTCAATTCCTCCAGATGGCTTCATCTCGCTGCCTTGAAATCATACAGTACAGTTAGATGCCTAAAGAATCCAGGGGAGTAATCACTTTCTGTCTAAAGTATCCATCTATGTATTCCATATCTCCCAGACCCCTTTGTCTTTTTTTTACTAAGGACCATGGACTCCTTTAGCTGGGATCCGAACACACATCTACAGAACCACACACACTCACAGTATTCGCCAAGATTTGCACACTGACTGTTCACCATCTGTACGCCTAAAAAGGACTTGCACCTCCCTACAGTCATTTGAACATGCGTATGACTTTGCACTATAGTTCAGAAGGGTATGAAAGAAATCACGAAACGTTTGGGTGCTGTCGGTGCTACTCGCCTTCCAGGATGGGGACCGCGTGATCCCCACTGCGCCTGGTTGGAGACGCTGCAAGATATGGCTGTCAACCGACGTCAGTGGCGATCTTGTTGTCAGTCTCTATCCAGATTGCCTGAATGAGTATTTGGAGGTGTAGGCACCTCGGAATGATTGTAGTAAGGCAGCACTAAGCCCCCTCCTCGTCCATCTTTATTGTTTTCTTCACAATAAGGCTTTCAAATAAACCATGGTTGTACGGCAGTGAAGCATCGCTGTTGAACACTGATGTCACGCTTTCGATGATGATGATGATGATGACATCAAAACCACATTTTGTGTGATTTTATCTCCAAACCCACCGTGCACATCTAAAACAAATTTCATAACCTTTCCTCCCAGCTCGTTTTTATCACTGACAGAAATGTGTACAAATTTCATAACCTTTCCTCCCAGCTCGTTCTTGTCACTGACAGAAATGTGTAAAATGCACACCACACTTCGATCATCCGCGGTCGAACTTGACTGCGGTTTCTGTCAACAAGACTTATGCAGGTAGCTGTGTTGCTTCGATAAGCCAAACCGACGCTTCTAGGACAGTTCTTAGGTAGCAGTGCTGTTTCTCAAACCCCTATGCTTTAAGGCGTGAAGACGCAGCTTTAGTTGTGCTTCGGTCGCCGCAACACACTGTCAGATTCTCACCCAGTTATGTGGAAAATCTAATAAAGTTTACCAGAAAAATATCGACCTCCGATATGATGTCATCCACTGAATTGTTCGGATGGGTCACTCTGATTAGGAGGTGAACTCTAGATCCGTGCTGAAAGTGGCAGCTTGGATGCGTCGTGCTGTCTTGATGTCGCTAGCCAGTGCAGCATGGCTCAATCATGTACGCGTATGTTCGCGGTGAGTTGCCGTGAACGTTATATGCAGACTGAGAAGAGTGAAAAGTTGCTCGTGGTCAACCAAAGATAAGGAACGCAGATTGCTTACCATAACCGACACCTTTAAACCTGGGGGTAAAGCGATGCTGGCCGATGATCCTGGCTAAATTTCAGCCTTGAGCAGTATCCGATTGCTCAGTCCGCAAGCTGAATGGGTTTTCAAACCCAGCGTATCAGGTTTAGGAAAGCGGAACTTAGTGTATCCGTGTGGTAATGAGATTAGTACAAAATTGCAGCAGCTCAGAGAAAACACAGTACTCGATAACTCCTAACTCGAACTGGATCTCCTATGGCCTGTTGTCAGAGACGGAGTTTCACCAATCAGAACTTCCATACCAAACCTTGAACTATTACAGACCTCATATCTGTACAAAAAGAAATCAATTTTGGTCGAGTGGTGTTGGTGTGGAATGCCATGGTGCCCAACAAAATGAACGGATTAGTGCTGCTGGGTGGACGTCTTGGACAGGGATTCTTCATAACCTCTATTCATCCATGATCAACGAAGCGCTGTATAACTGTTTTACCCAGAATGAGACCTATCAGAACTGCATCCGGTTAGATTCATACCATGGCGCAACGGAAATCGATGATTACAAATCTAGAAAATCGATTCACCAAGTTACCACGGAGCAGCGACGAGGTTACTGGAGTTGTACAATAGTGTGAAGTCCATGTTTGTTCCTCTGTTGTCAATGTAGTAACGTGAATCATTACGAATACAGGCAGAACTCTTCACATAACAGGTAATCGTAGGACTTGATCAAATTAGTTCTCTCTGGGGGAGGAGAGTCCAAATCGTAAAATCGACTGACTCCCCATAAATGGCCTTTGAGCCAGACGGCTTATTTGCCAAATAATCTACTTGCTTCTCGATAAATACACTCATTTGCAAATCAATTTGGTTTTGCGAGAGACTTACCTGGAACCCAGCTGAATCTCCCGTTTGTGGTGTCTCCAGGCAACTGAATGTGCTGCACCAGGCCGCCTCATGTTCCAGTTGCTACGACATTCGAGATATCGCGATACATGTATATGCGTAGTGTACTACTCATAAGGTTGCTGGAAACATCACAAACGGGAGATTCAGCTGGGTTCCAGGTGAGTCTCTCGCAAAACCAAATTAATTTGCAAATGAGTGTATTTCTCGAAATCAGTCCAATTTGGGTTCAAGTAGAACACAAGGTTGACGGAAACTCGGGGACTGCGCCTACCTAATGAGCCCCAAGAAGGGCGAAACCGGTCGTGGGCTGTCGAAGAATTTTCAGCAACCTTATGAGTAGTGCATTACGAATCTACTTGCATCTTTCCGCAATCCAAAGTATTCTCACTCCATCCTGAAATAGAGCTCCTTTAGTCCTCAGCAACATCACCATTGATAGTAAAATCAGACGGGAACACTGGTGCTTCACTGTCGTATAGCTATGTCAGTTTATTTGAACAAAGCCTTATAATGGAAAGAAGATAGAAATGGGACAGGGAGGGGGACCTAGAGCTAGCCTGCAACAAACGTCCGAGGTGCCTACATCTGCAACACTCAGACAATCCTGATGGAAACTGACGGCATCAGCGCCACTGATATCGGTTAGCGCCATATCGTTCACTGTCTCCAGTCATGCACAGAGAAAGTCACGTGGACCCCATCCTGGAGGGCAAACAGAACCCAAAATTTTCTCAGCATCCTTCACTCTCTTCTGCCATTTCAAATTCTGTCCACCCTCGATAGTTTGGTCGGCTGTCTTACCTCGTATGGTCGAACGTGATCCAAAAGTAGGCGAATCGGCCTTCCCTTCCTAGTCTTGTGTGCTGATAGGCAAGATTCCGAAAAACCGAATACGGACTATCCCGATTTGACGGGACCCTGATGTTCCTTCTTTCGTGTTCGGATTGTCGAAATAATCGATTTGGATTTATCCTAAAAACAGAGCCTAATTGCTACCAGGCTTGAGAATGGAATTATTCGTTTGAACAGTAGCCCGCCTATTTTCAAGAGGCCTCGAACAAGGCACAGTGATCTCCGTTAGGTTATTGTTATGGCTCACTAGGGGACTTCGAGTTGGCTGAAATGTTCACTGTTTAGTAAGCAGGTAATATCGAACTAGCACAGAACTAGCACAGCGCAGAATCTTCAAAAGCGTCTCAACAGACAGATGCCACCAGGATAGTTTACTGAATCAACGCGCTTAAATGCTTTGAAATGACCAGTGAAGAACAAGATAGGTCAGAATATCCACCCAGACTAAACTGTGATTCTACCGCCGTTGTTGCTACTTTAGATAAGATTTAGTAACTTCACAGCCCTGAGTGCTTTTATTATCATTGGTTGCTAACGCGAGCTCACGATTGCGTTTTTTTAGCTGCTAGAAGTCGTTACACACCTTAAAAGGTGACCTGCACCCTTAGGCACTTCTCAGCAAACGAAAGGTTGTTTGGATTAATTATTTCCTTTTCTTGGCTATCCGTGGCAGTTTTTCACTAGTCAGGAAGTGTCCGGTGAAGTAATACACTACTCATAAGGTTGCTGAGAATTCTTCGACAGCCCACAACCGGTTTCGCCTCTGTTGGGACTCATCAGGTAGGTACAGTCCCCAGTTTCCGTCAACCTTATGTTCTATTTGAACCCAAAAATCATCATAAACGAGAGCTTCAGCTGAGTTCAAGATGAGTCTCGCAAAACCAAATTTGCTTGCAAATGAGTGGATGTCCCGTGACGTCTGCTCACTGGGGCTGGACGATCTGTACTCTATCTCTGGGGGACAGGAATACTGTGCTTCTCATAACAGGATCGGTAATGGAATCGGGCCGTTTCACCTGAGTTACCGACGCCACAAATGAACCATCATCGATGAACTTGGCTCTCTAACAAGCTGAAGTTTTTTTAGTTAACTAGAACAGCAAGACCGAATTCTCTCAAGCCAAGGTTCCAACGCACAGCTCATGATCTGTTATGATGCACGCAAGAAATGAGACTTACTCGTCTACAGTTGTCAGTTTGATCAAACAGCACCAAAAATGTTCCTCGGAGTCAATCCTCGACTTATACACCCATCTGTATACCAATTTGGTTATGACGGGATACCCGCCCGGAACCCAGCTGAATAACTCGATTTTGATGTTCTCCTTCAAATGAATGTGCTGCACCAGGCCGCCATATGTCTCGGTTGGTGCGTTATTCAAGATATTGCAACACCTAACATGGACGTAATACACTACTCATAAGGTTGCTGAAAACTCTTCTACAAACCACGACGGGTTTCGCCCTTCATGGGGGCTCATCAGGTAGTCTCAATCAACCTTGTGTTCTAATTGAATCCAGCTGAAGATCATCATAAACGAGTGGTTCCAAGTGAGTCTCCCATCTGAACCAAATTGGTATGCAGATGGGTGTACGAGTCGAATTTCGTGCAGTTTGCATTCAAGTAGAGCATAAAGTTGATGGAGACTGCATCTACCTGACGAGCTCTAAGAAGAGCAAAACCGGTCGTGGTTTGTAAAAGAGTTTTCAGCAACCTTACGAGTAGTGTGTTCTTTCTGTAGAAATCAATATATTAGTAAATTTCTTTTGGCGTAAACAGGTTGGTCCCTTAGAGTGTCCCCATCCGGGGAAGGGGAGAGTAGAGTGAAACCATTGCAATAAATCTCGTGTATCCTCCTCCCCCCTTATATCAACCCACGCTCTGACTTGATCACTGCGTTTGTGGTCTCTCGTAGGGAGATTTTTTGTGCTCATGTCACCTAGACGACTTACTATGGTTACAACAACCTCGCTTCACTGCGACAGCGACATAGCCAAATCGATCGTCTCTGTTGTGCATTAGGGCGACGGCTCGAACTGAGTACTTACAAACGCCACGTAATTCGGTCATGGAAATAGAGTAAGAGAAAGGCAACAATTCAGTATGGCATCCGAATACTCGCCCGAAGATGAACGGTGACGTACAGTAAAGAGCAGTTTTGGAATAACCGTGTGACGGAGTTGCCGAAGATGTAGCCACACAAGGCATTTTATCCCAAGTGAGACTCACTGGTTAGGCGACTCTGATTAGCCAACTTTGGCTGTGTGAATCGGGCGGCGAGTGTCTCTTCCTCTGGCGAACAGTATGAGAGTGCCAACCGGCTGGGTTACAGTTTGGAGGAACAGTTTTGTGTGACTGAGCTTTTAGGAATTCTGACCATATCTTTCTCATAACCTCCGATCAGATTTCAAGCAAACAGTTTGATGTTTACCAGGTCCTAACAAAAAGACAAAACAGCTTATCTGTTCACCACTGGTGAACCTGTTTGAATAAATCGACCAAGCACCCTGAAACTTGGATTCTGTTTGAAGCAACTGTGAAAATTGAACTTGATTATCTAGAACGAGCTAGATATGAGCTATGAAAAATGTTCATAAAATGGGCAAGAAATTCTTTTGCTGTTCTAGTTAGCTTTGTACCACGTGGCCGAAGATATTCATCATCATCATCATCATCATCATCATCATCATCATCATCATCATCATCATCATCATTCATCATCATCATCATCATCATCATCATCATCATCATCATCATCATCATCATCATCATCATCATCATCATCATCATCATCATCATCATCATCATCATCATCATCATCATCATCATCATCATCATCATCATCATCATCATCATCATCATCATCATCATCATCATCATCATCGTATCATCATCATCATCATCATCATCATCATCATCATCATCATCATCATCATCATCATCATCATCATCATCATCATCATCATCATCATCATCATCATCATCATCATCTTCATCCTATGTCAAACATTCTGACCTCCAACCGCTCAATCAATCTGGAAAGAAACTGACAGCACGAACGCCACTGACATCGTTGATTAGCCGCCATTTCTTAACGTCTCCAGCCAACCACAGGCAGCGCCACGGAGGCCCCATCCTGGAAGGCGTACAGCACCAACAACACCTAAACTCTTCGTGATCTCTTTCACGCCTTTCTGCCAAGTCATGCGCTGTCCACCTCGCGGTTTGCGCCATGCTGAAGAGGGCACGGAGAACAACACTGGTCTCGGTAGACGGTGTTTCGGCATGCGTAGCACTTGACCGAGCCATCGTAGTCGGTGGTGCTGGATGATTTCCCCAATTGATGTACCTGTAGCACAACCAAATACCCGTTTTCTAATCACCTCGTGACTAACGCGCTGACGCCATCCAAAACCAGCCACGCTTCTGAGGCAACGGTGGTCGAAAACGTGGAGACGCCTCACATCATCTGTCCGCAGAGGCCGTGTCTCGCACCCATACAACAGTACAGCCCTTACTGTAGCCTGTTACACACGACCCTTAAGATTTAGTGAGATGCCTTTTTGACGTCACAATTGACGCAAATTAGCAAACGTGATTCGAGCCTTTGAGATTCTTGCACTGACTTCATCAGACACACTTCCGTCAGAGCTAATACAACTACCGAGGTATGTAAAGTTTTCCACAATCTCCAGTGATTCTCCTTGAATTTTAAGGGATATGTCCGGAGACTGCACGTTCAGAAGCATGACTTTGCACTTTGAAGGTGCAAGGCGCATGCCAAAAGATGGTATGATGGTGGTCAGTCTATTCGACAGGGCTTGTGCTTCACTTTCGTCTTCAAAGATGAGGGCGATGTCATCTGCGTACTGCAGATCGACAAGGCTCTCACCAGCAACAATTTGAACAACGAAGTTTTGAGGACCTTACAGCGTTCGCCTCATTACTTCATCAATAACGAAGTTGAACAAAAATGGGGAGAGTGGACATCCTTGTCTGACACCACTTTTTGTGGGGAAGCTTTTGGAGAGCTCGCCATATATTCTCACCCGCCCAGAAGTATGTGAATATAGGGATCGGATTATGTTTAGATATTAAGTCGCATTAGGTCAACGAATAATAACTCAAAAATATGTCATTTTAGCTGGTGCTTGTCTTTTGGTGATTGACTGATAGCATATGCCTCAACGCATCAGAAATAGAGAAATATGTATGTAGAACGAAAGTTTTTCGGAGCCAAATTTGAATGTCAGACTGTTGAAAAGTACACCGCGATGAACTCTTACTTAGAACTTTCTTTAGGTCTTGACTGTGCGAATTAAAAGACAGAGTTCCCAGATGGGACTTGAACCCACCATCTCTAGCTTGGCCTTAGATTGATAGCTGATTAGATAGCCGACTTGGTTGGTTTATCGTCACATATATCATTATTAAGTGACACACAGCGTGCACTTGTTAGTCATCCTTCAGCTGTAGCACAGGTCGGGTTCAAACCACAGACCTTTCGGTCAGTGAATTCGCGCTCTAACCATTAAGCCATCTCACCAGAAGGGAAGAACACGTTAGTATTTCCATTCTGAGGTGTCATATGACGGCATTCGACCCTCCGAACTAAATGAATTCCTCGCCATGACAACCATCGGAAAAGAACCATACGACCATAAAGTGTATAACCTCCCTCTAGCGAGAAAGAGTATGTGACTCACCACAAAACTTCTCAATATGTTGATTCTATTCTATTATCGGTTACTCCGAACGTCCCAACCATTTTTTCATATCTCTGTATTTCGACATTCATTTCATGTGGGGTTGTCTTTTCAGGTTAACAGCCTACTATTTCCTTCCCCCATATCTGTTGGGTCGTAGCACGAGTTGCACTACCTGTGCGAGATATCATTGCTGAGACCGTAGGAATAAGTTCAGAGAACAGCATGTGACCATAAACCGTTTGGCAGATGCTAATTCAATTCAACCATGCTCTTGACACTTGTGAGAGCGATGATTCTACGTTTTCCGGAATCTGCACCAACCGTTCACTGGTGCGGTGCTGATCAGACACCGAATCTTTGTTCTCTCAAGTGGAGTCATATGGTACGATGGATGCAGTAAGTGAGAAACAGGCAGCGCATGAACAAGAATGTCAGCTGACCATAATAAACACTCGGTAGCGATCGATATCCAGTTGATTCGATTCATTTTCGGGCCAAGCACTAGTCTACTGGATGTTATTTTTTCGAGACCGTGATAAGTAGTTTTCCAACTAGCCGGGCCTATTCAAACAAATATGTCACTTTGTTTCAAAGTCCCTTCTCTGTGATCGACTCTCACCGTGAATAGTAATCACGAGACGAATTTGACCACTTTTCTCGAAAGCTTAGTATTCCGAGCAAGGCTTCTCATGGTTCGAGTGTGAGCAGGCTGTTCTCAGTAATTCACCGAGCTGGAAAGAACACAATCAAATTTCCTCAGCACGTAGGAAACTTTCCTCGTGTGAAGTACAAAGACTTTGACGGAGCAAACCTAACCCGTTATTTGTATCGAACGTTATTCAAAAATGGTTTTGCTGCTGCCCGGTTGGTCCAAACAACTCGATCCACCACTGTCAGACGGACACGCATTACTACGCTAATAGCTGTTTACGCTTTCTGACTTCCCGTGAGAAGCAGTAGGACTGAATTTGCCGTAAATTTCCGGTCATTCCTGAATTGTCCCAATCGTGCACATACATCCCAATTGAGATTACGCGGAAATGCGACAGAGTGATCCTTTATGCAAGAGATTCTTTATCGGGGGAGAGGTTATTTCGGGACCGCTGCGTTTCAGTGAAATTCGTTTAATATGTTATATTCTCAGCAAGAATGTTTGCCATTTATTTGGGACCGCTCGTAAAAAAGACAGTCTGTTCTAATCCTCTGTGACACCCTCAATAAAATTCCTTCAAAGTTGGCTTCTCTTATAGGTCGCCGACGTACGGATGAGATAAACTTAGTATAAGGATCAAACATACTCAAGAATTCGGAAGCAGTCAAATTTCGTTTACTTTTAGATACTACTTAATTATAGACAAACCAAGTCAATAATATGCCGAAACCTAAAAGGTTATTTTTTTTAACTTCCATGGAATTTGGGGAAATACAGGGCGATGCAAGGTCTTCCATGTCTTCCTCTAAGTTGTATTCTTTTTCAGGAATAATGGAAACTCTCAAATTCATCTTAATATTCGTAGTTGAGTTTCGGATATTTTCCATCTACTTTTGGACATCGAATTCATTTCCTGCATCCTTCCGCCTGTTATTGTTCGTTTACTTTTAGATACTACTTAATTATAGACAAACCAAGTCAATAATATGCCGAAACCTAAAAGGTTATTTTTTTTAACTTCCATGGAATTTGGGGAAATACAGGGCGATGCAAGGTCTTCCATGTCTTCCTCTAAGTTGTATTCTTTTTCAGGAATAATGGAAACTCTCAAATTCATCTTAATATTCGTAGTTGAGTTTCGGATATTTTCCATCTACTTTTGGACATCGAATTCATTTCCTGCATCCTTTTGTCTGTCACCAAGCTCTGGAAGGTCCCCAATGGCCGGAAAACGGTTGTCCAGCACCCTGGCTAACTTAATTCAGTCATCCACGTTACCCTCATATAATGAATTTGACAGCGTTCCTCGCCTTTCAAACGGCTTTGAAAGCTGTGTGACCGTCATGAGGTCTCAAGCACGATCTGACTCTCTCTCGAAGATATTTCCAAGGTTAAACCAAGCCAACTGAATCCAACTTGAGTTGGAATCAGCACAAATTCCTCCCCTTTTTATTTTCACTCCATCGACTGATTTTTCCATGAAACCAAGTAGACGTTTCAGAAGATCCCTTCTAAACTTCGGTTGTAACAGTCGAACTATGCCAAAAGTTTTCTTTGGATAGGAAGGGAAATAAAACCGTTCTAGATCACTGATCCGAATGATCATTGAAAATATCCGACGCTTCGTGGTCTTTACTTGTCGCTCATCACTGGGGTCGAGATGGTGACTCCAGAACGAATACAATATTCCCGCGGTTTAAACAGTCTTTGCTGGTATCATCCGGTGAAACCCCCATAGTTTCGATTGATGTTGCCACAAAGTTCTTCCCACATCATCAGTTCTGATGCTTCCAGCAAGGATTAGATCTTCTACTCACACCACAGTTGCTTGAACAGTCCACCTGCCGTTTCGTCGTAATTATTTTAGTTGCTCGGTACCAAACTGGAAAACAAATGCTTCCTAGCATATTCTTGACTGTGATGAGATCCCAAACTTTCCACGTCTTGCAAGCGAGACTACTTCATCGGCGCATGCTCTAGGCATCTGAATCGACAGGTCTGAACAGCCGAACGTTTGACTGATGTGAGTGTCTCGCCTGACTGTTCTAAGAGGGACCTAATCGTGTCGATCTATTGACTTACCTGTCCTAAGCTTCCAGTCAGGTGGCGCCAGAAACGTGTCGGACAATTTTGAATCGATTAGCATGTCGGTTATGTTAAGTCATTTCCGTATGCCTGCCTTAACTCGCGAAGCTCAACATGAAAGCTTACATTTTCACTTACGTCACACTTTCAATCCTTCCCGTCGTAAGAGAGATCGGCATCCCGAAGATTCTCCGCACCAACCAAGGACGAATAATCAACTACGCACAAATACGTCTTTTAAGCCAGATGCTATATTCCCACTAGTATTGCTGGTACAGACGAGGTTACAAGTAGTTCTCCACGGCATTCGTAGACCAAACGGTGCAGGGTTACCCACAGAAAGTAACTGTAGCTCACAACTTACCTAATAAATCTGCAGAATAAGATCCCGGCTCATAATCTGTGCCTCCCAATCCAGTCGGTCCAAAGCTATCCAGCAGGTGTTATTTGTGAATGTCATGGTTGTACGAGGGGTGGGATACTGCCAGGGCGCCCACACCTAGACAGGAGGACGATTAGGATCCTCAACCGAAGCCTTTGGCTCAGAAGCCTAACCGCAAGGCAGCGGTGTTGGGCTGGAAATGCAAGTGCATTACCATTTTTACGGAACACGTCGCCACACATGTTCCAACCCCCAACCTGGAGGGCCAGGAGACTGTGTTCGTCAGACCTCTACCCATGGACCAACCTGGTATGAGAGACTCTGTGAGTGTCACGCGGGCACCCCCCAGTATAGCTCAGTGGGTCGCTGAGGTGCGCAAACCGCCACAGTCCAGTCTCTTCGTGGCGGACCAGTCTGTTCAACAACGCTCACATTTGTATTCAACGAGTCTACTGTACGTCTGGGTGAAAATATTAATGGGACTATCACTACACGGGCTTCCTGTTGGTGACATCCATCAGGATTAGAACTTTCTGCTTTGTCGCTGATCACTACTCAGTTTTCTCAGTAGATCGGTCAGGAAAGTATCAGAATTTGTGACATCAAATGTCTCACGTTGCTCAGCAGATCTGTCACATCTCGTAGTCTACCGATCGATATTTCGCACACTTTGCACTAACCTACTCTTACGCTGGAAGGTGTATATGCCGACTGAGTGTGTATGAACATGTCGCGGTTGAACTGCACCCCTAGTTTGAACGGTTTGTCAACGAGCACACAAGTGTCATTCTTTAGCAAATGTTCTCAAACAAGAGTAAAACCAGACTGGTGACCACAAAGAAGCAAATGTTTATTATCACACCTTTCCTCAGCCACAAATTTACACTGTATCTTACCTTGTCCCCCTTTTTTTCACGTATGAGACATGGCATCCTGGTAGTAACAAGCCTATTTCAGTAACAGACATTCCACCGAACGAAAGCGATGGTCTTTACAAGAACGGGTGCCCCTAGAGAACACATGACCAATAATCGAACAAACATGTTCAAGGTCACGCACCCTTCTGATATTAGCTATGCTAATCATTGAAAGAAAACTTACAAAAGTGGCCAACTTAAGAAATTGTACCAATGTACCAAGACAATGGAATCGAAGTCAGTTAAAACTCAGTCAGATGACCGGAAAAAAGGTCGTTTAGAAACTTTGAAGGAATGACCTCAGTTTTTCGGGAAGAGTGACCATGCTTAAAGATGACTTGACGACCGATTCAGTGTTTTCTTTGCCCAAAAACTCATGATTACCCTTTCGGTAACACGAAGTACGAAGTATTTATTCCATTGTGGTTCTTGAAGGCAGCCTGTTGCAGTGATCAGTGGGTGGGTTTTTTCGTTTGCTTGTGTTGGACTGCATGATAGTTTCGGAAATATGTTTACCGAAAGCTAAGTAACGACACACGACATCCAAAAAAAGGTGCGCATAAGCCGTTCACGATTAGTATGCACGTGAAAATGCCCCCCCCCACCGACCACAGAGATAGAGGTATAAGATCATCCATTTTTTCACCGTAATTCTACTTTCTGTGGATGAGACTGAGTGATTTTTGGTTGGGGATCAAGTCCAGAATTACAAAACACACGAATTCGATCAACCAGGTGGCAATTAACTCACTCAAATATTTCGACGTACGTTCAGAAAAAAGTGAAAAACTGACGCAACAAAATTATCTCACGGTATCAACTTGTCAATAAGGGTTTCGGTTATGTTCTCTAATCATAATGTATATAGCTTTGACAACGGTGGCGATCACACATCTTTACTGCCGTTTCCTCAGTCGCCACTCCATGAAATCGATAAAATTGATTTTATAGCCATAGATATCTGCATCTTTGTGTATTTGTTCTGTTAGTATACTCCGTCAGGTTTCATCCGAATGGAACTCAGGGTTACAAGTTGGCCTGTCTAACACCCTTGCAAGAGGGAACAGAAGACAACCTTATTTGTTCATGTGAGAAGCACAAACCATCCTGTTACTGTGTTGCCACGACTAGACAGGAGGTACCCATCGGTACACATCGGACCTATCGTCTCAGCCCAGCACCTGTTAGAACACCTGCACACAGGATGGAGCAATGCGTGTTTTATGCTTGTGACTATATCTTGCCCTAAATCATTTCAGTAGTGCCTATAGTTTCGGTATGAACCCGGATAGTAAACTGGAGAACAAGGTTGGAGCGATCGGGTGAAGCCTATGTTGGACGTATCGGTCCATTCCGAGACCTGTACTATAAAAGTACCGTATACGTGATGACACACACTCACATAAGGTCCAGAAGTCGACTGGTCAAGCCAAGTAGGTGGCCAGATTTTTATCGAGTTCCCCCAGGAACATGCTGTCAAACTATGTGCACTCCGGTGGTGGATGACTTTTGGCGGTTAAGATAATTAGGTGAATTTTTTTGGCGTTCCAAGTTTGAGATTGGTTTTGTTCCTTTTGCTATCGTGCTATCGCGCAAATTCGTCACCTTTCTTCATTAGATCCCTCGTTTTGCCTCTTTTATTTTTCATACTTTCTCTGACTATCTCTTCAACAGGGATGATGAAATTTGAACTTCCAGCTAGAGGAATGTTTGTTAGGGGGTTATCACTGTTGAGATGAGGCATATTGAAATACGTGTTCTGTATGAAACGAAGAAACTGATCAAGGTGACAGGTGTCCTATACCGAGGGCTTCACATCGAGAAAATCGATTATGGGAGCTCACAGGCAATGGATCATCCAGCTGTAACACTCCTTCGGTGAGTAGCTATCATGCCACCCGAAGAAAGCATGAGGGCTGCGATACTGCTAGGTTGCCCAAGCCTAAACAGGAACCGGGGTTGGGTTCGAACCATGGACGTTGCGATCATTCGCACCTTGTCCAATGGGCTATCCCATGCTCGTTAGGCGATGGAAGGTAAATATATAACGCAGACGGTAGACTCAGAGTAGACCGTAGCATTCCAGTGCATTGGTGAGCAATTGCATACAACTGAATTATATCTTACCGGCTGCAGTAAACTGTTATCATCAGGCCGAGATTTTCAGAAGGCTGAAAATTGGGCGTTGAAACAAACGTGGGAAAGAAGTGTCACGTTTTCTGCATCTCTGTGCAATGTGTTTAGCTACATTAAGACATGGGATCAATTAAAAATACCATCCAATACTGTCACCGCATTATCAAGATGGATGAGGGTTAGTCATATATTTCGATGGGGAGAGGACTTATGCCGTTGCATCCAGAATTATCTACCCGGTTAGGTTAGGACAGCTTACGCTTGAATGGACTTTCCTCAAACATTTTGAATAGAACCACTATACGGCTAAACTATGAAGTCTTTGCAAAGTAAAGTCTGTCAGAACCGTACCCGTATATCACAGGGCCGTTGACTACATCAAGAATCCTTTTTCGGTTTACTCATTGCTTAGAGTGTTCTGTGATTTTGCGTGTGAACCAAATATACAGAGTTCTTCCCATCATAAAAATGGTTCACCGGTCTCAGAGCAGTTGTCACCCAAAAAAACACTGATGAGGAGAAAAGAGGCAGTTTGGTCTCCAGTGGAGGTTGGCATCTACCAAAGAGAATGGTACACAAAGTCATGGCTGAGGCGTCACTGTGGGCTAACCAGTCTACCCTTCATGCTAGCCTTTTCTGACTCATGTGTGTATCGATTACGTTCAGATTTCAGCTAGGTCTTGAATGCATTCACTCCATCTGTCATCTTGAACGTGAGCCTGTCTTGTGTTTACTTACGCAGGCGCCACTATCTCTGCGTCAAGCGGAAGCTGAATGTTGAACACCAGCTTGAAACAATTCTATAGGTCCTGTGGTTGAAGTAATGGGTGGAGAGTCCAAAATGGCACTGGGAGTTCCATGCTCCTCAGAAATCACCATCCTCCAGAGGCTGTTACCCGAAATCAAATAATCACGTCCAATGGCCCGTACATTATCGTGAAGTACTTTCAAACAGTCGGCGAAATGCAGCCATTTACAAACTGATTTGGTTTTTAATTGAATCCGAGCTCAATCTCTCATCTACGGTACTTTTCGACTAAATGTGCGGCACAAAGACTGTCCCATGCTTCAGCTGGTACGACTTTCTAGACACTGCGGTAGTTCTGCTTGATGGAACACACTACTCACAACGTTGCTCATACTCGGTTGTCGGAGAATTTTCAGCAACCTCATGAGTAGTATGTTTCCTCCAAATAAGGTCGGGCATGATTGACAAGAACATGACTCAAACACCCCTTACTTTATTCATGGGGCTCTTTGCTGCTCTTAACTTACTTTTTTGACGTTTTTGACGTTTCTTGCTGAGCAGCCTTATGAGAGAGTGTTCAACCACCTACCGAAAATTTCCTGGCTCGGATTTGCCAGGTTTTTCTTAAGGTGTGCAGTACTGGTACGAAGCACGAACCGGAATGATTCACCCTACCCAGGCTAAAAAGTGAACTCTGTTTTGTGTACCTAGGTCTTGGTTTAGAATATTCTAGCATTGGCTGAGAAAATTGTCAT